>CM060937.1:189482391-190682391 GCA_030765085.1 Allium cepa | reverse complement strand
CTCCAAGGTGTTGCAAATTCAGAAACCGTTGTAGAATTGCACTCTTCTTCCTCTTCATTCTATTCTTTATAAATTGCATCATCGTAGACTGTTTTCTAAAGTGTTCTTGGTCGGATCAAAGTCGTACAAACTTTGAATCCGATTACGCTGTAATAGGGCTTCATTGAATCCTGAAAGTCGATTGTTCGATAACCCGTTTGCACCTGTTGGGTTGAACTATTGTCTGAAAGAAACTATTCCATAGATCCTTGAAGTCGGAAGTACAACATTGCCTTTATCACAATCGCCACCAAATTCGCTTCGAACCGCAAAATCCCCAACATTTCAAACAATTTATGGTTTTAGAAAATTATCGACAATATATTTATTCATTTTGTTGTAATTTTGAAATATGCAAGCATAGACTGCAAGTTCAAACACTGCTAGAAATGTACTGTATAGCAACGTATAGTTCCGACGGCCATCGACGGCTCTGTTATTCCATTTTCAACGGCCGTGTGTTTCAATTAGTTTAATTTATCGGATTATTTTAACTTATTAATTATAGAAGTATAAAATTTATTTAAAAATACTAATTTAAATCCTAAAAATCAAAAATGATATTTTTATTCAATTCTTCAGTTCTACGACGGTTTATGATTAATTAAATTAGCATGTTCAATAATTTTCTGTGTGTAATTGGATATTTAACTTTATTGTAAATCGAACTCAAAAGATCGATACATATAACTTTCAGTTTATCCATTATAAAGCTTTGGTCAAATTTATGATGCGCAACAGTTTTATGAATTTAAATTTATTTTTTAACCATTGTGTAATTAATTTTGAGTTTTTAAATAATTAACATTATAAATTAATATAAAAGAAAATGTTCGAAAGGAAAATATATATTTTTTTAAATCTTATTCGATACATACTATGTTGTACCTACTTTCAAAATGTGATAAAAAAGTAAATAAATCAAGGGTGCCGATTTTGATTCTGAAAATGGTTATTCGTCTGCCCACGGACTAAAAGCCTTTCGTTTGAAGGTCAAACGATCTTTAAATGAGACGAAATTTAGATCAGATATACTTTATAATATATTTATCCAAGTGGAAAATAGGCACAAAGACAAATTTTAAAAAAATTAGGCTGAAGGATAACAAGTTTCGTTTTTAGGTTGAAGAACAAATTTAAAAAAAATAGGTTGAAGGATAATGCTAAATATTACTAGCATTTTATACAGTGTAAAACTGAATATAATGCTCGTTATAACTAGCTTTTTGTATAGTGTAAAAACTGAATATAATGCCAGTTTAACTATTGTCTTTCAATCTAATTTTCTTTAAATGTTTGTGCTTCGGCCTAAAATTGAAACTTCGTGTCCTTCAACCTAATTTTTTTTTCAAAGTTTGTTCTTATGCCTAATTCCCTCTTTATCCAATTCGTATAACGAGAATTGAAAAATAAATGTAAGAAAAAAGTAGACCTAAATTATATTATTTTCTAAGGAGTTATATGACAATTAACATATATTGTTAGCATAACTTCTACGAAAATGACCTATTTGTAGTCTAAATTGTTTTTGTTTATTTTTTGAATTCCAACCGCACGAATTGGGTAAAAACATAATATAGAATATGTGGTCCAAATTTCGTCTCGTTTGAAGATTGTTTGACCTTCGACATAAAGGTTTAAGTCTAAATGTCAACGAACGACTATGAATTTAAAATAACGGTTGATACATTAAACCTGTTTATTTTTCTTTCATAATTCGACTGTATACCCATGGATCGACTTAAAATTCAAAGGATTTATTTTTTTGCCAAATATTTTATTTTATATGAATTTATTATGTTAAATATATTTAAAATTCACAATTAATTATAAAATCATTAAAAATGTATCGTATAACATATAAATATAATCTTTTTTACATTTAGAAACAAAAGTTGGTTATTGCAAATTTTTAAAAAAAAATTATGACAAATTAAATTTTTATACAAATTAAGTTGAACTTAATTTATTTTAAATATGGAGAAAGTAAAATAATTGTATTCAACAGTTGACGGAAGCCTTCGAAAATGTAGCATTCGAAGGCCGTCAAAAGCTGTTGAAAAGTCGCATATACAGCGGCGAACACATTTCTTCCTTACTCTTCCACCTTCAAACCCTTCTCAAAAATCCCATACCCCCATCCAATTCACAACCAAGCCACCATAATCGGTCAAATTTATCATCAAATTGGAATTTCCATGCTTCTCTTCTTTCAAGTCATCGAAAATTAGGTATATTCTTCTTTTAAACTAATTATTTGGAATTGTGATAATACCACTGTTAATTTGTTCTTAGAATTATTGATAATAGCCCATTGATTGGTTATAATTGCATACTGGTTGATGTGGAAATTTTAATTAGGGTTATTGGTGTTTAAATTCAAAACTTAATGTTTAATTAAGGCTTGATTAGTGTAATATAATTTAGTATTAATTATGTAAGTATTAGCTAAAATGTCAAAAAAAACAATTTAACATAATCCCTTTATTAATTTATACCATTAATTATATACAATATTGTTTATGCATACGTGATGTGCAATGATATAAACAAATTAGTGTAAAATGTTAATTTATTATTAGTATGTAATAAATTCAAACTAGTGTTAGCGAAAATGTTGAAAAAAAATTATCGTTGGAAATTAAATAATAAATTAGCGTGTAATGTTAATATAAAAATTATTGTATAGTATGCTTTATTTTTAAAATCCCTTAGACTTTTGACCCCATCACACAAGTACTATATACGATCGTTACATAGATGTTCGTTTTTATTACAAAACGGACATCATTATTCATCTAATTCGCTATTTGTCGGATTTGTCCATGTATTGGACAAGTTACAATTATAATAAAGTAGTTACATTTAGTATATCAATTCATTTTAAACGGTTCACAAAATTTTGACAGCACTTCCTTTTTATTTCATGTGTACACACATTTGTGTACGCAACATGGAACAAAGGGATGTGCTGTCGAAATTTTGTTTAATCATTTAAGATGAAATCATTTACAAAATGTAGTTACTTTATTGTATTTCTAATGGGAAGTATGATGACCGACAATCAAAAGTAAAAAAATAATAATAAAATGAAAATATAATATAATATTCTCAGTTTGTTAAAATTGAAAATATATAAGATTTCATAAAAAAGATAAAAGAATAGTATGTTATATATCTAATAAAACAATGAAATATAAACAAACTAATGCATAATGATAACATATTATATAATTAATAAAATATTAAACTATATAAATGAATTTCAAAATACAAAAAATGATCAATAATTTTTCAAATTTCCATAATATTTTTTGAAATAGGAAAAAATGATCAATTTTGTTGATCGAAGTAGCTGGTGTATCGAAGAAAGAGAATGAGAGGCTCAGTAAAGGAACATTTTTGTAATGGTGTACACGCATTTGTGGAATTCGCAATAATAATGTAAACGATGAAGAAATTTGTTGCATGTGTAGTAAGAGCATCTCCAACAGTTTGGAGTGCACATATTACAAAATGCGAGCTTACAAAATGTATGCTCATGAATCCTCCAATAGTTTATGAGATTGGATATATGTTCAACAGACGCTTGATGCTCAAGCATCTGTTGAACATGCGGTTGTACTCTTATAGAGTTCGGGCGCTTGTTCAACGGACGCTTGGACTCAATGCATATATGAGGCGCATTTTCCTCTTTAATGGCCATTCATTTACCGCTCATTTCCTTTTCTACAGTTTCTAATTTATTAATCAAGACGCCCAAATACCGGCACGCCCCATCAAAACTAGTAGAGGGACTGCCTGACGTATGGTAGATGCCAATGTTGGTGTTGCTCATATCATTCCGGATGCTACCGTGACCGCAGACGACGTACGATTGTTGCACGAGCTGGCACCAACTATAGCACATCAACTTATTGTAGCGCTAACAGCGCCATAGGTATAATTTTAATACGTAGTTATTAGATTAACACGTCTGTCACAACTAAGAATGTTATTGGTTTGCTTAGTTTACTGTTAATATACATTAATTACTTATATAGGTTTGTCACGTTGCCATGCATGGTAGTTGGTATAAGTGTATTTTTGTGCTTTATATCACATTACCTCAGTCGATTTTTGATAGGCTACTTGCATTACCTTCCAGTGAATTTCTAGCTTTACCTATTTTGTACATGTCGAATGTTGCATAATAGAGGCCCTTACTATGAGATGGAGGTCAACCACTCATACATTTCATTTTTCTAATTTTGAGTTGGGATTGACTCCTTTAAATTTATATACGCTGACTGGTATAGAGGTTGTTCGATTAGACCATCCACCGGTTTATTAGTAGCTCCTTTAAGGAATTGATAGTGCCTTTTTATTATATCCGTTTGGTGCTTCCATTTTCGCAAATAACAAGGGCACGATTAGACTTGGTTATTTGGATGGATTGGTAGACATAGACGGACTTCATATGTAAGACTACTGTACTGCCATTCTTGGTTATTTGTATGTAACATTCGATGACTATGCGCTATAGTAGTCTCGATAGATGTACGGTTCTTAGTACATTCTACATTTTTGGTACTATAACGACCTGTATTTTTGGCTATTTTAAATTATTAAATTTAATGTAATTATTAGATAAAGATGAGTAGAAATAAAATTAATGATTTATTTATATTGGTTTATTGTGTAATTAAATTGTCTAAAATTTAACATTGGAAATCATTTGAATAATTTGCATCTGGATTAAAGATAATTTAAATATATATTGGAAATTATTTTAATTTTTTTTTAAATATGGATGAAGATAATTAACATTTAAAATGGGAGTTAATTGTGAATAATAAAAAAATTAAATTACAATATCTCATAGCTCGTTCATACACACTGTCCACTTCAGCCGTATAACCCTCCCTTCTCCCCCTTTTTAGTTTTCAACTGCCAAATTCAAACCAGAACAAAGATCGACACTAAAAAAAACTGCCGATCGATTTCCAAAAGAATGCAGAGATCTCCAAAAAACAACAAAATGCGATCGATTTGCATTCGCGTGAGTCTCATGAGAGCACGGCGGCATGCGGGGGGGGGGGGGGGGGAATCGACGAGTTCAATTAGGGTTTGGTGACATCATTTGAACGCATGCGGCGAGGCAAGCAGCGACTGGAAGGAGGAACGCGTTGTGAGAAATGCGGATTACGGATCTTAAGGCTAGAATTAACTCTAAAGGGTGGGGGGGGGGGGTAAATAGTGTTTTAAGGAATTACTAAATCATTTTGAGTTTATATTAATTTAAACACAAATGTATGCAATATTCAGACACACATTTTATCAAAGAATCAAACACAGATGCAGAAATAAAGTAAAAGCAATAAAGAAAAGAACACACCGGTTTTTATACTGGTTCAGAGTTTCCCTACATCCAGTCCCGCACATAAGTACAGATTTCCTCTCAAAATTAGTTTTTACAATTACACCCTCGATTTCAAGGCCACGAGGTACACCACTCCAGATTCACAATCCTCTAGGTAGAGATACTTGATTTTATGGGCAACAAGTTCACCCAATTGATTTCACAGGCTAAAATCACACCTTTTCTCGCTTTATAGATTTCACAGGCTATAATCACACCTTTTCTCAATCAATTAATTACAAATAAGCCTATAACTCTGAATAGCACTGAGATCTTGTTGAGATAGTGATAGAGAATCAAAGCAGAGATGATCTAATTAGATTCAATAATGATTTCGGCAGAGTAATGGTAAAAATATATGTAATGAAATATGGAAGAAGAAGAAGAGTAGTGAATCAAAGAAAAAATGTATATAAATTCATTTAAAACTTCCCCTATTTATAGTAGAACAACAGTCATGTCCATTCGTGAAAGGATATGACGAATAGACAGTTCTTTTGAAATTCAAATTTTGAAATCCACTGCTACCTTGTCGACAAGGATACATTTGGGTTGTCGATAGGCCTAAGCAATTTTTGGTAATTTGTTTTTCATTGAAAATAACTTCTATCTTGTATTAAAACTATTTTTAAACTTTATAAATATACTTAACTATAGCTAAAATACATAAATAAGCATAGAGAATAATATTTTGGTATATATAAAATTCTACTATATATTTAAATTTAAGTGTGAATGTTAAAAGTTATAATATAAAATATATTATAATTAAAAGATAGTTTAAAACCAAGTAAAATTTGATTTTGAAGATAAAGATTATTTTGAGGCTAAAAGTATTTAAAACCAGGATAGATGTTTTTGATTCTTTTAAAAGGAAGGTTTTGAAATCATTTTGAAAACAAGATATAATTTTGTAAAAACATTTGAATAAAAGTTAGTGGATACAAAACAATGTTCCACTAGATTTTTCGTAGGTTCCATCCTACTTAGGGTTCGATCCCTTTAACAGGCTCGAAGTGGATTCCATTCCACGAATAAATTGGATTTTAAGATGCCAATGCTTTTCTAGGAGTTTTAACAAAATTACTATTTAAATTACTTATTGTTGAAATCTTAAACTCTTAATAATCTTGATACTCATAAATCTTCAATCTTGATATTTCGGTCTTGAATCTCTATACTGTACAGTCTTCATTCTTGGTACCTTCATGGTTAAATCATGCATATACATGTATATATGTACATATGTATATATATATATATATATCTAAACTATAATGTTAGTATTTATTTTATAATCTTATTCTAATGTTGTTGTCATCATCTCAGGGACTAACAATCTCCCCTTTTTGATAATGACAACCTTAGTTTATAAAATATTACATCTATCCTAATAACTCCCCTTAAAACTAATAACTCCCTCTTAATCTATACCTAACTATCCTATCTTATACTTCTCTCCCTTTATCATCAACAACAACTTACTCCAAACTATATAACTCCCCCTTATTTTTAATACTATATAACATGTGATTATAATGATAATGTTATCATAAATAATCAACACTTAATTCTAAAACTAAAACTTAGTCCTTAATAACTAACCATCCTAACTAAGAATCCATATATGATAATACTTATAATAGTGACAGTTATATGTAAGAACACAAATGTGAGAAATCAAATGTGAGAAATCAAATACAAGAACACAAATCATTTATTAATTATATATTGTTATATTTACATTTGCGTAGAAAACATAAGTAAGATTATATAATGATAAGATGAGAGAAAAGAAACTAATATGTACACATATTATGTTTTACACGCCAGTTATCAATCCACACCAAATCAAATTAAATCAATCCAAGCAATTAATTCAAACAAAGCAATCAAATAAAATTAAACATTACGAGGAACTTCCACCAATCCTTCTTCTCCAAATATAGGGTCTGCTGTAATGGCATCTCAATTTTCATTTTCATTGGTGAGAGAGACTTGAGGATGTGCTTCATTATCATCTTTGTGCAGGGAGGAAATCATCCATCGTATCGCATTGAAATGCTTTTCTTGCTGCTTGATCATCTGAATTTGACTCAACTCTAAGTGTCGCTGATTACGAAGGATGAAAGAGAGAATATTTTTGAAAGAGTTAAGGGTTTCTTCAAGATTCTCGGTCAAACTATGAATTGGATTGGCCATATTTGAGTTTATGAGAAGAAATATAGATAAAGTAGATAAGAAATGATTTTGAGTGATGAATTCAGAAATATGTTTTTATAGGTGTAAAAATTCGTTTGAAATGAATAGACACAACGTAGTTATTCAAATTTCAAATTTAAAATGAAAAGTCATTTCTGACCAGTACTTGTCGACATGGTTTAAGAGGGGTTATCGACAGGGGTCAGTTAATTTTGATGACTCATTTTGATTTTGTGAATAATTGTGTGTATATATATTTATATAATATACTAACATTTATTCTGGTGATAGGATAAGCTAGATAACAGAAAAGTAATTCAATTTCATTTCATAATAGAATGACACAATGACTAAACATTAAGAACTACACGAACATTCAAATCAATACAAATTAAAACTAATACAACTAGACATGAAAAGGTAGAACTAGTTAGAGGATGATGAAGATGAAGATAATCCAAGCTTCCTGCTGACTTTGGAGAAAAACTTGTTCATCCTGTATGACATTTTATCCAACTTCTTACTAACGAATCGTTTAAATGTCTGTTGATTCTCAACAATGATCTTTTGATTTTTGAGTAAGGTCTTATTTGTTGGATTAGTGGGATAGTCAATACTTTCCAAGGATGTTTCACTTTCTTCTTTTTCTATTTCCATCTCATCCCCTTCTTCTTCTTCTTACTCCTCTTCTATTTCCTCATGAGCCAAACGCTCTTCCTTTTCGGCAAGGGTTTCATATGGTTGAAAAACATATGGAATTTTTGTAAGAGAAATGTTTGAGTGATTAAAAACTTTTCTTGAAACAAATTCTTCTCCTTCGAAATCTACTCTAAAAAAATTAAAACTTCGGGTGAGATAGATTCCATGATACAAAGTGTTTTCACCCATTTCAAGATTTTTGGGACGAAATTCATCCAAAATAACTTGTGCCCAATTAATATCATAATTTCCAAAAATAGCAAAAAGTGCTTTGCACACTTTTGAAGTTGGATTGTTAAAACTCCCTGATTTTGGGGTTAAAGTATGTTGTAAAAGAAGATTAACAATTCTAGCTTTTGGTCGAAAGTATCGATTTATGAAATCAAAATTATCTCCTTCGAAATTAAATGTCTCACTATCATTTTCATCGATATTAAAACTAGAAGGATCCATTCCCGTGCTCTTGTGAATTGAGAATGGTGCCCTAAAGATCACAATTTAAAATGATTCTAGTGCCTTTGACACTACTCCAAATTTCATCATAATTTCCATTATAAAATCCATGGTTGAGATTTGCATAGAAAATTTTAACAAGATTTGGATAACAAACAAAATCATTTTGTGAAGCATCAATAAGACTAAGAACTTTATTGTTTGCAAAAAGAGAATCGATTTCATAAGAAGAGAAATCTTGAAATAGAGCAAACTTCCCGTGATGGACTTTTCCACAGTTAGCATAGTTGATATATGCTTTTATAGCCTCAGGATCATTATAAAGTTGCTCTTTTATCTTTTTAGAAATTCTCATTGTGGAAGGGTTGCTTGAAGAAGCCATTAGAGTAGAGATTAGAGAGCTTGATATTTTGGAATAAGAGTTTGAATTTAAAAATGAAAGTGAAAAGTTATGATAAGGGATAATGAATAAATAGATTCTCAAAGGACATGTTCTCTGGTCAAAAGGCGACTTTTCATAGACTTGATAGAAGTGAAAAGATGGAGGGAAATTCAACATTTGAATTCAAATTTTGAATTTCAAATTTCTGCACCCTTGTCGACAACATGGTGGGGACCTTATCGATAGGTGTCTCTAAATTTTCATGATCTATTTCTCTTAAGTATTCTAAAATATATATATATATATATATATATATTATTTTTAATGTCTATATATATTTGGAATATTACTAGAATTATAGTATATTCCATAAATATTATGATACTATTAAAAAATAAAAAATAAAGATAATAATAAAATAATCGTAAAAAAATAATAAAAATTTAAAAATTCAAACAACACACCAATTCAAAATCAACCAATCAAGCATTCAATTCTAAGCATGCAATTTCAACCAATCTATTGTAAATGTGTACCTTTTTCTGAGTCCGTTTCTCTGAATTCGTCGTAGTCGTGAACAGCCATGAAACACATATTTAAATTATCTGTCTTCTGATCATCATCGTTTGAAGACGAGTCTGAGTCGTCTAGAGTAGCAGCAAATGCACGTTTTCGTTTCTTTGTGGAATCATTGTTTATAGGAAGATTTTGCCTATCTGGATGCGGACAATCTCTTCTGATATGGCTTGGTTTGTCACAGTTAAAACATTTGATATAGTTCGACACTACGTTCGGATTTTCAGAGTTTTTATAGTTGTTTCTCTTGAGATTATTGATCTTTCTGTATTTGAGGAATTTCTGAAAATTCTTGGTCATAAAGGCTATCTCTTCATCATTATCGCTGTTTGAGTCTGATCCACCGGTCAATGCATTGAATGCCATTGATTTCTTTTCAGATGCTTTGCTTTCTCTTCTCTCAATCATTTGGACTTCAAATGACATTAGATTTCCAATTAGTTTTTCTATCTTTAAGGTAGTGATGTCATTTGCCTCTCCGAACGCAAGTGTCTTTTGATCCCATTCTGGGTAAGAGAATTTAAGATTTTTCTGACTTGATATTCTTCCAAAAATTCCTTTCCCAAGGATATTAGAGAATGCACAATATTCTGAAATCTACTATACATGTCAAAAATAGACTCATTAGAATTCATTTTAAATAATTGAAACTGACTTGTGAGCATGGAAATTTTGGTCTGTTTAACTTTGCTTGTTTCTTCGTGAGTAACTTGCAAATTTTTTCAGATTTCATATGCAGACTTACAAACTGACACTCTATTAAATTCATTCCCATCAAGTGAACAAAAAAATATTCACAGCTTTAGAATTATTTTGTGCAACGGTCTTTTGCTCAGTAGTCCACTGTGCAAAATCAGTTGTGGGTTCAAAACATTCAGTCTGTGTGATATTCCAAGTGTCTAATCTTACAGATTTTAAATATATTTTCATCCTACATTTCCAATATGCATAGATATTGCCATTAAATGGTAGTGGTCTGACAGTAGACCGACCTTCTACAAATGAACTAGTGACAGGGATAATAGAACCAGTGTTGGTAGTATTAATAGTACTAGTGTTGGTAGCCATTTTGAAATTTTTTCAAAATTCAGATTATGAAACTTTGAAAACCTTGCTCTGATACCAAATGTGAGAAATGCAAATTACGGATCTTAAGCCTGGAATTAACACTAGAGGGGGGATGAATGTGTTTTAAGGAATTACTAAATCTTTTTGAGTTTATATTAATTTGAACACAAATGCATGCAATATTCGGACACAGATAGGATCACAGAATCAAACACAGATGCGGAAATAAGGTAAAAGCAATAAAGTAAAGAACACACCAGAATTTATACCGGTTCGGAGTTACCCTACATCCAGTCCTGCACACAAGTACGGATTTCCTTTCATAATCGGTTTTTACAATTACGCCCTCGATTTCAAGGCCATGAGGTACACCACTCCAGATTCACAATCCTCTGGGTAGAGATACTTGATTTTACAGGCAACAATTTCACCCAATTGATTTCACATGCTACAATCACACCTTTTCTCGCTTGATTGATTTCACAAGCTACAATCACACCTTTTCTCACTCAACTAATTACAAAGAAGCCTATAACTCTGAATAGCACTGAGATCTTGTTGAGATAGTGATAGAGAATCAAACCAGAGGTGATCTAGTTAGATTCAATGCTGATTTTGGCAGAGTAATGGTAAAACTATATGTAAAGAAATGTGGAAGAAGAAGAGGAGTGAAATCAGAGAAAAAATGTATATAAATTCGTTTAAAACTGCCCTTATTTATAGTAGAACAACGTCCATGTCCATTCGTGAAAAGATACGATGAATATACACTTCTTTTGAAATTCAAAATTTTAAAATCAACTGCTGCCTTGTCGACAAGGGTATATTGAGGTTGTCGACAGGCCTAAGCAATTTTTGGTAATTTGTTTTTTTGTGAAAATAACTTTTATCTTGTATTAAAACTATTTTTAAACTTTATAAATATACTTAACTATATCTAAAATACATAAATAAGTATAGAGAATAATATTTTGGTATATATAAAATTCTACTATATATTTATATTTAAGTATAAATATTAAAAGTTATAATATAAAATATATTATAATTAAAAGATAGTCTAAAACCAAGGATAATTTGATTTTGAAGATAAATATTGTTTTGAGGCTAAAAGTATTTAAAACCAGGATAGAAGTTTTTGATTCTTTTAAAAGGAAGGTTTTGAAATCATTTTGAAAATAAGATATAATTTTGTAAAAACATTTGAATAAAATTTATTGGATACAAAACAATGTTCCACTAGATTTTTCGTAGGTTCCATCCTACTTAGGGTTCCATCCCGTTAACAGGCTCGAAGTGGATTCCATTCCATGAATAAATTGGATTTTAAGATGCCAGTACTTTTCTAGTAGTTTGAACAAAATTCCTAATTAAATTACTTGTTATTGAAATCTTGAACTCTTGATACTCATGAGTCTGCAATCTTGATATCTTCAGTCTTGAATCTCTATACTGTACAGTCTTCATTCTTGGTACCTGCATGGATAAATCCTGCATATATATATATATATATATATACACACACTATAATGTTAGTATTTATTTTATAATCTTACTCTAAGGTTGTTGTCATCAAAACCATCTTCTCAGGGACTAACACGCGTGTGTTCCTGAAGCGGAGAGGTGCGACTATGGATCTTCAATGGTGCTTAGGGTTTCGGTTCGAGACTTGAAGATCGCTCACGTACACGCTTCTAACGGGAGAGAGAGAGTGTCGGGGGTGGTGTTGCTTTGGAGGCAATCGACCGACGTAGAAAAACAAAGAAAAAAAGAAAAAAAAGAGGATAATCGCATGCGATCTGGGAAGAAGGAGGTAGCATGTTTGTGTGTGTGTATATATATATATACTTGTCTTAATCACCGTTATATTAATAAAATCGTATTTTATGCATACGAGGTCCGTTTCGGATGAAACGAAGTGTATCAGGATTGTATTGACATCATCTACGTGGTGAAATTGTATTGGCATCTATTTAAAGCTAAAATGTTTTAATTTCTAATAAAGGTGAGCATTTACACTCACGTTTGGCTATTTTATTATTATGGTTGTAAAATTTTTATCGTAAAGTAAATTTAAATTTATTACTGATTGTTGGACAAATTTAAATTGACATTTAATTGACATCTGAATTTATTGATAGGATGTGAATTGATAGTTAGATTAAATTAGAATTTAACTACTAGAAAAATCCCTGATTTTAGATAATTGGTCGATTTGTTATGATTATTGACTGGTTGGTTGACTGATTTTGATGGATGGAAATTGGTTGATAGTTAAATGATTAAGTGGTTAATTATTTTGATATACTCTGTTATCACCCTGTATATTATTTACAGAATATAAAAATGTAAATTAAATTATTTCGAATAAATTAAGGAATAGGTTGAAATGATATATACCTATGTCACTTATTTTGGATTGAAATGATATATATCCATCCTTGAAATTTAAATTTAAATAATGATTCACTTGGCCATAGGTTAGAAATTATATTCGGTGTAACGACCCGTAAATTTTAACTATTTTAATAATGTGATTAATTGAGTTTTCATGAAATTTTAAAAATAAAATTTTGAAATAAAAATTTAATATTTGGAATACGTCTATCTGAACATAGCAAACTGTAAATTTTCATCTGAAAATATGAAAGTTTATTTTATTGTGTAATTCTATTTCAATTTATATCAGTTAATATTTGATGATAATAAAATAATTTTCAAACCTGAATATCTTTACATAGAAAAATTCTAAATCATCTTCTGACTGAGGCGTTATTTTTCGTTTTTCCAAACTCGGATTTCTTTAGCTCTGTCGATCTTATTTTTCTGCGTTTTTGCTGCCTTTTCCGCTAGTAGAAAATTCGATTTTTTATAATTCAATCATACTACCGATATCTGTATACCATTTTGAATGTCTCGTCGTGCTGATCTCTACGGTATATTCATTTCTGTATTTTGAGGTCCGTTACGTGTCGAAACCATACAACGGTTCACCGTATTGGTACAGTTTGATCCTTTTGAATTCCTCCTACCATTCAATTGCCCAACGGTCGAATTTCGAACGAACATTTCCTTTATTATTTTCTGAATTGTCATGCCTTGACTCTCTCCATTTACAATGTTAAATTTTGTATTGATGGATTGTTCGCATTCTTTCAGCTTCTCTTCTTTTTTTAATTTTAATGTGACATAACTTTTTATTTATTTTACTTTTGCTTCTTTGAACCTGCTCCTTCTTCTCTGGTCCCCTCTCTCTTTTCCATCTTCCACCATAGCCGTCCCCATCTCCTTGCTCCGCCGTTGTCTCCTCCATAGTGCCGAACCCACTCTCCATAGCAACTGCACTTTTCTCTCGTGCGTGCAACTCAGTCACACGCCCGAAGCTCGACCACACCAACACTCATCGACCCGCCACTACTTCGAACCCCTCTACCCAAAGCTCCATTCCGCTTGCCTCCGCCTCTTGCCCTTGCTTGCATCACAGCCTCTACCTCATCATCTCCACTCCATCGAAGTCGCCTCCACGCGCAAGATCCTGACCGCAAGCCCACTGCCCACCTAGGCCGAGAGTAACCTCAGCAGCAACCATCAATTCGCTTCCATTGCTCACAAATGCAATCCGTCGACTTCAACCGTTCCTCCACTTGACATGCAACTCGAAGATAGCCTCATCTCGGCCGAAGTGTTTTTCCATCTCTTTTGTGTGTAAGTGAATATATGTCATATATATTAAATTTTATATTTCGGTCGGATGTATAGCATTTATATCCATGGGAACTAGTGTTTGTAAGTTAGTTTATTTTGTTTTCTTTACTTACTGATATATTTTAAATAGCTATGACGTGCAGTTTGATAGTAGTTTTATATATACTTAGACTTTAATATGAGTAATTTATTGAAGTTTATAGGATATCGGTATTATATATATATATATATATATATATATATATATATATATCGGCTATTTCTTTGCAGAACAAAAATGAACATGAGTTCTAGAAATATTATCTTAAGTATAAAATACTGTTTCAAATCTTTATTTTACAATATTTACAGTATCACATATATTTTATACTATAGCTTTTGTAAGTAGATGATACTTTATAATGTTTGCACCAAAATTGGGCAACACCCTTCGGAAATTTTTTGAAGAGATAATAAATGAAGAAATCAAATTGAAAATGAGGATTATCTAACAAAAACTCCAAGTCACAGAAAAGTAAATTGCACAGAAGACAACAATTTAGAGTGGTTCGGCGATTTGCCTACGTCCACTATGAAGTTTTATCACTTTATTGCTTAATTCTTGAAGATTACAAGTTTTTTAGAGCGAAGTACAACAGGTAATAGACTTAAATTCGAAATCAGCAGCAGTGAAGATGGTATAGAGGGGTTCTGGCAGCGTCCGGGCGTGCTTTATCTCTAAGAATTCTCCGATCCCCTTTCTGAATAACCAGGGGCTCTATTTATATGTGCAGGAGGCTGATATTTCGCCTAAAATTCGGGGAGACCGCTTCTGGCACGTGAGGGGGGCCCACATGCCCGGCCTCTGGAAATCCAGGTCCACTTTGGGATCGATTCGAACTCTAGTTCGAGTCGATCAAAAAGGTGTCCAATCGAGGTGAAATTTCTGTGGACATTCTTCAACATGTATGCAAGCTCCTGTGAAAATTTCATAGCATTTGGACTTGTAGATCTCGATTTATGATCGATTCAATATTGCGCTTTCGGTCAATGAGCTTGGTTCGAATCGATCCCTTCGAATCGATAGGGCCGAATCGATGACTTGAGCATGTGCCTGGTGATGTGGTGCGTGCGCTTCTCGGGTTGATCCATCTTTTCTCTGAGTTTACTGGGTCGAATCCATGGTTTTAGCCGCCTTGACTTGGTGGATTCGAGGGAGTGGATTCGAAGATATGCTCCTTCGAATCGATCGAGTGGATGCTCCCTCTATCGATCAAGGTATGCCATAGTTGATCGACACGAAGGCTTCTCAGCTGAATGAATTCGAAGATGGTCAGGGGATGGAGTCAAAGTTCTTCAACTGCATGGATTCGAAGGTCCTCCCCTCGATGGATTCGAAGTAGGGAATGTCTCGACGGATTCGAACCAAGGCCCTGTTCTGATGGACTCGAAACAAGGCTTGCTTCGATCGATTCGAAGCAAGGTTATGTCTTGATGGGTTCGAACCAATGCATGGCTTATGGATTCGATCATGGGACTAATCGTATGGATTCGAACCTAAAGCTATTTCCTCCACTTCTCATTGGTGATAATTTGAGCATACGAACTCGGATTGACTTGAGATTTGAGATGACAACTTTTATGATCTTTCTCGTCATGTCCCATCAATTGTAGCTCAATCTGGACTCGGACAAAATTCAGTGATATCCATAGTGAAGCTAAGTATGATCAATCCCGGAGATGAGCCGTCCTTTGTTTTTGATCGATCTTTTGGTATCTCGGCTTTGCCAAAAAGCGGGACAACATTTGCCTCCCAAAGTACGTCTTGTGGAACATGACGTGCTTTGAAAAGCTTCAATTTCTCTCTTAACAATCATTGCTCTTTTATCGAAGGTTGTAACCTTACTTTGATATGATTGATTGCTATAGGATAGTGCCTGGCTGCTGGTTATTGTAATCGTAACCAGATGAGTATTCGATCCCTGTGAATGTTTAAAATCGAATGTTAGTCCGACATATATGCATATATGTTAGTTTGACCCTTGTTAACGTCGTACGTCCACGAGTCATTATCAGCTTTGTCTGATATTGAATTTCGTACGATTCTCTCCTGAACCGATTTGGAAATTTGAGTTGACACAACGCTTGATGGTTGGTTTGAAAAGTCCCTTCGTATCGATCCTCTCCTGAACCGATACAGAAGGTTGACAAGTAATTTTTTCATATCGAAGCGATGCGTTCATTCTCATCAATCACTACAAGAAAATTCACCTTCAACAGCAACATTTGTCAGCGTTTTTTAAGGAAATGCTGTCGATAATATTTTAAACGAACAATATTAATCAACAAACGCTGACATTTTAGGGATAGAGCTAAAAAATTAACGCGGGACTAAAATTTCTTTCTACCGCCTTTCCTTCTTATTCTCATTCCTCATTACAAAAAATATCAATTATCTTCTTCACCAAAATCTCCTGCATTTCATTCTTTGTCCCGATTTCTTCAAATCTAATCTCAGTTCTCTTGTTCATACTTTATTTGTTCCTTGAATCATGTTCATTTCATAATTTTACACCCGATATCCCCAAATACCAAGCATAACCCTAAATCGAAATCGCCAGCATCTGTCCAACCATCGCTTCAATTCTACCACCACAACATGCGAACGACTGCTTAGATGGTTGCGAATCTGTTTTGGTGTGCGGTTTTGATGGTTGCGAATCTGTTGGCTCAGAGTCGTCGATGTTCAGGAAGCTACGGTGAGACTGGCACTATTCTTTGGTTTGATTCTGGTGAATGGCAGTTGCGAATTTTTTTTGGGTATGTTGTCAGGAGATTGTTGGTGGTCAAGGGGCTAGGAGGTTGCGAGTTGAACTGTGGTGGGTGTTGGTTGGAGTTTTGTGTATGCTTGTGATGTTTGAGGCGATTGGGATTTCACAGAAATTAGCATTCGAGGATTGTTTAGATGGTTCTGGTGAGGCTGCGTAGTTCGACTTTGGGTTGTAGAGCTTTGGGTTATTGAAGTCGCTGTTGTGCTGGAATGTTGGAATGCTGGTGTTTGACAGTGATGTGTAGGCTGGTTGTCTGTGGTTCTGTTAACCGAGAAATGCATAGCAATGAAACAGTGTGATTGTTGTTTGATAGTAGTGGTTATTGAAGTTGTAGTTGGAGCTATGTAGTTGTCTCTGGCAAGTTGGCTGTTTGAATGGTAGGGGAAGATGACAGAGGAGGCAGCAGTGTTGTGATATTGGCAAGGTGGTTATCAGTGTTTAGCAATTTGGAAGCAGTGTTGTTGACAGTTGAGTGAAGTCAGTGGTCGGTAGTCGAAGTGAGAACAAGTTGAATATGTGACGGAAATGAAGTTGAGTTGATGTTGTATGACAGTGGAGTGGTTTTGAGGCAGGAAGCTGTGTGGTGGTTGTACTGTGGTATGAAGCAGTTTTGGAGGTGGTTGTCTTTTTCAGGCTTATCATGCTTAGAGGAACCAATGAGTCAGCATTTTATTGACAATGCAAAGTTTTCTATGGCATCTGCTTCATCAAATTCATGTTCCTCACAATCTCCTTCAAGTTCTTGCTTGAGTTGCAGGTGGGATCTTTGTCTTACAAACCAGTAGACCCTGTGTTCTTATAATATGTGGAAGTTTGCTTCTTTATAGTAATATATGTTAATGTTTTTTAAGAAAATAATCGATCCTGAGGCTCGAATGCTAGTCGTTTCCTTTACATCCAACATTCATTTCTGTCTAAATTGTTAAACCTCTGACCTTCCTTTTGTCTGTTATTAGTATTCAGTAGCAGCAGCAGCAGTTTAAATTTATTTCTAAAAGCACCCATTTCTACGCATATGCTTTTCTGAATAAACAAGTTTTCTTTAATGGAAATATCAAACTATCGAGGCAAAATTTTAGTAATTCATCGGATTTGGATTTCATTTTACTTAATGACCCATTGGTCAACCACTCCCTTTTCTTTTCGGCCAAGGGTTTTATGGTTGATAAATATTTGATGATAAATTTACTAACTATAATCATGACTAAAGAGCAAGTATTTATGGTTGCAAATTTTCAATTAATACCTGTGATGATTTGATATTCATTTGAGGAAGGAGACGAGCAAGCCTAGCAATGTGCTCAAAAACATGGTTACAAGTACATTGCTGTATATTATTTTCTACACAATTATCAGTATCTTGATGACATTTATCTGATGTTTATTTGAGGGCATCATTTTCAGGGTAGAAGCAAAGTCATTGCATCATTTGTCAGCTAAATATTGCCCTCTTTCACCTCCTCCACGATCAACAATTGCTGCAGCATTTAGTTTGGATGGAAAGACAATTGCTTCTACACAGTGAGTTATTATTGTTTGTACTTGTAGTAGAAATTTTTTCATAAATAATTGTTATTATTCTCTTAAAGGCTAATGGCTGTTCTACAATAAGTTGCTAACTCTGTCTAGTTATATTCCAGTGGTGACCACACTGTTAAGATAATCGATTGCCAGACCAGGAGATGTTTAAAAATCTTGAGTGGCCATCGGCGGACACCATGGGTGGTATGCATAATACATCTATCATTATATTCATCACTTAAGTTTTTTCTATTTTTTCATATATCTGTCGATGGATATTTTCGTGTGTGCGTGTACACATACACATATGTATGTATGTGCACCTGCACACATGTGGACCACATACACTCTTTTATGCATGTATTATCGTGGTGTGTGTATTTCTGCTTCCGGCAATATCTTTATATGCTAACTGTTAATTGCGGTTATGTTAGGAATTATGATCCAATATATTATACCCAGTTATGACCACTCAGAGTGTTATATATCAACAATCATTTACATTCACCAAAAGTCAATTTCCATTGCAACGCACAACGTTTGGAAATTCATCTTTTTAGGCTAATAATTAAATCACTCCAACAAGAATTTGAAACAGAACCAGAATCTTATTATTATGTCCAAGAAAGATATATTTCACTGAAGACCAAACAAATTACAAAATATTTTAGCCTATTTTTTTCCATTCTTGCAGGGGAGAAAGTCCTCATCTACCTTGACTGACATCCTTAAGCATTAAATACTTTGTTTGAAAATTAGATATACAAGGAAGATTGAGCATGTACTTTTTCTTACATTAAAAAACACATCATTTTGCGTCATTGTTTTTTATTTTTATTGCCTGAAAATAATAGATTACAACCTGAGACCTAACAAGATAGCCTAGTTTAATTTCTTCGATAGTGGATTCTGTTATCGAGTGGATAAAAAAATGTTTCCTGCATCTTGTTTATTTTTCCTCTTAATTTTAGGAAATGTGTATTCATGTATTATTTATTATTTAGAGTCTCAATTACTGATTCCCTGCAGGTAAGATTTCACCCACTGTGCACTGAAATACTTGCTAGTGGCAGTTTGGATCATGAAGTAAGGCTGTGGGATGCACAAAGTTGGGAGTATAACAACTTGAAAGAACAAAATCAACGGTAATTTTTTGTGATTTTTGACAAATTTAACAAACCATTTTTACACCAGGCTTATTCTAAAAGCTATATGCTTATTTACAGGATTTAACAAAAATAATAAAGTCAAGAATGATAAATATGTCGAGAATGATAAATATGGTAATATTTAATATAACTTCGAACAAAATTATGCAATAATTATGTGGTAGTAATCGATGATTACGATGATAAGATCATAATTCACAATTAAAAGTATTATAATATTAGTAAAAAAAATCAATAAGCAACTGTTACTGCAGTTAAATGTCCACGCTAATATTCACCATGCCCTTCAACTTTCCCATTATTACATAGTAAAAAAAATCAATAAGCAACTGTTACTGCAGTTAAATTTATTTTATAGATAATTATGCTTATATCTTTGGAAAAATTAGGCTTTTGAACTTCCATTCAGGAGTTGGAATTATTTTTACCATTTGATTTTCTTGCAAACAGTTTCTTACAAATGGTTTATTGTAAATTTGGCAAAAATCTCCAGGACAAATGTAGGTTTCCCAGCAAAATTTGATGCTGTTGGTCATGTTCATCAAATTACCATGTTGAAGACCTCTCAGGTGAAATCTTCTCAGTTTCTTCTACATATTCATCTTCCTTATGCTTTCTTTGACAGCTAATAGCCTTTTAGCATAATTTGATATGTTAAACTAAAGAGATATACAATATATGTAGTTATAGATATGTGAAAATACAGAATCTATTATGTGCATTTTTCTAGACAAAGAACCCATATATATGTTATCAAGTATACACAGATTATATATTAGGCTATTGTTATAGCAGCACAAAAGCAAAAATATTTTATATGATTTATATTGTCCTCCTAATTAATGATTATTAAGAAGCATTTTCCAGTTTTTATCTTTACTTTTCTAATTTGTAAAAATTATTATTGTTTCCACCACCATCATGGCCGCCATGACCACCGACAGCAGAACGATGGATATGCAAAAAATGGGTACTAGCAAACAAATTTAATTAATATCGTCAATATAGTATTACCGTAGAAGTTTATAGAAATTTATTAGAAACACGGTTAAAGTCTAGTATTTAAATTTAATATTGGATGGTCAACGGTAGACTCATGTAGTCTCTTTAGTTGAAATTTTACATTGGTATAGATACAATATTAGTTGTTTGGTTATTTACCGACTATATAGGGTAATGGGATTCCCTATTAACCATTCAACAATTACATACTACATTATTTTTTGCAAACATGAAAGCTTGCTCAAATGTTTCAGACTCTCTGAAACAGTGACTGCAGTGTATAACTTTGGTTTAAAAATGCCACCGTTTGCTTTTGTGACCATGGGATGGCCTGCTCTTACTTGTGGTTGTTCTTCAACATTTGCTTGATTATTGTTATTTCCTGATTGATTTTGTAGACGGTCTGAATTTTCTTCACTAACTCGATGAGTTTGCTGACTTGAGTGTGCAGGAGATTGACTGAGATAGCTGGGTAGTCCTGGTGACTCATGACCTGGTTGCTTTGACATTGTGAGTTGAGACTCATTAGCTCCAGCAGTCCTTTCAGTCTCCCTTGTTTGAGGCATATCAGTGCACACAGGTAAATCAGGTATTGATACTTTTGGATTATATATTTTCTTGGTAGTTTTTATATCTGCATTCCTAAAGGAAAATACATACTCATTAAACACGTTATAAATATTTTTTCCATTATCATCAAGACATTTATATCCCTTTTGTTTTGTCCCATAACCTAAAAAGGTACACGGTCTTGATCTGAAGTTCAGTTTATGAGTATTATATGGTCTCAAGTAGGGAAAACATGGACAATCAAAGGATCTCAAGTGTTGATAATCAGGTTTAACTTTGTATAGCGTTTCTATAGGACTTATTCCTTTGAGAACTTTTGTTGGCAAACTATTAATTAAATAAACAGCTGTGCTAAATGAATTAGACCAAGATTTTAGTGGCAGAGATGCCTGAGCTAGCAATGTAAGACCTGATTCAACTGTGTCTATGTTTTCTCTGAATGAGATCATTTTGTTCAGATATATAAGGACGTGTAGTTTTATGAATTATTCCCTTTTTTGTTGAAAAAACTGCTGAGTGGACTATACGCAGTTCCACAAACAGTTTGCATTATCTTGACTTGACAACCAGTTTGTTTTTCAACTAAGGATATAAAATGAACAACTACATTGCATGTTTCAGACTTTGATTTCAAAAAATAGATCCATGTGTACCTAGATAAAACATCAATAAATGATATATAATATTTGTAGCCATAGTCTAAACATATTGGGGCTGGACCCCAAAGATCAGTTGCAGCTAATTCTAAAGGTTTAGAGTACATAGTTAATGAATCATTAAATGCTAATTTGTGGCTTTCACCCATCTGGCAGTATGAACAAATATATGGTGCAGATGTATTATCAAAAGGAATTTTATTTTCGCAAAGTACTTGTTTAACAATTTTTGCATTTGGATGACCAAGTTTATAATGCCAAAGATCAAATACATTTTTATCTCTCTGGCTGAACAGTTTCAGCCATGTTACAATACTTTTGTTTTCTTACAAATTTTGCCCTGACAGCAACACTGCAAAAGAATTTCTTTAATTCGTATGTCTCTAACTAAACAACAATTAAGGTAGAACTCAAAATAGACATTATTATCTTTAGCAAATTGTGATACACTCGCGAGATTTTTCTTTATTCTTGGCACTCTTAATAAATTATTTGAAAATAACTGCCTTGCACCTTTGATGGATGCATTTCTAGTATGAGTAATACTAATAGACTCTCCATTTCCCATGTAAATTGATTGTTTACCTCTATACTTCTTATTTTCAAGATTTAAATTGTCAAGATTGCTTGTTACATGATTAGTTGTCCTTGAATTTGGATATCAGCTTTCATCCTGAATGTGTTCTAATCTTGTAGTGACATCTAGGATTGCTTATCCTGTTATTCTCAGATTGAATACTTGTATCTGTTTGTACTTGAGCCATATTAACATTGATGTTCCCATTTCTTTGATTACTTTGGTTCTGATTAGGCACATAATTGACATTAAGTCTGAAATAGCATTTCATTGCATTGTGACCTAGTTTCTCACAGATTTGACATTTTGGTCTATTGTTATTACCACTCCATCTTCCTCTACCTCTAGCCCTGTTTGAGTATCCACCTCTTTAATAATATTGACTCTGTTTGTTGATGTTTTGTCCTTTGTTTTTGGAACTAGTTGCATAGTTGATTGATAAGTCAGAATCCTGTGGTTTCTTGTGATCATTTCTTTCTTCGTGTGTTGAATGAACATATTGTATAGAAGGTAGAGTTAGTTGATATGATATGACTGCTACAAATGCTTCATATTCATCACTGAGACCATTCAAGATGGTCAAAACTTGTTCATTTTCAGTGATCTTGTGACCTGCAGCTTCTAACATATTACATATATTGTTGACTTGTGCTAAATATTCCCTCATAGGTTGATTGTCTTTAATGATGTTTTGCAGCGGTCTTTTGTAATGCTTAACCTTTGCAGCTGATTGAGTATCCAAATCTCATTTGCAGATTTGCAGCCAATCACTTGTGATAACAGATTTGTATTGATGGATGATAACAACCAAGAACTTATTAGCCTATCTTGTATGTAATATTTTATGTAATCTTCATTACTGATTAATTTGTTTTATTGGTCAGCAATGCATCTTGGTGGGATAGATTCAGTTCCAAGAATGAATCCTTCAAGACCATATCCTTGAATTGCAGTTTCAACTTGAAGTTTCCATAGAAGATGATTATCTTCTTCAAAATGGATGGTGATAAGTTGACTTTGTGGGCTAAGGACAGGCTTGATCAACTTTCCAGCTACTTCTGCAGTTTGTTGCTGAGGATTGGTGATATTATCAGAGGTTGCTGAGTTGGTGTCTCCTTCAGCCGTGTTGAAATCAATAAAAGAGATAACTAGCTTGATGATTCAGAAACTTGCAGTTGCAAGATTGCTTCAGATGCAGTATGCTCAGGTTAGTTGCAGCCAGAATCAAATGATGAATGTGTTCTGATGATTTCTTGGCAGGGCAATTACTTTCTTTCTGCCTTTGATTGCTTTCTTGATATCTATTTTTCTTTTCTGAATCTTCTTGCTTTGGAATTTGCTTAAAAACTTGTTGCAGTCAGAAACTTGTTGATTTCTTTGGCACGGCACCTGTTTTAATAAGCAAAATCAATTATGTAACCCAAATGATGAGATATACCTGATGGGTTATCAAGATATCAGATGATGATAATTCTCTGATGATATCTTGACTTCTTTCTTTCTTCAAAATCTAATTTCAATGCCGTTAAGCTTGAAACAGCTCTGATACCATGATAGAGAATTTGAAAAACTATGTTTAGCAAGAGAATTGATATACAATAGCAATTGCTTTTTATTCAATCAGTTTGTAATTGCTTCAGTTTGTACATGATATAGTTGCATTTATAGTGTGCAACTCTATGTGGGCCGATTCAGATACACAGCCCAATTGGCTATATTATACCCGAACCGCTATTCTAAGTATTATAAAAATTTAAATAATAATAATAAAGTCAACTAAGATTTTTGAATATTAAGTAAGCTTATAAAAATTAATCAAGTATTATAAAAATTTAAATAAGTTAACTAAGTTTTATAAAAATTAACAAGTTTAATTTATAAAAATTATCTAAGTATATAAAAATATAATATACAACAAAATCTTCTATAGTAGTAGTAATAATAATAATAATAATTATTACTATTAACTAAGATTTATAATAATAATACTAAGTTAACTCAGATTTATAAATATTAAATAAGTTTATAAAAATTCACCAAATACTATAAAAATTTAACTAAGTTAACTAAGCTTTATAAAAATTAACAAGTTTAGTCTACAAAAATTAACAAAGTATATAAAATATAACTAAATCTTCTATCTTCTATATAATAATAATAATAATCGTAATAGTAATAATAATAATGGTAATAATAATAATAAACTAAGATTTGTAATAATAATAATAATAATAATAGGTTAACTAAAATTTATAAATATTAAATTTATAGAAATTAACTAAGTATTATAAAAATTTATCTAAGTTAATTAAGTTTTATAAAAATTAACAAGTTTAGTTTATAAAATATAAAATATAACTAAATCTTATATTATAATAGTAGTAGTAGTAATATTTATTATTAACTAATAATTATTATAATAATAATAAGTTAACTAAGATTTATAAATATTAAATAAATTTATAAAAATTTAACTAAGTTAACTAAGTATGATTATTATAAATTTTTTTTAACTAAGTTAACCAAGTTTTATAAAATTTAGCAAGTTTAATTTATAAAAATTAACTAAGTACATAAAAATTTAAAACATAACCAAATAATAATAATAATTATTATTACTATTAACTAAGATTTATAATAATAATACTAAGTTAACTAATATTTATAAATATTAGATAAGTTTATGAAAATTAACTAAGTATTATGAAATTTTAACAAAATTAACTAAGTTTTATAAAAATTAACAGGATTAGTTTATATAATTATAATATATAACTTAATATTTTATACTACTAATAATAATAAACTATGATAAATAATAATAATATGTTAACTATGAATTTCTTTGAATTCTCATTTTATTTTACATTTGCCTCTCTACATAAAAAAAAACAGACATTTCAAAACAAAAATACAAAAAAAAAGTTTTCATTTCAGTTTTTTTTACAATACAATTGCAATTTTGAATTTTCAGTGTTTTTATAGCACTTGCTTTGTGTGCATTTCTGTTCACTATTTCACACTGTGCATTGTGCACACTATTGCTCTGTTCACCACTCACAAGCCTGTTCACAATATTCAACCCATCGACAACATACCAGAATAGCTTGCTGACCAACCCTGCTTTACAGTCATCAGCTTCTCCTCACAACTGCATACACACCCCATCACCATACTTCATCCCTGTTACATTTGCCATCCACCACCAATTCTCTGGCCATCCCCTTGTCATCACTACCACAAACAGCCACGACAACACTTCAAACCAACAAACCAGAAACACTGCTTCCACCATCAACCATTGCTTGATTCTCCCATACAAAACAAACCCGATCATCCCACTCAAACAACAGTGCAACCTCCCATTTCAGCCACTTCAGAACAAGTCATACACCATTCAACTATACATTTCATTCCCCGAATAGCCTTCTGCCTTCTCACAACTAATTGCTGTACCACTACATCAGTGCCTTCCACTGTTTCATTGGCCACCACCGTTTCATTCATTCAAAATTGCCAACCTTCCATCCACTTGCTACTGACATAAAAAATTCAAGTCTACCACATACAAAACTTCTTCAACCCTGTACATTTGCATTCAAACTGCTGCCATCAATAAACATCCTCCTCCATACAAACGCTACTCACAACATTGTAATTTCTCCCCTACATACAAAAATTCAAGTCTCTTCATTCAACTACACTTTGCATTAAGCGATTGTCACGATGAATTCAACATTAAATTGGACAAGCAAATTCTAAAAGCTCTTTCATTCTCAGAAGTCCACATCTTTTTATCCGAGTCTCTTTGGTTCTTCAGATCTTTTCCTCGGGTAATAATCGCGTTCTCTTAAAAGTTTATTTTTCGGTTAACAAATTTTCTGCGTATATTTCTATGACGTGGGTACCGATTCTTAGTAGTTAAGTGTCATTTCTATTATTGTTTGGTGGATAATTTTTGATATGAAGTGATATCAGCTTGCAATTATAGATATGTAGCTTTGATCCTCTTGTTAATTGTTTCTTATAATTTTTATTTAGCTGGATTTATAGTTTTAGGAGCTCGATGATACATTTGTAGCTTGATGCAGTGTTGCTGGAAGTAGTGAACTGTGGGGATAGAGTGGTCGAGGAGAGTTGATGGTTATGTGATGGTCAGTAGTGTTCTGTGCCAGAGGTGGAAGGATGGTTGTATGAAGTGGTTATGAGGGGTGGAGCACTGGTATGTTTGTTAGTTATGTATGATGATGTATTGGTTGCTCTGTGGAGATGTGTGTGAATTGTAGACGTGTTTGAATGCAGAAGTGCAGGAGTTCTAGTTTGTGTGGGTTGTGCAGATATGATGGTGTGGTCGGGTTGAAGCAAAGCAATGGTGGCAGTTTGATGGTATGTGGTCAGATGTGAAGGGTTGGTAGGTATTGAGAATGTTTTTATTTTGAACCGAAGTGGAGGGATAGGGGACTGTGTCAGCAGCGGCTCGAGTTTTGAACTGATGTTGATGAAGTATGTTCAGTGAAGGGTTGGTGAGTAAGAACTGTGGTGGTTTTGATGTGTTTGTGCACTGATATATGTGCACAGTTGGATGTTGAATGACAGTGGGGGTTACAGTGGAGCAGTTTAGCTGTAACGGTGTAGTTTAGTTATGTGATATGAATGGTAGTGGTGTGGGTGCACAGTACGAATGTGCAGGTGGGCAGAAATGAAGTGGTTGAGAAGAGGGGAAGCAGCAAGGCAGGAGTGTATTGGCAGAGGAGGTAGTGTGGTCAGTGCTGCTAGTTCGACAAAGGTAGAGTGGTATATGCACAGTGTGTGGTTGTATGGTCAGTGACGAATGTGTTCAGGCAAGTTGATGAGAAGATGGGTATGAAGTATCTGCAGTTGCATTTGTTGCCTTGGTTGTCGGTGCAGATATGTGCCTTTGTCCACTGTCGTAGGATATTAGTTTATAAATATTATCGTTGTTTATGGATTTATGTAAACTTTGTTTATGGATATTGTATTCAACTTAATTTATTGAAATGGTTGATTGTTATGTTTTTATATGATATTTTTTAGTTTGATTTGTATATGTTATGTATATTATCCGGTTGAAATATAATAAAATGCTATTTAGATTAATGATACCAGTGTGTAAATATTGCAATGGTGCAACGCTGTAAAAATAGTACAAACAAACAACAGCGTTTAAACCGTGCTGTCAATTCTATGAAAAGATAATGTACATTGCTCCAACAGCATAATAAAAATGCTGTGAAAAGGGGAGCAACAACTGTGGAACGGGAGTTATACAGCGTTATTAACAACGCTGTTATATCCTATTACAGCGTTTTTAGAACGCTGTTAAAAGCTTATTTTGGTGTAGTTATAAACGCTGTTGAAACATAATACAGCACGTCTGAAACGCTGTAAAAACATTATTGACAGCTCGTAATAAACGCTGTCACAGAGATGTTTCAACAGCGTTTATAGAAACGCTGTTGTAAGTTATGTATATACGACAGCATGTCGTTATACAGCGTTTCTAATAACGCTGTTGTATCATATTACAGCGTTTATCAAACGCTGTTAAAAGCCTTTTGTGGTGTAGTGATTAATGGTTTCTGATGGATTCGAAATGACCGTTCGAATCGACAATCTTCGAATCGCTAGGGTCGATGGCCATGAAATTGGTACTTCGAATCGATAGGATTTCTCGGCTTTAATTCAGCTTTCGTTCAATCACTTCGTGTCGATGAAGCCTCGCATCGATGTTGTCTTAATGGATTCGAAGCTTTGAGGGGTTCGAAGCGTGATGGATTCGAACGTGGTTGTTCGAATCGATTGGTATTTGACCGGTAGCAATCGGTCAGGTCGACCGGGAGGCGAAACGTCACATTTCCTCCCTAGGATTCATATAAATACGTGAGGCTGGGCTCATTTCCATCTTTTTATTTTTTACTGTTGCTCTGTCTTCTTCTTCGTATCGACCCCCCATACTTGAGAGAGATGCTTCTTCGAACCAGTTAAAAACCTTCAATCTTTCACTCGTAATCACAATAAACCAGGACTAAGCCAAGTGAGAACGATAGAACTGGGAACCTTTGCCATCATCCCCAATTTTTTTCTTTCGAAAATTTTGGAAGGTGGTGAGATCTGAATGAAGTGGGTCGAATCGATGGACGAAGCGCAACAAAGTGCTGGAGTTCTCTTGGAGAAGTAGAGATCTTGGAAGATTTTTCTTTTCTTTGCTTCGTATCGATCCGGACTTGGGTAATTCGAATCGGTCCTGATTATGGGGCTTTGAATCGATGCTTGCGAAGGGAAGTGGCTCATACCGATCGGTTCGAAGTGACGATTCTGTGATCGATTCGAAGACGTTGAGTTCGATCGATATGAACTTGCTTTGCTGATGGACTCGAAGCGCTCCTTCACTTGATGCTATGGATATCGTTCCAAGGACCTACTTCGATACGAAGTGCACCGAATCGACCCTCTATCGATTCGAAGCACATCGATTCGACTCGTATCGGTTCGAGGTGAGCGATTCGATCGCCCTTCATTCAGAGAATACGACACATCTGACTTTCTCCAACCTTGAACTATGACTGATTACAAGCTGAATTTTGATGAACTTAATGAACCTTAGCAAACTTGATTCCGACGAGCTCCTACCTTGCATAACTGATCTTGACTGTAGGACTTTACTTGACTGCCTTCTGAAGCTCGTCGATGGAACTGTGTCCTAACCAGAAATATAACGGATTTATGCTTGAATCGATCTGCGGCATCTGGATGACAAGGTTGTGACGGTCAGCGATGACGGTCATTTTCGATCTCGATTTTCAGAGTTTGTCGTTCGCACATCCTGTTGTTTGCAAATTTTTTCTAACTCTATAGAATCTTTCCAAGTAATGCACAACACTGCACTGCACCACACACACTTTACACTGGGAACGAATGGGTTTTCTATGTGCTTAATGTTGCTTTCTGATGAGTTAGTTAGTTATGGAATCTTCGAGCTCTCAACAATAAGAAGTACAGAGTTCGCCTCCTCCAGAAATACTTGAAATCCCTGACATTCCTCCCGAAGTAGTTGGTCCGGCTCCGGACGAAGTGCCGGAAGCCATATTTTTCGAGGATCCTATCGACTCCATTTCGTCCAGTATTTCTGAAGCCTTACTGGGCCGGATTTGCTTGAAACATAACTTATCCCCGAACGACGTTTTGCTACCGGGCGTTGATGACCGACCTCACAACCCGCCCGAGGGGTATACTGCTTTCTATCGTCACGCCTATGCGGCTGGAACTCTCCCTCTATTTAACCAATATATCAGGGAGATGTTATCGTTCATTGGAATCGCCCCCTCACAACTTCATCCCAACGGACACGCATTGCTGAATAGTGTTTTTGTCCTATTTATGGATCATCTCTTTCGTCCGCCAAGGCCAAACGAGATTAGACACGTATTTAACTTCAAGAGCAGGGGCGATAACCCATCTTTCACCTTTTTGGAAGCAGTTAGAAACTGTCAGATCGTGACGGGAGCCTGGACCAGACTCAGTTACTTTAAAAATGAATGGTTTTTTGTTCGGTGCCCCCCAGGGTTTGCTAGGCGATGGCTGTCTAGATGTAAGTGTCGTAAATTGCACAAGCCTTCTTTAAACAGTCTTTATCAATACTTGTACGAATATCAGGTATTCTTCTTGCAGCTATCATCTCAAGGCCTGATGGTGGATATTACAAAGGCGTTGTCCGAAGTTTACAAGAGGTCCCGAGTGATTTGCGGCACATCGACTCGGTGTTAACTGACGATAACTTAAGGACGCTGGGTTTAATAGAGATGAACCCGAGCATTGTTATCGAGGGGTTGGCGAAACCGGCTTCGAAGACAAAGAAGAAAACGGTGAAAATAAAACCCGACATAGTAATAAGAGAAATGAGCGACCATGAGAGGACGCCCACTGATACCGAGCTAGCGGCTGATCTTTCCCGAATAGAAAAGAAGCGGAAAGGCAAGGCTGTTGTCCCTAAATTTAAGAGACGGAAATCTGTAGTCGTATCTCGTTTGATCCCCGGAACTACTATCTCTAACGCTGCTCCTTGTCAATCAGGAAACGCTTTTATAGGACTGGATGACATTCCTATCCCGGAATGCGTATCTCTCCATCACGAGTCCGGGTTGGATGAACTCCGGGAAGCGTTAGAAATAAGCGAGCCTTTACCCGTTAGTGCAGTCAACACTTCTAGTTGGTCGGGGGTTTTGCACATTTGCATACACTTTCATAACACTACACGACTTCCGCATAGATCTTGTTGCTTTCACCTGGTGTTTAACTGAGTTGCTTCTCTTTTTCAGGTGCTATGTCTGGCCGTCAATCTACATTAGACAAACTCTGAAGAGTGCATCATCCTTCGTCTCACTATGATTCTCAACGTGGGGACTCCGATCGCGATCGCGAACGGAGGCATCATGGCCAAGAATATTATGCAAGGGAGTATCCCCGTAGTTACTCTAGTCAGGAGTGCTTGGACAGAGATCGCAGATACCGCTCCCCTTCTCGTTCTCCTCCACCACCCTGAAGCCATATTCAGGTATCTGAGCCTCTGCGACAGCAACCGTCTTCACAAGTTTTGAGGCTTGAGTCATATCGTTCTAGAACTGAGGTTGTTACGACCACGACTGCGGAGGAGGCCCCTATTGAACCATCCGATGAAGGGGCTATCAGACTTGCTCAATTGAAGAAGGACTTCCCGGAAATTTGCTTCAACGCTTGTATTTTTCCTCCTAATCTTAAAAGAATTCCCGAAGACGCCGTGACCACAGCACTTAGCTATACCCGTGACTTCTATGCTCAGTACAAGGAATGGTATAAGGCGGCTGTTAAAGCTTCAAAAGTAGCCTTTGATTGGGCCAAAATTATTGAGAAACTGGAAGCCGACTTGGCTCAGAAGAACCGTATTGTCGATATACTTCAATCTGAGGCGGAATCCTCTCATAGGGCCGAAGTTGAGTCGCTAAAAAAGGTTGATGAGACATTAGTTGAGATGGAAAAGATGAAACAGGCACATTGCACTTTAGTAGAAGATTTGGGCTATCGATACAAAAATGTTGAGGCCGAGCGGGATGCGACAGTTAAAGAACTAGAGGAATTAAAGGCTAAGTTTGCTGATATAAACAAGGAAAAAGATGATGCTAATACAGCCGCACAAGAAGCGTGTGAGCAAGCTGTGTCTCTTCGGGCTGAGCGCGATGCAGCAGTCGCAAGGGTTAAGGAGGTTGAAACGGAAGTGGAGGAGAAAGTCCAAGCAGAGAGGTTCAAGATGGAGGCCGAATTTGACGAACTCCTAGATATATATAATGCCAACGTGTTAGAGCACAGAAATCTCGCCTAGCTAGGGGATTACTCTATGTTTCTCTACAGTGCCTGGAAAAAATTATTGGAGAACAAGAGGACGTCTTGTCCGGATGGAGTATTAGACGAGTTTGAGCTCAAGTCACGTCTTCTTAGCGAGGAAGGGAGGAGAATTCTTCATGAGGCGATAATCTCCATCGAGAAAGAAAAACTCGGCATCCAGCAATCGGTGATCGACGAAGGTTCGGGTGTTACGCATCATAGTGAGAATATCGAGGTTCCTATCCCGACTTCGTCCGAAGTTATCGCCGCGGTTGATCCACAAGTCATTCCTTCCTACAATCCGGATCAACCGGGGTTATCTCCTGGTAAGGCTGCTATCTCCGAACCTGTTCAAACTTCGAGGCAAGGCAAGGAAGGTACTTCGATTATTTCCCTCGTGTTTTAAATCAATGATTTTTGAGAGATTTTACTGGACTGACTGTTTTTGCTCTCCTTTGTTTAGTGATTGGAAGTGCCGCGTCCGTGCCCCAGTTCCTCCGGTCCTATATCCTACGCATGGAGTTATTGTCACCGAAGAAATTTCAACTGCTGCCATGGCCGGTGACATTGGAGAGGGGAGCTCGATGTCATTCGATGCTCAAATGATTGAGGAGCTACTTGATCATTCTCTTGACCCTATTCCTGATCCTTCATTCGTGATGAGTGGAGCTGCTCCAATTTTCAGTTCTGTCATGACGACCGCCATCGTATCCAGCACAGCTCAGTTGTCTCGAGAAGAAGAGATTTTAGCTGAGATAAGCGTTGAGATGGCCACGATAACAACGGTCGGTGGTTCTGGAAGCGGCACTGCCCCCTCAAGTTTATCTTATCTAATGGTGATCTCTCCCGGTGGCACGGTGACCGTCTCGAGCGTTGCTGAACAGACTCCTGTCACAGCTCCCATGCCTTCAGTTCGTCCTTCCAAGAGGATCTCTGTTCCCTCCAGCTCCGAGGAAGACGTTGATATTATGCCAGATCCGGAGGATGTACCAAAGAAGGGCAAGAAATCTCGTAGGAAGCCGGGTAGTGGGTCCAGCGGCTCGACTCCAAAGAAGAAGCCTCGAAAGAAGAAGGAGTGAGCTTCCTGATTTATCATGTAGTTGTAAATATCAATTCTTTTACTTCTTCTTTTGTTCTTTTAGAGCCGCGTATATGTGTGGATTCAGCCTCCACTTAATTGAAATCTTTTGACTTGCCATGTAATCAAACCTGTCTTTGTTAGTTCATGGAATGAGAAGTTACTCTTTTCTTTTACTTAAGTGTTTTGCAGTGTTTGTTTTTTATCTACCAAGTATGAAAAACATAATTTCGTGTCATGATTTGATGAATGAGTTGAACTCCGGGCATTGTACTTCTTCCGTTAGCGATTAACACTTAAGCTTTTTTGCCCCCATGTTTCGGGGAACAACATTTGCATCTTGGTGGTTGATCGTACTTATTGCGAATCTTAAGCACATGTCCATGCTCTGGGGACTTAGGATAATTTGAGATCGATAGTACGATTCGCACTCCGGGAATTTGAGAGTTATCGATGTTTGTAACATGGTTTTCGCTTCGGAAACCTGGAATTGATGTTTATACTCCGCTTCACACTCCGAGAACTTGGAGTTAGTATTGACATTTCGGTTCGCATTCTGGGAACTTTGACGTAGTATTTGTGCTCCAATTCGCACTTTGGGAATTCGGACATAGCATGTATGTTTGGGTTTGCATTCCGGGAACCTGTAATTTATGTCCATACTCCATTCACGCTCTGGGAAGTTGGAGTTATTGAATGTTTATACTCCAATTCGCACTCTGGGAAGTTGGAGTCCGTTCGCACTCTGGGAATGAGTTATTGAATGTTTATACTCCAATTCGCACTCTGGGAAGTTGGAGTCCGTTCGCGCTCTGGGAACGAGTTATTAAATGTTTATACTCCAATTCGCACTCTGGAAGTTGGAGTCCGTTCGCGCTCTGGGAACGAGTTATTGAATGTTTATACTCCAATTCGCACTTTGGGAAGTTGGAGTCCGTTCGCGCTCTGGGAACGAGTTATTAAATGTTTATACTCCAATTCGCACTCTGGAAGTTGGAGTCCGTTCGCGCTCTGGGAACGAGTTATTGAATGTTTATACTCCAATTCGCACTTTGGGAAGTTGGAGTCCGTTCGCGCTCTGGGAACGAGTTATTGAATGTTTATACTCTAATTCGCACTCTGAGAAGTTGGAGTCCGTTCGCGCTCTCGGAACGAGTTACTGAATGTTTATACTCCAATTCGCACTTTGGAAAGTTGGAGTCCGTTCGCGCTTTGGGAATGAGTTGCTGGATGTTTATACTCCAATTCGCACTCTGGGAATTCGAAGTCCGTTCGCACTCTGGGAAAGAGTTGTTGGATGTTTATACTCCAATTCGCACTCTGGGAAGTTGGAGTCCGTTCGCGCTCTGGGAACGAGTTATTGAATGTTTATACTCCAATTCGCACTCTGGAAAGTTGGAGTCCATTCGCGCTCTGGGAACGAGTTATTGAATGTTTATACTCCAATTCGCACTCTGGGAAGTTGGAGTCCGTTCGCACTCTGGGATTGAGTTGTTGGATGTTTATACTCCAATTTGCACTCTGGGAATTCGGAGTTCGTTCGCACTCTGGGAACGAGTTGTTGGATGTTTATACTCCAATTCGCACTCTGGGAATTTGGAGTTAGTAAAAGGATTGTCATGTATCAATCCTTGTAAATACCAGCGTAGTGTTCTGTCCCCGAGCTCGGGTTTCACTTAGTGAGTGACCGGTCGTATCACAGTCACTCCCTATTTGAATAAATCCCACCGCGTGATGGAACTTAGCTCTCCGTGCATCGTGATATTATACGTTATTTTCAGTGAATCACAACTTTGGCTCGAAGAGATGGCATTTTATTGCTGAAATGAAAGAAACATGGCAAAATCAGTTGCCTTATTACAAGTTCAAACTTCGAAATGCAAAAATAAAATGCAAAGGAAGAAATTGACTAAAAATAGATAAATAAAGCCTGTCATGTGTAGTAGCAACAGAGACTTTCGCTATTCCAAGCTCTCGGTAAAGTGAGACCGTCAACGGTTGACAACTTGAACGTGCCATCTCCGAGTTTTTGCAAAATTACATACGGCCCTTCCCAATTTGGCTTCATGTGCGAAGGGACCGGATAAATTCTCTTAAGTACGAGGTCGCCGGGTTCAAAGGTTCGCGGTCGGACCTTGACATTGTATATTCGAGCGACTCGACCCCGATATGCGGCGGCCCTCAAATCAGCTTCTTCACGCCTCTCATCGAGTAGATCCAGAGATTCAGCAAGTAATATGGCATTCGTTTTTGGATCATAATATGTCACACGATGAGAGTGAACTTCCACTTCGACTAGAATAATGGCTTCAGAGCCATAAGATAGAGAAAATGGAGTGTGTCCGGTTGTAGTTTTATGAGTCGTTCGGTAAGCCCATAGAGCCATAGGCAGTTCATCAACCCACTTGCCCCCGGCTTTCTCCAGCCATTTCTTCAAAAAAGACTTGATAACCTTATTGACGGCTTCAACCTGACCATTTGCTTGAGGGTGTGCTACTGCAGAGAATTTCTTATGGATGTGAAATCGTTTACAGAAGTTCTTGAATTCAACACTGTCAAATTGGGCTCCATTATCGGTGATAATACTATGCGGGAGACTAAACCGGCAGATGATGTTGCGTACCACGAAGTTGATTACTTTCTTTGTCGTAATCGTTGCAAGAGGTTCAGCTTCAGCCCATTTGGTGAACTAATCAACTGCGACGATGGCGTACTTCGCGCCACCTTTGGCTAAAGGCAATGCACCAATTATATTAACTCCCCATATTGCAAATGGCCATGGACTGACCATTTGGGTTATCTCAGTAGGTGGGGCTCTGGGAATCCGAGCGTGTTTTTGGCATTTATCACATTTTTTGGCATAGTCCATAGCATCGCGATTAACGGTAGGCCAATAATATCCATATCGGAGTATTTTCTTGGCAAGTGGTTGCCCTCCAGTGTGATCGCCACATTCTCCTTCGTGCACATCGTGTAATACTCGTTTGACTTCGTCGTGTGCGATACACCGGAGAAGAGGAGCAAAATATCCCCTTCGATACATAACTCCATTCTAAATGACAAATCGTGAAGCTTTTCGAAGAATTTGTCTTTTCTCACTTCGATGCTCGGGTAATATACCACGCTCAATGTAATCTTGGTAGGGGTTCATCCATGATTCCCTGCTGGAAGTAGCTTCAAATGTGAAATCATTCTCTATTCGATCAATGCTCGAAGAGGATAAAGTTTCGACAGGAACGAGTCCCAAGTGTTGAGCTTCGCCTGTACTTGCCAACTTTGCCAACGAATCGGCTTTCTGATTGTGCTCTCGGCGTACGTAGAAAATGGTATAATAATCGAAATGATCAAGCATCTCCCGGACTCGGGCTAGGTAAGCGGCTAGTCTTCGGTCTTTAGCCTGATATACACCCCGAACTTGACATACTACCAACTAGGAATCATAGTAAATTTCCACGGTGATAATTCTTAGGTCACGGGCTAACTTTCACCCAGTAAGCAAAGCCTCATATTCAGCTTCATTATTTGTTGCACGGAAATCAAACTTTAATGCGTAGCATATGGATCGGCCCTCGGGGGTTTCAAGCACTACCCCTGCGCCCGAGCACCGATCGTTGGATGCACCATCAGTATATAGCTTCCATATGTATTCGGGGGATTTACTAGTTTCAGGTAAGCCTTCAGGAATAGTGAATTCGACAATGAAATCTGCTAGGACTTGACCATGTATGGCTCGTCTCGGAGTATATGTGATGTCGAATTGACTCAGTTCAATGTTCCATTTTAGTAACCTGCCAGACGTCTCAGGTCGTGTGAGGACTTGTCGTAACGGCTGATCGGTGTACACAGTGATGGGATGAGCCTGAAAATATGGACGGAGCTTCCTCGAGGCGATGACTAGGCAGTATGCCAATTTTTCTAACCTTGGATAATTTCTCTCGGCTCCGGTTAATCGTTTACTAACATAGTAGACTGGTCTCTGCACTCGGTCTTCCTCCCGAACCAACGCAGCACTGATGGCATTTTCAGATACTGCCAGATAGAGGTATAACTGTTCATGATCAATAGGTTTTGAAAGAATCGGCGGTGTGAAAAGATGCTAAATTAGTGATTGAAATGCGCCCTCACATTCCGTAGTCCATTCGAAGTTTCATTTTCCTTTTCGGATCAGATCAAAGAAGGGTATGCGTTTGTCAGTTGATTTCGAGATGAACCTGCTCAATGCTGCAACCTACCTATTAAGACTCTGAACCTGCTTTATGGTCCTTGGAGTTTGAAGATTCCTGATCGCCCAGATCTTTTCGGGTTTGGCCTCTATTCCTCGGGCGTTGACGATGAACCCAAGGAATTTTCCGGATGCGACTCCAAAATGGCATTTTAGCGGATTAAGCTTCATCCCGTATCTCCGGAGGACATTGAACATTAACTCTAAGTCTTTGACTTGATCAGTGGAGTATCGCGATTTTACCAACATGTCATCTACATAAACTTCCATAGTCTTTCCGATCTGGTCGGCAAACATTCGGTTGACTAAGCGTTGGTAAGTTGCTCCGACATTCTTTAACCCAAAAGGCATGACCTTGTAGCAGTATAGTCCCAGGTCAGTTACGAAGCTTGTATGTTCTTGGTCGGGCACATGCATGGGTATCTGATTGTAACCAGAATAAGCATCCATGAAAGATAGTGATTCGTGTCTGGCCATTGAATCTACAAGTTGATCGATTCGGGGAAGTGGAAAGATGTCTTTCGGATAAGCCTTATTTAAGTTAGAGTAATCAATGCACGTTCTCCATTTCCCATTCGGTTTTCGGACAAGTACCGGGTTGGATACCCACTTCAGGTACAAAGAATCCCGGATAAATCCATTCGTCTTTAGCTTATCAACTTCTTCTTTGAGGGCGGCAGATCTCTCCGGATCCATATCACGTCTCTTTTGCTTGACCGGGATATACCGTGGGTCATTATTTAAGGTGTGGCTCGCGATGTCCGGCGAAATTTCACACATATCAGAGTGCATCCAAGTGAATATGTCTAGATTTGCTTAGAGAAATTCGACCAATTCCTGTTGTGCTTGTGGGTTTAGCTGAGACCTAATTTTTAATATTTTTGAATCATCATCATCATCAATTGGAACATCAATCGTCAGCTCGGCTAGGGAAGCTTGACTTACTTTAGACTCGTTATTATCTTCAGTGTCTCTGGGGTCAAGATCCTTCTGGAATTGGTCGTGGTGCCCAGGTCGAGGCCCAGGCACTAATTGTCAATCGTCGGCGAAACGGACGCGGAGAGATTCCTCCACGCCCTTTCCTTTCTCCTTTCGCTGCGCTTCTCACAGTTCGGCAACATAGCGGGCTCTCCCAGCAGCCCGATCTCCCTGAATGACCCCAATCCCACGATTAGTGGGGAATTTCAAAGTTAAACACCACAGGGCAATCGCCGCCCTAAATTCGGCAAGGTCCGGTCGGCCCAAAAAAGCATTGTGCAGGGAGTGGATATCTAAGACAACAAACTGTAACATTCGGACTCTTCGGCGTTCTCCGACTCCCAACTCCACTGGCAATTCTACCACTCCGGTGGGTATATTAGCACTTCCATCGAAGCCATGGATTCTAGATTGAAAAGGCTTTAAATCTTTGGCTTCCATCTTCATTTGATCATATGCTCTCTTAAACAAGATATTTACTGAACTCCCACTGTCCACCAGGATCCTCTTCATCCAAGCAGGACCAACCTGGGCAGATATGACTAGTGGGTCTATAGTTGGGGCTTCGACCTTATCAGCATCTCGGTTTCTGAATACGATGTCATCTGCCATCGTTTTCTGTTGTTTGGCCGGGGCCCCTTCATCAAGCGTACTGCAACTCTCGAAATCCACATGCCTAAACGAATTGGCGTATGATTCCATTTCCCTCCAGCTTCGGTCAGCAGGATGAGGACCACCACTAACTGTATTAATAACCAACCTCCCGCCTGTACGTGCGGGCTCTTCCTGTCTCTCTTGGTTTTGTGCACGGATTTGGTTTGACGGGCCCACACCACCAGCTTATGGCGCCCGCACGAATTGATCTAACTTCCTTTCCCTGATCAGTTTTTCAATGAGATCTTGCAAATGTCTGCAATCATTAGTATTATGTCCATAACTTTCGTGAAATCTATAGAACTTTCCTGTTTGAATCTGTCTCTCCGATGACGGCTTCAGATTTGGCTTCTTATACTGCATTGCGTTATAAGTCTGTAGATATACGTTCTCCAGTAACGTATTTAGTGGTGTATAGATTTCAAACATTTGTGCCCTACGCCGCGGGCCACGATTCTGATCTTGCTTCTTATTTATATTATCGCCGTTCCTCGGCTGGGTTTGCTTGTTTTGAATATTCAATTATACTTTTCCAGAGCTCTCCCCCGACTGTTTAACCGCCACATTGCTTTGAATTCCTTCATTGCCGGGTCTCGCATCGTCCTGCTTCCTAGATTGTTTCGCATCCTCACGCCTTAAGAATTGAGCGGCTTTGGAGTAGAAACGAAACAACGATGCGGGAGGCTTCCCAGCCAGCCAATTTCCAAATTCAGAGTCGGGGTCAATCCCCTTAGTCAAGGCCATCAAGATTGAATTATCATTGGGGTTAGTGATCTCTGCACAAGCGGCATTGAATCTTTCCAAATATCGCCTGAGTGTCTCTCCTGGAGCTTGAGTGACACTGGATAAAGTATTTACGTCTTTAGGCCTGGCAATGTGCATATGAAATTGTTCAACAAACTTAGTAGCCAATTGGTCAAATGTAGAGATAGATCGTGGTGGTAATCGTGTAAACCACATCGTCGCAATTCCCCCTAAAGAAATGGGAAAACTACGGCATTTTACTACATCATCAACTCTTGCAGCAGTCATCGACCATTCGTATTTCATAATATGTTGATTAGGGTCAGAACTTCCTTCATACATGAGCAGAGTCGGTATCCTGAATCGCCGAGGAGGTTCAGCATATAATATGTCATCAGTGAACGGAGTATGACTTCGGGAGATTCCCCAATCATCATTTGTTAAGCCCTGACTTTCACGGATCATTTGGCATACCATAGCTGAGAGATCAGGTGTTGCTATATTCGGAGGGTGACGAGCCAAAGTGTGGTCGGGTTCCACAGTGCGAGGTAGGATCGGGCGCTGCCGACGATCCGTATCTCGCCTCCTTGGCTCGGTGTCTTCTGGGACATACGGTCCTGCAACATGTTCCTGCTGGTGGTAGTTCTGATTGGAGTGATTTCGGGTATCAACTCCAATGTCAACTGCGGTGGCGGTGGCTTGGTTATCCGTAGTATGTTGTGGAACAGTGCCCCCTCAGGAGGAGGGTCCTGTATGAAAACTGGCAGAAGGGCCAACTCTTATCTTCCCAACAGTTAATGCTTGCGGGTGACCAGCAGCATGCGCATGACTTCCGTCTAGCCTGGGACGAGTAGATCTACCGCTGTAATCAGATGAGGCATAGCTTTAAGTGGAGGAATGAGGGGCGTGGTCCCTTTTGGATCTTCTTCGCCTTTGGCGGTTTAGTTGATTAGTCAACTCAACATTGGCACGTAATTGTTCAATCAGCTGTTGTCGACTTTGGGTTAGTTCCGGAGTAATGTCTGGAACTCTTGTCGAGTGACTGGACCTGATGGATCTGAATGTCCGGTATCATCTTGATTGGATGGAGGTAGTTGCAGGGGATTTTGTCTATCTCGACCTTCTTCGCCAGCGGCAGTAGAAGTGGTTCTCGCGCTAACCATCTTGAGGTGTAGAATCCTTTCCTAGATTTTGGTAAATCTGAATAGTATGGAAGGAGTCTGAAATTGAAGTCTAGATCTCTCTCTTAGATTTATGCAATCCGGTATCGATGACAGATCCAATGAGCAGGAGAAAACCTGGGTTTTCTCAGTGAAAGCACCAAAGTGTTTGCACCAAAATTGGGCAACACCCTTCGGAAGTTTTTTGAAGAGATAATAAATGAAGAAATCAAATTGAAAATGAAGATTATCTGACAAAAACTCCAAGTCAGAGAAAAGTAAATTGCCCGGAAGACAACAATTTATAGTGGCTCGGCGATTTGCCTATGTCCACTATGAAGTTTTATCACTTTATTGCTTAATTCTTGAAGATTACAAGTTTTTTAGAGTGAAGTACAGCAGGTAATAGACTTAAATTCGAAATCAGCAGCAGTGAAGATGGTATAGAGTGGTTCTGACAGCGTCTGGGCGTGCTTTATCTCTAAGAATTCTCCGATCCCCTTTCTGAATGACCAGGGGCTCTATTTATAGGTGTAGGATGCTGATATTTCACCTAAAATTTGGGTAGACCGCTTCTGGCACGTGAAGGGGGCCCACACGCCCGACATTAGGAAATCCGGGCCCACTTTGGGATCGATTCGAACTCTAGTTCGAATCGATCAAAAAGGTGTCCAATCGAGGTGAAATTTGGTGCGGACATTCTTCAACATGTATGCAAGCTCCTGTGAAAATTTCATAGCATTTGGACTTGTAGATCTCGACTTATGATTGATTCAATATTGCGCTTCCGGTCAAAGAACTTGGTTCGAATCGATCCCTTCGAATCGATAGGGCCGAATCGATGACTCGAGCATGTTCCTGGTGATGTGGTGCACGCGCTTCTCGGGTTGATCCATTTTTTTCTCCGAGTTTACTGGGTCAAATCCATGGTTTTAGCCGCCTTGACTTGGTGGATTCGAGGGAGTGGATTCGAAGATATGCTCCTTCGAATCGATCGAATGGATGCTCCCTCGTATCGATCAAGGTATTCCATAGTTGATCGACACGAAGGCTTCTCGGCTGAATGAATTCGAAGATAGTCAGGGGATGGAGTCAAAGTTCTTCAACTGCATGGATTCGAAGGTCCTCCCCTCGATGGATTCGAAGTAGGGAATGTCTCGACGGATTCGAACCAAGGCCCTGTTCTGATGGACTCGAACCAAGGCTTGCTTCGATGGATTCGAAGCAAGGTTATGTGTCGATGGGTTCGAACCAATGCATGGCTTATGGATTCGATCGTGGGACTAATCGTATGGATTCGAATCTAAAGCTATTTCCTCCACTTCTCATTGTTGATAATTTGAGCATACGAACTCGGATTGAATTGAGATTTGAGATGCTGACTTTTATGATCTTTCTCGTCATGTCCCATCAAGTGTAGCTCAATCTGGACTCGGACAAAATTCAGTGATATCCATAGTGAAGCTAAGTACGATCAATCCCGGAGACAAGATGTCCTTTGTTTTTGATCGATCTTTTGGTATCACGGCTTTGCCAAAAAGTGGGATAACATATAATATGTATAGAATGATATTAATCTTGCTATGTTAACCAATGATGTAAGTACATATGTTTATGTTACAGTACAAGAGTTTTATATGAAAGATATGTTTATAAGTTTATAGTGTCTGCGTATTTTGTGAATGGCCTGCATGTAATATAAAAGTATGTGAAATGTGTTTATAGTAATTATAATACTGGTTTTACACTATATTGATTTTACAGAGTATTATTTGTTTACAGAGTATTATATACGGGATTTCACATAAAAAGTTATATATATATATATATATATATATATATATATAGGTCTGCATATTTGTCCATCTGATTTTTTTATAGTTACATTATAATAATGTAAGTTATTTTGATTTTAAGAAATATTGGTTTTAAACATATATTAGGTGTATATTATAAATATATGGGTTTAAATTTAATAATGATCTTCTGTATATACCTATAAATATTTTGATTTTAATATATATATATATATATATGTATGTATATATATATATTCACTTATACTAGTTATCTTCATCGACCTTGTTTTGATTAGATTTCATCCATGTCTATTCATCAGTTTGCTCGTCGATTCATGCCACTGTTGTTTTTCTTTGGGATTCGTAGCTTATTTTGTTGCCAAACTCTCTAGCCTCGAAAGGTGAGAAATCACTCACGATAAATGTTCTTTTATTTATTAAATTTGACTTCAATTGAAACGACAATTGAAGTATGCTGCTGTTAGTTATTTACAATGTAATATATATGCTATTACCTTTATCAGTTCACCTGTGACATCTGGCACCATTATCTGTTATTTATATTGATGATATATGCCTGTTATATTATTAGTATATCTGTTATCACTTTGCAAGTTCCCTGTTAATATAGAATCACTGCGGGATGAAATGATACATACTCGAACGATCTGTAGAATATGATAAAATCGTTATGGGCTGAAATGATTAACCCAAGCGATTTTCATTTGAATTGAATTTGGGATTACGGGTTGAAATGATATATATACCCGTATATATTTAAATTGCGGATTGAAATGATAAATATTCGTATCACTTGAACATAGGATAGAAAATTGTATACAGACACCATTGGTCTATATATAAATAATTTGAAATGATTTCTATGGTTTTGGAAGAAATATATGGTTTTATATAAATATTGATTTTAGATATTATATAAATGTTATTTTATATATAGTTAAATTCTTGATTTTAAGCTTAATAATAAAGTTTTATTTATTAAAATATAATATAGTTAAGTATTTATTTAAAGTATATTTTAATATAGAGTTTATAATGATTAAATAAATTCAGATTGAAAAGTTAGATTGTAAATTGATTTAAAATTGAGTTTAATTAAGAAATATATTTAATTAGAAATCGATTTGGAACTTATTGAGTTTGATTTTTTTTAAAGGATATGATTTTTATAACTTGATTTGGTTTAAGGTGATTTAACGAATATTTCAAGTTTAAATGAATTGAAGGAAATATTTAGTCATTTGAAATTTGGGGACTTATTTAAATAATAATGGATTTAGTAAGTAAATACTTCAAAATAAATAATAGTAAAGCGAATTTGATATATATATATATATATATGGAATTATAAAATCTTGTTTTGAAATGTTTGAATATTTAAAGCTTTGAAAATATTGAAATTGAAATGGTTTATTTTGTAGTTAAAATTCTGTAGTTGAAATCCATATAATGTGAAATGGTTTATTGAGAAACCGAAATAAATTAAAATGGATGATTTGAGATTTGATTAAATTTAAATTTTGGAATTTGAATCGATTTGAATCGATTTGTGAAATTTGAGGAAGCCATTTTATTATATAAAGTATTTTTAAAATTATATTAAAACTATTTATATATGTTACTTTACAAATTTATTTCTTATAAACTATTTTAATATAAATTATTTTTATATAAACTATTTTAAATTATAAACTATTTTTTATATATACTATTATTTGTATTTAAATAGTTAAGTGGGATGTGTTATGATTCCAAGCATTATGATTTCTAAATTTTGATTTCCAAAGTATTTTGATTAACAAAGTGTTTGATGAAAGAATGTTGTATAAATTTAAATAAATTATTAAATTAAGTTTTGAAATTATTTAATAATTAAATAAAATTGAATTCTTTAATAAGTGAAATTGAATTCTTTAATAAGTGAAATTGAGTTTCTTTAATAATTAAGTTTTGAAATTGTTTAAAATAAATAAGTAAATAAGTGAAATTGAATTTCTTTAATAAGAAATAAAATGTGATTGATGGAAATTAATATGAGACTTGTAATTTAAAGAATTTAATTTGACGAATTTAATTTAATTCAATTCATAAGTTTTGATATAATGTAGGTAAACTTAAGTGATTGATTTAATGAATTGGAAATTCAATTGAAATTATTTTGAAATGATAAATTTACTTAATTTAAATGATGACTGAATGAATCCATCAATGAATTTAAATTGTTTTGAATGTTAAGTTAACTTAATTTAAATGATTATGGGATGAAACCTGTATATGAATTTAAATCAATATTTGAATTGTTTTAAATAAAAATTGAAGTTGAATTATAGAGTTTTGAAATGGTTAATTTGGAAGTTTTGAAACGTAAATTATAGAAATTGCTATACAAAGACGAATGAAATGTTGGCTTTCAGATTCTAAGTGAGACTGAATTTGATTTGGTTTTTGAAATTTATTAAACGACCAATCGGTGTAATAATTACGAAAGTTATTAAAGAAACTAGAATCGGTTAGGGACATACTCACTGTCTAAACCGAATACCACTTTATTAACTATACGCGGAGTGTGATCCAGAATGAAGTGGTTGGAATGATGTACGTTGATAATTGAAGAAAGAGAACGATAATGGTTAGCCTTAACACTTGTGTCAAATTTGAAATGACTAAAACAGGAGCAGTGTCGTCCAATGAGGTTAGCCACCTCTAAGCAAACGCACTTCTTCGTAAACTACTCATTACTTTTTTTTTGATTGGTGTGCACCCTTGAATTGGGAGTGTTGTTTCGCGGTGTTGCGATCGTTGTGGCGATGCGTTCTCACCAGTCCGGATCAGGCAAACGGTAGTTTCACTACCTTGGGTATTGCGTCATGTGCCTTGTCATACTCGTATCCCTGTGCGCGACCACTACGATTTGTTTTGTGTTATACCTATGGAGTACTCCCTGATAGTCCACTGGTTTACGGTGACGTTTACAGTGCTGTATGGACTATAACGCTTATATGAAATGTGTTAATGGGGATAATGGTAACGCCTTAACGCTATTTTAATATTTTACTTTACTTTAGACATTATTATAATAGTGTATATTACTACATAGTAGATAGTTTAACGGATCCTTAAAGAATGGTTATCCCAACATCTTTTGAGTTACTTGTATTTTTAGTTGTTATTTCACCTGAGTTGGATTTACTGATATAAGAATGTTAATCCTGACTCGATTGTTTTGTGTTTTCTTTACGCTCGGGTCATGCCGAATGTATCAATATTCGAGACTCACCTTTGGAGTTGGAGCTTTGCTTGGAGATCCAACTTTTAGATATTCAGTTGGCTCCAGTGATGTATTCTAATCTTGTATTTGACTATTGTATTCGAGACTTCTATGTATCTTGTTTAACTCTGTTGTATATATATAGTAGCTTTATGAACTACTATTCATTTGTTTCCGCTGCATATTGTTATATTACTCTGTGCATGTGATTATGTGATTATTTATTTACCGTATATGCTGAGTTTTGCCAAATATAAACTTACAATTTGGTATTTTGAGCAATTTAATTCCGGCATGTTTGGATGCGAATAGTTGAAAATATCGGGTCGTTACATTTGGTATCAGAGCTTTGGCTCTAGGCAAAACTTAGCGTATATGGTAATTTATTTACGGAATCATTTTCGTTCGAGCTTTAATCTCTTCTTTTGACTCGGTTTCCTTTGAACTTTGGAACGTTCCCTCGGTTCCAAAATTCATTCTTGTTCCTCGCTATTCATATCCTTCTGAATTCGGGAGCATCCCATAGCTCTATGATATGATTTGTAAATAGGTGAAACTCCTTTATAATAGCATCGGTTCACCAGAGATTTATATATCCTCAGTTTAGATGGTGACATCTCTTGTTATGCCGAATTCTATCTCTTGAGATCGAATGTAGATTTACCTCGGAATTCTGCATCGATCTTATTCTTGAAGTCTCGGTTGATCCGGTTAAGGTTGCCGCGATTTAATAAACTTATCCATTTTCCTATTTTGTATTTAACCATCTTATCTTTGTTTCGAACCTATCTTCGAATCAAAATTCTCTTTGATTTGAGTCCATTAAATTTGAATCTCTATCCTTGCTTTGAAATCCATTATTGTATCGTCGAGCGAGGAAGTGTATTTGTAAATCAATGTTAAAAATGTTTTATATATTGTGTTGTTTGAGTTGTTGATGTTGATTTGAGTTTTCGATCGATTCATCTGATCCACGCTATCGATAGAATTTCCAAAACACTTGAACAGACACTTGAACAGAGCAAACTTACACAATATTGTTTTCAAATTTACTAAATGGAATAAATTTTTTGTATGATATATATATTTAAGTAAATTTTCTGATAATTGATAAATAAATTGGTTAACAAAATGATATTATTTGATTTTCATTTATTGTTTTGTAAACCATTGATTTTACCAACATCATAAATAAATGAAATTATAAACAAGGTTTATATTTGATTTGGAAATTAAATGAATTTAAAATTTAGAATTTGGGAATTTAATTTTCGGTGATTTCAAACTTTGATTTTAAATAAAGTGTATATTATTCAAAGTATTTTCAAATATAAAAATTATTTTCAAGAAATTTAAAGGTTTAAATCAGCGCTCTCCTATTTTATCGTTGGAAAATAATTTTGGTGATGACGACCGCATCATCGACATTCATTTTCGAGTTCCAAATGGAAAGACCATTTGGTAGTTTTGCTACACTTTTTGTTGAAATGAAATTGATTTAAATTTATTAAAGTATGATTTGAATTATAATATATATATTGGTTTATGATTATAAATTTGATTCAATATATGTTGTGTGTGTGTGTGTGTGTATTTATCTCTAAATAGTTTGAAATGAAATTGAAAATTTAATTCTTAATCTTATGTTAAGAATGTTTTCAATTATAAAATGAAACCAAAATTTTGAATAAATATTTAAATTTGAAATAATTTAGTAAGAAACTATTTTACTTGTATAATACTCAATTGTATTCCAAAATATATAACTTACCAAAATTATTCAAAAGTTAACCTTGTAATTGAATAATATACAGTGTAAAATGATGTTAAAGGATTTTATAGAATAAATTCGAGTGGTTATAATATATGTTATACACTTAAAATTTTAAAAATGTTAATAGATATAAATAGAATAATAAGTTGATTGAATAGTAAATGAGATAAATTAAATAAATATTTTGTTTGAAAGAAATATTTTGTATCAAATATTAATAAATTTGAAATAAAATAAACTTAATGAATTATCTTGAATTTAAAGTCAATTGTTGAATATAAATTAATTTAAATTGAAATTTATATGGTTTAAATTATTTATTTATTTTGTAATTCAAGTCTATTTTCTTTTGGTTGTTTCTATTCTCCTACCTCCTTCCTTTCGGGAATGAAAAGTTTTGAGTGGGGGAGAGTGTAACGACCCGTAAATTTTAACTGTTTTGATAATGTGATTAATTGAGTTTTCGTGAAATTTTACAAATAAAATTTTGAAATAAAAATTTAATATTTGGAATATGTCTATGTGAACATAGCAAACTGTAAATTTTCATCTGCAAATATGAAAGTTTATTTTATTGTGTAATTCTATTTCAATATATATCAGTTAATATTTGATGATAATAAAATATTTTTCGAACCTGAATATTTTTACATAGAAAAATTCTAAATCGTCTTCTGAGTGAGACGTCATTTTTTGTTTTTCTAAATTCGGACTTCTTTACCTCCGTCGATCTTTTTTTCTGCGTTTTTGCTGCATTTTCCGCTAGTAGAAAATTCGTATTTTTATAATTCAGTCATACTACCGATATCTGTATACTATTTTGATCGTCTCATCGTGCTGATCTCTACGGTATATTTATTTCTGTATTTTGAGGTACGTTACGCGGCGAAACCATACAACGCTTCACCGTATCGGTACAGTTTGATCCTTTTGAATTCCTCCTACCATTCAATTGCTCAATGGTCGAATTTCAAACGGACATTTCCTTTATTATTTCCTGAATTGTCATGCCTTGACTCTCTCCATTTCCGATGCTAAATTTTGTATTGATGGATTGTTCGCATTATTTTAGCTTCTCTTCTTTTTTTAAATTTTAATGCGACATAACTTTCTATTTATTTTACTTTTCTTTCTTTGAACCCACTCCTTCTTCTTACGGTCCCTCTCTCTTTTCCATCTTCCACCATAGCCGTCCCCATTTCCTTGCTCCACCGTTGTCTCCTCCATAGTGCCGAACCCACACTCCATAGCAACAACACTTTTCTCTCGTGCGCGCAACTCAGTCACACACCTGAAGCTCGGCCGCACCAACACTCATCGACCCGCCACCACTTCGAACCCCTCTACCCGAAGCTCTATTCTGCTTGCCTCCGCCTCTCGCCCTTGCTTGCATCACGGCCGCCACCTCATCATCTCCTCTCCACGGAAGTCGCCTCCACGTGCAAGATCCTGACCGCAAGCCCACTGCCCACCTAGGCCGAGAGTAACCTCAACAGAAACCATCACTTCGCTTTCATTGCTCACAAATGCAACCCGTCGACTTCAACCGTTCCTCCACTTTCCATGCAACTCGAAGACAGCCTCATCTCGGCCGAACTGTTTTCCCATCTCTTCTGTGTGTAAGTGAATATATGTCATATATATTAGATTTTATATATCGGTCGGATGTATAGCATCTATATCCATGGGTACTAGTGTTTATAAGTTAGTTTATTTTGTTTTCTTTACTTACTGATATATTTTAAATAGTTATAACGTATAGTTGACAGTAGTTTTATATGTACTTAGACTTTAATATGAGTAATTTATAGAAGTTTATAGGATATCATTATTATATATATATATATACTCGGCTATTGCTTTGCAAAAGAAAAATGAACATGAGTTCTGGAAATATTATCTTAAGTACAAAATACTGTTTCCAATCTTTATTTTATAATATTTAGAGTATCACACATATTTTATACTGTAGCTTTTGTAAGTAGATGATACTTTATAATATGTACATTATGATATTAATCTGGCTATGTTAACCAATGATGTAAGTACATATGTTTATGTTACAGTACAAGAGTTTTATATGAAAGATATGTTTAAAAGTTTATAGTGTCTGCGTATTTTGTGAATGGCCTGCATGTAATATAAAAGTATGTGAAATGTGTTTATAGTAATTATAATACTGGTTTTACACTATATTGATTTTATAGAGTATTATTTGTTTACAGAGTATTATATACGGGATTTCACATAAAAAGATATATATATATATATATATATATATGTATATGTATTGGTCTGCATATTTGTCCATCTGATTTTTTTATAGTTACATTATAATAATGTAAGTTATTTTGATTTTAAGAAATATTGATTTTAAACATATATTAGGTGTATATTATAAATATATGGGTTTAAATTTGATAATGATCTTCCGTATATACCTATAAATATTTTGATTTTAATATATATATATATATATATATATATTCACTTATACCAGTTATCTTCATCAACCTAGTTCTGATTAGATTTCATCCATGTCAGTTCATCAGTTTGCTTATCGATTCGTGCCACTATTGTTTTTCTTTGGGATTCGTAGCTTATTCTATTGCCAAACTCTTTAACCTCAAAAGGTGAGCAATCACTCACGATTAATGTCCTTTTATTTATTAAATTTGACTTCAATTGAAATGACAATTGAATTATGCCATTTTTAGTTGTTTACACTGTTATATATATGCTATTACCTTTATTAGTTCACCTGTGACATCTAACACCATTATCTGTTATTTATATTGATGATATATGTTTGGTATATTATTATCATATCTGTTATCACTCTGCAAGTTCCCTATTAATACAGAATCACTACAATGAAAATGGTACATACCGAACGATCTTTAAAAAATGAGAAAATCGTTGAAATGATTAACCCAAGCAATTTTCATTTGAATTGATTTTGGGATTATGGGTTGAAATGATATATATACTCGTATATATTTAAATTGCGGATTGAAATGAGAAATATCCGTATCACTTGAACATAGGATTGAAAATTATATACCGACACCGTTGGTCTATATATAAATAATTTGAAATGATTACTATGGTTTTGGAAGAAATATATGGTTTTATATAAATATTGATTTTGGATATTATACAAATGTTATTTTATATATAGTTAAATTCTTGATTTTAAGCTTAATAATAAATTTTGATTCTATTAAAATGTAATATAGTTAAGTATTTATTTAAAGTATATTTTAATATAGAGTTTATAATGATTAAATAAATTCAGATTGAGAAGATAGATTGTAAATTGATTTTAATTAAGAAATATATTTAATTAGAAATCGATTTGGAACTTATTGAATTTGAGATTTTTTTTAAAGGATATGCTTTTTATAACTTGATTTGGTTTATGGGATTTAACGAATATTTCAAGTTTAAATGAATTGAAGGAAATATTCAGTCATTTGAAATTTGGGGATTTATTTAAATAATAATGGATTTAGTAAGTAAATACTTCAAAATAAATAAAAGTAAAGTGAATTTGATATATATATATATATATATATATATGGAATTATCAAATCTTTTTTTAAAATGTTTGAATATTTAAAGCTTTGAAAATATTGAAATTGAATTGGTTTATTTTGTGTTTAAAAATCTGTAGTTGAAATCGATATAATGTGAAATGGTTTATTGAGAAACTGAAATAAATTAAAATGGATGATTTGAGATTTGATTAAATTTAAATTTTGGAATATGAATCGATTTGAATCGATTTGTAAAATTTTAGGAAGCTATTTTATTATATAGAGTATTTTTAAAATTATATTAAAACTATTTATATATGTTACTTTACAAATTTATTTCTTATAAACTATTTTAATATAAATTATTTTTATATAAACTATTTTAAATTATAAACTATTTTGTTATATATACTATTATTTATATTTAAATAGTTAAGTGGGAAGTGTTAAGATTCCAATCATTATGATTTCTAAATTTTGATTTCCAAAGTATTATGATTAACAAAGTGTTTAATGAAAGAATGTTGTTTAAATTTAAGTAAATTATTAAATTAAGTTTTGAAATTATTTAATAATTAAATAAAATTAAATTCTTTAATAAGTGAAATTGAATTCTTTAATAAGTGAAATTGAATTCTTTAATAAGTGAAATTGAGTTTCTTTAATAATTAAGTTTTGAAATTGTTTAAATTAAATAAGTAAATAGGTGAAATTGAATTTCTTTAATAAGTAATAAAACGTGATTGATGGAAATTAATATGAGGCTTGTAATTTAAAGAATTTAATTTGACGAATTTAGTTTAATTCAATTCATAAGTTTTGATATAATGTAGGTAAACTTAAGTGATTAATTTAATGAATTAGAAATTCATTTGAAATTATTTTGAAATGATAAATTTACTTAATTTAAATGATGACTGAATGAATCCATCAATGAATTTAAATTGTTTTGAATGTTAAATTAACTTAATTTAAATGATTATGGGATGAAACCTGTATATGAATTTAAATCAATATTTGAATTGTTTTAAATAAAAATTGAAGTTGAATTATGGAGTTTTGAAATGGTTAATTTGGAAGTTTTGAAACGTAAATTATAGAAATTGCTATACAAAGACGAATGAAATGTTGGCTTTCAAATTCTAAGTAAGGTTGAAATTGATTTGGTTTTTGAAATTTATTAAACGACCAATCACTGTAATAATTACGAAGGTTATTAAAGAAACCGAAATCGGTTAGGGATATACTCACTGTCCAAACCGAATACCACTTTAATAACTATACGCGGAGTGTGATACAGAATGAAGTGGTTGGAATGATGTACGTTGATGATTGAAGAAAGAGAACGATAATGGATATCCTTGACACTTGGGTCAAATTTGAAATGACTAAAACAGGAGTCGTGCCGGGCCAACGAGGTTAACCACCTCTAAGCGAACACACTTCTTCGTAAACTACTCATTACTTGTTTTTGATTGGTGCACACCCTTGAATTGGGAGTGTTGTGTCGCGGTGTTGCGATCGTTGCGGCTATGCGTTCTCGCTAGTGCGGATCAGGCAAATGGTAGTTTCACTACCTTGGGTGTTGCCTCATGTGCCTTGTCATACTCGTATCCCTACGCGCGACCACTACGATTTGTTTTGTGTTATACCTATGGATTACTCCTTGATAGTCCACTAGTTTACGGTGGAGTTTACAGTGCTGTATAGACTATAACGCTTATATAAAATGTGTTAAGGAGGATAATGGTAATGCCATAACGCTATTTTAAAATTTTACTTTACTTTAGACATTATTATAATTGCGTATATTACTACATAGTAGATAGTTTAACGGATCCTTAAAGGATGGTTATCCCAACATCTTTTGAGTACTTGTATTTTTAGTTGTTATTTCACTTGAGTTGGATTTATTAATATAAGAATGTTAATCCTGACTTAAGTTTTCTGTGTTTGCTTTACCCTCGGGTCAGACCGAGTGTACCAGTATTTGAGACTCGCCTTTGGAGTTGGAGCTTCGCTTGGAGATCCAGCTACCTATCCAGCTTTCAGATATTCAGTTGGTTCCAATGATGTATTCTGATATTGTATTTGACCATTGTATTCGAGACTTCTATGTACCTTGGTTAACTCTGTTGTATATATATAATAGCTTCATGAACTACTATTCATTTGTTTCCGCTGCATATTGTTATATTACTCTGTGTTTGTGATTCTGTGATTATTTATTTACTGTATATGCTGATTTTTGCCAAATATAAACTTACAATCTGGTATTTTGAGCAATTCAATTCCGGCATGTTTGGATGCGAATAGTTGAAAATATCAGGTCTTTACATTCGGACGTCGGGTTGGTTAAATTAAATGATTTTAAAAATTGTTTTGAAATTATTTAAATGAATTGATTTTAAGAATAAAAATCAAATTTGTGAAAATTGAATTATTTTGAATTAGAGCTCGAAATGTTTGAATTTAACTTAATAAATGAGATTGTTTAATTAATCAAAGTTTAAAATTTTAAGTTATAAATGAAATACATTGTAAATTTCAGAGATGGATTTGTTTAAAAAGATTGGCTTTGATTCGAACTTTGAATATTTATAAAGAAAAATGATATGAAATGATATTTCAAAATTTGAGTTTGGAATCGAATTATAAATTGAAAATTTAGATTTAAAATTTGGTATTGAAAGTAAATTTTATTTAAGTGTTTAAATCGACATTTTGAAATTAAATTTGGAATTGGAAATGGGAAATAAATTTGTAATCGGAATTTAAATTAATTTGAAATTGGAATTTAAATTAATCTGCAATTGGAATTTAGTTTGAAATTGGAATTTTTAATTAATTTGGAATTGGAGTTAGAAATTAATTTGGAATTGAGATTTAATTTAAATTGGAAATGGAAATTGTAATTGAAAGAAATTTGTGAATTGAAAGAAATTTGTGTGAAATCGACATCTATTCGAGTTGAAATCGGAATTGAATCGATTAAATCGAAATGGAATTTGGAATTGATTTGGGTAGGAAACTTGGTTGTTGATTTGTTTGACTTCGGAATTATTTAAAAAAAATGAATATTTTAGTAAATGATTTAAAATCTATATTCTTTAAATATTCGAACTATTTTGATTTTGCAAACTATTTTATTATATAAACGATTTTTACATTCAAATTATTTCTATTAAACTTTTTTTAACTATGTAACTATTTTAAACTATTTAAACTATTTTCTAAAATCAAACTGGTTAAAGGGTAAATCGTTATTTTTAAATCTTGGATTCAAATACGAACTAGGTTAAAGTAAAGATTATAAGCTAAATTGAATTCAAATCAAATTTTGGAAGTAAATTGATTTATCGGACAAAATTGATAATTTTGAATATATGATAATTTCGAAATGGATTTAATTTTAAAGCAAATATATGATGATTTCGAAATGGATTAAATTTTGAAACGAATATGATTTTTTAATATCAAGTGCTAATCATTTTTGAAATGTAAAAGAACCAACCGGTGTGTAAAAGGGCGATTGGTTGTTAAAGAGACCGGCGCCTCTTATTGGCATACTCTATGCCAATATTGGAACCATTTTGACAACCGTGCACGCGGTGGATGATATCCAGAATGTAGTGGTTGAATTGGCGATGTTTACTGGAATGAAGTAAGAGAACGATGATGGATAGCCTTGACATTCGTGTCCCAATTAAAATGACTAAAACATGAGCCTATGTCTGGCCATTGAGGTTAGCTACCTCTTGCGACGTTGATCCCTCATATTACTATTGTGGTTTCGGATTCGATGGGTGAACCTTATTTGTCGTTTGAATTGATTGTCGTGGTCGGCCATGGATGGGTTATGATAAGCCAGAAAGGGTAAACTAGTATAATCCTACCTTGGGCATTGCCTCACGTGCCTTGTCATATTTATCCATATACGAGCCCATTACGATTTTGGTTTAAACTGTAGAAATGTGTTAAGGTGGATCAATGTAAAGCCTTAATGCTATTTTGATACTTATTTATTGATAAACATTGTCTATTATAGCGTATACTGTTATATATAAATAGTTTAACGGATCCTTAGGAGATGAAAAATCCTATAACTTCTCTTAGGTTATTGCACTCATATTTGTGATATTGATTTGACTTACATATGAGTATTTTAGTCCTGACTCGAGTGTTTTGTCTTTTCATTATGCTCAAGTCAGTCCTGAGTTTTTTTCAGTGTATTGAAGACTATTCTTTGGAGGACGAAGATGGAGCTTTGGTATATTACTATTATTACTATACCCAGCATCATGCTATGTTACTGTATAGATTTTTTTTCCTTGCTGTATATTTATAACTCTGATAAATGTGTATAGATTATAATCAAATGTATAGTAAATAGCTTTATGAGTTGTTTATTTGATTATTATATTTTATCATTTTTGCTATGAGATTATGTGTTTTGTTTTCTTCTTCTCTTCTTATTTTTCAGATTTAACCTCATTGATTATCTATGTTGCGGATTGTTTAAGTCCGACATGTGTGGATTATTGTCAATTTAAACCTTCCGAAATGTGAGTCGTCAGAGTTGGTATCAGAGCCAGGTTTAGCGATAACCTTGAATTTGTGGGGTTTGACTCGTCAGAGATGGGGTAGTAATACCCTAGAATGAGTCTATTTGAGTGTATATATGAGAAAGTGTACTTGTTAGTAATATAAAATGTTTTATATTGTGTTTACTTATCTGTTGAGTTGTTTATGAATTTTGGTCGATGTGCGGGGCGCCGTGCTATCGATAGGGGTTTCTAAACTCTTAAACGAGTCAAGTCACATAATATTGTTTTAAATCGGGTAAATGAAATAATTTTACCTAAGTATATATTATATATATAAAATGATAATTTTTATGAATGTAAATTGTTAGGAGATGATGGTATTTAGTTATCATTAAATTATTGGTTGAGTTAAAATTTAAAAAGAATAATTAATGAATTTTATTTTATGAAGCATTGAAAATTAAATTGAATTGAAATATAATTGCAATAAGAATTATTTAAAATGACCAACTTGTAAATTAATGGAATATTCGATAATAAGTTAAGAAAATCTGTATAAGTATATTTATAATATTTATAATAGAAATGATCCAAAAATTGAGAATTTTGAATTTAAAATCCTAAAGCCTTAAAAATTAATAATAGTGTTATTTAAAAGAGTTTTGTCTAGAAAAAATTATTTTTAAAAGGATTTTTGAGGAAATAAAAGCATTAAACTCACTTGGTCACTGGAAAATAATTCTAGGGATGACTGCAGCGTCGCAAGTGTTTATTTTCGAGTTTCTGAGTGAGAATTGCAATCAAAAGAAATTTATTTTCGATTAAAACAAGTTTTGATGTGAAAAATATTTTAAGTATGACTTAATAAATATGTGAAATAGTTTGGAACTTATATTTGAAAATAGTGTGTAAGAAATGTCTTTGTAACTTGTAAATTTGAAAAGAAAAAAAAAAGAATATGTTATAACTTGTAGACTTGAACAGAAAAGAGAAATTTAAAATTTTAAACTATTGGATAATTTTGATTTAAGCAAATAAAGAAATTTAAATTTGAGAAATGAAATAAAATTAATTAACTTAAGAAATGTTAATTGAGCTTGTGAAATGAAAGAAATAGAATATAGTTTAACTCACAAAAGCTTAAAAATAAATAAATGAATTGCATTTGAAATGAAATAGATAAAATAATGAAATGAAATTCTAATAAATTAATTTTTATAACTTATAGATTTTAGACTTAATAAGCTAAAAAACATATTTAAATTTGTAAAATGGAGATGATGAGGAAATTTAACTTGAATAAAATTAAATGAAATGATTAATGGATTAAAATAAAGATGAAGTTTAACTTAATCTTAAATAAAATTGAATTTGATATTAGGTGAAACTAAGTAAATTAGTAAAGTGAGTTAAATCCATTTAAGCTATAAAATGAATTAATCAAATGAATATAAATTTGAATTTTTAAATAAAATGTAATTTAAGTGTGTAATAAATTGAATAAAATAAATAGACGTAAGTAGTAAATTAAATTGGTTAATCGAATTTACTCTAAACTGGATATAAATAAATAAAATGAAAGAGGAATGAGTTTAAATATTTAATGTTAACTAATATAGTATAGAAAAAGTTATTGGAATAAATATTAAATTAAAATCTACTTAAGAGAGGTTAAATGAATCGATTATGAGAAAAAGCTATTAATATGAATTGAGTTATAAAAAATATAAAAAAATTACTTTGGTAAATTAATAATATGAATTTGAATAAATGAAGTGAATTGATGAATTAATAATAACTTAAGATATGAAGTAATAATAATAAAAGTGAGTGTTGTTGTATAACACATTTGTAATAAACTTAGATAATTTATAAATGATGATAGTATTAACTAAGAAGGGATATACTAAGTGAAATAAATTTTTATAAATGATTCATAAATAAATTTATATGAAATAGGTTAAACAAAAAGGTGAAACAATTGGAATTTCACAAATTGAATTGAATATAATGAATTTGTAACGAATGTTGATGACTTGGAAGAAATCAATGGAATGTAAACCTATTAAATGTGGATGAAACAAAATAAATAATTGAAACAAATCGATTGAATGAAAATATATATTGAATTGTAATAAATCAAATATGAATGCAATAAATATTGATTAGAAGAAAATGGGTTGAAACCAGATTAGTTGAATGTTAATCAATTAAAAGCAAATGAATTGCTTATAAGTCCATTGTATGATTTAACGAATGAGTATTAATAAGTGAATGTGAATCAATTTTAAATATATGGAATGTGGTACAGATTAAATTACTTAAGTGTAATTACTTATATGTATTATTGAAATAAAATAATGGAAGTGAAGAAAGAAAAATGAATGTAACTATAAATGAGTGTAAATAAATAGAATGTAAATTCATTAATGTTGATAAGTGCATGCAAACTAATTCGAAGTAGATAAACTATACAAAAAAAGTCAATGGAACATGAATCTAATTGAATAAAAGTTGGTTGAATGTAAATAAATCGAAAGGAATCAATTTAAAGGTTAATGTAATGAATGCTAAAAAGAGATGAAGAGTATAAAATAAAAAAATTGACATTTGATAATGTAAAGGTTGCATTGTTATGAATTTATTAGATTAATTGGACATATATTGATGGTTGAATGGTTTCTTTTGTTGCAAACCATTGTTATTACCGTTTTGATTGCATACGATTGTTGTATGTTATGTATTTGTGATTGTTTGTGTGGTTTGGATTCAAAATCCATGTTAAATGCTTATGTTAGACTTTTACATGTTTCTGTATCATTATAAATGACTAACATTCCGAATTGAGTTGAGATAGGTACTTACGAAGACCGTTTGGGCGTATACACGGATTTATATGCTTTTGCTTGCTTAATACGAGCGAACTCGCTCGTAATATAAACAATAAGGTACGTATCTCGGATTACATACTGCGAATTTATATTTTTGCCCTTCGGGATGCCTCATTATTGAAATGAGATGTAAATTTGATATATATTGGTTATATTTGTGTTATATATTGAATTGTAAAAAATTTCCGATCGAGCCGTGCAAAGGAGATTCTGCCGAAAGTTTCCGTGAATCCGGGAGTTAGAAAAATTTGAAGATTTAAAATTTTTATAGCTTGTTTTTAATATATAAGTTATATTTTTCGTAAACCGATAGCGGAGTGGTGTAGTAAAAGCATAGTAAAGGTTTTTTAATAAAATTTTAAAGTTATAATTGATTATTTGAAAAAAATCCATTGTGTGTTAAATTCTTTACTTAACATCTTTTTGAGGACGAAAAGTTTTGAGTTGGGGGAGTATGTAATGACCCGTATTTTCGACTATTTTAAATTAGTAAATTTAATTTAATTATTAGATAAATATGAGTAGAAATAAAATTAATGATTTATTTATATTGGTTTATTGTATAATTAAATTGTTTAAAATCTAACATTGGAAATCATTTGAATAATTTGGTTCTGGATTTAAGACGACTGAAATATATATTGGAAATTGATTTAATTTTTTTTAAATATAGATGAAGATAATCAACATTTAAAATTGGAGTTAATTGTGAATAATAGAAAAAATTAAATTAAAATATCTCAGAGCTCGTTCAAACACATTGTCCACTTCAGCCATATAACCCTCCCATCCCCCCTCTTTAGTTTTCAACTGCCAAATTCAAACCAGAACAAAGATCGACACTCAAGAAAAACAACTGCCAATCGATTTAAAAAAAACACAGAAATCAAAAAAAACCAACAAAACACAATCAATTTGCGTTCGCGTGAGTCTCATGAGAGCACGGCGGCGTACGGGGGAAAGAATCGACGAGTTCGATTAGGGTTTGGTAACATCGTTTGAACGCATGCCACGAGGCAGCGGTGATTGGGAGGAGGAACGTTTGTGTTCCTGAAGTGGAGAGGCGCGACGATGGATCTTTGATGGTGCTTAGGGTATTGGTTCGAGACTTGGAGATCGCTCGCGTACGCGCGTGCAAGGGGAGAGAGAGTGTCGGCGGTGGTCTTGCTGTGGAGGCGATCGACCGATGTAAAAAAAAGAAGAGGATAATCGCGTGCGATTTGGGAGGAAGGAGGTAGCATGTTTCTGTGTATGTGTATATATATATTTGTCTTAAATTTAGTTGTTAATTTTATTTAATCAACATTAAATTAATAAAATCGTATTTCATGCATGCGAGGTCCGTTTCGGATGAGACGAAGTTTATCAAGATCGTATTGGCATCGTCTATGAGGTGAAATTAGATTGGTATCTATTTGAAGCTAAAGTGTTTTAGTTTCTATTAAAGGTAGTGTTTACGCTCACATTTGGCTATTTTATTTTTATGTTAGTAAATTTTTTATCGTAAAGTAAATTTAAATTTATTGATGGTTGTTGGATAAATTTAAATTGACATTTAATTGACATCTGAATTTTTTGATAGGATGTGAATGGATAGTTAGATTAGAATTTAACTACTAGAAAAATCTCCGATTTTCGATAATTGATCGATTTGTTGTGATTATTGACTGTTCGGTTGACTGATTTTGATGGATGGAAATTGGTTGATAGTTGAATGATTAAATGGTTAATTATTTTGATATACTCTGTTATCACCCTATATATTATTTACAGAATATAAAAATGTAAATTAAATTATTTTGAATAAATTAAGGAATAGGTTGAAATGATATATACCTATGACACTTAATTTGGATTGAAATGACATATATCCATCCTTGAAATTTAAATTTAAATAATGATTCACTTGGCCATAGGTTAGAAATTATATACGGACACCGGGTTGGTTAAATTAAATGATTTTAAAAGTTGTTTTGAAATTATTTAAATGAATTGATTTTGAGAATAAAAATCAAATTTATGAAAATTGAATTATTTTGAATTGGAGCTCGAAATGTTGGAATTTAATTTAATAAACAAGATTGTTTAATTAATCAAAGTTTAAAATTTTAAGTTATAAACGAAATACATCGTAAATTTTAGAAATGGATTTGTTTACAAATATTGGCTTTGATTCTAACTTTGAATATTTATAAGGAAAAATGATATGAAATGATATTTCAAAATTTGAGTTTGTAATCGAATTATAAATTGAAAATTTGGATTTTAAATTTGGTATTGAAAGTAAATTTGATTTGAGTGTTTAAATCAACATTTTGAAATTAAATTTGGAATCGAAAATGGGAAATAAATTTGAAATCGAAATTTAAATTAATTTGAACTTGGAATTTAAATTAATTTGAAATTGGAATTTAGTTTGAAATTGGAATTTTAATTAATTTGAAATTAGAGTTGGAAATTAATTTGGAATTGAGATTTAATTTAAATTGGAAATGGAAACTGAAATTGAAAGAAATTTGTGAACTGAAAGAAATTTGTGTGGAATCGACATTTATTCGAGTTGTAATCGAAATTGAATCGATTAAATCAAAATGGAATTTGAATTAATTTGGGTAGGAAATTGGTAAGTTGACTGGTTTGACTTTGGAATTATTTTAAAAAAATGAATATTTTAGTAAATGATTTAAAATCTATGTTCTTTAAATATTCAAACTATTTTGATTTTGCAAACTATTTTATTATATAAACCAATTTTACATTCAAATTATTTCTATTAAACTATTTTTAGCTATTTAACTATTTGAAACTATTTAAACTAATTTCTAAAATCAAACAGGTTAAAGGGTAAATTGTTATATTTAAATCTTGGATTCAAATACGAACTAGGTTAAAGTAAAGATTATAACCTAAATAGAATTCGAATCAAATTTTGGAAGTGAATTTGATTTATCGGACGTAATTGATAATTTTGAATATATGATAATTTCGAAATGGATTTAATTTTAAAGCAAATATATGATGATTTCGAAATGGACTAAATTTTGAAACAAATATGACATTTTGATATCAAGTGCTAATCGTTTTTGAAATGTAAAAGAACCAACCGGTGTGTAAAAGGACGATTGGTTGTTAAAGAGACGGGGGCCTCTTATTGGCATAATCTATGCCAATATTGGAAGATGATATCTAGAATGTAGTGGTTGAACTGGCGACGTTTATTAGAATGAAGTAAGAGAACGATGATGGATAGCCTTGACATTCATGTCATAATTAAAATGACTAAAATAGGAGCCTACGTCAGGCCATTGAGGTTAGCTACCTCTAGCGACGTCGATCCCTCGTACTACTACTGTGGTTTCGGATTCGAAGGGTGCACCTTATTTATCATTTGGATTGATTGTCGCGGTCGGCCACGGATTGGTTACGACCAGCCAGAAAGGGTAAACTGGTAGAATCCTACCTTTGGCAATGCCTCACGTGCCTTGTCATATTTATCCATATGCGAGCCTATTACGATTTTTGTTTAAACTGTAGAAATGTGTTAAGGTGGACCAATGTAAAGCCTTAATGCTATTTTGATATTTATTTTACTGATAGACATTATCTATTATAGCGTATAATATTATATATAAATAGTTTAACGGATCCTTAGGAGATGAAAAATCCTGTAACATCTCTTAAGTTATTGCACTCGAATTTGTGATATTGATTTGACTTACATAAGAGTATTTTAGTCCCGACTCAAGTGTTTTGTCTTTTCATTATGCTCGGGTCAGTCCTGAGTTTTTTTAAGTGTATTGAAGACTATTCTTTGGAGGACGAAGATGGAGATTTGGTATATTACTATAATTACTATACCCTGCATCATGCTATGTTATTGTACAGATTTTTTTTCCTTGCTGTATATTTATAACTCTGATAAATGTGTATATATTATAATCAAATGTATAGTAAATAGCTTTATGAATTGCTTATTTGATTATTATATTTTATTATTTCCGCTGTGAGATTCTGTATTTTATTTTCTTCTTCTCTTCTTATTTTTCTGATCTAACCCCATCGATTATCTATATTCTGGATTGTTTAAGTCGGACATGTGTGGATTATTGTCGATTTAAACCTTCTGAAATGTGGGTCATCACAGGTACTATGAGTATATAGCCAACATGCACCTATGGCTTATTTTGGAAGCGAATGCTACACCTTATATTTTCTTCCCTAGATTACATCATTGGGTTTAGGCTATGAATGTGCACAATGCTACATATGGGGTACACCATGAGTTGATGGAGGCCAGATAGAAGATATATATGAGGCAACGTGGCAACATTGTCATTCGTCCTTGGGAGCAGTATTTTCAGTTTTTGGAGCCTGACGGCGATCATCCCCTCACTTTTCATTTTGCTATTTCAAGACGTTCGGTTTTCTTTTAGGTTCTTACATGTAACGACCCAATTGTTTGACGTCCGAAAAATCGACATCAATACGGTCCACTATATCAAATGTCGATCAATCGAATGCCAGAAAACCGAACCATTAGGGTTAAAGAAGAAGGAGGTAGAAGAAGAAATAGAAAACAACATCTAGATCTCACGAACGTAGCGGAATAATATATAATAGATAAACAACTAATCTTTTAAAACAAAAGATTTTTTTTTATATATTACATCATTAGAGTACAATACAATCAACATCACAATTCAGGACGGTTGTAATATCTCATCCTTCCAAAGCTGAATATACAGCTTACACTGCACAACGGAAATACGAATCTACGGAAATACGCTTCGTGATCCAGCTCGTCTCCTGAGCTCCACAGTAGTCTATACAAAATCTGTATTCTATAATACTCGATCTAACCCGGGCATTATAGTTAAATAACACCCGAGTCAGTCCGGAAAACCAGCGTGAGAAAACACACCCAATTGGATTATTAAAGTTTTCAAAATCCTTTGAAAATCAAAGGTATCTCGTAAAACCACGCCACAAATAAACAAGCCGGATTTTTACCTTACGATAACCAAAACATTTCTAATAAAATTTCTTTGATATTATAGTAGTGTCTATATACAAATACTTATTCAAATAGCCGAAATTGTTAAAACATTAAATTCCAGCTAATAGGTATACAAACAAAACCGTAAAAGCACGTAAGGAGAATAGATTTCCATCAATGGCAGGGCTACTATGGTACCGCCCGTCACAGTACGTGGTCTAGATCACGTCACAGAAAGGGTAAACTGGTAGAATCCTACCTTTGGCAATGCCTCACGTGCCTTGTCATATTTATCCATATGCGAGCCTATTACGATTTTTGTTTAAACTGTAGAAATGTGTTAAGGTGGATCAATGTAAAGCCTTAATGCTATTTTGATATTTATTTTACTAATAGACATTACCTATTATAGCGTATAATATTATATATAAATAGTTTAACGGATCCTTAGGAGATGAAAAATCCTGTAACATCTCTTAAGTTATTGCACTCGTATTTGTGATATTGATTTGACTTACATAAGAGTATTTTAGTCCCGACTCAAGTGTTTTGTCTTTTCATTATGCTCGGGTCAGTCCTGAGTTTTTTTAAGTGTATTGAAGACTATTCTTTGGAGGACGAAGATGGAGATTTGGTATATTACTATAATTACTATACCCTGCATCATGCTATGTTATTGTATAGATTTTTTTCCTTGCTGTATATTTATAACTCTGATAAATGTGTATAGATTATAATCAAATGTATAGTAAATAGCTTTATGAATTGCTTGTTTGATTATTATATTTTATTATTTCCGCTGTGAGATTCTATATTTTATTTTCTTCTTCTCTTCTTATTTTTCTGATCTAACCCCATTGATTATCTATATTCTGGATTGTTTAAGTCGGACATGTGTGGATTATTGTCGATTTAAACCTTCTGAAATGTGGGTCATCACAGGTACTATGAGTATATAGCCAACATGCACCTATGGCATATTTTGGAAGCGAATGCTACACCTTATATTTTCTTCCCTAGATTACATCATTGGGTTTAGGCTATGAATGTGCACAATGCTACATATGGGGTACACCATGAGTTGATGGAGGCCAGATAGAAGATATATATGAGGCAACGTGGCAACATTGTCATTCGTCCTTGGGAGCAGTATTTTCAGTTTTTGGAGCCTGACGGCGATCATCCCCTCACTTTTCATTTTGCTATTTCAAGACGTTCGGTTTTCTTTTAGGTTCTTACATGTAACGACCCAATTGTTTGACGTCCGAAAAATCGACATCAATACGGTCCACTATATCAAATGTTGATCAATCGAATGCCAGAAAACCGAACCATTAGGGTTAAAGAAGAAGGAGGTAGAAGAAGAAATAGAAAACAACATCTAGATCTCACAAACGTAGCGGAATAATATATAATAGATAAACAACTAATCTTTTAAAACAAAAGAATTATATTTGTTTTATATATTACATCATTAGAGTACAATACAATCAACATCACAATTCAGGACGGTTGTAATATCTCATCCTTCCAAAGCTGAATATACAGCTTACACTGCACAACGGAAATACGAATCTACGGAAATACTCTTCGTGATCCAGCTCGTCTCCTGAGCTCCACAGTAGTCCATACAGAATCTGTATTCTATAATACTCGATCTAACCCGAGCATTATAGTTAAATAACACCCGATTCAGTCCAGAAAACCAGCGTGAGAAAACACACCCAATTGGATTATTAAAGTTTTCAAAATCCTTTGAAAATCAAAGGTATCTCGTAAAACCACGCCACAAATAAACAAGCCGGATTTTTACCTTACGATAACCAAAACATTTCTAATAAAATTTCTTTGATATTATAGTAGTGTCTATATACAAATACTTATTCAAATAGCCGAAATTGTTAAAACATTAAATTCCAGCTAATAGGTATACAAACAAAACCGTAAAGGCACGTAAGGAGAATAGATTTCCATCAATGGCAGGGCTACTATGGTACCGCCCGTCACAGTACGTGGTCTAGATCACCGTACCGAGGACCCACCCTGATCCCTTGCATCACAAGACCGGAGCTACCCCTTACTGGATAATCCGAATATGTTCACCCCACGGTTGGGATCAGCAACCGCCCACACAGTCGAAATAAAGGGACATCTAGATAGGGTGACCTTACCCTAATTGGTTGCTAGCCACTTAACTTTGTCTGCACCTCCCCTGTTTTAGTCATTCCGGGTTGATGAGGCTCGAGGCTATGCGTTACCTTTTTAGCACACATTCACTTAGAATGCTCATAGTCCTCCTGACAATGTTCTGAAAGCATTCGTCCATACAAGTCTGTTCTAGGTTCGAACGGAACCAAAGGCACTATTCCTACTACATCCATTTTGGAATCACCCTCAGGATTAGCAACCATTAGCCCTTGCACGTCACTGCTCCATCTTCGATTCCCAGCTCTTATCTTCCTCACGAAACGTTTAAACCGGATCAAAGTGCTTTTCGAGAATTTAATCTCGATCCCAGACTCTTCGAAATGATCAGCGCATTGGCCAATACTGATAGTTGGTTATTTAACTATCATATAACGTCCAAAAACAACCATCAACCTTAATAATTTTTCCAAATTATTTATTATTCAAAATATCTTCGCAAGATATCTTCTAGACTTTAATCTTTTGAAAACAGTTTCAAATCACTTTCTTCTCGTAGAATATATTCCCAAAATTCTTTATTTCCACTGAAATTCACCAAATCTTAACACTTAGATTTTAAAATAATTTAAATCACCTTATTCAAATATATACACACACTTTAAAACGTGGAAAATAAACTATTTAAAACACTTATTTAAAATACTAGTTATGAAATCTTATAATAATTTCCATGCAAAACTTAAACCAAAACTAATTTAAAATAAAAGTTATGAAATTCTATACTAATTTTTCAAATAAAATTTTAGCCAAACTACCTTTAAAAATAAAACTACTTCATAAAATATAAATATTAGTAATTGTCCTTTCAAATCATAATACAAATTAACCTTTTAAAATAATTACTACTATAACTAATTTAATAAATATTTACCTACAAAATTCTAAACAACTAAAATAATAATTTCTCAAAAAACATTCCTTTAAAATAACTTTAGTCTTTTTAATTTATACTTAAAAATCTGCTTTGAAAACGTACTTGGCTTTTCAGAGAAATACACTTTTCTTCCACACCTTTAAAAATAAACTACTATTTAATTTTAAAACAAATTACTCATTTCTTTATAAATTCCCATCGTGAATTTATACCTCTAAATACCCACTTTTATCTTATTTCACTTTATAAACCCAGTTTATATATTCCATAGTCTCGCCTTCCTTTTTAAAACACAGTTTCAAACATTAAATAAATTTCCAAATCGATTTCCAAAATTTTACTCCATTTTAAAATAAAATTCCTTAACCTATTCAATTCTATTTCAAAACCCATTAATTTCAGATTTAACTTTTTTATTAAGATTTAAATCTTATTTAAATTGAAACTACCAATTTAATATTTATTTCAAAATTCTCCTTTTATTTTTTCCTAAACCATTTAAATTCTGAATTTAAATGTAAATCTTTTATTCCTTTCATTAATATCACTTAAGTTTAAAAATCTTCTTTCCCATACTTGGAATTTATTTATTAGAATTTAAAAAAATCAACTTTTATCCTTTTCCAGTTCATTTATTCAAGCCTCTATAATTACTTAAGAATTCTCCTTTTTATTTCCCTTCAAAAATCAGATCTATATATTATTTTTTGATAACTCAGTAAACCCAAATATATTCAATCAAACCTTAGCATCCAATATATCCAATTACCAATATAATTTATCATAGATTATCAGATAAACCATATCACATAATATTAAACAATATTTTTTTTAAGGAATCCAGTTGGATCCCTCCAACCTGTTTCCCTGCATCCATAGATGTTAGCACAATATAAAATACCAATTTCACTTCAAGGTGGAATATCGCGGTATATGGGGTCATCCGCTATATAATACGGGAAATTAATCACTCTAATACACACACACACACACTATTATATATAATACCACATCCAGTCAATTCAATCAATTCAACCAATAATTTAAATTTAACCATTTAAATTTAACAGATATTCCAATGAGTGATATTAACTCATCTTTGTTTTGTTTGCAACCCATTTCCATTCCGGCTTGATTTCTTCACGATTTTTGACCTTGTATAACAATTCACGATTTATTAACATTTGAATTAACCACACAATTTATTACCATTTAACAAATTTAATTTACTAATAATTTAGTTTAGTTTAAACTAATAATTTAATTCTAAACTAATTGTTTTTATATAAAATATTTCCAGTGACTAAAATAAATTAAATAAGCAAATTAGTCACCAAATCTATTATTTTAAAATAAACTCGTAAATTTAAAATGTGTATGTATATATTTATTCTTCCTTTGAAAATATTTATACACTTATAAAATTACATAATTTACCCTTCAATATTTCTACTTTCTAAATCTTGAGCACACATACATTTATTTCTGCAAATTATATATTCATTAAATTCAAATGGGAATGAAAATTTCTACCTAGCATATATATTAAGCAGAAATGGTTTATACTTACTGTAATAAATTATTTTTCTACTTATCTATATATACACACACACATTTACTATAATAAACATTCTTTGTAAAATATAAATATGCGTATATATATATTATTAAATGTAAAATTGAACGAAAAATTGTACCTCATAGCCACCGAGGACCATCGCCGCTCGAAATCCTCTCGTCGCAAGAGCACGAGCTCGAACCCAACCTCCTTGACAATGCGGCTAGCTTCTTGCCTCGCCACCACTTACCTCCTTCTGCGCACACGAATCGAGCTTCAGTGCCCTAGCCGGAAGGAAACGTGGCCCTCGAGAAGTGGAATACCCAAATTAAATCGTGACTCGCCCATCTTCGTAATCAACCTTGACGCCACAAATCCCACGTCACGCCAAAGTTGCTGAACTCAATCGCGATGCCTCCTTCCAAATGCATGCAATCAAGAAGCTTCCTATCGGCTTTTGATTCGATTCCAAATCGAGATCCTATCAAGCCGTGAATCCTCCTTTGGAAGTCTTGAGACCTCGATATGAGAAGCTGTATCAGTGTTGTCCTCAGATTCAAGAAAAGGACGAATCTTTCCAACGATCCTAACACCCTTTTTTTTATATTAGAACCAAATTCGAGAAGAAGATACAAGAAGGAGAAGTCGATTCAGATGCGGCTATATTTTTTAGGAACGAGTTTGGTTTTGAATTGAGACAAGGGTTTTCGATTTCCTTTTTTAGTTGAATTCGATTTTTTTCTTTTGTTTCTGCCATATTTTTTTATCAGGGAGAAAGAAAAACAACATGTATCAAAAGAAAGAGTGAAAAAGGGGACACATGTTTAAAGGGATGAAACGTGTCTAATTTGCCATTGTATGTGAATATATATATTTTTAATTTAAATTCAAATTCAAATAGTCTTGATTTTCGCAACTCACAAATCTCGATCTCCAAACGAGGCATGCCGCTAGGCGTTTATAATGTTAAACCCCTATTTCAAACCAATGGAAAAGGTTTCGAACCCTAATTTAATCGTATGGTGAAGATAGCTTTTTGAACCCAGTTATAATATTAAATTTTCGATATAGATTCTAGCGCGTTTATATATCGTACGACCACACAACCACTCCAAAAAATACGAAAATTGAAATCCGATAATAATATACTATTATGGACAAAATAGAACTGGTTTCGTCGAAATCCGAGACGGTGCCCTTGGAAGGCTATATTTTAAATATCGATTTAAACAGTATATTTTCAAAACTGAAAAAAATACTTTAAAATTCAATTTTAAAGCTTTTATTATTTTCAGAATTATAAACATAAATTTTATAAGCCATTGAAATATTTTTAACTAGCTTAAAAACCATGATTCACCTTTTTAACCAATTTCCAATTATTAAATCCAAAAATTTAATTGCCCAATAAATAATGATATTTGAAATACAAGGTAGAAATTAACTTTTAAATATTTAAAATTAATTAAATATTTCAATTTCAAATATCCAGAAATTCTGGGTCGTCACATTCCTCCCTCCTTAAAAGAATTTCATCCCCGGAATTACTAGTTAAGAGGAATGATCCCTAACTCGTTAACTATACCCAAACCAAGCAGTTTTTTTACAACTTCCCAAGCAATCTTTTATTAAAGACACATTATTACCCTTACTAACTTTCCAAACTCTTCCATAATTTCAAAACAACATTACTTACTCCACCATTTAAATTTGAATTTAAAACCAAATTTTAAATTATCAAAATTTCTAAAAAAAATTCTAACTCCTTAAATTTTTGAAATTTTTTGCCAGCGTCTCCTTTGCGCGGCTAGCTCGGTACAACTACAAAATGCCTCTATAGGCCCCCATATTTCAAAAGAAAACAAAACGCCAAGTGGTTAGATCAGAAAACCATCAAATTGTTAGTCCATGAGATGTTGGTTTTGATGACAACAACCTTAGAATAGATCATAAAATATAAATACTAACATTATAAATTTAGATATATATCTATATGCATGATTTAACCATGCAGGTACTAAGAATGAAGACTGTACAGTATAGTGATTCAAGATATCAAGATAAAATATCAAGATAGAAGACTCATGAGTATCGAGACTATCAAGAGTTCAAGATTTCAAGGATAAGTATTTTTTATTATTAGGAATTTTTGTTAAAACTCGTAGAAAAGCACTAGCATCTTAAAATCCAATTTATTCGTGGAATGGAATCCACTTCGAGCCTGTTAAAGGAATGGAACCCTAAGTAGGATGGAACCTACGAAAAATCTAGTGGAACATTGTTTTGTATCCGTTAACTTTTATTCAAAATGATTTTTCAAAATTATATCCTGTTTTCAAAAGGTTTTCAAAAATTTCCTTTTAAAAAGATTCAAAACCCTCGATCCTGATTTTAAATAATTTTAGCCTCAAAAACATCTTTATTTTCAGAGTCAAATTACTCCTGATTGTAAACTATCTTTTTAATAATATATTTAACTTTTAAATATTTATACTTAAATTTAAATATAAAATATGGTTAAATTCTATATATATTATTCTTTATATTTACTTATGAATTTCAACTATAGTCAAGTATATTTATAAAGTTTAAATTAGTTTTTATAAAAGATAAAGGTTATTTTCAAAGAAATTCAAAACATCATAAAAAGCTTTTGCATGTCGACATGCCTATGGGTACCATGTCGACATGGTGATAGTTTGATACGAATATTCAAATTTCAAAAGAAGTGTTTATTCGCCATAACTCTTCATGAATAAACATGGTTGTTGTTCTTCTATAAATAGGGTTCAGTTTCAACGAATTTTTAATCACTTTTTTATGGTTTTCACTCCTCTTCTACTTCCTTTTGTCTTAATACATATTCTTATCATTACTCTGCCGAAATCAACATTGAATCATACTCGATTACTTCTAGTTTGATTCTTTATCACTATCTCTACAAGATTCTCAGTGCTATTTAGAATTATAGTCTTCTTTGTAATCTATTAAGCGAGAAAAGGTGTGATTGTAGCATTGGAAATCAATCAAAAGGGAAAAGGTGTGATTGTAGCCTGGGTAAATCAATTGGGTAAACTTATGGCCCGGAAATCAAGTATCTCTACCCAAAGGATCGAAATTCTGGAGGGTGTACCACGTAGCCTTGAAATTGAGGGTGTAATTGTACGATTGCTGTTGAAAGGAAATCCGTACTTGTGTTGAGGGACTGGATGTAGGGTAACTCCGAACCAGTATAAAATCCGGTGTGTTCTTTCCTTTACTGCTTTTATTTTATTTCTGTATCTGTGATTGTTTCTGTGATCATATCTGTGTCTATATATTGCATACTTTTGGGTCTAAATTAACATAAATCGAAAAAGATTTAGTAATTCTTTATTAACACTATTCACCCCCACTAGTGTTAATCTTAGCCTTAAGATCCGTAATCCGCATTTCTCACACAAATTTCATACAGAAATTTAAATACATAGCTTTTTGACAAGAAATTCAATTTATCTTCTGAAATTAAAAACGTCCATTTATCCTTGCCTTTAGATACCTGTACTTATCTACCAATAGTGTTTACTAGTACAGTCAAATTTATTTTACTCATCTCTTTACAAAATTTTCAATATTCATTTCATTCAAGCCCGTACGATGTCTGTATATCATCTGTTTGCAATACCAAATTCGATCGCTCGTTCGATCACATAATTTCACTTTCGAACTAGTATCGCCCACCCGACTTCCTAGTGCAGACTCAGATTTGGTTCCTTGATCAGAAACCTTCGTTCTCCTTGCATAGCTACAAACTATGATACAGAATTTCCAGAATCAATCAAAAATCCATATCCAGAGTTCGCCGCTGAAAATCGAGCAAAAAATCCCAACTCCGATCCGTATAACTACCTCGAAATTCTATGCTCGAATTCTGGATCGAATCTCTATGCGAATAAAATAATATACATACATCCTACATATTATGCCCTAATTGATTATTAACTATATCAACTCTCCTTTATTCACATTTATTTTGATTTCTATTCACTTATTCCCAATTATCATCTCACACACTTCTATTAATTCTTCATTCAAATATTAACTTAGAATATTCTCCCAATACCATATTTACTTAAGAATTTTACCATCCATTTCTTAAGTTCAATATAAATATTTTATACACTTCTTTTATTATATTTTCACTTTACCACTTGATTTTTATCTACATTTAATCAATTTGGATTCCAATTCCATACGTATTCAATTTGCTTCAATTTACTAATTAATTTCAAATCTCAATACTTTTCCCCAATTTTCATTCAGATTTTCATTTTCAATTCTACTTGAATTCAATTCATCTACAAACTCTGAATATTGAATTTTATCAACTATCTTCCATTCACAACTGGTTCATATCATCATTTTAAATTAGTTCCACTTACTAATTTATTTTAAATATCAAACAATTTTTTTATTGCCAAACTTTTATTATTTTGGTTTGCTTCGAATTAATTTTATAACTTCACTTTATTTTACACATTTTAAATTAAATATTATCCAATATACAATTCCAATTCATTTTCTTACCTACTTGAATCAATTAGTTTGCTTACTAATTTTATTTTAGTCCTTTATTTTATTTAGCCAAATCTTGACTAACTTCCATTACACACAATTCAAATTAATTCCTAATATTTAGTTTCAATCCTATTTACTTACAAATGCAAATTCATTTGTCTATTCCCAATTTTATTTCCAACTTATAATTTTTTATTTAAGTAACAATTTCTTTTAGTTTCCTTAGACTTTATTTAAATTCACTTTCACTTAACTATATTTAATTACACTCCATTTCAATTCAAATTTTAAATTTCTATAATTTTTTCAATTTATTTCCATTCCATTTACGAACCTTCTTTAGTTTACTTCATTTAAGTGGCTTACCTTTCTAACATTATTCTCTAGTCACACTTACCTTTATTTAACCCCTATCAAGTTGAATCTTATTCCACAAATTGTAAATTTTTATAAATTATCAAACTGATTTATATTCGGTAAAAAAATTAAATAAGATTCTAGAGACTCTTAAACAATTACTCAACATTTCAAAATCATCTTTGAAATCAATTATATCCAAAATCCTTTGGTAAATTCAATTATCTCTTTGAATTTCAAAACCAAACCCAGTTTTGTAAACAACTTCAATTTAAAACAATTTGGCAGCAATTCCTCTCTTGCAAACTCAAAAATGAATATCGATAATGCTGCAGTCATCACCGAAGTTATTTTCCAGTGACCAAAAAGAGTTCAGCGCTTCTACCACTTTCCAAAAAAAATCTCTCCAAATGTTTTAAAATCCAAATCTCACCAGATTTCAAATCTAATTCAAAAATATTTCTGAAATAATACCTCTACTATTTTTCCAAAACGTTTGACAACCATTTTAAAATTCAAAGGAATTTAAATTTCCCAAATTTCTAAATTTCAAATCCTTTCAATTTTTTTTCAAATATTTCTCTGGAATTCTATTTCAAATTATAAATCACATTTTCAATTTATATTTACAAATCCCATTTTTATATGAATTTATTTCTTAGCTTTTAGTTATGATTTCAATTTGTTATTCAATTTTTACATAATAATGATATTAATTTAACATTATCACTTCCTAACTACCAAGCAACCATATATTTTAATAATTTTACAAAATTATTCCTTTTATATATAAAAATAATTTGGGAAAAATTATTTCATTTACCCTATTTTAAAATAATACCATGTCGGTTTATCTTATTTAAGAGTTTAGAAATCCCTATCGATGACATGGCGTCCCACATATCGACTAGAATCCATAAACACTCAACCGATAAGTCAATATGATATAAAAACAAATTTTATATTCACTAACAAATACGCGCTCATATCTATTAATACACTCAAACTAATTCTAGAGTAATCCCCACCAGAACCAAGGTTCTCGCTTAACCTTCAGCTCTGATACCAACTGCAACGACTTGATTTTTCGACGCCCGAAAAATCGACATCAATACGGTCCAATGTATCAAATGCCGATCAATCGAATGCCGAAAAACCGAACCATTAGGGTCAAAGAAGAAGGAGGAAGAAGAAGAAAGATAAAACAACATCAAGATTTCACAAACGCAGTGGAACAATATATAGTAGATAAACGACTAATCTTTTAAAACAAAAGAATTATATTTGTTTTATATATTACATCATCAGAGTACAATACAATCAGCATCACAATTCAGGATGGTTATAATATCTCGTCCTTCCAAAGCTAAATATAAAACTTACACTTCATAATGGAAATATGAATCTACGGAAATACGCCTCGTCCTCCAGCTCGTCTCTTGAGCTCCGTAGCAGTCCATCCAGAATCTGCATTGTATAATACTCGGTCTGACCCAAACATTATAGTTAAATAACACCCGAGGTAGTCTGGAAATCTAGAGTGAGAAAACACACTCAATTGTACTACTAAAGTTTTCAAGATCCTTTTAAAATCAAAGGTATCTTGTAAGACCACGCCACAAATAAACATGCCGGGTTTTTACCTTACGATAACCAAAACAGTTCTTATAAAATCCTCTGATATTATAGTAGTGTCCAGATACAAATAATTATTCAAATAGCCAAAATTGTTACATTATTAAATTCCATCTAATAGGTATTTAAAAAAAACATAAAGGCATGTAGGGAGAATGGATTTCCAACACTGGCAGGGCTACTAGGGTACCGCCTGTCACAGTATGTGGTCTAGATCACCGTGCCAAGGATCCATCCTGATCCCCTGCATCACAAGACCGGAGCTACCCCTTACTGGATAGTCTGAATAAGTTCATCCCGCGGTTGGGATCAGAAACCACTCACACAACCAAAATAAAGGAACATCTAGACAGGGGTGACCTTACCCTAATTGGTTGCTAGCCACTTAGCCTTGTGTGCACCTCTCTTTTTTTAGCCATTCCCGGTTGATGAGGCTTGAGGCTATGCGTTACCTTTTTAGCACACATTCACTTAGAATGCTCATCGTCCTCCTAACAATGTTCTAAAAGAAATCGTCCATACAAATCCGTTCGGGGTACGAACGGAACTGAAGGCACTAATCCTACTACATCCATTTTGGAATCTCCCTCGGCATTAGTAGCGATTAGCCCTTGCATTTCACTCCTCCATCTTCATTTCCCAACTCTTGTCTTCCTCAAGAAACGTTCAAATCGGATCGAAGTGGTTTTCAGGAACTTAATCCCGATCCCGGACTCTTCGAAATGATCAGCGCATTAGCCAATACTGATATTCGGTTGTTTAACTATCATATATCATCCACAAACAACAATCGGCCTTAATAATTTTCCAAAATTATTTATTATTCAAAATATATTCGCAAGATATCTTCTACACTTCAATATTTTGAAAACAGTTTCAAATCACTTTTCTCTCGTGGAATAAATTCCCAAAATTGTTTATTTCCACTGAAATTATCCAAGTCTTAACACCTAGATTTTAAAATATTCTAAATCACCTTATTCAAAAATATATATAAATATATTAAAACATTGAAAATAAACTATTTAAAACATTTATTTAAACTACTAGTTATGAAATCTTATAATAATTTCCATGCAAAACTTAAACCAAAACTAATTTAAAATAAAATTTATGAAATTCTATACTAATTTTTCAAATAAAATTTTAGACAAACTACCTTTAAAAATAAAACTACTTTGTAAAATATAAATATTAATAATTATCCTTTCAAATCATAATACCAATTAACCTTTTAAAATAATTACTACTACAACTAATTTAATAAATATTTACCTATAAAATTCTAAACAACTTAAATAATAATTTCTGAAAAAAACATTCCTTTAAAACAACTTTAAACTTTTTAATTTATACTTAAAAATCTGCTTTGAAAACTTACTTGGTTTTTCAATGAAATACACTTTTCTTCCACGCCTTTAAAAATAAACCACTATTTATTTTTAAAACAAATTACCCATTTCTTTATAAATTCCCATCGTGAATTTATACTTTCAAATATCCATTGATAACCTATTTCACTTTATAAACCCGGTTTATAAATTACATAGTTCCATCTTCCTTTTTAAAACACAGTTTCAAACATTAAATAAATTTCTAAATCGATTTCCAAAATTTTACACCATTTTAAAATAAATTCCTTTTACTTATTCAATTCTATTTCAAAACCCATTAATTTCAGATTTAACTTCTTTATTAAGATTTAAAAGCTTATTTAAATTGAAACTACCAATTTCATATTTATTTCAAAATTCTCCTTTTATTTTTTCCTACAACATTTAAATTCTGAATTTGAAAATAAATATTTTATTCCTTTCATTAATACCACTTATGTTTAAAAATTCACTTATTCTCATTTATTCAAAAATCTCCTTTCCCATACTTGGAATTTAATTATTAAAATAAAAAAAAATCAACTTTTATCCTTTTCCAATTCATTTATCCAAACCTCTATAATTATTTACTTAAGAATTCTCCTTTTTATTTCCATTCAAAAATCCAATCTATTTTTTTTTTGATAACTCAGTATAACCAAATATAGTCAATCAAGCCATAGCATCCAATATTTCCAATTACCAACATAATTTATCACAGATTATCAGATAAACCATATCATAGAATATTAAACAGTCTAAAAAAATTTGAGGAATCCAGTTGGATCCCTCCAACCTGTTTTCCTGCATCTATAGATGTTAGCATAATATAAAATACCAATTCCACTTCGAGGTGGAATATCGCGGTATATGAGGTCATCCGCTATTATGCGGGGCGCATAGGGTCTCATCCGCTATATAATGTGGGAAATCAATCACTCCAATATATATATATATATATATAGTATTATATATAATACCACATCCAATCAATTCAACCAATTCAATTAATAATTTAAATTTAACTATTTAAATTTAACTATTTAAATTTAACAGGTATTCCAATGAGTGAGATTAACTCACCTTTGTTTTGTTTGCAACCCGTTTCCATTCCGGCTTGATTTCTTCATGATTTTTGACCTTGTATAACAATTCACGATTTATTAACATTTGAATTAACCACAAAATTTATTACCATTTAACAAATTTAATTCACTAATAATATAGTAAACTAATAATTTAGTTCTAAACTAATTCTTTTTATATAAAATATTTCTACTGACTAAAATTAATTAAATAAGCAAATTGGTCACCAAATCTATTGTTTTAAAATAAACTCGTAAATGTAAAATGCATATGTATATATTTATTCTTCCTTTGAAAATATTTATACACTTAAAAAAATAACATATATCGCCCTTCAAAATTTCTACTTTCTAAATCTTGTGTACACATACATTTATTTCTGTAAATTATATATTCATTAAATTCATATGGAAATAAAAATTTCTACCTAGCATATATATTAAACAGAAATGGTTCATACTTACTGTAATAAATTATTTTTCTACTTATCTATATATATATATACACATTTACTGTAATAAACTTTCACTATAAAATATAAATATACATATATATTATTAAATGTTAAATTGAATGAAAAATCATACCTCACAGCTACCGAGCACCATCGCCACTTGAAATGCTCTCGTTGCCAGAGCGCGAGCTCGAACCCAACCTCCTTAACATCACGGCTAGCTTCTTGCCTCGCCACCTCTTACCTACTTCTGCACGCACACGAATCGAGCTTCAGTGCCCTAGCCGAAAGGAAAAGCGACCCTTGAGAACTGGAATGCCCAAATTGAATCGTGAATCGCCCATCTTCGGAGTCGACCTTGACGCCACAAATCCACATCACGCCAAAGTTGCTGAACTCAATCATGATGTCTCCCTCCAAATGCATGCATTCGAGAGGTTTCCTATCGGCACTTGATTCGATTCCAAATCGAGATCCAAGCAAGCCGTGATTCCCCATGTGGAGACCTCGATATGAGAAGTAGCATCAGTGTTGTCCTCGGGTTCAAGAAAAGGATGAATCTTTCCAACGATCCTAACACCTTTTTTTATATTAAAATCGAATTCGAGAAGAAGATACAAGAAGGGGAAGTCGATTCAGATGTGGCTATATATTTCAGGAACCAGTTTGGTTTTGAACTGAGAGATGGGTTTTCGATTTCTTTTTGTAGTTGAAATCGATTTTTTCCCTTTGCTTCTGCCATATATTTTTTTATCAGGGAGAAACAAAAACAACACGTTTCAAAAGAAAGAGTGAAAAAAGGGACACGTGTTGAAATGTGTCTAATTTTCCATTGTATGTTAATATATATTTTTAACTGAAACTCAAATTCAAATCATCTCGATTTTCGCTACTCATAAATCTTGATCTCCAATCGAGGCGTGCCGCTAGGCGTTTATAATGTTAAATCCCTATTCCAAACGCAATGGAAAAGATTTTGAGTCTTAATTCGATCGTGTGGAGAAGATAGCTTTTTGAATTCAGTTATAATATTAAATTTTCGATATAGATTCTAGCGCGTTTATATATCGTACGGCCACACGACCACTCCAAATACTACGAAAATTGAAATTCGATAATAATACACTATTACGGACAAAATAGAACTGGTTTCATTGAAATCTAAGACTGTGCCTTGGAAGGCTATATTTAAATATCGATTTAAATAGTATATTTTCAAAACTAAACAAAACACTTTAAAATTCAATTTTAAATCTTTTATTATTTTCAGAATTATCAACATAAATTTTATAAGCCATTGAAATATTTTTAACCAGCTTAAAAACAGAGATTCTCCATTTTAACCAATTTCTAATTATTAAATCAAAAAATTTAATTGCCCAATAAATAGTGAAATTTGAAATTCAGTCAGAACTAAACTTTAAAATATTTAAAATTAATTAAATATTTCAATTTAGAATATCCAAAAATTCTGGGTCATCACATTACATGTCCTTTCATATGGTATTTAGGGGAGTAGTGTTGGTTGTAGTAACAATGGTATGGTTTGCATTCCCTCTTATCGGCTTCCATGGAATGATATGTATGGAGATACTTGGGCTAGGCTGGCTTATATTGCTACTATAAGGGCCGTTGGGTGGGTAGATGGTGAATCTTTTACTATACATGGAGATTTTACTTCATATTGGGCTCGAGTGGCCCTACATACTTATGCGTTACCTGATTATATACGGGGTTTGAACTCCAACCATACTGGCCCACATACCTCTTTTGGTAGAGTTTCATTACCACAAGCTACCTTTAAGCCTATGTTATCTCAGTACACTCAGCTTCCCACGTTTGATCCCACTCAGCATGCATTTAGCGTATATAATCAACAAGGTGAGATTATTGATTATCCACTGTAGTTTCCTATAGATGATGCTACTCTGGGTGCACCATCTAATGGTTTATATCAGTTGCATCAAGTAAGAATGGCTTTAAATTTTTGCATAATTCACTAGCAATTACATTTTCCGTATATGTGTACTTTTTCGTTTTACATCATAGTGTGCTTAGTATATGGATTATGATTGATGGATGCTTGCTACATTTGAGCATATGATGCTTGATTATACTCAGATGACGCATCAGAGATATTAGACTGCATTTCATCAATAATGGACTTGGCATGACGCTTAGATCTATCAGTGCTAGACTAAGATTCAGCAGCTTTAGGAGCAGGTGCTGCCACCACTAGAGCTACATGACTTTGATGATGTCAATGATGATAGCGATGACAACAACGATGGTGACGATGAATATAGGAGTTATATGGGTTCGGATCACATAGACTGATATTGTACTTCTATTTCATACATGTTTTATCATTGTATGTATTCATATCATGGACTGATCACATATACTACTATTTTGCTCGATTATATATTATCTTGTTGATGATGGTTCTTATTACGTTAATTATGATATCATGTTGATGAGGATATTTTGTAGTATATCTATATCATAAAAATACTTTTGAAGAAACAGTTGTGCAGTGTTTCTCCATAAGTTCCTAGAAGTTTGCCACTGGTCGTTCAGATTATACTTGATTTGTGTGACATGGATTACGAACTGTCTGTATAAGAGAAAATGTTATAGTAAAAGTTCGTAACATATTCCATGGCAAGTGAAAGGTGGACTCCACAAGATTATTTAGTACTAATCAAAGCGTACATTGAAACCCACCACAAATACATGGAAGAGGAGTTGGAGTAAGATTTTTGGGTCACTTTATACAAAGAATTCGATAACAATCCTGATTGTAGATTAATTCGAAGGATTCTGAAAACTCATTGTACTTAATTCACGTTTACTAGAGCTTGTCGAAGATACAGAAGCATTATAAGTATTGTGGAGGAAGAAGACCAGTTTCAATTAATACAAGCTACGTTCGATTCATGATATTTATAAGAGTATCATACTAAGTTTGTTGGACATGATGCATATGATCATTGGATTAACTATATTCGACAATTTGAATGATGTTTGGATTAGCTATTTACTTTCAGTAAGTTCGATGTACTTATAGTAAGCTATTGACATTCGTTAAGTTCTATGTACCTTTATTAAGCTATTTACTTTAAGTAAGTTCTATGTGCTTTCACATTCCATTAAGTTAGTTAAGTTATTTATATTAGTTAAGTTGTTTGTACTTTCAATTTCAAGTAAGTAAATGCTTAAGACAATAAATTAACAAACACTAAATTGGAACTAATAAATAGTTCTGTTGTAATAGTGAAACGATACAAACAATAGTGAAATAGAGTGATACAGACAAGAAATCCTGTTAATTGAAACGATACAGATAAGATAAGATGAATAGGCAAACAGATTTAAAGATCAATCTTCGACCATCAAATAATTGAACTCAAATCAATGCCATTTGGAGTGTTTCAATTTGTTCTTCAAGTTTAGTTGCATACATAACTGCTCGATAAGGTAATGGCTCATCGAGCCATTGCTACAGTCCATAACCATCTAGAAAATTGCGACACTTATAGTGGCGTCAACCGATGTCGGTTCCAGTTCTTATGACAAAATAAAGAATGGAAACTCCACAACTACAGTATATTGGTATGAAGTAAACATTTTGATCTGTTGATGAACTTGGTGGCATGTTTCATGCCTTCTTTGTATAGTTCTGGTGTAACTGCACTGCTCTTCTCTTTGCCTTCTTCCAACATCCATAAGCCGGTGCTCTTCCAACTCTCTCGTGTTCTCTTACATCCTCATAATGTCTTTCCTCCATTTCAATATACCACTCAGCTGTTGGCTTGGAGGAAGACGTATTCGGCGGAGTGTTAGGACTTATAGGACCTTCGTATGAGTAAGATGATGGCAAAGAAGTATAGTTGTAATCCACTATTTTTTTATGCTTAATGAGATGATAATGGAAAACAAGTATGAGCATGATGATGGCAAAGAAGTACGTTATGACTTATATAACCAATGCTAGCTAACATGTGATTAAAGGCACTTTGAATTCAAACATTCAACGCTCGCTGCAGTGTCATTAAACCATGAAACGTGGCTACGGTGTTCAACTGTGACAGGACACTGTAGACACATTGAATTCAAACAACCATTGCTTGTTGCCAAGTGAGTAAAGACAATTTTTATTCAAACATTCAGTATGGCTGCTATGTGTTTAAACTGTGCAATGTAACTAAAGTGTTTTGATGTGATAGGGCACTACAGCCACTTTGTATTCATTTTCATCAATGATGGCTACCATGTGTTTAAAATCGTGCAACGTGGCTACAGTGTTCTGATGTGAAAGGACATTACAACCACTTTTATTCAAATAAGGCTTCTACCATGTGATTTAAGCAATGCAACTAAATACCCACAATAGTTTTGTTCATTCTTGCTCATTCACTAATATAATTCCAAATACAAAAATAATATCCGCTGAAGATCATATATTTTTCGACGATAGCAAGGATAATTTTAATGAGATGATGAAAGATCATTTCCGCCGTGAAAGGGAGCTTATAGTTATGTTTACACTACAAGTTGGTCAATCTAGTGGGCAATATGATAGACAAATTGTAGGTTGACGCTATAAAAATCGCAGATATTCCTGGTAGAATGGAAGAATGATATAAAGCTATTTTATTCCAGATCATACTTACGTTGATGGAGATTTTTGAAGAAGATTACACATATGATGACCTTTGTTCCTAGAATCCTACAATCAATCAAATGGCATGATAAATACTTTTTCTTCATACTCAATGCATCTCATACTCTAGGATCGACTAATATCCAAAAAGTGACTGCTGCATTGGGAATGCTTCATATGCAGGACTGGTAGACGCTTTGGATGAGAATTTTCTTTTGAAGGAAAGTATGGTACTAGAATTTTTGGACCATTTCTGTTAAGCTATCATAGACATTTATGGCGATTGATACTTACGAAGAACAAATGAAGCTGACATAGCAATATTTTTAGAGATGCATGGTTATAGAGGATGGTCTGGAATGTTGGGTAGTGTAGACTATATGCATTGGAAGTGAAAGTACTGTCCAAACGCGTATGCTAGAATGATTGGATGTTAGGTAGTGTAGACTACCAGCTTAACAGAATAAGTCTCGCGGGTCAACTATTATTCTTCAAGTGGTGGCTTCATATGACTTATGGATCAGGCATGCCTTTTCTGAAATTCTAGGCTCTAACAATGATCTCAACGTAGTCGAACAATCTACTTTGTTTAATGATTTAGCTAACGGCAGAACAACTCTGTATTCCTTCATTTTAGGAGGTAACACATACGATCATGGGTACTATCTTGGCGATTGTATATATCCTAAATGAAGTACCATTGTCAAGACAATTCCTAACCTATTAACTAATAAACAATCAAAGTTTGAGGCAATGTAAGAAGGCCAGAGAAAGGACATTGAAAGATCATTTGGGGTTCTTCAATAAAGATTTGTCATAGTGAGCAATCCATGTAGACTTTGGAATCCACTTAAAATGAAAATAATGATTTTAAACAACATGATTTTAGAGGATGAAAGGGACATGGTAGAAGATTATGTTTACGAGGGTGCTCTAGCACAACATGGTGTATGGAGCAATGATATGATTGGATGTGCACTTGAACTCGAGTTTCATGTTTCTAGCCTAATGTCATATCATAGTGTTCAACTCCATCGAAGAACGTAAAATGATCAAACCGATCGTCTTTGGAACTTTCTTGGCAATCAATGAAATTTTATTATTATTGTTAAGTTTGTTGTTGTTTTTCATGTTGTTGTTGGTGTTGTTATTCTTAATGTTGTTGTGATTTATTTCTACTACACTTTATATCAAGTAATGTATCATAATTTGTTCTTAAAAAGTTAGGTATTGCAATTTCATTTAATATGAAGTAATGTAATTTAATTTCATTTGGTTGTACATCTAAAATTACTTAATTAAGTTCATAATAGAACACATCAACTAATAATTCAAGGATACAATGGTTCTAGAAGTAAAACTACAAATACAGCCCATCTTCACGTCTAAGCCTCATAATTTCTCTCTTTTTTGATTCTGTATGCTCATGTTGTTCTTCAAACATGTGCGATGTAGCCATGAATATTACTGCATCTTCATCTCTCTATCAGTTTCCAGCAAGAAGTTGATCTATTTTCGACATTCTTTTTGGGTGTTAAGCAACTCGAGACTCCATTCCACAATTATATCTGTCTTTAGACTTAAGCAGGATTTTTTTTATTTCCACTTGGTCCTCCCTAGTAGCCTGCTTCTTTTTGGCTGCTTTGGCTCCCAAAGGCTAACAAAATGAACTTCGGTAGGGGTTAGTTGCTCTTTCGACCCCGTACCGAAGCTTCCAAGGGATTCCCTAGGGCTAGAGCATTCTCCAACTCTTGGCACTTTACTTCAAGCGTTGTTCGATTAAACATTTGAATGGTTTCCTGATGTGAAGATTTCCATTTTACATGGTTAACTAGCATGTCATAAACAAGTATGAACTAATAAAAATGAGCTGCTTATTTGTTATCAGGTTTGTAGATTTCTTTAAACAAATTATTTGCTTCCATTCTCTGAAACAATAAACACTAGGATAATTAGAGAACCGTTAGAAAAATTTAGACATATTAAAATTTTGTAAATGTTACCAAATGCATTTCATTTCGAAATTCAATAGGATTCGTTTTCTTTAACTTGAATATTTGTTGTAACGATCCAGAATTTTCGATCCTGAAAATTCCAGATAGTTAGAGAAAAGAAGGAAAGAGACAGAAGAAGAAGAACAGAAACACCAAAACACAATCTCACATTCGCAGCGGATAAAATATAATGTCACATAAAATAACAGTTATACAAAGGTAAAACTGTGTTAGTTAATTACATCATTACATCAGAGTTACAACATCTATACAAACATTGGACAGTTAAATTAACATGTCCCAGATAAACTACAATATATCTTAGCGGATACACTCCATACGTTCCTGCCATCCAGCTCGCCTCTTGAGCTCCAGAACGTCCTTACCTGAAAATTTGTAATACTCGGTCTGACCCGAGCATTACATCAAAGTAACACCTGGGTCAGGCATGGAAACCAATGTGAGTAAACCCATATAATATGAACTACCAAACTATATAACTCAAGTGAAGTACCAGGGTAACCCGTACTTCACTATAAGTTCACAAACTGTTATAGTCAACACTTTTCACACATCAATATCTATGTACCAACATAGTTTTAAAGGGTCCAATTACTTAAATCGTTCCATTTCTAGCCTATTGATTTCACAATTCAAATCAATAAGGAATTTATAGGAGATTACAAATCGAAGTGGTTTCAGATATTTACTAATACCGGACTCCGGTCTCTTCGAATCCAATGTCATCTTAACCCAATTTATTTAAGTGAATACAACTTAATTTTAAATATAGGATGCCAACTTTTACATAGCAATTCATCACCGACAGTTAATCACATTATCACAGTTCAAACCAACATATCATATCACAAAACATTTCTTATCAGAGATATCAACCAATTCAAGGCATTTAACATCATTCAATCATTCATAAGTAAGATTGACCACTTCCAAAATTTAATTTAATTTATCTCTAATTAAATTAAATACTATCTTTAATCACTTAGATTATCTTTACTTAACATTAATTAATTACAAACTGTTTGCGCAAAAAATGGACAAACACCTCCAATCCGTATAATTTAGTTGATTATATGTTATTTTCAAGGTTTTAGGTTACTTATGCAAATATGAAAAAAGCAGGGGCTAAACTGTAAAAGACACACAGATTTATAGTGGTTCGGCCAGAACGTGCCTACGTCCACTTTATATGTTATTCTCCTTTTCCTTTCAGATTACAAGTACAAAGCTTTGTATACAAGTATATGAAAGTTGTTTGAAAGTTCCTTCCTTGCTTGAGCTCTCAAACTTGTCCGCCATTGTTGTACCCCTGACCCTCTTTTTATAGAGTGAGGTTGGGGGCAGGGGTCTTGGATGTATATAGCTGCTGATGGGCCTAGGCTGAAGCAATCTGGTCTGGGAGCGTTCTGGTTTGGCGAGACTTCATTCGGCATGGAGCTTGGACCGGTGATGGAATGGACCGGTGGCAGGTGGACTCGGTGGTGATGGGGAAGGGATTGGTTCGGCATGAAGGCGTTGTTGGTTCGGTAGAACTTGGAGGAGAGGTTGTTCGGTCATAGTTGATTCGGTAGCGTGGAGTGAAGGTGGTTCGGTCATAGTTGATTCGGTAGCGTGGAGAGAAGGTGGTTCGGTTGTAGTTGATTCGGCGGTGTTGGTCCGGTTGTGGGTGTATGGTGGACCGGTGGCTTTGGTTTGGTTGAGGGGTCTGGTTCGGCATGAAGGGGGCGAGCTGGTTCTGCTTTGATGTGGTTCGGTAGTAGGGAAGGGGCCGGACGAAAATCACCCAACACTTGCCCCCCAAAGCAGGGCATATGCTAGTATAGGCCATGCTTTTTTTAGCTAGGTGGTCTTCATTCGGTCCCTGGGTGCCGAACCAATTGGTCCGGTGTCCTACATTTGCCTATAAATAGGGGCTATACGCCTTCGTTATTTCTTATCAGCCGAACCGTCTCCTTGCCTTTGCCGAATCAAAGAGTTATCTCTGCCGAATCAAAGTCTCTGCCGAATCAGGTGAGGAGCTACCAGGCCGAACGACCTTTATTTTCAATTATCGAATGAAACTTGGACCTCCAATACCGAATGAAATTGGGACCTTCAATACCGAATGAAATTTGGACCTTCAATACCGAATGAAATTTGGACCTTTAATACCGAATGAAACTCGGACCTATTTGTTTATATTTCCATACTCCTTGTTCTAATACCATGTTTTTCTTGTGCCGCAGATAAATGTCTCGCAAAGCGGAAACTCGATCGGATAGTAAGAAGTCCAAGGATAGGTGGGAGTCTTCTTCCGTGCCCCCAGCCCAACCAGGACCGGCGCGACATGGACCCGCCCCAAGGCCGCTAGTGGATGGGTATGGTCCCCAGGAACTTCTGGTCTCCCCTTCCGATTGCTTTCCTAGCTCCTTAAAGGAGGAGCAACTTGATGTTATAGATCGTTCCTTCGGGATAGATAGAGCGCTTATGCGGTTGCCGGGGAACGGAGTGATGCCGTATGACCCCCCCCGAAGGCTACTTTGCTTACAGCAGATATCATTGCATGTGTGGTGCTATCCCGCCTCTCAATGCCTGGATAGTTAGCTTTGTCACATATCTGAAGGTGGCTCCATTCCAGCTTCAGCCAAACTCCTACGCCATTCTGGTGAGTCTTTTCGTCATCTTTCAGAGGAGATATGGACATCCCCCTTCCAACCGGGAGATCCGGTATCTGTACAACTTGAGAGGCTACAAGAAGGGGTCTCCATATATCAGTTTGGAAGCGGCCGTGCCCTTCAAGCCTGTTCTGGATCTGTACTCGAAGCTCAGTATGTTCAAGAAGGAATGGTTTTTTATTAGGGATGACTCTGTTTCTTTCCGCCTTTTCACTTCCGGCTGTAAGTTGAACTCCATTTATATTTTCCTTGTCCCGATCACAATGCTTCTTCTTATATGCTTTCATTTCTTGCTAGCGACAGGCGGTTTTGCGGTCGTGGAGAATGATTCCTTGGTTCAGACGGCTACGGAAATAAGAGCCATTCCGGCACGGGATCGGTCGGCTTCTTACTTGATCAGGAATGCCACTCTCCTGGAGTATAACTTGATTCTGCCATGTCAATCTGTGGTTAAACAGAGAGATACAGCCGAGGAGAGGGCTGCTAAAGCCAAGGATGGGGCCACTGCGAAGAGTAGCAAGAAGAGACCTTTCTCGGTGCCTCCAGCCGTTGGGGGAAAGAAGCTTAAGAAGTCTGATGGACCCTCTCCTAGTACATGTCCAGACATTCCGGAGGAGGAATGTGGAGAGGAGGAAAGAGACGAAGAGGAGAGCGGAGGAGATGGAGAAGGTGAAGGACGTGGTGGTAGTGGTGCCGGCCCTTTGTCTTCTGAGCAGGTAGGGGAGATCCAGGAGTGGACGGACGATGCCTTCCGCCAAGCTTTTGAAGGGTTGGAGGAAGGATCAGCCTCGGTGAAGAAGGCAAAGGAGGGTGACAAGGCTGGGGTTGGTGCCGATCCATTCCCTAAGAGTTCTTCAGCGAGGCGGCTCCAGCGATTCAAGGTGAACTTTTGACTTCTGCAGACTCCATTTATGACAGGGAATTAGGAATATTTTATGGCTCGCTCCCGTCCTGGGATGAAATCCAGGATTTATTGCAGGATCCTACACCTCCGCAGGGTTTGTATAATAGATGTGTTTTCTCATTCTTTTTTAACTTAACATATTTCTCGAATTATGGACCATTGTACGCTCGTAACACTTGTTCTTTATTACAGGGGCAGGCGGTGGCCAAAACTTCAGACGTTCGACACCGCCTCGAACAATTCAAATTGATGAGAGTCGCTACTAAGCCGCCAACTGGCCGTTCCGGGGATGTAGTTAAATATCGCCCTCTTCTTGGAGTCATTGAGGAAGATATCCAGCACAGTAAGAGGAGGCGTTCCTTATTTGATTCACCACCTGGTCCTCAGTCTCCTATTCAGCCTCCCCGAGATACTACGGAGAAGACCACGGAGTTTGTCCCCCCTTCGCCTCCTTCCGAGAACCCTACTGTGATCCGCAAAAAACGTCCCAACGTGCCTCGCAATCCCTTTGCCGGCCACCCGGATTTGGACCCAAGCCTTCAGGATATTTTATTTGACGAGGCCACGGGCGAGCATCTTCTCCCTCGCAATCCCATGGTTCGGGTTCTGGATGAGGCTAAGTCCCTAGATCTGGATCTGCTGACTACCCGGATAGCTGCTATGGGGGACGAAGCCAAGGCCAACATTGACCGGGTCGCGGAGGAGGTCAAGAAGTTGATGGAGCATCACGCCCGATTGGCCAAGGCCGGGGAGGAGATAGGGAGTGCCAATATAAGGTTGCGGTTAATGGTTGCTGATCAGGCCAAACAACTTGATGACCAGGCTACTCAGATTTCTCAGCATGAGGCAGCCTCCAGGCAGTTGAAGGAGAATCTGGAAAAGGCCAGCAGGGCAGAATTGCGAAAAATGGAGGCTGCTTGCAAGGGGCAGATTGATATGGCCATTGCGACGGTGGATGAGGTTCGGAATGCGGATCTTGAGCGGATTGAAGAGTTGTCTGGGAGGCTTGAGGCCGCAGAGCTTGCTCAGGCCAAGCTGAAGGAGGAGATGGAGGAAATGAGAAGGTCTCTCCAGGCTGACCGCTTGAGATATCGATCGGAGAGGGATGTTGCCGTCACTAAGTTGTTATCCTCCGAGGCCCGGGTGAGGGAGTTTGAGGAGAATGAGGGGATGATGGATGAGATGTTGCAGGATATGTACTTCCGTACCTGGAAGCAGGGTAATCTATCCTGGATGGATGACTATCCCCGGATCATGGCTAGGATATATCTCCGGGCTTTGGAGGAGGCCAAGGCCGATGCGGATAAGGAAGGTGGAGCGACATTCAGGATGGACGTGGTAACCGCCCAGTTCTCAAAGGAGGAGAAGGTAGCGGTGAAGGAGGGGATGCGGCTGCTTGCTGCGGAGGAAGCCGGTGTGCAGTTGGGGGATGAGGACCAAGAAGCGGGCATCGGTGAGTTTTCCCTTTTTAGCTTTTCATAACTTGATCATTCGCTGTTTATCCGATGGATTCTTCTTCTGAATTGGACAGGTGGGACCTCTGGTCAACACGCTGGGAGTTCCGATCCAGCAACCAAGTAGATTCGGAGAGCTGGTTTTGAGGTGTAGTGGTTAGCACTAATGTAGCTGGTTACCTTTTGATTTCTTTTTATTGCTGTTCATGTTAGTCCAAAACATTGATGTAACTGTAATAATATTGTTTGTAATGAATGACTTTATGTAATTTCATAACATAAGCCGATTCCTTTATGTTGGAATTTTATCGCTATTTTGTTGTGCTGTGTAAGTGATGTAACTATGCATGTTACTAGTGACTTAACTGTGCCTGATGCCAAGTTTTTGCTTAAAGTATGATTTTCTCATTTTGCAACGTAAATGTGATGTGCGAATATGAACTGCAGCTATGCATTATTGTATAAAAGTAGAAGGTACCGCCCTTCATGTTTCGGCTGTGGACGGCAACTTCGTGCGCCCTGTAAGACTAAGCACAGAATGTTGTTGAGTGTCCCGTTATCCGATTGTGAGTTTCTGTTCCCATTAGCGAACGTTCCCTATTTCATGTCCTGTACTTTCAAGCACCGTTACGGAGAATAGGAGAAAGGTTTTAAATGAAATTGAAATATAGGAAAAGTAAAACTTCCAGTCACGGAAGGCCGTCAATGTGCTTAAGTTCGTGGCAAACAGGTTTTGTAGTCACTTTCCCTAGCTGTGCGTCTTGGAGACATTTGTCACCCATCTTACGCCTACTGCGGGGAGTTTTCTTTTTTACCACAGGCGCACTTAAGACACATCGGATCCGATCGTGCACAGTAACTACCCAGGCCATTATGGCCCGTAATCGTGGGTATTATTCGATTTACTGTGGCCGGCTAGCGTGGGGGCCGATCGTCAACTGTGAACTGCCCCTGGCTGGCCACACCTTATGTTGGGGCTTATGATCGGTTCACAGTCGCCGGCGAGACGAATCGCTGTAATGAGCTGCCATCGGCTATAGTCGGCCTTTTTTATGATGACTTATACTTGGCTCATTACAGTCGGCTTTAAGGGCCGAGGCAAACAATGAGTTAACTCGCGGTAGAGGGATACCGGAGCAAAGTGTCTCATTGGCGAGGGCATAGGAGCGCAGCGTACCTGTTAGATTTTGTCCAGGTGGAGTTGTGTTGTGAAGTTCTGGATTGAAATGTCATCTGCAAAGGATTTTTTTCAACAGCAAAGGATAAAGCTTAACAAGTAGCCAAGATATAAAGGAACAAGTTAACAAGAGCCAAGTTTTTTAAAGTGGTTCGGCATGAAAATGCCTACGTCCACTGATTCTCTTTGTTAATTCACTTCATACGGGCAGTACAGGTTAAGAAAAGTATCGACAGAGGTGTCGGATGTTCCATGCCCTCTGGAACACCTCTCCGTCCACTGTTGACAAAATATAAGCTCCGTTGTGGAGATCTTTATGAATTACATATGGTCCGTCCCAGATGGGGTCCAGTGCCCCGGGGCGCGGAAAGATTCTCTTGATGACAAGGTCTCCTTCTTGTAAGCTGCGATGTTTGACTTTGGAGTTGTATAGTGCTGCCACTTTTTGTCTGTGAGCTGCTGCTTTGAGTGCTGCATCATTTCTTCCCTCCTCGATTAGATCCAAAGACATGTGGAGGAGTTCTTCATTTTCTTCCGGGTTGTAGTAGATCCTACGGTGAGAGGGCACTATAGTTTCAACTGAGAGCATAGCCTCCGATCCGTATGCCAAAGAGAAGGGAGTATGCCCTGTTGAAGTTCTGTAAGATGTGCGATAGGCCCAAAGTACCGTAGGAAGTTCGTCCACCCAAGCGCCTTTCGACTTTTCAAGTTTCTTCTTGATTAAGATTTTGAGAATTTTGTTGACAGCTTCTATTTGGCCGTTTGCCTGGGGTTAAGCCACGGATGAGAAGCTTTTGTGAATCCCGTGCTCTTGGCACCAGTCGGCGAATTCCTCGCTGTCAAACTGAAGTCCATTGTCTGATACGATTTTGAGTGGTGTTCCGTACCTGTACAGAATATTTTTGATTAAGAAGTTGATAACTTTTGCCGAAGATATTTTATTTAGAGGTTCCGCCTCCACCCATTTGGTGAAGTAGTCGACTGCCACTATAGCATATTTGGCTCCGCCTCGGCCCGTTGGCAGTTCGCCAATTAAGTCAATCCCCCATATTGCGAAGGGCCAAGGGCTGGTCATCTGAGTAATTTCATTGGTTGGTAGTCGAGGGATTTTAGCAAATTTCTGACATCTGTCACATTTTTTGACGAAGTCTAAGGCTTCTTTGTTCAAGGTGGGCCAGAAATATCCATATCGGAGTATCTTTTTCGCCAGAGTCTGCCCTCCGATGTGGTCTCCACAACTTCCCTGATGGATGTTGGATAGAATTCCCCTGGCTTCTCTTCCAGCAACGCACCTCAATAAGGGGTTAGAGAAGCCGCGCCGAAAGAGGATGCCTTCTTGCATCGTGTAGCAGGAAGCTTTCCTTAGAATTTTCTTAACTTCATTTCGCCCGTCTGGTAGGGTGCCGTTTTGTAAGTATTCTCGGATAGGGGTCATCCATGTTTCTTCTTCGGTTGCAGCTATCAGGTTTACTTGCTCAAAACTCGGGGTTAGTAGCCTTGAGACAGTTATCGTTCCAGAAGTGGTATCATCTCCCGTGCTAGCTTGCTTTGCCAGCTCGTCGGCCTCTTGATTTTCTTCTCGAGGAATTTGTTTGATCGAGTAGTGATCCAATTGATTGAGCAGCTGCTTGGTCTTTTTCAGATATGTCGTGAGCCACTCTCCTCGAGTCTGTAACTCCCCTAGTATTTGATTTACGATGAGTTGCGAATCACTGCGAAGACATAAGGAACTGACTCCGATCTCCAGGGCGAGCTCTAATCCGGCTATTACTGCTTCATATTTGGCATCATTGTTGGTGGCAGCGAATTCCAGCCTTAGTGCATAACGCATCTTTCTTCCCCTGGGAGTGATGATCACAACGCCTGCCCCCGAGCCTTGTTCGTTCGACGCTCCATCTACGAAGAGATTCCACTTGATATCTTCTGCTATTTCAGATTGGTTCCTACCTTCGCTAGTAGTGAATTCGGCAATGAAATCAGCTATGGCTTGCCCCTTGATAGTGGTGCGAGGATGGTAAGTGATATCATATTGACTTAGTTCGATGCACCACTTAAGTAATCGCCCAGAAGTGTCGGGGCGATGGAGCACTTGTTTTAGCGGTTGATCGGTTAAAACTCTGATGGAATGAGACTGGAAATATTGTCGCAGCTTCCTTGATGTGATTAGTAAACAGTACGCCAGTTTCTCGAGTTTGGGATACCGGGCTTCTGCTCCTGTGAACCTTTTGCTTGTGAAGTACACTGGCCGTTGTGTGCGGTTGTCTTCTCTCACCAACGCGGCGCTTAGCGCATACGGTGACACAGCAAGGTATAGGTATAGTTCTTCGCCTTCATTAGGGGTTGAGAGTACTGGTGGCCGCTGGAGGTGCTCAATTAGGTTAAGGAAAGCTGCTGAACATTCGTCGATCCACTCGAATTTTCCTTTGTCTTTCTTCTGGGCTTCGAAGAAAGGAATGCATTTGTCAGTTGCTTTAGAGATGAACTGGCTTAGGGCGGCCACCTTCCCGTTTAGGCTTTGCATTTCTTTCCGAGTGGATGGTATTTTGATATCTTGCAAGGCTCGGACTTGTTCGGGGTTCGCTTCGATCCCTCTGGCATGGACGATGAATCCTAAGAACTTTCCTGATGACACTCTGAAGGAGCACTTTAGAGGGTTCAGCTTCATTCCATATTGGCGGAGTACTTGGAACATCTCGTCCAGGTGACTCACATGATCGTTGGCTTTTCTTGATTTAACCAGCATGTCATCCACATAGACCTCCATAGTTCATCCAATCAGCTCTGCAAACATCTTGTTGACGAGGCGCTGATAAGTAGCTCCGGCGTTTTTAAGTCCAAATGGCATTACCTTGTAGCAGTACAATCCTTGGTCAGTGATGAAGCTGGTGTGGTCTTGATCGGGGGCGTGCATAGGGATCTGGTTATATCCTGAGTATGCGTCCATAAAGGATAAGAGTTCGTGTCCGGAAGTGCTGTCCACGAGTTGGTCGATTCGGGGGAGTGGGAAGCAGTCTTTCGGGCAAGCGTCATTGAAGTTGGAGAAATCGATGCATGTTCGCCACTTCCCATTAGCTTTCTTTACCAGTACCGGGTTGGCGATCCACTCCGGGTAGATGGCTTCACGTATGAAGTCATTGGCAAGTAAGTTCTTTACTTCTTCCTCGAGGGCTGCTGATCGTTCTGCCCCCATACTTCTCTTCTTTTGATTTACCGGTACCTTGGTAGGATCGATGTTTAGTGCGTGGCATGCTATGTCCGGGGAGATTCCGGTCATATCAGCGTGCGTCCATGCAAATACATCCATGTTGTGGCGAAGAAAATCAATGAGTTGATTCTTTAATTCTCTTTTTAGCTGAGATCCGACTCTCAGCAGTTTACTTGGGTCGTGTTTGTCTACAGATACGAATTCCATAGCCTCAGCAGGCTCGGCGGTGGCCTCCTCCTCCCCGTCCTGGGATCTAGTTCGTTGAAGGGATCACTTGTATATCGAAGAGGAGGGGCTTTCTTTAGTTGCTATGCTTCCAAGCTTTTCATGCAGAGAGTAGTCTCTGCATTCTTCCCTTTATCTTTCTTGCGGTTATTGCGAAGTTCGGTTACATAGCAGTCCCGAGCGGCGTCTTGATCTCCTTCTACTTCTCCCACTCCATTATCCGTTGGGAACTTCATCTTCAGGCACCATGGGGCAAGGACAATTTGGAAGTCGGACAAGGCTGGTCTTCCTAAAAAGGCATTGTAGGCCGAGTGGTTGTCTATCAGCACGAATGTTTGTTTCCGAACGGCGGAGCGGGGATGACTTCCCAATTCAACAAAGAGATCCAATTGTCCGAGGGGCATCTTTGCTTCTCCAATGAAACCGTGTAGTGGTTTGTTACAGGGGGATACATCCTTCATTGACAGCTTCATTTTGTCGAAAGCATGCTTGAATAGGATATTTACTGAACTTCCAGTGTCTATTAAGATTCGGAAAACTTTGGCTGGACCGAACCAGGCAGAGATGACCATAGGATCCATATGAGGGTATTGCCTTCCTTCTAGGTCGCGCCCGCTGAATGTGATGTCATTACTTTCCTTCCGCTTAGGGTGGCGTTCTTCTATAACAGAATTGACGCAGTCTCCCTTGCTTCTGAGCGAGTTTCCATATCTTTCCATTTCTGCCCAGCTCTTATCAGCGATGTGTGGCCTCCTGATATTGTATGGACCACTATCTTCTCTTGGCTGGAACCGCTGGTGTTGCGATTTCCTCCGCCTGTCTCTGGGTGGAGCTGCCCTGGGTTTTCCTTGGTAGGAGCTGGGGTCCTGTCATGTCCCCTCACATAGCGTTCTAATTTCTTTCTCCTAATGTGTTCTTCAATTAGGTCTCGAAGATGGCGGCATTCATTGGTATCGTGCCCATGAGACTCGTGGAAACGGCAGAATTTTCCGGACCGGATTGCGTGATCTGACTCTTTCTTGTACGGGAGGCGCTTGTATGTGAGTTCGTCCTGGGTGGCCAGGAAGATGTTCTCGGCTGTTTCATTCAAGGGAGTGTAAGCGTCAAATCTTGGTCCTGGTCTGTACAAGCGCTTTTCTCCCTTCTTGCCCCCTGCATTGTCTCTGGAGTCGTTTCTCCGAATGTCTTTCGCTGCGGCAGGGGAGTTTCCATGGGTCGTCTTAGCCTGTGGTCCTGTCTGCCTTTCAGTGGCAGCCTCTTCGAGTCTCCTGTACTTCCCAGCTTCATGAAAGAAATCGGGTAAGGTAGCTGGTTTTTCTTTAGTTAGTCTTCTAGCAAACTTGGTATCTGGGTGCACACCACTACAGAGGGCCATTAGGGTGAGTTTCTCATCGGCATCTTGGACTGCGGCCGTTGCGGCGTTGAACCGGGTTAGATATTGTTGCAGTGTCTCTCCGGATTTCTGTTTGACTTTGGATAGAGAATAAGCATCCTTGGGTTGTCCTACATGAATGCGGAACTGGCTAATGAACTTTTCCTTCAACATTTCCCATGAACTGATGGATCCTTGGGGTAGATGGCAGAACCAGGAGGTAGCTAGATCTGCTAAAAATAGTGGAAAGCATTTGCATAATACTCCTTCCGTTGCCCCGCTCATGAGCATATGTTGTGTGTATCTCTGCAAGTGTACAACGGGGTCGGAAGTTCCCTTGTACGGTTCCATCGTCGACATTTTCCACTCTCGAGGGGTGATGGCAGTTTCGATGTCGCGGGTGAAAGGGCTGGTTAACCTAGCGCCTATCCCTCGCTCCCTTTGCTCCCGTCGGACGCATTCACTGAATAATCGTGCCATTCTTTCATCAGAATTTGGAGCAGACAAGAATGAGCTTGGTTCTTCCCTGCGGGATCGATCTCGTCCGGATGACCTATAGGGATGGTATGGCCTATCACTTCTGACATTATCCAGTGGCTGTCTTTGGCTACTCGGATGCATGCTAGGACCAACTACAGTTGCCCCCTGCCTTGATCTTACCCTGCGGGGTTCTGTTTCGAGCATTTCCATGGGGTCAACTTCGGGCTGGGTTCTAGCTCGGCTCCGTTCAGCGGGGTTTCTATGATTAGGTGGCATGACTGGCTCAGCTACATCCGACCCTCGCCTGGTGCCTCCCCCATTGGGTTCGGTTCCAAGCGCTTCCTCGAGTCGGAGTTCGGGCTGAGTCCGGGCACGGCCCCTATCATTGTTGTTCATGTTGACACCTTCTTCGAAGAGGGAAGACCTTTGCTGTCTCTGAGATCCTTTAGATTGAGACTCACCCCATGATTCAGTGTTGCGGTTGGACTCTTCGGCATCCCTCAAGCGTGACATGAGTTGGTTCACCAAAGCTTCTTGTTGGGATGCGAAGCGGTTAGTTACTTCAGTCACAACTCTGTCTAGATCTTCCCTAGTGATTGCTGTCGGTTGTTCCGCGGCAGGGGCTGTCGGATTTGACTGATCTGCTGTCGTAGTGGGATGGTTCTCTTGATCTGGGTTCACTGGATCTGGAGCGCTGCTGGTTGCAACGTTCTTTCCCTTATTGGTGTCTTTTCTCGGCCTGGAAGTCATGTTTCCTAGGCAATGAAGGGTTCTATTGGGAAAGAAGGTTGAATGAGGGAAGCTGAAGCTTTAAGTTCCAAGTTCTCAGTGAAAGCACCAAAAATGTTTGCACAAAAAATGGACAAACACCTCCAATCCGTATAATTTAGTCGATTATATGTTATTTTCAAGGTTTTAGGTTACTTATGCAAATATGAAAAGAGCAGGGGCTAAACTGTAAAAGACACACTGATTTATAGTGGTTCGGCCAGAACGTGCCTACGTCCACTTTATATGTTATTCTCCTTTTCCTTTCAGATTACAAGTACAAAGCTTTGTATACAAGTATATGAAAGTTGTTTGAAAGTTCCTTCCTTGCTTGAGCTGTCAAACTTGTCCGCCATTGTTGTACCCCTGCCCCTCTATTTATAGAGTGAGGTTGGGGGCAGGGGTCTTGGATGTATATAGCTGCTGATGGGCCTAGGCTGAAGCAATCTGGTCTGGTAGCGTTCTGGTTCGGCGAGGCTTCATTCGGCATGGAGCTTGGACCGGTGATGGAATGGACCGGTGGCAGGTGGACTCGGTGGTGATGGGGAAGGGATTGGTTCGGCATGAAGGCGTTGTTGGTTCGGTAGAACATGGAGGAGAGGTGGTTCGGTCATAGTTGATTCGGTAGCGTGGAGTGAAGGTGGTTCGGTCATAGTTGATTCGGTAGCGTGGAGAGAAGGTGGTTCGGTTGTAGTTGATTCGGCGGTGTTGGTCCGGTAGTGGGTGTATGGTGGACCGGTGGCTTTGGTTTGGTTGAGGGGTCTGGTTCGGCATGAAGGGGGCGAGCTGGTTCGGCTTTGATGTGGTTCGGTAGTAGGGAAGGGGCCGGACGAAAATCACCCAACACAAACCAATTAATTTATCATCTTTTAATTATCCATCTTAATTAATCACCCTTGACTAATTATCCTTTAATTACAATAAGTAATTAACTACTAATTAATTATACAAATTAGTTAACCTTTACCCATCCATATTAATGACTTTGATCCTTAATTACTAGATTAAATATCTTATAATCATTTACATTGATTAAATCTCCTTTAATTAATCACACTCATTAATTAACTAACCCTTAAATTAATTTCTTTAATTAATCAATCCTATAATTAATTAACTAAGTAATTAAACCTTAATTTCTTTTCCTAAGTAATTTTACTTTAATTACTTCCATCAAGTAATTATCCCATTGGTTAATTATTCTCAATTAATTAACCTTGATCATTAATTGATTTAACTTTTAATTTTTAATTCATTAACCCTCAATAGATAAATCCTTTAATTACTTACATTATGTAATTAACAATTAAGTAATTAATCTCTAGTTCCTTACGTTAATTAATTTTTTTTTCAATTTTATAAATCTCTAAATTTATTCATTACATAATTACAAATTAACTAATCACTAATTACAAATTAATTAACCACTAATTAATTTATATTTCTTAGTTAGTAATTAATTCTTAATCATTAATCAATTAATTCTTAATCATTAATCAATTAATTCCTCTTTACGTACTCTCATTAGCTACTTAATTACATTATAAAAAAATTCTTTAGTTATTAAATAAATAAATTATTAACTAATTAATTAATAACTACACTGAATTACTCAAGGTCTAATTAATGATAAAACATTTATTTCCTTAATTAATTCTTAATTACATTATTAATTAAGATTTTAAAATAACTTTAGCACTAACCTTGTTAATTAAAGTTAAAATAAATTAATAACCTTAAATTTACCAAACAATTACTATTTAAATAATAGTTAAGGAAATTAAAAAATTGATTTTTGGTTAATTTTAAACTTGAAAACCCCAATCATTTTACTCGAGTAAAACCCAAGTAATCCCACACTCAATCCTGAGCCAATACAGCAAAGAAAAACTGATCCACCCCGATCAACACCCATCAACTGTTTCCCGTCGAGTCATCTCACACAAACAAGGAGACACGCATGCAACTGTAATGAGAAACAACCCGAGCCAAAAACCCTATCTTCCTCTTCTTCATCTAGTTGCTTCCTTTGTAATTATGTGCATCAGGAGTGTGCACATGCACACTCGGCTCCGGCCATATTACTTCGACGACGGTAATCCTCCAAGTTCTACTTGACCCTCTCAACACACTCTTCCACCTTGATCCATGTAAACCCATTCCGATCGAAAAACGAAAACTAAGTTGAGAGTCAGAATTTCGCGACCACCCAAAAACGCCTCGACCAGCCTCCTAGTTCCACCGATCAACCTCCAACCTCGCCTGAAGTTCCATCACCATCTGCCCTAACTTTCCCCCAAGACCGCACCTTCCCCCTCGCCCTATGACATCACCATTAACTGATAACCCAACCCACTCTAAAACCCTAGCTCAACTCCGTCGTTCCACCACGATGATCCAGAACACCGACTATTATTTTTCCTTTGATCACTAATCAACGAACCATCTCCGGCCCTAACTTCAGCAATCATCTTCCCCTAGGTCATCGAAAATCGACAAATGTCCCAAATCTGATTATCTTGCAATAACTAGCGATTTACACGTTTAAAAATCAATATTAAAGTTTTAAAAATCATCATTTTCTATAACAATTCAGATGATAATCTTGAATCCAGAAATCATTTGAGTTGAGATTTCGATATGATTTAAATCTTACTGTTCTACTTCCTCTCTATTAAATATATCGACTCATATAGCTTAAAATATTTTTAAAATTGATAATATGATATAACAATCAAGTTTTGTTTATATATCATGTTCTAAAGAAGATCAGCGGAAGAGCATGATTTTTATTATTCTTTTCTTCAAATTTTTTATCCAGAACAACCAGAACAGAAAAAATGTTCTGTATCTAAACATGCTCATTCATTCATTCATTTCATATGTATATATATATATATATATAAAGTTCATACTAATCCATCATATGAACATTTATCATACTTCACTTTAAGTTTGCTGCATGCAACAAGATTTATAAAGTAGATTTGCAGTTTGTTCACTCACCTGATTTTGTGTTGAACAGAAAACAAAGCTTTTGATCTGAGCTTAATTTTGAAATGATCTGCTCGCTTCAGGCTTGGCTTCGTCTTGATTTTGATTCTTTTTTGAAGCCCTTTTGAGTTGCATAGGTTTGAGATTTAGAAAATTGTTACTTTAATTCAGTTTAAATCTGATCTCTAAGGAACAACAACTTGATTTTGATTTAAGCTTGTAATTTCTTATTTTTATTACATATATCTTTATCTGCTTTTGTTCTCTTTTAGCTTTTAGTTTACAAAATTTTGATTTGAATCAAAGAAAATGATAATAGAGGGGATTTAATGATATATATAACTTTGTTTTCATTCTAATTATTATTATTAAAAATAGGAGAAGTTAATGACACTTGTTTTCTATGCATAACATTATTCTTACATATGTTAGATTGATGATAAGATTGACTTACACTTGTAAATATGTTTTTTTATGTCCTTTACATGTTTCCACAAAGATTATGTTATGGTTATCATTTAGTTTGTATTTATACATATATGAACTTTTACTGTATATAGTTTATGTGCTTTTATATTAATGAATATATTTACAATCCATATTTATCATATATAAACTTAAAAGAAGTATTTAAACCTTTTACGACTAAAGCTATTATACCCTTAAATAAATAATATTTATAATTATTATTATTATTATTATTTTGAACTTCAAATTCAAATTAAAGTAAAAAAAATCCAATTTAAAATCAACTCTCTCTCTCTCTCACACACACACACATATATTTAAATAAGCTCAAATTTAATTTATTGAAAATAAAAAAAATTATTTAAAATACATTTATATCTATATTACATTATTATTATTGTTAAATAACAATTTTGCCAAATTTAAATAATTTATAAGGGAGATTATCACATTCATTTGTTCTATCTAAAAATCAGTATTTCAAAATTTAAATAACCATCCATGTAACATCCCGTATTTTTAAGCCATTGAATTTGAACATTTAATTCATTTTAAATGTTAATGTGGATTCTTAATTGATTTTGTAAATGGATGAATTTGGGTTCAATCAATGAAATAAGCTATAATTTTTAATTATAGTAATTCCGGATGAATTTGAATAATGGGAAAATAATAATTTAAATATTTGGAATTGAAATAAAAATAAATCTTGATGTAAATAGTGATAAAAATGTTTTTAAAAATTTATTTTGAGTTATTTGAGTGTAAATAGTATGGTGGGAATTTTAGATAAATTTTTAAGTCGATAAGTTAATATTTGGGATTTTATATTAATTTAAAAATGAATTTAATATTATTAAAATGCAATTTAATCAGATTTTAGTCCGGAATGAGCCAGAATGATTTTATTTTTGTTTATAAATTTTATATGATTTATTATTAAGTTATTAAAATTTTAAAAGTGAAATTTTAAGCGTTTTCGTCAATTTTGAAAATCGCTCGATTTAATAGACGAGTTAAAATAGCCTTCCGGGGCACAGTCTCGGAATTCGACGAAACCAGTTCCATTGGATCCATAATAGTTAGTTATTGTCGGATTTCAATTTTTGTAGCAATCGGAGTTGTCGTTTGACCGTGGCAGCACGAAACGCATAGAAATCGATTTAACCGATTTAATTTTAAATTGATCGTTTAATTCCGTAACTCGCATATATGACCGAATTAGGTTACGAAACCTGTTCCATTGTGTCCGGAACGTGGAAAAACCCTAGGAACGCCTGGTGGTACGTGAGAATTGAAGTCCGTTTGCGTAAGTGGTAAATTGATTGGAACGAGATTAAATTAATATTAAATAATATTATATATATATATATATATATATATATATATATATATATATATATATATCAATTTGTTGCTCAAAACCCTAGCTATCTTCAGTGCCGCCGGCTCTACCCTTTCTATGGCCGAAAACGATTATCTTTCTTCCTCCCAAATCTCCAAATCCACGCATATACTCGAAATTCTTCCAACTGGAATGTCGCAGAGGACAAGGAGAACTTCAAATCCAACGGGTGAGATGAGTTTTAGCATGATGGATCGCCATAAATCCTTGCTTGAAGCCGGCCGTTCGAAGTGGTTTTGTGCTTGGGGGAAGCACCGAGTTCTCGCGCGCGCATGATGGGGGAAGAGGTGGCGATGAACTTCAAGGTGCCGGGTTCCGATCGCGTTCAAATCGATCGTAGGCAAGGCGATTTCGAACCCTAGTTCGAATGTTTGGGTTCGGCTTTCTCTGATGTCGCGTGCGTGAGTTGATGGAGGAAGAAGCCCTGTGTGGCCACGATTTCTCACCTGCATGATCTACGGTTGAGGGTAAAGGGGATATAATTTAAAAGGGAAATTGTTTTAAGTTCGATTCAAAACTTCATAAAATCCTAACTAATTCATACGTTATCAGAATTTAACGAAATTCGCGGCATCGGGATCGCAGGAAAGAATACAATGAGTTGGTGCAGATCCGAAGTCATTTCGGGCAAGTAGAAATTTAGGTTAAATCGAACGTCGTTCGGTTTAATTTAAATTTCGAACGCTCGCCAAAACTCAAGGTGAGTTAATCTAACTCACATCTGGAATATTAGCTGATTCAAGTAGTTAATATGTAATAATTGTGTGATTGGTTGAAATGTTTATTTATATCAGCCTGGATTGATATATATGTTGTTGTGCTAATATTTGTGGATGCAGGGAAACAGGTTGGAGGGATCCAACTGGATTCGTCACACTATAATAATTATCTTTATAATTGATGTTGTAACCCGTTATATATTGTGATTGATAACTCTGAATTAAATTGTACTGTGATATTGCTGGATAAGAATATACACAGAATTTTAAAACATAAAATAAAATAAATTGGATTTTTAAAGAAATAAAAGGAATTGATAAATAAAGAATTTAAGGGAATTAAATTTGGAATCTGGGTTGAGTGAAGAATGAAGATTTGCAAAGTTGGAAATAAAAATAAGTGGAACATTTATTAGTTGATAAATGAGGAAGTAGGGATTTCTGGTGATAATTTCAGTAAGAAGTTATAAATTGGAAAAAAAATAACAATAGGGTTATTTTGACAAAACGTTCTCTGGAAATTTAATATGATTTCAAAAGAAGCCCTTCAAATTAAATTAGCAATAATGTGACGCCCCACCTCTATACCCACGCTAGCCAAGAACACTACGGAGTAATGCTGTCGACTATCACGGAAAATAAGGCTGTTGAGGAGCGACCATCCATGTAATTGCTTTGTGCGAGCACCGATATGTCAGATAGTAAAACATGCATTTTATTTCAAGAGGAAATCCGACATACCGATACAAACTCAAAGCTACTACACAGTGGCTATATAAATTTTTCGGAAACAAATATAGAAATAAGCATAACATAAATCAGTCACAGATAATTCATATCACAAAGGCGGAAATAGATATGAATATATAACTAACACATGAAAGTGTATATCGGAGTAGCGGTCTAAAAAGATCCGCAATAACGCAAAAGAATAGTTACAAGAACTACACAAAAGAATAAGTATACATCATGGAGTCTATGTCTCAATTGTATACAATCCAAAAACTACTAATCTAAGTAGTTAACCAAAAGTCAGAGAAATCAATCCCAAGTGAGAAGTCAGGCTGAAGCACCTGTAACATCTCGGTCTGACCCAAGTATTATTTAATAAAAAATAATAAACGGATCAGTCTAACTATAAATATCAGATGAAATGATATAGAATAAGAGATATGACTAAACGCATAATAATCACAATGCCAAGCTGTGATATATATAAGTAATTGAAAATCAACAAGAGATTAATCAATATCACCAAATCTACACAAGAATCAAAGGAAATGTCATACTCCTTATTTCGTTCACCAAACCATAAATATTGACGATTATATCAATGTCAATCACAAAAGTCAATGACACGCGAATTCACCAATGCACAAATATTGATAAAACTTATCAATGGAAATCACGAAAATTGGTGAAGCACATCTAGAAATCATCTCAAGAAATCCAGTCAATGACACACGAATTTACCTATGCACAAAAATTGATAAATCATATCAATAGAAATCACAAAAATAGGTGAAGAAGAAAATTCCAGAATTCGACACACGAAATCCAGAAATCACACAAAATAGGAGGGAGGCCTATCACATGAACGGGAGCATGAAAACTCACCAACATATGTATCACACGAACGAGATGCTATCTCATGGTAGCTAGCCATTAATTTTTGACACACGAATAGCCCGAAGACCATGGGGCGCTACCCCATCAATTTGAGTCGAAACTCCACAAAACGGGGTTTAGTCTCCCTCGCAGACAAAGAGACATCGCACATTGCTAGTCTAAATCACAAAAATGACCGTCATGATCATCAAGAAGTGTCAATTACAGTAAGCTAGTAAATATATGAGCTTAGCTTCATGTCCCATAACCACTAGCTTAACTTAAATATTTACGAAAAAATTGTAGATCTCCACTAGAAAATTGTCACAAGAGATTCAATCGAACAAGTCCAAGAATTAACCGACGAAGTAAACGCAAGCGTTTCATACCACTTGTTTTACTAAGTCGTTTAATTAGATTTCTCATACGAGTGAGGTAAAGGTTTGTATATACTAATAGGTTGGAAAACGGTTTTATAAACGAGCTTTGTAATAAAATAGTGTTGAAATTGTTTTGATGAAAGAATTTTGATATTTACTACTAGTATAGAAAACCTTTATATTTTTTAAAGTGACAAATCACAAAGAAGATTGTAGGAACAATCAAACACTAAAATTCACATTCGAAGACGTGAATAAAATCCAAAGAGATCGATACCGAATCCATCAAAATGGATATTACCAAAAATCACGAAGAAAATGTCATCAAAGTCGATAATAAGTGATAATAACAAAAGGGAATCAACACGAATCGATTAACGTTGGAAATTCAATCCAAAAAGGCAAAATGGACTCAAACAGCAGGTTCAGTCGACTGAATAAAGTTTTCAGTCGACTGACCCTGTACCTGGAAATTTTCCAGGTTCGTGAAACTTTCTGTTTCCAGGTTCAGTCGACTGAACAGAGAATTCAGTCGACCGAATCATGCCTGGAAACTTTCGGGTTCCAGGTTCAATCGACTGAACAGACTTTTCAGTCGACTGAATCTTGCCTGGGCTGTTTTTCAGCCTATCCAAATGAAGAGCAAACTCTTCCAAAATGCAACCGGACGAACATTGGCTCTAAGGGTTTATGTCAATCGGCAACCCGGCCCTATATGCTCCTCGATGCATCACCAAAAGCACGATCAAACATCCATACAAGGATTTTCACACAAATTTGACTTAAAAACCCAAAAATTGAAATATTCACAAAACCAATCCAAATCAAGAGCAAATGCACATGAAGAAGTGTTAGGAATTCAAACCTAACAACCAAAGATAATTATAGTCATAGATGTGAGATAAAAATCTCACCTTTGAACCCAAACGATTGAAGAAGATGCTTGAAAGCAAAGGAGAATCAACCGCTCTTCAAATCCAACTCAAGAAGCTTGATTCTAAGCTTTAAAAGAAGAACATTCCCAAAGTTAGGTTTAGGAATTTCTGAAATTGATAAGAGATTGAGTTGGAGAAGAAGAAGAGAGGCTTACCAATGGCTTCTTCTATTAGTTTGGAGCTAGAACTTGATTTGCAAAAGAAAACTATGGCTTGAGTTTTAATTTCTCATCTCTCCCACCATTGTTGCTAAAGCTTGAGTAAAAGAAAAGGAAAATAGAAAGGAAGTAAATGAGGAGGAGAGGGGTTGGGACTGAATACATAAGTGGGCTCAGCCCAAATCAAAACCCTAAGCGAAAAAGTAGCAAAAATCAACTTACTCCAAACATATCGAAGCTTATACTCAAAAAGGTCGCAAACGGCATTTTAAACTCAATGGAAGTGGTCCCGAGTCCTAATTCGACCGTATGCAAAAAGTAGCTTTTCGGACTAAATTCCGAGTATCGATAAAATATTTAAATAAAATATTTAAATATAAAAATCGACAAACATGCGGGTTGTTACAGATTCCCCTCCTTAAAGAAATTGCGTCCTCACAATATTTAAGAAGAAGATATATAGTAACAACCATAAAAGCATATTCAACACAAAAGAAGTTTGAAATAAGAAGTTCACCTCAAGGAGCACGGGAAAGTAAGTCCGGATGTGATCGCTCGATGAACTCTCTAGACTCCCAAGAACAATCCTTAGGATTTGAAGACCATTGAACTTTAACAAGCGAAACATCTTTATTTCGATGGCGCTTGACCTCCGAAGCAATAATACGAATAGGATGTTGCTCATAAGTTAAATTAGGCGAAACTTCGATCTCTTCCACAACACTGGGCTCAAGAATAGAATCGGAACATCGAAGACATTTCCATAATTGAGAAACGTGAAACACATCATGCATGGCAGAAAACTGAGCCGGTAAAGAAAGGCGATAAGCCACGGAACCAATACGTTCAGTGATAGGAAATGGCCCAATATATCGAGGCGCTAACTTTCCCGATCGACTGAAACGTACAACACCCTTCGTAGATGAAACATGAATAAAAAAAAGATCTCCAACAGAAAATTCTAATCTCCTTCTTCGATTATCCGCACAGGATTTTTGTCTACTCTGGGCTTCTTTCATCCTATGTCGAATAAGATCAATTTTCTTTGTGGAATCCCGAACCAAATCTGGACCTAAAACCAGCTTCTCACTGGCCTCAAGCCAACAAGAAGGAAATCGGAATGGCCTTCCATAGAGTGCCTCAAAAGGTGCCATACCAATACTAGATTGGAAGCTATTATTATAGGAAAATTCAACAAGTGAAATATGATCTTCCCAACTTCCACCGAAATCAAGCACACAAGCACGAAGAAGATATTCAAGAGTTTGATTCACACGCTCGGTTTGTCCATCGGACTGGGGGTGATAAGCGGTGCTAAAATTAAGCTTCGTTCCTAAATCTTTTTGAAGACTCTTCCAAAATCCACTAGTAAACAATGGATCACGATCACTAACAATAGAAGTAGGAACTCCATGTAGTTTAACAATCTCTTTAACAAAGAGTTTGGCCAAAAAAGGAACGGTTCGATTAGATCGAACGGGAATAAAATGAGCGGATTTAGTAAGTCTATCCACTATCACCCATAAGCTATCATGACCCGAACGAGAACGGGGAAGGCCATCTATAAAATCCATGGAAATCTGATCCCACTTCCAAATTGGAATTTCTAAAGGTTGCAATAACCCACTGGGCCTTTGATGCTCGGCCTTGACGAGTTGGCAAGTCATGCAACGCTTAACGAAGTTAGCGATGTCAAGTTTCATTCCCTCCCAATAATAAAGTCGCTTCATATCCGCGTACATTTTACTACTACCAGGATGAATGGTAAATTTAGAACGATGTGAATCTTCTAAAATATCTTTACGAAGATCACTAATATTTGGCACAATAAGTCTACCAAATCTCCGAATGCCGCCACGGGAATCGATATCAAAGTCTTTCAAACCTTTAATATCAATTTTATCCTTAAAATTTTGGCCAAGAAGAGCCAATTCGGGATCTAGCCCTTGAGCTTCAAGAATGCGGTCTAAAAGAGAAGGATGAGCCTCAAGGCTACATAAAACAAATGATGAACATAAATCGGATACGCGCTCTCGAATCTCACAAGTGGATAAGACCTTGAGATCGTTCCATTCAGATATCATCATAGAAACAACTGCTTGTTGCTTGCGGCTAAGAGCATCGGCGACACGATTACCCTTACCGGGGGTATAAAGAATATCAAGATCATAAGGAGCAAGGAACTCGAGCCAACGTTGTTGACGCAAATTAAGTTCCTTTTGAGAGAATAAATACTTCAAAGACTTATGATCAGTATAAAGAATAAATTTCTCCCCCAATAGATAATGACGCCAAATTCGAAGAGCGAAAACAATAGCCGCGAGCTCTAAATCATGTGTGGCATATCTAGTCTCGGCCGGCTTCAATTGCCTTGAAGCATAAGCAATAACACGTTCTTTTTGCATAAGAATGACACCCAAACCAATGCGACTAGCATCCGTATAAACAACGAAATCTTCATTCCCCTCGGGAATAACAAGAATAGGAGCATCTGAAAGGAGTTCTTTCAATTTCTGAAAAGAGGCTTCACATTTGTCCGACCAAATGTATTTAACTCCTTTCTTCGTCAAGCTAGTGAGAGGCACGACAATCTTAGAAAAGTCTTTAATAAAACGACGGTAATAGCCCGCCAATCCGAGAAAGCTGCGGATTTCAGTCACACTCTTAGGTCTTTTCCAATCTTAAATCGCTTCAATCTTTAAAGGATCCACGGAAATTCCGGATTCCGAAATTATATGACCGAGAAACTTCACACGAGATTGCCAAAAGTGGCATTTAGAAAATTTTGCTTTCAATTGATTACTCCTAAGAGTTTCCATCACAATCCGAAGATGCTTCTCATGTTCCTCCTCGGTTTTTGAATACACAAGAATATCATCAATAAAGATGAGAACAAATTGGTCGAGGAAGCTCTTTGAAAACTCTATTCATAAGGTCAACGAAATAAGTCGGGGCATTTGTTAACCCAAATGGCATAACGAGTCATTCATAAGATCCATACCGAGTACGGAACGATGTCAAAGGAATGCTATCCTCTGCAATACGAAGCTGATGAAATCCAGTAGCTAAGTCTAATTGTGAAAAGACTCTAGCACCACTAAGTTGATCGAATAGATCATTAATCCGAGGTAAAGGATATTTGTTTTTGACAGTAAGATCATTAAGCTTGAGGTAGTCAACGCAAATTCTAAGTGTTCCATCGGATTTCTTCACAAAAACAGCTGAAGCTCCCCAAGGCGAGGAACTAGAGCGAATAAATTGTTTCGTCTCCAATTCGGATAATTGTTTACGCATCTCCTCGTTTTCTCTATTGGACATACGATAAGGAGGGCGAGTGATAGGTCGAGCTCTAGGAATGAGATTAATTCTGAACTCTATTGCTCGCTTAGGCGGTAATCCTAAAACGGGCTCGAATATGCCGGAAAATTCACGAACGACGTGAATAAGAGAAATAATATCACCCTCATCATCATCATCGTCATCACGAGGATTTCAAGAATATAAAGATGCAACCAAGCTTGAATCCGAATCTTTAAGATTAATAGAAATCTACTTAACAGATTGAGGATGTCGAAGTTGAATGGTACGCTCAGGACATAGGATATGAGCTTCATAACGGTTAAGCCAATCCATTCCCAAAATCATTCCAAAGCCTAAGTAGCGCATAACATGCAAATCGGCTCGTAAAGAAAAATCACACAAAATAATCTCGACATCTTTACACAATAAACTGATTGTTGCGGATCCACCAACCGGATTCGCAATTCTCAAAGAAGTCATTAAGCACAAAACATCCAAAGAAAAAGTATCAACAAGTTCTTTTGATATAAAAGAATGGGACGCACCCGTATCAAAAAGAACTCGGATGATTACGAAATAAAATAATTCCATCCAGAATAGAATGAGAAATGCCTTGGTCACGAGATGTGTTGCCAGTGGCTTGAGCAACATTAAGCTTTCCCTCCTTTCTATTTTGAAGTTTGGGACATACATGCATAAAATGGTCCGGGCATTTACAATAGCGACAAGTACAAGGCTTTGAACACTTGTTCGCAAAATGGTCTCTGGAACCACAGTTAAAGCATTTCCCTTCAGTAGAGGAAAAGGTCTTTGCAGCAGGAGTTGCTTGCCTCCCTTTCTTATTGGGATAAGGACCTTTGAATTTGTTTGGCCTCTTCTTGTGGTTGAAGTTTGGTTTGGAACCCACTACTTCAACATCATTCTCCCTATCCGCCTCTTAAAAACGAAGAGCGATATCAATGAGTTGGTCAAAAGAAACTTTTAACTTTAGAAGTAATGGCTTCTTGATATTTTTGTTTAAGCCATAGACGAACCTTTGGTTCTTCTTTAAAGGGGTGTTGACGTATTCAACCCCGTATTTATAAAGCGACTCGAAGGAGGCGACATAATCAGTCACGGAAGAATCACCTTGAACAAGGTCTATAAATCGTCGAGCCAATGTCACTTTCTCTGCTTCTGGTACAAATTTCAACTCGTAGCGTTCTCGGAATTGCTCCCAGGTGACATCCGCTTCATTAATCTCAGAAATAAGAAGTTCGTACCAGTCCAATGCTCTTTCTCGGAGCATACTAGAGGCCACCTGAACTCGGTGAAGGTCAATAAGATTCATGCGAGAAAAGATTCGATCGCATGACCTTAGCCAAGCCTGTACTTCAATAATAGTTTCAGAACCTTTAAATGGTTTCCCACCCAGGTTGGTGTAATCATTGCACAAACGTGCAAACCCAGATTTAGGGTGAGTAGGTTGCGAATTAGAACTAGCTGCTTGAGCATTCGTGACAAGGTCAAGAAGTTGCTGGGTAGTCATAAAAAATCCATCTTGGGGTGGAGCACTAGACCGTACGGCTCTGGGGCGGCCTGGTCTAGACATTTCTCTTCTTTTTTTAAAAAGAAAGAAGAAGAAGAAAAAGGTTATTCACCAAATTGAATATCAAGCAATCTTGATAGACAAACAAGGAATCATAAGGAAAATAGGATGAATCGGTACGAAGACTCGAATTAAATCCTAAAGCACGACTCCTAAGATGGACTTAGGACGATGATCCTTGTTATAATATTCCATATTGTTCCGAAGTTTGGCTCTGATACCAAGCTGTGACGCCCCACCTCTATACCCACGCTAGCCAAGAACACTACGGAGTAATGCTGTCGACTAACACGAAGAATAAGGCTGTTGAGGAGCGACCATCCATGTAATTGCTATGTGCGAGCACCGATATGTCAGATAGTAAAACATGCATTTTATTTCAAGAGGAAATCCGACATACCGATACAAACTCAAAGCTACTACACAGTGGCTATATGAATTCTTCGAAAACAAATGTAGAAATAAGCATAACATAAATCAGCCACAGATAATTCATATCACAAAGGCGAAAATAGATATGAATATATAACTAACACATGAAAGTGTATATCAGAGTAGCGGTCTAAAAAGATCCGCAATAACACAAAAGAATAGTTACAAGAACTACACAAAAGAATAAGTATACATCATGGAGTCTATGTCTCAATTGTATACAATCCAAAAACTACTAATCTAAGTAGTTAACCAAAACTCAGAGAAATCAATCCCAAGTGAGAAGTCAAGCTGAAGCACCTGTAACATCTCGGTCTGACCCGAGTATTATTTAATAAGAAAATAATAAACGGATCAGTCTAACTATAAATATCAAATGAAGCGATATAGAATAAGAGAGATGACTAAACGCATAATAATCACAATGCCAAGCTGTGATATATATAAGTAATTGAAAATCAATAAGAGATTAATCAATATCACCAAATCTACACAAGAATCAAAGGAAATGTCATACTCCTTATTTCGTTCACCAAACCATAAATATTGACGATTATATCAATGTCAATCACAAAAGTCAATGACACACGAATTCACCAATGCACACATATTGATAAAACTTATCAATGGAAATCACGAAAATTGGTGAAGCTCAAATTCTAGAAATCATCTCAAGAAATCCAGTCAATGACACACGAATTCACCTATGCACAAAAATTGATAAATCATATCAATAGAAATCACAAAAATAGATGAAGAAGAAAATTCCAGAATTCGACACAAGAAATCCAGAAATCACACAAAATAGGGGGGAGGCCTATCACACGAACGGGAGCATGAAAACTCACCAACATATGTATCACACGAACGAGACGCTATCTCATGGTAGCTAGCCATTAATTTTTGACACACGAATGGCCCGAAGACCATGGGGCGCTACCCCATCAATTTGAGTCGAAACTCCACAAAACGGGGTTTAGTCTCCCTCGCAGACAAAGTGACATCGCACATTCTAGTCTAAATCACAAAAATGACCGTCATGATCATCAAGAAGTGTCAATTACAGTAAGCTAGTAAATATATGAGCTTAGCTTCATATCCCATAACCACTAGCTTAACTTAAATATTTACGAACAAATTGTACATCTCTACTAGAAAATTGTCACAAGAGATTCAATCGAACAAGCCCAAGAATTAACCGACGAAGTAAACGCAAGCGTTTCATTCCACTTGTTTTACTAAGTCGTTTAATTAGATTTCTCATACGAGTGAGGTAAAGGTTTGTATATACTAATAGGTTGGAAAACGGTTTTATAAACGAGCTTTGTAATAAAATAGTGTTGAAATCGTTTTGATGAAAGAATTTTGATATTTACTACTAGTATAGAAAACCTTTATATTTTTTAAAGTGACAAATCACAAAGAAGATTGTAGGAACAATCAATCACTAAAATTCACATTCGAAGACGTGAATAAAATCCAAAGAAATCGATACCGAATCCATCAAAATGGATATTCCCAAAAATCACGAAGAAAATGTCATCAAAGTCGATAATAAGTGATAATAACAAAAGGGAATCAACACGAATCGATTAACGTTGGAAATTCAATCCAAAAAGGCAAAATGGACTCAAACAGCAGGTTCAGTCGACTGAATAGAGTTTTCAGTCGACTGACCCTGTACGTGGAAATTTTCCAGGTTCAGGAAACTTTCTGTTTCCAGGTTCAGTCGACTGAACAGAGAATTCAATCGACTGAATCATGCCTGGAAACTTTCGGGTTCCAGGTTCAGTCTACTGAATCTTGCCTGGGCTGTTTTTCAGCCTATCCAAATGAAGAGCAAACTCTTCGAAAATGCAACCGGACGAACATTGGCTCTAAGGGTTTATGCCAATCGGCAACCCGGCCCTATATGCTCCTCGATGCATCACCAAAAGCACGATCAAACATCCATATAAGGATTTTCACACAAATTTGACTTAAAAACCCAAAATTGGAATATTCACAAAACCAATCCAAATAAAGAGCAAATGCACATGAAGAAGTGTTAGGAATTCAAACCTAACAACCAAAGATAATTATAGTCATAGATGTGAGATAAAAATCTCACCTTTGAACCCAAACGATTGAAGAAGATGCTTGAAAGCAAAGGAGAATCAACCGCTCTTCAAATCCAACTCAAGAAGCTTGATTCTAAGCTCTAAAAGAAGAACATTCCCAAAGTTAGGTTTAGGAATTTCTGAAATTGATAAGAGATTGAGTTGGAGATGAAGAAGAGAAGCTTACCAATGGGTTCTTCTATTAGTTTGGAGCTAGAACTTGATTTGCAAAAGAAAACTAGGGATTGAGTTTTAATTTCTCATCTCTCCCACCATTGTTGCTAAAGCTTGAGTAAAAAAAGGAAAATAGAAATGAAGTAAATGAGGAGGAGAGGGGTTGGGACTGAATACATAAGTGGGCTCAGCCCAAATCAAAACCCTAAGTAAAAAAGTAGCAAAAATCAACTTACTCCAAACATATCGAAGCTTATACTCAAAAAGGTCGCAAACGGCATTTTAAACTCAATGGGAGTGGTCCCGAGTCCTAATTCGACCGTATGCAAAAAGTAATTTTTCGGACTAAATTCCGAGTATCAATAAAATATTTAAATAAAATATTTAAATATAAAAATCGACAAACATGCGGATTGTTACAAATAAATTGAATGTTGCAGAAGTATTATTTAAAACCATCGAAAATTCAAGTAGGTATTTAGTTAAGCAATTTCCTTAAGTATGATTTCACTAAATAAATTTATAATAGTTTATTTAAAAAGGCCTTTAAACTTACACTTTGGAAGTGAATTTCCGGGAATGGAAATGTGGTTAAGCTTCGTAAGGAGTTATTTTAAAACCTGGGAAGGAAATCTATGTTATTAAACATAAATCTGAATTGAAGTATAATCGACAGAATTTATAAAATGGATTTTCTGGGTTGCTTGAGTGGGAATGAGTTTCCCTGGGAAAAACCAAGTTCGAGTTTTAAACATATTGAACATATTGTATTAAAAGAAAGTTTAAAAATTCAAACTTGGTTAAAAGAGTGTTTTGGAAATTATTATTTTAAAGTAATTATTGATAAATTAGCAATAGTAAATTTTTATGAATACCTTAGTAATTATTCTTACAAATAGATTTATTTAAAGGCTAGATTTGAACAAAGTTATTTGAAATTGTTATTAATCCTTTGAAAACTGTACTTTTAAATTTAGTTTAACTAAAAATTTATGTAAAATCAAGTTTAGATCTAAATATATTGTTTTACTTCACTTATTTTAAATTTATATTTTTGAGTAAGTAATTAGGAGTAAATTTACGTATTTTAAAGTATATTTCAGTATAAAATGTTTTAACTGTTTTAAATCTAAATGTTTTGAACTTGGTTATTTCCAATGGGAATAAAGGGTAAAGGATTTACCTTGTAAAGGAAGAGATTTGGGAAATTGTTTTCAAATGGGTTTTGGAAATTTGAAAATATATCTTTTAAAGATATCTGAGGCAAATAAATAATGTGGGAAATTATTTATTGTGTGATGGATGTTTGTGAAAATTAATTGATAGTTAAATCACCGACTATCAATATTGGACAAATGTGTTGATCGTTTCGAAGAAACCGGGATCGAGACTTATTTCTCGAAAACCACTTCGATCCGGTTTGTACTTTTCGTGGAAAAACGTGTTCGGAGTCGAAGATGGAGCAGTGAAGTGCAAGGGCTAGTTGCTACTAATCTTGAGGATATTTCCAAAATGGATATAGTAGGAGTAGTGTCTTCGGTTCCGTTCGAACCTAGGACGGACTTGTATGGACGAATGCTTTCAGAACATCGTCAGGGGGACGATGAGCATTCTAAGTGATGCGTTCTTAAAAGGTAACGTTTAACCTCAAGCCTCATCAACCGGGAATGGCTAAAACAGGGGAGGTGCAGCAAGGTTAGGTCGGTCATGCCCAAGCAGGACAAGATTTTCCCCTGTCTAGATGTCCCTTTATATTCGGCTTAGTGGGTGGTTGGTCGCGCCAACTACGGGGTTATCTTGTTCGGGACTGTTCAGTAAGGAATGGTTCCGGCCTTGTGTTGCAGGGGAGTGGGCGTACTCCTCGGTACTCTGATCTAGGCCAGGTACTGTGACGGGCGGTACCCCAGTAGCCCAGCCATTGATGGAAATCCATTCTCCCTGCGAGCCTTGTACGAGTTTTGTTTGTATTACCCACTTTTGTGGCTAGTAGCTGGAATTTAATAGATGTAACAATTTCGGCTATTTTATAAGTATTTGTGAATTGACCCTATTATAATATCAGAGGATTTCTATAGAAAGTGTTTTAGCTATCGTAAGGTAAAAAACCCGACATGTTTATTTGTGGCGTGGTCTTACGAGATGCTTTTGTTTTCAAAGGATTTTTGAAACTTTAAGAATCAATTTGGATGTATTATTATCAGCTGGTATTCCAGACTGACTCGGGTTTTATTTCACATAATGCTTGGGTCAGACCGAGTATTATATGTTCAGGACAGGATGCTATGGAGCAGGAGAGGAGCTGGAGCCCGAGACGTATTATCTATACTTATATATATTCCGCTGCTGTGATCGTATGGTATATCTGATTGGTAATTTGATGTATGAGATACTCTGATGATATGATGTATAAAACAGTGATAGATTTCATTTTGGGTATAGTTCTATATTTATTATTATAGTTTATTCCGCTGCGACTGTGAGATTCTGATATTGTTTAGTTTCTTCTTCTTCTATCTCTTCTTCTTTAACCCTAATGGTTCGTAATTCTGTGCCACTTGAGTTAATAGAGTCAGAATAGTGTTGATTCAAGGGGTATGGATTTGCGGGCTGTCACACTTGGTATCAGAGCTTAGGTTGGCAACAACCTAGGCTTTGGTGGGGAAATTACTCATTAAAAGAGTCGACGGTACTCTATAATGAGTTGAGTATATTAATAAATATGAGAGCGTACTTGTTAGTGGATATAAAAATTGCTTTTATACTATGTTGACTTATCGGTTGAGTGTTTATGAATTATGGTCGGTGCGGGAAGTACAACCGTATCGATAGGGGTTTCTAAACTCTTAAACAAGATAAACCGACATAGTATTGTTTTTAAAGTGGGTAAATGAAATAATTCTACCCAAAATATATTTTGATATAAAAGAAATAATTTTCTAAAATTATTATATATATTTTGTTGATTGGGTGTTAATACAATAAGTAAATAAGAATCTAAAAGTTAATCTAAATGTGAAATGGATATAACCAAATGAATTCCATGAGTATAAAATTTACAAAAGAGAATAACTAATTTAAACCAAACCAAAATATAAATCCCGGAAGTTTTGGAAAGGATTTTAAATGTAATGGAATAAAGGTTTGGAAATTTAAATTCCTGGGAAAGTTTGAAATGTTTGCTAAAGTGTTTGAAGGGTATATTGGAATATTGATTTGGGAAGTATTTTTGAATGGGAACTGTTTTGAAATGAATTTGGGAAAGTAAGAAAGCATTGAACTCACTTCAGTCGCTGGAAAATAATCCTGATGATGCTGGCCACATCATTAGAATTCATTTTCGAGTTTCTAAAGTGATGGATTGCTACCAAAATGGTTGGTTATGACATTGTTTGGACTTGTTAGGTATAACAGTTATTTTGGAAATTTCAAAGGGAAAATTTTGTTTGGCAAAAACAAGTTGTTTTGGAAAATCTGGAGATTTGATTTGATATACCAGGGGAGTATGAGTTATTCATTATTTCAAAATGGTTTTGGAATAAAACCGGGATCATTCTATTTAACTAGTGTGTAAAGTTAAAATGCATCAACTAATGAACTTATTTTGGTAAAGATGATGCTAATAAGAAGGAAATGTAAATTTTAAATTAAAATTTAATTTGAGTAATTGGAAGTGAACGAAATATATTGAAGTGAGTAGGAAATTGGAATTTAACTTGGATAAGTTAAATAAATTGGGTTTAGAATTAAATTGACTTAGATTAAATTGAAATGTAAGATGACTTTATAATTGTGGGTCACTATATAATAAATTATATCCATGAGCTATTAAGTATTTTACTTATAATGTGGAATTGTGGATTTAAAATTGTACAAGGAATTAAATTAAAGAAAATTTGTATCCTTAAGAATTCAGTGATACACACACACACACACACACACACATACATATATATATATAGAATTTGGAATTGTTTTGGATGAAAATCAAATAAAAAAAATAAAAAAATATATATATATATATATATAATTTGATATAAGAAGACAATGAAATATTGTATGATTTAAACAACATAAGCAAATTGAAACAATAATAATGGATGACCTTTATTAAGTAATCCTAAATGAAATGTGAATTGAGATAAGGTAGAGTGAGGTATAAAAGAAGTGAAAGAACTTAAGTTAGAAAATAAGTTTTGAACTTATTTATGGAGGGATAAAATTGGATATAAAGGTGAATTGTAAATTGCTTATAATTGCATAAAGAAATTCATATTCTTAAGTCATTAAGTGTTATCATTTGAACTTGTGACAATGACATTGAAGTTAAATTTCAGTTGTGTAATAAATAATGTTAGAAGGAATTTAAATTCTATTTAAAGGAGTGAAAAGGAAGGTAGAAAATTTAAATTTACTAAATGACATAATTGAAAAAATTGTCATATTATAAAAATGAATTCAGAGTGAATTGAGGAAGTGAATTAAAACCTAATATGGATTATGTTATTGACTAAAATGAATTACAATTTAATGGAATTTGTAATGAGATGGATAGAATTTTGATGGGTTGGTCAAAATTTGAAAAGTAAATAAAACTCCAATTGTGGCATGGGATTTAAATTTGTGGTAACAAATATTTAAGCGTGAATGAAAGATGGAATCAGATTATAATGGAGATAGTTTGAATTGTGAATAAATTCAAATGAGTGAAATAATTTAAATGGTTTCTTTGTTATTAACATAAATCTAAAATGGATTGAATAAGTAAACAAAGGGCATTCGAATTTGTAAATGGATTGGAATTTGATTGAATGAGAACCAAATGGAAATAAAATAAAATTGAATTGCAAGTGAAATGGTATTAATTAATTATTGTGATAAATTAAGGGTGTATGGATTGTAAATAATCCAGGATGGAATGAAACTAATATAGACCTGAATTGGTTAATGAAATTAAAATGTAAGGAAAATTTAACTTAACAATTTCATTGGAATAAAAATACTTAGCTTGTAAACTAGGCAAAATTGAATAAAATTAATATAAATCTAAGTAGGATGAATTTTAATGGTTGTGAGCCTAAATGGGGATTATTTTTGCTTGAATGACATGAGTATTTGCATGTATTCTTAATTGAGTTGTTTAACAAGTAATTGAAATTGATTTTTGAATAAATTGATATGGATTGGAATAGAATTCAAAGAGCTTGTATATGGATGCAAGTGAATTGATTTGAAGAAGCAAATAAGGATGGTTTTAAATTAATTAGATAAATGCAATCTAATTAAGCGATTTTGCATATAAATGGAAATGGATCATAAAAGAAATGCAAATGTTTCAAATTTAAAAATAAAATTTGATTGTAAATCAAATTGGGAATGCAAGTTAGAGTAAAGAAATGCAAGTAAGGCATATGTAAATCATGTTGAAATAAAAATGAATTGGTTGTAATAAATATGAATGGCATAGAGTAAACTTGAATGTAAATCATTCAAGTGAAATAAATGAAGTTGGTTTGGATGAAAGTAGAATGGGCCGAAATCTTAAAGAAAAAATGGATTTGAGTATAAAGGTAAGTGAGTTATAATAGAAATGCACATGTAACACATTGAAATGAAATTTTGCTTGGTAAATCAATTCGAAGATTGGGTAGAGTATGAATTGAAATAGCAAAACTGGTATGTAACTCATTTGTGTGAAATAAAAATGAATTTTGGACTTGGATAAGAAATTTACAAGGTGATTGAAATCATTAAATTGTTGATAAAATATGGTTAACAGTGTTAAATAATGAAGTTGCTTGGTTAGGTCATGAAATGGATATGTTTGGCTTACATTTATATTGGAAATGTTGTTAAAATGCTCATATCTTTAAAAACTGATAAGTTTGTTGAGTAAGTACAGGTACAGAAGGCATTTGAGAGAGTTGGAGCACGTATATGCGTTATATTAGCCGCTTGCTTTAAAAATTTGCTTAAAAGGTACGCCTACGCAAATATAATTGGGGAATGATATATATTTTGTGATATATTTTGGTTTCCGACCGTGTGGGTCGATGTATATATATTTATTTGTATCGCGATATCGCGAAAGCTCCTCCGTGCACGGGAGACTCTGCCAAAAATTTTCGAAATTTCGGGAGTTAGAATTTTTTTGGGGTTTTAGGAGTTTGAAAGTTTTAATTAACTCGGAAAGTTGATTTTAAGAAAATGTTGAGACCAAAACATTTGATTCTAAATAAAACATATGAGTTTCGATTTGAAAATGGTTTTGGGAAGTGTATATAAGCTTTCAACTAAGCAAATTGGGTAAGTAAATGGGTGGGAGAGTATTTTCTACCCTAGCAAATTTCGGGGACGAAATTTTTATAAGGGGGGAGGAATGTAACATCCCGTATTTTTAAGCCATTGAATTTGAACATTTAATTCATTTTAAATGTTAATGTGGATTCTTAATTGATTTTGTAAATGGATGGATTCGGGTTCAATCAATGAAATAAGCTATAATTTTTAATTATAGTAATTCCGGTTGAATTTGAATAATGGAAAAATAATAATTTAAATATTTGGAATTGAAATAAAAATAAATCTGGATGTAAATAGTGATAAAAATGGTTTTAAAAATTTATTTTGAATTATTTGAGTGTAAATAGTATGGTGGGAATTTTAGATAAATTTTTAAGTCGATAAATTAATATTTGGGATTTTATATTAATTTAAAAATGAATTTAATATTATTAAAATGCAATTTAATCATATTTTGGTCCGGAATGAGCCAGAATGATTTTATTTGTGTTTATAAATTTTATATGATTTACTATTAAGTTATTAAAATTTTAAAAGTGAAATTTTAAGCGTTTTCGTCAATTTTGAAAATCGCTCGATTTAATAGACTAGTTAAAATAGCCTTCCGAGGCATAGTCACGGAATTCGACGAAACCAGTTCCATTGGATCCGTAATAGTTAGTTATTGTCGGATTTCAATTTTCGTAGCAATCGGAGTTGTCATTTGACCGTGGCAGCACGAAACGCATAGAAATCGATTTAACCGATTTGATTTTAAATTGATCATTTAATTCCGTAACTCGCACATATGACTGAATTAGCTAATGAAACCTGTTCCATTGTGTCCGGAACGCGGAAAAACCCTAGGAACGCCTATTGGTATGTGAGAATTGAAGTCCGTTTGCGTAAGTGGTAAATTGATTGGAATGAGATTAAATTAATATTAAATAATATTATATATATATATATATATATCAATTTGTTGCTCAAAACCCTAGCTATCTTCAGAGCCGCCGGCTCTACCCTTTCTATGGCCGAAAATGATTATCTTTCTTCCTCCCAAATCTCCAAATCCACGCATATATTCGAAATTCTTCCAACTGGAATGTCGCAGAGGACAAGGAGAACTTCAAATCCAACGGGTGAGATGAGTTTTAGCGTGATGGACCGCTAGAAATCCTTGCTTGAAGCCGGCCATTCGAAGTGGTTTTGTGCTCGGGTGGAAGCAACGAGTTCTCGCACGCTCATGGTAGGGGAAGAGGTGGCGATGAAATTCAAGGTGCCGGGTTCCAATCGCATTCAAATCGATCGTAGGCAAGGCGATTTCGAACCCTAGTTTGAATGTTTGGGTTTGGCTTTCTCTGATGTCGCGTGCGTGAGTTGATGGAGGAAGAAGCCCTATGTGGCCACGATTTCTCACTGCATGATCTACGGTTGAGGGTAAAGGGGATTTAATTTAAAAGGGAAATTGTTTTAAATTCGATTCAAAACTTCATAAAATCCTAACTAATTCATACGTTATCAGAATTTAACGAAATTCGCGGCGTCGGGATCGCAGGAAAGAATACTACGAGTTGGTGCAGATCTGGAGTCATTCCGGGCAAGTAGAAATTTAGGTTAAATCGAACATCGTTCGGTTTAATTTAAATTTCGAACGCTCGCCAAAACTCAAGGTGAGTTAATCTCACTCACATCTGGAATATTAGCTGATTCAAGTAGTTAATATTTAATAATTGTGTGATTGGTTGAGATGTTTATTTATATCAGCCTGGATTGATATATCTGTTGTTATGCTAATATTTGTGGATGCAGGTAAAACAGGTTGGAGGGATCCAACTAGATTCCTCACACTATAATAATTATCTTTATAATTGATGTTGTAACCTGTTATATATTGTGATTGATAACTCTGAATTAAATTGTACTGTGATATTGCTGGATAAGAATATACACAGAATTTTAAAACATAAAATAAAATAAATTGGATTTTTTAAAGAAATAAAAGGAATTGATAAATAAAGAATTTAAGGGAATTAAATTTGGAATCTGGGTTGAGTGAAGAATGAAAATTTGCAAAATTGGAAATAAAATTAAGTGGAACATTTATTAGTTGATAAATGAGGAAGTAGGGATTTCTGGTGATAATTGCAATAAGAAATTATAAATTGGAAAAAAATACAATGGGGTTATTTAGACAATAACGTTCTCTAGAAATTTAATATGATTTCAAAAGAAACCCTTCAAATTAAATTAGCAATAAATTGAATATTGCAGAAGTATTATTTAAAACCATTGAAAATTTAAGTAGTTATTTAGTTAAGCAATTTCCTTAAGTATGATTTCATTAAATAAATTTATAATAGTTTATTTAAAAAGGCCTTTAAACTTGTACTTTGGAAGTGAGTTTCCGGGAATGGAAATGTGGTTAAGCTTCGTATGAAGTTATTTTAAAACCTGGGAAGGAAATCTATGTTATTAAACCTAAATCTGAATTGAAATATAATCGACAGAACTTATAAAATGGATTTTCTGGGTTGTTTGAGTGGGAATGAGTTTACCTGGGAAAAACCAAGTTCGAGTTTTAAACAGATTGTATTAAAAGAAATTTTAAAAATTCAAACTTGTTTAAAGAGTGTTTTGGAAATTATTATTTTAAAGTAATTATTGATAAATTAGCAATAGTAAATTTTTTTGAATACCTTAGTAATTATTTTTACAAATAGATTTATTTAAAGGCTAGATTTGAACAAAGTTATTTGAAATTGTTATTAATCCTTTGAAAACTCTACTTTTAAATTTAGTTAACTAAACATTTATGTAAAACCAAGTTTAGATCTAAAAATATAGTTTTACTTCACTTATTTTAAATTTATATTTTTGAGTAAGTAATTAGGAGTAAATTTACGTATTTTAAAGTATATTTCAGTATAAAATGTTTTAACTGTTTTAAATCTAAATGTTTTGAACTTGGTTATTTCCAATGGGAATAAAGGGTAAAGGATTTACCTTGTAAAGGAAGAGATTTGGGAAATTGTTTTCAAATGGGTTTTGGAAATTTGAAAATATATCTTTTAAAGATATCTGAGGAAAATAAATAATGTGAGAAATTATTCATTGTGTGATGGATGTTTGTGAAAATTAATTGATAGTTAAATCACCGACTATCAATATTGGACAAATGCGTTGATCGTTTCGAAGAGACCGGGATCGAGATTTATTTCTCGAAAACCACTTCGATCCGGTTTGTACATTTCGTGGAAAAACGTGTTCGGAGTCGAAGATGGAGCAGTGAAGTGCAAGGGCTAGTCGCTACTAATCCTGAGGATATTTCCAAAATGGATGTAGTAGGAGTAGTGCCTTTGGTTCCGTTCGAACCCGGAACGGACTTGTATGGACGAATGCTTTCAGAACAACGTCTAGGGGACGATGAGAATTCTAAGTGATGCGTTCTTAAAAGGTAACGTTTAACCTCAAGCCTCATCAACCGGGAATGGCTAAAACAGGGGAGGTGCAGCAAGGTTAGGTGGGTCATGCCCAAGCAGGACAATATTTTCCCCTGTCTAGACGTCCCTTTATATTCGGCTTAGTGGGTGGTTGGTCGCGCCAACCACGGGGTTATCTTGTTCGGGACTGTTCAGTAAGGAATGGTTCCGGCCTTGTGTTGCAGGGGAGCGGGCGTACTCCTCGGTACTCTGATCTAGGCCAGGTACTGTGACGGGTGGTACCCTAGTAGCCCAGCCATTGATGGAAATCCATTCTCCCTACAAGCCTTGTACGAGTTTTGTTTGTATTACCCACTTTTGTGGCTAGTAGCTGGAATTTAATAGATGTAACAATTTCGACTATTTTATAAGTATTTGTAAATAGACCCTATTATAATATCAGAGGATTTCTATAAAAGGTGTTTTAGCTATCGTAAGGTAAAAACCCGACATGTTTATTTGTGGCGTGGTCTTACGAGATGCTTTTGTTTTCAAAGGATTTTTGAAACTTTAACAATCAATTTGGATGTATTATTATCAGCTGGTATTCCAGACTGACTCGGGTGTTATTTCACATAATGCTCGGGTCAGACCGAGTATTATATGTTCAGGACAGGATGCTATGGAGCAGGAGAGGAGCTGAGCCTGAGACGTATTATCTATACTTATATATATTCCGCTGCTGTGATTGTATGGTATATATGATTGGTAATTTGATGTATGAGATACTCTGATGATATGATGTATAAAACAGTGATAGATTTCATTTTGAGTAAAGTTCTACATTTATTATTATAGTTTATTCCGCTGCGACTGTGAGATTCTGATATTGTTTAGTTTCTTCTTCTTCTATCTCTTCTTCTTTAACCCTAATGGTTCGTAATTCTGTGCCACTTGAGTTGATAGAGGCCGAATAGTGTTGATTCAAGGGGTACGGATTTGCGGGCTGTCACAATCCAATTATCCGATGCCCGAAAATTCGGGTTCTCTCATTCCTCCCCCCTAAGAATCTTTTCGTCCCCGAAAAGGAACGAAGACAGAATTTTATAAAAATACTTATACTAGGTAAATTTTTCTTTGAACACTTTTTCTTTAAACTATAAACTTCCTTTTTATCAAGAATTTTTATAACTCCTTTAAAATCTACATATTATTACAAAAATAGTTTTATAAAAATACTTTTTATAACTCGATGTCTCAACCAGTCCATCCTTGTTCTCACAGAAATTCGGTCATATGTTGATCAGGTATAGGACTGAAAATCTATAAGTACTTAGCAGACCCAATTCCAACACCCAGTGGATACTTGGAAAACATTTTCGAAAACTTTGTGAAAATATAGAAAACATTTTTGAAAATAGAGGAATATCTTTGGTGAGAATGCTCTGGAAATCATCACCCCCATCCATGGTCGCAGTTACATGCTGGGTTACGTTGCCATCACAGCAAAAGTCCATGTAACTATAGGCACTCTGTGCCCCTCGATTACGCCATGGAACCCACAACAGATCACAGTTACATTCTAGGGTTACATTGCCATCACAGCAAAAGTCCATGTAACTGTAGGCATCAGCGCCCTTGATTTTCGCTGCCAAAAATGAAACTTCTCCACTCCCACATAGGTCGCAGTATACCGATGTAAAATCAAACGTAGACTGTTGGTTCTCAGCGGCACACATGACTTTCGCTATGTTACCATAGGTCGCAGTCTACCGATATAAAATCAAATGTAGACTGTTAGCTCTCAACGCCACACACAACTTTCGCTATGGTCTGCAGTAGATCACAGTGACATCGAGTTACACTGTTGTCACAGCATAACCCAAATGCCTCTGTAGGCCTCAGCGCCCTCGAATTTCGCTACACACTACACATAATCCTAAGGAACTAGTTTTGTATGGACTCATCACAGGATCAACTTTAGAACCACCCCTTAGGGTTCAAAGCAGTACCACCCTGTGGCACTCCTGAGAAGTTCATTTCAAGGGAGCGCCTATTTCCCCAGAGCCATTTTCAAAACACTTTATACTATACACATATAGTATCTTCCAAATCATACACCTAGTATGAATCTCATATAAATCTCCTGTCTCAAAATTGATTATCCCAAAATCGATAATTCTCAAACTAGGCTTTTCAAATTCCAATATTGATTTTACCCAAGAATCAAAAAGCCTTCCCAAATCCAAAGGTTCCAAAAATCTTTTCTCAAAATCATTCTCATAAGATCCTTTACACACACACACACACACACACACACACACACACACACATATATAACTTTAAAAATTCTTTGGATCACTTCAAACTTGTATAAATTCCCTTTTATACTTCAAACACTTTCAAAAATCTTTTTCTTCCAGCAATAGATTCAACAAGGGGAGATTTATCTTATATAACAAAGATATATAACTTCGTTTATTTCAAATCAAATATTCAAATTTGATTACTCTGTAAAGTTACTAACCAGTTTACTTACTTCCATAGAGTAAACTTTTACCATAAAAATATCCAATTTCCACTTTACTTCATCACATATTTCACAAAATATACCTTTCATTTTAAAAACCATTTCACATTTCTTATCCACAAATTCCCACTATTAATTTCATTCAAACCCGTACGATGCACACATATCATCCGTATGCTATATCAATCTGATCGCTCACTCGATCACACAATTTCATTTTCGAACTAGTATCGTCCACCTGACTTCCTACTGCAGACTCGGATCTTGTTTCTTGATCAGAAACCGTCATTCTCCTTGCATAGCCATAACTGTGATAGAGAATATCCAGAACAAATCAACAATCCATATCCAGGTTCGCCATCGAAAATCGAGTGAAAAATCACAACTCAGATCGATAAACTATCTCGAAATTCTGTGTTCGAATCCGGATCAAATCACTATGCGAATAGAATAATATACGTGCATCCTACGTATTTATCTTTATTGACTATTAGCTAAATCAATTTCTCCTTTCTATTAACATTTCCTTTAATTCTTTTCACTTATTCACAATTGTTTCAATTCCATTTGGATTATCACTTCAATCCTTATCTCAATTGGGTAATTAATCATAAACAGTTTGCACTCTGTCCATCTTATATTTAGAAAATAGCTTGAAAAGTTTAAATTAGATAAATAGTAGAAAAATACTTATTAGTTTGTATAATAGATGTAAAATAGTTGAGAAATTGTAAAATAGTTGGAAAATATTTAAATAGTTATAGAAATTTTAAATAATTGCAAAGTAGTTGTAAAATAGTAACTAATTTGTAAAATAGTTGAAAAATAGTAATTAGTTTATAAAACAGTTGAAAAATTGTTAAATAATTCCAAAAATAATTGTAAAACAAGTATAAGATAGTTTTAGGTTTTAAAAAAAAGATTGTATAGTAAGTAGCTTAGAAAAATAGATTTATATGAAACACTTTATTTTGAAAATAGTCTAGAGTCAAACTATTCAATTCCCAACCTCCATTTCCAATCAATTCAATTTAAATTTCCACTTCCATTTAAATTGAGTCAATTCCAATTAAAATAACTTCAATTTCCATTAAACTTGATTTAATTCCAATTCAAGTTGAATTAACCTCAATTTCTTTCGAAATTCAAATCAAATTCCTATTCAACTTTAATTACAACTCTAAATTATTCAAATTAATTTGGACTAATTTCAAATTGAACACACTTCAATTTCAAATCATTTCAATTTCTGTTTGAATTAATCCCAATTTCCATTTGAATTTGAACTCATTCAACTCCAGTTTCATTTTAAATTAGTCCAATTCAAATTTCCATTTTGAATTATAAACTTATCCATCTTTAATCAGAATTCTAATTAATTCAAATCAAATTCAATTTGAACTAATTCAATTTAAATCTCAATTTTGAACCATCCCGAATTATATAACTTTGAGTTAAATTAAATATTGATTTAACCCCTTAAATGAAATTAATCCATTATTTTTAAATCAACAATCAAAATCTTTAAACAATTTAATTATGAGTCCACATTTCAAACTTCCATTTGAAATTTCCTTTACTTAACTTATTTCAATATTTAAATAAGAGTTCAAAACAAATTTATCTTCAGAATCCAATTTATTACTAAATTTTAACTTAATATTTATAATAATAGAATGATATCAGGATAAATAAACTTCTAAATTTATCCAAACACCAATTTACAGCATCCGTTTTCAATTTCCAGATCTCAAACCCATTTTGAGATCACTCATAACTCCCATTTTAAATCAACCCTTTAACTTCCCGAGTTAAATTTCAATTTCACCTTAAAATTTCCAATTCAAGTTGTTTGTTTTAAACTTACTTAACTTTCCCAAAGTTAAATTCAATTTACTTAATCCGGTCAACTTTTCCTAATGTGAATTTCCATTTCAAATTTTAAACTTCTCATAAATAATCTCCCCACTTATAAGTTCAAAAATTTATCACTTTGGGTTTTCACACCACAGCCCAAGTAAAATTCAAAATTCAACCTTAGAGTTTATTTTAGACATCTTTGATATTATGTATATTCCTCATATATACATATTATTTCCTTTACACACTAAGTTATCCTTAAATTTTAAAACACCTTTGGTTTTTAATTCAAAACAAATTCCTTTAAATTTTCGAACAACTCTTGTTTGAAATAGGACCCTCTCATTCAAATACATTAAATCATATTATTTGTTATTTCATTATTACTTTGAAACAAAATTTCAAATTTCTGGAACTAGATTTAAAACTTCACAATTTAGATCATCTTCAGTTCTAATTTATAAGCCATACTTGCCTAAATGTTTTACTTCCCTAAAACATTTCATTAATACACATTTTATTATTAAACATAACAATCATTTATGATAATAACCAAGATTATCATATCTGGAAACCAATTCATTATTATCTTATTCTGAAACTCTTGTCCAAATTAAGTTTTAGTTTGAATCTATTTCAAACTTATATTTATTCAGTTTCAATTTGGTTGTATTTCTATTACCACTTAATTTAATTCCAATAATTTAACGACCAATTACCTTAATATTTATTAGAAAGAAATATTGCTTTATATATCAAAATGTATTATTATATAAAATCATTTAAAATCTTTATATAAGAAAATAACAAGTACGCTCTCATATATATATATATATATATATATATATATATATATATATATATATGCACGCACACACACACTCAACTCATTCTATGGTACCATTGACCCTATCCTTAACGAGTAATCCCACCAGAGCCAAGGTTCTCGCTTAACCTTCTACTCTGATACCAAACGTAATGACCCGGAATTTTCAATCCCGAAAATTCCAAATAGTTAGAGAAAAGAAGGAAAGAGATAGAAGAAGAAGAACATAGACACCAAAACACAATCTCACATTCACAGCGTATAAAATATAATATCACATAAAATAACAGTTATGCAAAGGTAAAACTGTATTAGTTAATTACATCATTATATCAGAGTAACAACATTTACACAAACATTGGACAGTTAAAATTAATATGTCCCAGATAAACTACAATATACCTCAACGGATACACTCCATACATTCTTGCCATCTAGCTTGCCTCTTGAGCTCCAGAACGTCCTTACCTGAAAATCTGTAATACTCGGTCTGACCTGAGCATTACATCAAAGTAACACCCAGGTCAGGCTGGAAACCAGCATGAGTAAACCCATATAATATGGACTACCAAACTATATAACTCAAATGAAGTACCAGGGTAACCCGTACTTCACTACAAGTTCACAAATCGTTATATTCAACACTTTTCACACACCAATATCTATGTACCTACATAGTTTTAAAGGGTCCAATTACTTAAATCATTCCATTTCCAGCCTATTGATTTCACATATCAAATCCATAAGGAGTTTATAGGAGATTACAAATCGAAGTGGTTTCGGATATTTACTAACACCCGACTCCGGTCTCTTCCAATCCAATGCCATCTTAATCCAATTTATTTAAGTGAATACAACTTAATTTTAAATATTGGATGCCAACTTTTACATAGTAATTCATCACCGATAGTTAATCACATTATCACAGTTCAAACCAACATATCATATCACAAAACATTTCATATTAGAGATATCAACCAATTGAAGGCATTTAACATCATTCGATCATTCATAAGCAAGATTGACCACTTCCAAAATTTAATTTAATTTATCTCTAATTAAATTAAATACTAACTTTAATCACTTAGATTACCTTACTTAATATTAACTAATTACAAACCAATTAATTAATCATCTTTTAATTATCCATCTTAATTAATCACCTTTGACTAATTATCCTTTAATTACAATAAGTAATTAACTCTTAATTAATTATACAAATTAATTAACCTTTACCCATTCATATTAATTACTTTGATCCTTAATTAATTACTCAGATTAATTATCTTATAAACACTTACATTGATTAAATCTCCTTTAATTAATCACACTCATTAATTAACTAACCCTTAAATTAATTTCTTTAATTTATCAATCCTTTAATTAATTACACTAAGTAATTAAACCTTATCTCTTAAGTAATTTTCCTTTAATTACTTCCATCAAGTAATTATCCCATTGGTTAATTATTCTCAATTAATTAACCTTGATAATTAAATTATTTAACCTTTAATTTTTAATTAATTAACCCTCAATAGATAAATCCTTTAATTACTTACATTATGTAATTATCAATTAAATGATTAATCACTAATTCCTTACATTAATTTTTTTTTTCAGTTTTATAAATCTCTAAATTTATTCATTACATAATTATAAATTAATTAATCACTAATTACAAATTAATCAACCACTAATTAATTTATATTTCTTAGTTATTAATTAATTCTTAATTATTAATCAATTAATTCCTCTTTAAGTGCTCTCATTAGCTAATTAATTACATTATAAAAAATTTCTTTAGTTATTAAATAAATAAATTGTTAACTAATAATTAATAACTAAACTTAATTACTCAAATGATAAAACATTTTATTTCCTTAATTAATTCTTAATTACATTATTAATTAAGATTTTAAAATAACTTTAGCATTAACCTTGTTAATTAAAGTTGAAATAAATGACTCACCTTAAATTTCCCAAACAATTACTATTTAAAATAATAGTTAAGGAAATTAAAAATTTGATTTTTGGTTAATCTTAAACTTGAAAACCCCAATCATTTTACTCGAGTGAAACCCAAGCAATCCCACACTCAATCCTGAGCCGATACAGCAAAGAAAAACTGAGCCACCCCGATCAACACCCCTCAACTATTTCCCTTCGAGTCATCTCACACAAACAACGAGACATGCACGCAACTGTAACGAGAAACGACCCGAGCAAAAAACCCTGTCTTCCTCTTCTTCTTCCAGTTGCTTCCTCTATAATTCTGTGCATCAGGATTGTGCACATGCACACTCGGCTCCAACCATATTACTTTGACGATGGTGATCCTCCAAGTTCTACTTGACCCTCTCAATACTCTCTTTCACCTGGAACCATGTAAACCCATTCCGATCGAAAAACGACTAAGGCGAGAGTCAGAATTTCGCAACCACCCAAAAATGCCTCGACCAGCCTCCTAGTTCCACCAATCAACCTCCAACATCGCCTGAAGTTCCATCACCATCTGCCTTAACTTCCACCCAGGACCGCAACTTCCCCTCGCCCCACGACATCACCATTAACCGATAACCCAACCCACTCTAAAATCCTAGCTCAACTCCGCCGTGACACACTGATGATCCAGAACACCGACTATTATTTTTCCTTTGATCACTGATCAAAGAACCATCTCCGGCCTTAACTTCGGCAATCATCTTCCCCTAGATCATCGAAAATCGACACATATCCCAAATCCATTTAACTTGCAATAACTAGCAATTTACATGTTTAAAAATCATGATTAAAGTTTTAAAAATCATCATTTTCAATAACAATTCAGATGATAGTCTTGAATCCAGAAATCATTTAAGTCGAGATTTCGATATGATTTAAATCTTACTGTTCTACTTCCTTTCTATTAAATCTATCTACTGATATAGCTTAAAAGTATTTTTAAAATTGATAATATGATATAACAATCAAGTTTTGTTTATATATCATGTTCTAAAGAAGATCAGGGGAATGTCATGATTTTTATTATTCTTTTCTTCAAATTTTTAATCCTGAACAACTAGAACAGAACAAATGTTCTATAAGCAAACATGATCATTCATTCATTTCATATATATATATATATATAATTCATACTAATCCATTATATGAACATTTATCATACTTCACTTTAAATTTGCTCAACAAGATTTATAAAATAGATTTGCGGTTTGTTCACTCACTTGATTTTGAGTTGAACAGAGAACAAAGCTTTTGATCTGAGCTTAATTTTGAAATGATCTGCTTGCTTCAGGCTTGGCTTCGTCTTGATTTTGATTCTTTTCTGAATCCCTTTTGAGTTGCATAGGTTTGAGATTTAGAGAATTGTTACTTTAATTCAGTTTAAATCTGATCTCTAAGGTACAACAACTTGATTTCGATTTAAGCTTGCAATTGCTTGTTTTTATTATATATATTTTTATCTGCTTTTGTTCTCTTTTATTTTTTAGTTTACTAAGTTTTGATTTGAATCAAAGAAAATGATAATAGAGAGGATTTAATGATATATATAACTTTGTTTTTATTCTAATATTATTATTAAAATTAGGAGAAGTTAATGACACTTGTTTTCTATGCATAACATTATTCTTACATATGTTAGATTGATGATAAGATTGACTAACACTTGTAAATATGTCTATATTTTTTTTATTTATGTCCTTTACATGTTTCCATAAAGATTATGTTACGATTATCATTTAGTTTGATTAACTTTTACTATATTTAGTTTATGTGCTTTTATATTAATAAATATATTTACAGTCCATATTTATCATATATAAACTTAAAAGAAGTATTTAAACCTTTTATTGAATCTTCTACAAAAAAATCTATCATACCCTTAAATAAATAATATTTATTATTATTATTCTTATTTTGAACTTCGAATGCAAATTCAAGTAAAAAAAATCCAATTCAAAATCAACTCTCACACACACATACACGCACACACACACACACACACTTAAATAAGCTCAATTTTAATTTATTTGAAAATAATTTTTTATATTTAAAATCCAATTATATCTATATTTCATTATTATTATTGTCAAATAACATTTTTTCCAAATTTAAATAATTTATAAAGGAGACTATCACATTCATTTGTTCAATCGGTATTTCAAAAGTTAAATAACTATCCAAGCATTTGATGCCCGAAAATCCGGATTATCACATTTGGGAATCAAATGTTTACGTTTGACGATTAATTTTTCAAAAACAACCTTTGATCAAAGATAAGATCTTTTGCGATCGATGTTCTTGTGATTGAAGCAATTAGTAATGTTACCCCAAAAAGTCTCACCACTTTAGTCAGTATCTGGAATAGAATCGGGTAAAAGTGCACACTAAATGTAACATAGATTATAATCTTCCACCATAGTCCGACTAGCGGTACGCTCCACTAATCAAAATCTTAATGATTTCTAAATCGAATCCTTCGAAAATACATGCCACGACATCGACGTCGAAATCAGCAAGCATTTTGAGATGAAAAGTGATAGTGGAAAGTTCAGAAATGTTGTAGAGTGTTGTGTGAGAGGAGAGGAGATGAAGGAGGTTGGTATTTATAAAGGGGAATAAATACATTGAGGGGATTAGAGCCATTGATGGAACCGTCAAAGGTAAAATAATCGAGTGCTTGTTGAACACGCGTGGCACATGCTTGATTGCCAGGCGTTTGTTCAACAAGTAACTCATTTAAGGCGCTTGTTGAACAGATGCGTAGAAATCGAAAGTTTGTTCAACAAGCGCTCGATTATATTACACTTCCCCACTCTATCAGCCCCAAAATCTATACTATTACAGTTTATGCACTCAGATGGAATGCAAATTCAGTGCACATCTTACAAAATGTAAGATATAATCAATAGTGGGGGATGCTTTAACTGCAAACACTTGAAGCATTTGAATTAAGATATGGTTATATTTCGTTTGTGTCAAAACGGTTTTGTGCCAAAATACTTTGTATGGAAACGTCTTGGAGAACTTGTTGCACCTAATCTTATAGTGTCAGAGGAGATGGTAGGTAATTACAATGTTATGGCGAATCCCATTTGAGATTTGATTAAAGATGCAGCACGATCAATGTTTCCGACGACTGAAGTTGATGACGAAGATGTAAATGTCGAAGAAGAACAAATACTAGAGCAAAGAAAACCTATGATTTATTGGATGCTACTAAGAAACCCCTTTGGGATGGCTACAAAGTGACATCTAAGTAATAGTAACAGTCGAACACATTGCTATGAAATCTTAATTCAACTTCACAGAAGCTGGATTTACAGCTGTTGTACAAGCTACATAATGATATATACCACCCAATAATTTAACGTGCAAAAATCATTATGAAGTGAAAAAACTTATATCTACTTTCAATTTTCCATATCAAAAGATAGATACATTTTTAAATAGTTGCATGTTTTGGAAAGTGGGCGTCAATCTTACGAAGTATAGAAATGTAACAAGGAAAGATACAAACCAAGAAAAAAGAAGGGAAAGGAAGTTCCATATAAGCGAATGCATTACTTACTGATCACTCTTAGACTTTAAACGTTGTATGTGTCTTCTGTTACCGCACTGAATATATGATGGCACAACGTGAGAATGCATGAAGAAGGTAGATTAATATACCCAGTTGATGGAGAAGCATGTAAATTTTTTAATAATACTTATCGCGCTTTTGCAACAAAGAGCCATAATATTAAACTTGGTTTGAGTACGGACATATTTTCACCATTCTCTCAATTTGGTTCTAAATAATTATCTTAGCCTATTGTCGTTACACCTTATAATTTATCTTGATAGATGTGTATGAAAACTCCATATGCTTTCCACTATTATCGTCCCTGGCTCTAATGATCCAATACAAGGAATTGATGTTTATTTACAACCATTGATTTAAGAGTTGAAAACATTGTTGTAAGAATAAGTTGAAACATAAGACATTTCGAAAAAAAAATTCATACACTTCTTTGTTATGGACTATTGGTGATTTTCCTACTTATGCAGATTGTAGTATGACCAGTCGTCTAGCTTGTACTTATTACATGAAAGAAACACGAGCATTTCTTTTGCCTTATGGAAATAAAATTTCATGGTTTGACTTCCATTGGTCTTTTCTCCATGTTAATCATACTTTTTAGAAGAGATTAAAAAAATTATAGCCAATAGAGCAGATTCTTTTCAAGTAATGATGAAGGTGTTGAAGATGATTCTTCTTTAGTAATGTTATCTATTTATAGATAACATGGTTGACCTGTACGAAAATGTATGAAAACATGATTAGACGACAGAGATTACCATGTAGCAAAAATATATGTACTTCTTAATCGTGCTAAAGTTGCATCATTTGTTAGGCATTGTTACTTAATAATTCTCGGTATGTGAATTTTTAAATTTATTTTTATTTCAATAAAGCCTAAAAATATGTGCTATATATAATTTTTGTAGTGTGTACAAATAACTACATCCATGCGGCGATCTCGGTAATGAATTCACTGATTGGTTTTCAAACTATGTTTATGATCCAAGAAATTATGCATTCGACTGAACGATTGAAATATCTTTAGTTTGTAACAAAAACAATTGTCTAGACATATACATTATTTTTCGCCAGTGGATTTAAATTCAGCACCAAAGAATATGGTGCCGAAAAGTTAACTAGAAATACCGGTGTATTTGTTAAAGATAATGATGATCCAGATGATCGTATAAATTATTTTTACGGTGTGTTAACTTAGGTTGTGGAATTGACATATTTTATCTGACATGCAGAGAATTTTTTTTTTAGTTAGATGCAATTGGTTCAACAATGTTCCAAGTTCTAGAATCAACATGCACAAAGGTAGCAATCTTGTTGAAATAAAATACAACTCGCATTATGTAACAACCCACTTTTCCATACAGTTTAGGCGATCAATAAACTACATATGACACACTCAAATTGAACGGAAAGGCAGATATTTAGGGAAAAGAAAGAAAAAAGAAGACAAGAAGAAACTAAACAACATAGAATCTCTCAGCGGAATGAATAATCTATAGTATATAAGAAGTCTTTACACAAAAACAAAACCGTAATATATGTATATACGGACATCAATCATAGTATACTAACCTATTTCATCCCGGACAGTTATAACAACATGTCCTCACAATTGCTGATGAATACAACCATGAAAACAATGGAAAGCCAACCATATACGTGAATACGTCTTTGGGCCTCAAGCTTGACTCTTGAAGCTCCAAATATCCAAGTAAACCTGGAAATATACTCGTTCTAACCCGAACATTATAGGAAAACCACGTCCGAGTCAGTCTGGTAAAACCAGCCTGAGATAACTCGAATAGTAAGGAACATATATAAAAATTCTATGAGACCACATCGCTAACGTGGGACGGGTTTTTACCTCACAAGAATTACATCCATAGAGCAAGTGCATAAATAAACATCAGGAAACAAATCCAAATATGATTGAGTATAAATAATATTAACCAGACTTGAAAGAATGGAAATAAATCGAGTAAAATCCAAACTGGACAGACTGGATAGAACAAGGAAATCAGTCCAACTTGATAGAATGGCCTAAAAAGGAGGTAATAGTCCAAATTCGATAGAATGAGCTAAATAAAGTGATAGTTTAAAACTCGATAGAGTGGGCTAAATAAACATTAAATGTCGTGATGAGGAGTTGGCTCTACTCGTGGGAATTAAAAGCAAAAAGAGATTCAAGGTATTCGAATCAAATAAGGAAAAGAAATTTTCCATCAAATGACTAGGAGGGTGCGCCCCTTCACCGAAAGTATACCTCTAGAAATATACTTAAGAACTCTGATGGCCCTCAGATATGACCGAGCCGGACCCCTCCAATGGTTATCGAGAATTCGAGTATTTCACGTCTAAATGTGCAACACCAAATCAAATTTAGAGCGGTTGTTAAAATACCCTAACAGGAGCAATACCACGTAGCTTGGCTTCTACTCGCTATTTGAGTTTAGTCATTTCCAACAAAGGATAACAAAGCTCAAGTGGGCAAAACATCATCTTAAAGTGACAAAAATAAAGTGGCTGAAGTAACCGATAGCTGAGATACCAATCATCGAAGGCATAAAACGATCGTATATGGAAATTAAGTCTTGTATACTTACCACCACTCATTGGATTCAAACTTGTACTATTTCTAGGTTAACAATAATATCAGACAAGTCAAAGTAGTGTTACTTTAAAATCATGTCACAAGTTTATTCACAACTTCGAAATAGCAACAAGTTTACTTCTTCGATGTTTAGTGCTAATTATACAAATAAACCATTTCCATATAAGTGATTAGTTTTACAAAAATAATTCATTTTCGTAAACGAATCAACCTTTTTAAAAAAACAATCTAAACTTTTTGGCTTGATTTACTTATTGGTAAAACACTTTTAAAATTGGTTGCGGATTGTTAAAACGTAAAGAGAATAATTTTTCTAAGTGCGCAGTCTCGAAGGCCTAAACCAACATCAGACCGAACACATAGAAGATTATCCAACTTATCGACTGTAGCGACCCGGGATTTTCGACCCTCGTAAATCGACATCAATACATTCACTATATAGCATGACGAATATTCAAGTGCGGGAAATACCGATTGCTAGGGTTAAAGAAGATAAAGGTAGAAGAAACAAACAGAAACAACAACACTAAATCTCACAATCCCAGCGGAACAAAATATGATATACAATAACAGATCTTTATACAAAAGAAACTGTAACTGTTAACATACATACAATCATCAAAGTACAATGGACAGTTATAATTACTTGTCCCGATATACATAACTCACATAATGGAAATAACCAAGTATGTGATATAAGTCTCAAATCCTCTAGCTCATCTCTCGAGCTTCGTAGCATCCTATCCTCAATCTGTAATACTCGGTTTGACCTAAGCATTATAATAAAATAACTCCCGAATCCATCTGCAAAACCCGCATGAGAAAAACACACTCAATCTGAATTATTAAAGATGTCAAAATACTTTGAAATAAACAAAGCAATCTCATAAGACCGCGTCACACATAAACACAATGAGTTTTTCCCTTACGATAACCAAAACGATTTATAGGAAATCCAGTGATATTATAATAATGTCTAAGTACAAATACTTATTCAAATAGGCGAAATTGTTACATTAATTAAATTCCAGCATACTAGGCTCTGCAAACAAAATCGTAAAGGCTCATATTAGAGAATGGATTCCATACAATGATTGGGCTACTGGGTACCACCCGTCATAGTACATCTCCTGAATAATGTAACGAGGATCTCACCGAGATCCCCTGCCACACAAGCCAACTTACCCTTAACCTGGATAGTACCGAACATGTTATCATCGCGGTGTTCCCACCCTTAAAATCGAGCGCTCACTTTTCCATTCACAACCATATGTATAATTTATATATATTCAAGGGTATTTAGAAAGGTGATAACATACCCTAATTAGGTGCGACCCACTTTGCCTTGCTGCATCTTCCATGTTTTAGTCATTCCCGGTTGATGAGGCTTGAGGCTAACGTTTACCTTTCAAGAACAATTTCACTTAGAATTCTCATCGCCTTCCAATAACGATGTTTTGATAGCATTCATCCATATAAGTTGTCCTAGGCCTAGACAAAACGGATCACCAATTTCACTATCTTCACGATATCCATTCATAACGCTCAAATCGAATCGAAGTGATTTATGGATTATTAAATTTGATCCTGGTCTCTTCTAAATGATCAAAGAAATTAGCAAATATTCGATTATCGGTTATTTAATTATGAATATAACATCCATAAGCAGTCACTAGGCCCATATTATAATATTTCAAAATTCATTTTCAAAAATCTTTATAAGATATATATTCAAATCCCATCCAAATTTTCAATATTTGAGTCAACTCAAATACTTATATCCATAACATGGTATTTCAATCCATTTCTTATTTCAACACTTAGAAAAATATTTAAAAGTATATTTTTCTAGTTACTTCTCAACATTAAGGAAAGTTCCATTTATTTCTCTTTTCTCAAAATCCTTCGCAATTTATATTGTAAATTCCTTAACTCGTTTAGAACGAATTCTATAAGTTCCAGGGCTCCTTAATTAATTCCTTTAATATTTCCAAAGTCAAAATACTTGTCTATAATTGCAAATATCCATATCTAACTTCCTTTATGAATCCTATTTCTATTTTCAAAATTCACTTTTATTTAAATACTTTGGAAAATTTCCTTACATTTTCCCAAATTCCATGTTGAGAATTTCTCTTATAAATCCCTTCTACTGAAATAACCCCATCTCCAAATCTCGTGAAGATTTATAAATAAGTTTAAATTGTTACAAAACTGTATTATAAAAAATAATTATTTAAAAGAATAATAATTTATTTTTAAAACATGTTCCAGTAATTATTTAACATATCGAAACACTTTTTATAGACATCAATAACTCATTTTTAGCAAACAAATCGATTTACATAGCCGATTATGCAAAATTAGAATTTGATTTCAATTAATATTAGATATTTCAAAAATTCACTTTCGAAGTATGTCAATACTAAATAGTTTTAAAATTATATAGTTAAATAAATAAAATTTTCTTTTTTAAATCAACCCAACTTCTTAACAAAATATATTTTTAAAATCCCAATGACCAATTCAATTTATAAATCCCTCTCGATTTAAAACACATCGATCTCATTACGATTCTCTAACCATCCTCACTCATCAAACATAGAATTCACTATTTTTCCCTATTTTTCTATCTCGATATAAATTCACCCTTTGAAAATATATTCCAATGTATCAATTAATTTTCATTTTCCCTAGTTTATAAACATCGTTTGTAAATTTATAACCCCTTTGAGTTCCATTTATTTATAAAACTAATTCCATTTATAAAAATTTATTTTATAAATCCATTTCATTATAAATTCCATATATTTCACAAATCTATTTAAAATATCGATTTTAACTCCTTTTCATGTTTTTCAGAAATATCGTTTAAATAAAATCCTTTATATAAGTTATTTTAAAATCTCTATTAAAAATATTTTTACAAATAGTTAAATGCAAACCAAAATCAATTATTGTTTTATCCAAATCAATTTCTTAAGAATAATCGAAATTTTGATATAAATATTTTTTATGCAAAATCTCCTTTTAAATCCTTTCAAGTTTCAAAAATAATATTTATAGTATTAAAAATACCAAAAGTTAGGCCAATGCTACTATAACATCCAACAATTCACATCACAACAATAATCTATAAAAGATTATTCTAACACATCACATATTATTATATATAAAAAACAATCAATATAAATTTGAGGAACCCAGTTGGATCTGTTTCCCTGCATCCACAAATTTTAATACAACATAAAAATACCAATCCCACATTGAGGGGGATATCGTGGTAATATAGGGTCATCCTCTATTATGCAGGGTGCATAAGGTCTCATCCGTTCCAACGGTGAAAATAATATCCAACTACTAATATATATACTACTATATATAATATAAAAATCAACTGATAATAATAATTTATCAATTCAACCAAGCATACAATAATTAGTTTTAATTATTGTAAATAAATCTAGTCAACCAAATTGAGTGAGATTTACTCACCTTGATTTTCCGAATCTGTTTACCGTTCCAATTCCAAATTTATTTCATTGCGTTGATTTCACAGCTATGAACTAAACTCGGCTGGTTTCATGATTTTTGAACCTTATATGCATAAGTTATTAGTTTATAAACATTCGACTATAATTAATTATATGATATTAATTAAAAACATCATCATCTAATTATTTTACCTGATTAACGTTACTACTATCGTCCTTGTTCACATGCTCCAGACTCTACCGCGACCAAAATTAAATCGCAAGTCACTTCTAGGCCTTAAAACCGGCCTTCGGCCTCAACCGTTTCGATGCCGCCCACCATCCTTTATTTGGAACGAGCATCACGAGCCATCCATCTTCGTACGCGACGTCGCTCTAGGTCAGACATCCTCCACAGCGTCGAGCTCCACTTGCTTCTAGCTGTAACGACCGGTCTTTTTGGACAGTTTAAACCGACGATCAAATACACATGTCGATTCCAAACCGTTCAAAATGGCAGATAGTTATTGGGGTAAATAAGAAAAGAAAAGAAAGAGAAATAAAGAAAATGAAACAACACAGAATCTCACAGCGGAATGATAAAATATAATAGTCAAATAAACAGTTCATGAAGCTGTTTACTATACTTTGACAATTATTTATACAACATTTATCAGAGTTATATGTATACAACAGAAAATTAAATAATGCAGCAGATAACATGATGCAAGTGTAATAATAGTAATAGTATACCAAATCTCCGTGTTCATCCTCCAGAATAGATCTTCAAAATCTGAAAAACTCAGGACTGACCCGAGCGTAATGAAAAGACAAAACACTCGAGTCAGGACTAAAATATCCTCATGTAAGTTAAATCAATCGTAAATAAATATGAGTGTAACGGCGTCAGAGATGTTTACGGGGTTTGACATCTCCTATCCAGTGTCAACGTGCGTGCAATAACTTAAGAGATGTTACGGGATTTTCCATCTCTCAAGGATCCGTGAAACTATCTACTATGTAGTAATATACGCTAAGTAGATAATTCCTATCAGTAATATAAAGTATCAAAATAGCGTTAAGGCGTTACCATAATCCCTCTTAACACATTTTATATTCCCAAAAGCATATACAAGACCGTAGTTTCCCCAAAACCGGAAGTCACCAGAGGGCAATCCATATACTCAAGGTACAAATCAAAACGTAGTGGCCGCGAATAGGATAATCAGTATGACAAGGTACATGAGGCGATACCAACTGGGATACTAGTAGTTGCGTGATCCGTACTGATGTTGGGCATAGCCAGCAGCCACCCCAACACCGCGAAACAACACTCCCAAATCAAGGGGTGCACCCAAATCGCATCACAAATTTAATAGATATGGTATCGAAGAAGTGTGTCCGCTAGAGTGGCGAACCTCAATGGCCCGGCGCGGCTCCTGTTTTAGTCATGTCAGGGGTCATCCAATAATCGTTCTCTTTCTTCAGTCAACGCGTTCACCAAACCATCCACTTCATTCTGGATCAACACTCCGCGTATAATAGTTATTAAAGTGGTTTTCGGTATCGACAGAGAGTATGTCCATATCCGATCCCGGTCTCTTTAATAACTATGTATTATTACACCGTTGGCTCTTTTATATTTAAAATCGATTCATAATTTATATCAAGATATCATATTCGCTTCAAAAATCAAATCCTTTTCAAATATCAGCGTATCTATCAAAATGTCAGATTCCGTTTCAAAATCAATTTTCGCATCAATATCTCATTTCGATTTCAAAATCATTTCAAATTTCAATTTAGGTTGCAACTTCATTTAACTCAATTCGTATTTAAATTCAAAATTTAAATATAAACATTTCACCTTATTAACCATCTTGAAAATTTTTAGAAAATAGCTTTAAGTAGTTTAAAAGTAGTTCAAATAATTAAAATACTTAAAAATACTTAAAATTTTTAAAATGGATTTAAAATAGATAAATTAGTTTAAAATAATTTAAATTGGGTTAAGTAGATTAAAAATAGATTAAAATAGTTTAAGTATTCCAAATGGTTTATATAACAGAGTAATTTGGAAAACAAATTAAAACAGCTTCAAAACCAATCCATTTCAATTATAACTTCCCAATTCAAATAAATTTCAATTTTCATTTTACCGATTCAATTTCGATTTTTAATTCAAATCAATGCCAACTTTAACTTCAAATTAATTCGATTTTACATTCACCTTCAACTTATTCAATTTCAATATATATCGATTTTTAGGTTGATTTTTCAAAATATCAATTTTAACACTTAACAAAATTATCCTTCAATATTCAAATTTTAAATCCCAATTTCAAACATGATTCAATTTCAAGCTCAATTTCAATATCATTTTATATCGCTTTTACTTAATAATATTCAAAGCTCGATTTAAGGTTCAATCCTTTAAACGAATAAATTTTCGAACTTCAATCATAACCAAATTTTTAAATTTCAAAGTCTCAACTTAATTATTTAACAAATTCCTTTAACCAAAATTTATTTCAACATTCCAAACTCAATTTTCGATGAATTCAATTTCTATAAATCGATTTCTATTTATAACTTTTAAATCAAAGCATTTAAATAAATTTCAAATCGACGATTTCAAAAATTATTAATTTAGCCAATTCGGTGTCCGTATATAATTTTCTATCCTATGGCCAAGTAATTATTTATTTCAATTAAATGCCAGGGATGAGTATATATTATTTAAATTAAATCACAGTATCATATGTATGCATAACAGGATCTATATAAGCAGATAAACATCCAAACACTCAATTATCAACCAATAGCATCCATCAAAATACATCATCCAATAAACAATACAATTCATGGCAGTTTCATAGTTATCAATGTCGGGTAATTTAATCGCAATTCAATTTTAATTTCAATTTAACTGTCAATTTTATTTTTCAACGGTTAATTCAAATGACAAGCTATATCAAAAAACGACAAATAAAATCATAACACTTCATAATATCAATTTTAACTTAGCATAAAGATACTTAGTACGGTGTGAGCGTTATAAAACACTCACCTCGATTTTTCCGTTGTCGCCGAGACGTTCCGGTTTGGAACTAAACCAGACGACTCCCAATTTTAGCCCAAATTTCAACTATCTCCAAATTTGCTCAAACCATTTTCATTTCGAAGCTCTCGTCATCACGATCGCAACGCAAAAAGTCTCGTCTCAATCGGACCTCGTATGTAGGAGTTACGCATTTTATAAGTTATCGATATTTAAATTTATAAAACATGTTAATCTTCCTTAAAAAAAAATACATTACCCAAAAGGCCCAGCCCACAAAAGCTTCTTCCCCAACTCCCTGTAGCCAAATGCCTGCACATGAACAGGGATGAACCCATTCACGCGCGTGCATCAACCCAGTGATACAGAGCTCCGGTACTCCGTTCGACATGCCGCCTTCGCCAAACTCCTTCTCTCCGCGTGCTCCACCATCTCGTCCACCAAGCTACACGTGCGGCCCCACCTAGGAAGACGCGACCTGGAGCTTCTTGCGTACGACCACAAATGTCGCGCGTCCCAAACCATAGCCGCACACCACCAAAACTTGCTCCGAGATACTATCTTCGACGACGAGTTCAAATCAATGCTCCGTTTTGCGAATCGATCGCTAGATCCCTCGATATCTCAAACCCTAGATCACCACTATGAACGGCCTCGACCCCAATAGTTGCCGCACCCTGCAACGAGCATACCAAATCGAAGAGAAGGAGGAAATTTGAATTTAGGAACTGGTTTGAGGATTTTTAGATCAGTAATTTGTGAGATATAATTTTTCAAAGCTCCCATTTTTATTTTTCAAAGTTTCATTATCAACTCCCTCTGTACTCGGCTGTTATGAATAGAAGGAAGCGTGTTAGATAGGTCAGGTGGCTGAGAAAAAGAAAGAAAAGAGACAGATGTGATGGGTACAGTCAAGTCAAGATATTAATTATTATTATTTTAAATTCAAATATCAAGATATTTATTTCAAACTCCTATCAAGACGTGCCGCCCGGCGTTTCTAAGGTTTACCCTGCGTTTCGAACACAATGGAACGTGTTTCGGGGGCTAATTCGATCACATGCATGAGTTACGGAAATAAACGATCAAATTTAAATTAAACTGATTAAACGAATTTCTAGGCGTTTTGGCTCGCCCCGGACAAACGATCAATCTGATTGACACGAAATTTGAAATCTTACAATAATATCACAATACGGATCCGATGAAACTGGTTTCGTCGAAATCCGAGACTGTTTGAAACATGACTATTTCACTAGTCGATTAAATATTAAAATATTCAATTTTCACAAATTGACTTTTAATACGATTTTAAAAGTTCTAAAATATCGTTCTAACTCCAATATGATAAAATAAAATTTTACAAATCATTTTCAATCATATTTAACTCAAATTCTAATTATTTCTGAAATTTAACATATTAAATTATCGATTTATTTATCCAATTAAATCCCAATTTTAAAATCTATTAACTCTATTAAAATCCAGATATAACTTACATTCACTTTGGAAACCAATTTGAATCATATTAAATCAAATTTCATTTATTCACTCTATTTTCATATATTAAATTTCAATATCAAATTAATCATATCAAATTCGGAATTTAATTATTCAAACATTTGTAATATTAATTTTAAACAAAATTTGATTATTCTTAAATCACTATCTTTCGAAATATTCAAAACGAACTTACAAAATTTAACAAATTCAAATTATAGAACAACCATTTTCATTTACAGTTATTCAATTACTCAATAAGTTTTAAATATTTAATTTAAACAATTTACTTGTACAATACAAATTCATTCAATTACCTTTGACTACATATCATTTCGATTGATTTGGGATTTCATTCAATTCACAAGTAATTAACTTAGATAAAATCTTGTTGCATTTCATTCCAGTTATTATTATTCTAAACGAATTACACATTTTTTTCTAACACTAAATCACGAAATCTTATTAAATTAGATATTTTAATTATCGAAAATTTACGGGTCGTTACACGCTCCCCCACTCAAAACTTTTCGTCCTCGAAAAGGAAAAAGAAGAGAAAAGGAACTAAGTAAAGAATTCAACATTTGATATATCTTATTCAAAATTATCCACTTATAAAACAATGAAATTCCATTTATAAAGTCATAACTACGCTTCCACTAAGTTACTCCAAACGGCTTCCTAACTTTAAAAGTTAGTAATCAAAATAAGTTATAAAAAATTTTAAAACTTGAAAATTTTTCTAACACTCGGATTTTACGGAAAATTTATCGGCAGAGTCTCCTTTGCCCGGCTCGATCGGAAAAAAATGACAGTATATATATCACAAATATACATCTCATCAAGTGATGAGGCATCCCGCCGGGAAAAAGTGTAAAAGTACGGTATGTAATCCGAGATATGTACCTTATATATTGTTAGCGAGCATATACGGCTAATATAGCGCGAAAGCGAGCTCCAAATGCGAAGCAAGCGCAATCTACACCTACTAAACACTCAATAACTAAGTTAGAACCATGCATATAAAGATAGATCGATATACTTAGCCTACACAACATATATATAACATATAGCTTTAAAACTGAAATTCCAATTTCAGGACAGCAAACAAATCTTAGTTTTATGTCACCTAAACGATAAAATTAGGCAACATAATTTAAACAAAAGTTGTTGCATTCATTTCAGGCTTTCCGGAATGTCCAAAATCATCGAATTCGGACCATACGTTCAAAAATTATGGCTGTTTTACTTAGAGGATACGCCTCAGCCTGGGCAATGAATTGCGCAGGTCGGTGACGTTCACCCACGTTTTTGACCTTCTAAACGACATCAAAACACAAAACAATAAAAACAAAAGTTTTAGATCAAGTTCTTAGCTTTTCAGAAAGTGCAAGATCATCAAAATCCGATAAACCACTCAAAAGATATGGCAAAAATACTAAGGGTGTATACTACTGATTTTTCTTATTTTTACACAGGACAGCGAGTAACATTCAAGTTTTTAACCTAGTAGACGAAGGAATTTTCTCAAGTTATCTAAACAAAAGTTGTGCTATAATTTCTAAGCTTTTTGAAAAGTTCAAGATCGTCAAATTTTGTTCAGCCATTTAAAAGTTATGGTTGTTTTCGTTTCAGCATATGTTGGACAATTTTGGATTTTCTGAAATTTGCTTTTATTTTTTTCAAAGTACAAACCATCAAACTTCAAATTTTCTAAAGAACAATCATAAACACAAAGTCATTTATTTTCTTATTCATCCATGCAATAGCTTTCAATTTATTTCCGATTTATTCAAGTTTGTTTCATTCACATTTTAAATTCAAGTGAATTTGCTTCAATTTAAATTGAATTCAATTATATTTAATTTCACTTTGCTTCAAATTTGAATTTATTTTTTTTTAAATTTTATTCCATTTATTCAATTCCATTAACACTAATGAATTCTACTTAATCAAATTTCATCCATCTAACAACCAATGCATATCAAACATTAACATCCATCCAAAATCTACACTAAATCAATTATACATTTCCAAGTCAATTTTTTTTCCATACACTTCCAAGTTTATTGACATTTAGTTATATTCAAATTTAATTAGTTTCCATTTTCCAATTTTATTTTTCATTAATTTTAAATTTCATTCATTCAATTACATATATCATTCATTTTACAGCTTAAATTTCTTTTATATTTACAACTATCAATAGATCTTCACATTTTATTATTCATTCTCACACTGGTATATTATTTCTCTACTTGTCCTTATTAGCATTTTAAACCCTTTAAGTATTTGGTAAGTTATAGTTATGCAAATAGAATGTAGTTAAACAACATACTACTTCTTTTCATTTAAAGTTGATTTTTTTCAATTAATTAATTCTTAAGTCACTACTTAAATTTCACTATAGTTTAATTTCACATTTACATTCACATATAGTATTTCCATTTTATATTAACATAATTGTGAATCACCTTTAAATGTTAATTTAAATTCCAATTATTTACTAACAATTTTATTTATATTTGCAAACCATTAATTAAATGCTTATTTCATCATTCAAACCTATACTTGTATATTATCCAATTAACAATTCATATAACATTTTTGAACTTCTTAAATATTTTGGTAAGTTATATCTATGCTATAGAATGAAATTTAATACTATGCGAATTTTACAGTTTTCATTTTATTTTAAGTTCATAATTTCCTAATTCTAAGGATTTCTACTTCAATTGATATTTTCACTTAGCTCTTAGGTTCATTTCTCATTTCACAATTCAGAAGTTCCTTAATGATTCAAGTCTAAATTCATTTCAATCGTTTTAAAAAATCATTAATTATTAAAGGACTTAAGAATTCCAATCCCGATTTCATTTCAAATCAAGTTTGAAATAATATATACTTATATAATTTATATATCAAATCATACTATAGAGAATACAAAATAAAATAAAATTTGAATCAAAACAAGGTTTAGACAAGCTATTAAGTGGTCTCCCCCACTCGGACTCTCGAAAATAAACGCCGATGATGCGTGCACTCATCATCGAAATCATTTTCTAGCGTCAAGAGAAGGGAATCTAACACTTATCATAAAAAAATCATTCGAAAACAATTTCAACTCAATTATACTATCATATAATACTCATATTATATTTTTCAAATTCTTGTAAGTCAATTTCAAACACCGGAATTTAAATTCCCAAATCCAAGTTAAAATTCATTTATATTCATTATCAATTGTGTTTACAAGATTTCATTTTCCTAAATCCATTGTTATTTAATCAATTGTTGTAAATATTGACTGATCAAACAATAACGATAATAATCTAATATTATCATCTCCTAACAATCAATTCAATCAAATGAATAAATATTCGAATAATTCTTTTATATAAAATATATTCCAAAACGATATTTTGTTGGTTTGTCCTATTCGAGTGTTTAGAAATTCCTATCGACGCCTTGGCGTCCCAAGTATCGACCAGAATTCATAAATACTCAACGGAACAAAGTTAACACAATATAAAACCATTTTATATCAAATAACAAGTACGCTCTCTCATATACACTGAACTCATTCATATAGTTTACCTCTATTTCAATGAGTTATTCCCCACTAGAGCCAAGGTTTATCGCTAAACCAAAGCTCTGATACGAACTGTAACGACCGGTCTATTTGGACAGTTTAAACCGACGATCAAATGCACATGTCGATTCCAAACCGTTCAAGATGGCAGATAGTTATTGGGGTAAATAAGAAAAGAAAAGAAAGAGAAATAAAGGAAATGATACAACACAGAATCTCACAGCGGAACGATAAAATATAATAGTCAAATAAACAGTTCATGAAGCTGTTTACTATACTTTGACAATTATTTATACAACATTTATCAGAGTTATACGTATACAATAGAACAATTAAATAATGCAGCAGATAACATGATGCAAGGGTAATAATAGTAATAGTATACCAAATCTCCGTCTTCATCCTCCAGAATAGATCTTCAAAAATCTGAAAAACTCAGGACTGACCCGAGCGTAATGAAAAGACAAAACACTCGAGTCAGGACTAAAATATCCTCATGTAAGTTAAATCAATCGTAAATAAATATGAGTGTAACGGCGTTAGAGATGTTTACGGGGTTTGACATCTCCTATCCAGTGTCAACGTGCGTGCAATAATTTAAGAGATGTTACGGGATTTTCCATCTCTCAAGGATCCGTGAAACTATCTACTATGTAGTAATATACACTAAGTAGATAATGCCTATCAGTAATATAAACTATCAAAATAGCGTTAAGGCGTTACCATAATCCCCCTTAACACATTTTATATTCCCAAAAGCATATACAAGACCGTAGTTTCCCCAAAACCGGAAGTTACCAGAGGGCAATCCATATACTCAAGGTACAAATCAAAACGTAGTGGTCGCGAATAGGATAATCAGTATGACAAGGTACATGAGGCGATACCAACTAGGATACTAGTAGTTGCGTGATCCAGACTGATGTTGGGCATAGCCAACAGCCACCCCAACACCGTGAAACAACACTCCCAAATCAAAGGGTGCACCCAAATCTCATCACAAATGTAATAGATATGGTATCGAAGAAGTGTGTCCGCTAGAGGTGGCGAACCTCAATGGCCCGGCGCGGCTCCTGTTTTAGTCATGTCAGGGGTCATCCAATAATCGTTCTCTTTCTTCAGTCAACGCGTTCACCAAACCATCCACTTCATTCTGGATCAACACTCCGCGTATAATAGTGATTAAAGTGGTTTTCGGTATCGACAGAGAGTATGTCCATATCCGTTCCCTGTCTCTTTAATATCTACGTATTATTACACCGTTGGCTCTTTTATATTTCAAATCGATTCATAATTTATATCAAGATATCATATTCGCTTCAAAAATCAAATCCTTTTCAAATACAGCGTATCTATCAAAATGTCTGATTCCGTTTCAAAATCAATTTTCGCATCAATATCTCATTTCGATTTCAAAATCATTTCGAATTTCAATTTAGGTTGCAACTTCATTTAACTCAATTCGTATTTAAATTCAAGATTTAAATATAAACATTTCATCTTATTAACCATCTTGAAATTTTTTAGAAAATAGCTTTAAGTAGTTTAAAAGTAGTTTAAATAATTAAAATAGTTAAAAATACTTAAAATCTTTAAAATGGATTTAAAATAGATAAATTAGTTTAAAATAATTTAAATTGGGTTAAGTAGATTAAAAATAGATTAAAATAGTTTAAGTATTCCAAATGGTTTATATAACAGAGTAATTTGGAAAACAAATTAAAACAACTTCAAAACCAATCAATTTCAATTATAACTTCCCAATTCAAATAAATTTCAATTTCCATTTTACCGATTCAATTTCGATTTTTAATTCAAATCAATGCCAACTTTGACTTCAAATTAATTCGATTTTACATTCACCTTCAACTTATTCAATTTCAATATATATCGATTTTTAGCTTGATTTTTCAAAATATCAATTTTAACACTTAACAAAATTATCCTTCAATATTCAAATTTTAAATCCCAATTTCAAACATGATTCAATTTCAAGCTCAATTTCAATATCATTTTATATCGCTTTTACTTAATAATATTCAAAGCTCGATTTAAGGTTCAATCCTTTAAACGAATAAATTTTCGAACCTCAATCATAACCAAATTTTTAAATTTCAAAGTCTCAACTTAATTATTTAACAAATTCTTTTAACCAAAATTTATTTCAACATTCCAAACTCAATTTTCGATGAATTCAATTTCTATAAATCGATTTCTATTTATAACTTTTAAATCAAAACATTTAAATAAATTTCAAATCGACGATTTTAAAAATTATTAATTTAGCCAATTCGGTGTCCGTATATAATTTTCTATCCTATGGCCAAGTAATTATTTATTTCAATTAAATGTCAGGGATGAGTATATATTACTTAAATTAAATCACAGTATCATATGTATGCATAACAGGATCTATATAAGCAAATAAACATCCAAACACTCAATTATCAACCAATAGCATCCATCAAAATACATCATCCAATAAACAATACAATTCATGGCAGTTTCATAGTTATCAATGTCGGGTAATTTAATCGCAATTCAATTTTAATTTCAATTTAACTGTCAATTTAATTTTTCAACGGTTAATTCAAATGACAAGCTATATCAAACAACGACAAATAAAATCATAACACTTCATAATATCAATTTTAAGTTAGCATAAAGATACTTAGTACGGTGTGAGCGTTATAAAACACTCACCTCGATTTTTCCGTTGTAGCCGAGACGTTCCGGTTTGGAACTAAACCGGACGACTCCCAATTTTAGCCCAAATTTCAACTGTCTCCAAATTTGCTCAAACCATTTTCATTTCGAAGCTCTCGTCATCACGATCGCAAAGCAAAAAGTCTCGTCTCAATCGGACCTCGTATGTAGGAGTTATGCATTTTATAAGTTATCGATATCTAAATTTATAAAACATGTTAATCTTCCAAAAAAAATACATTACCCAAAAGGCCCAGCCCACAAAAGCTTCTTCCCCAACTCCCTATAGCCAAATGCCTGCACACGAACAGGGATGAACCCATTCACGCGCGTGCATCAACCCAGTGATACGGAGCTCCGGTACTTCGTTCGCCATGCCGCCTTCGCCAAACTCCTTCTCTCCGCGTGCTCCGCCATCTCGTCCACCAAGCTACATGTGCGGCCCCACCTAGGAAGACGCGACCTGGAGCTTCTTGCGTACGACTACAAATGTCGCGCATCCCAAACCATAGCCGCACACCACCAAAACTTGCTCCGAGATGCTATCTTCGACGACGATTTCAAATCAAAGCTCCGTTTTGCGAATCGATCGCTAGATCCCTCGATTTCTCAAACCCTAGATCACCACTATGAATGGCCTCGACCCCAATAGTTGCCGCACCCAGCAACGAGCATGCCAAATCGAAGAGAAGGAGGAAATTCGAATTTAGGAACTGGTTTGAGGATTTTTAGATCAGTAATTTATGAGATATAATTTTTCAAAGCTCCCATTTTTATTTTTCAAAGTTTCATTATCAACTCCCTCTGTACTCGGCTGTTATGAATAGAAGGAAGCGTGTTAGATAGGTCAGGTGGCTGAGAAAAAGAAAGAAAAGAGACAGATGTGATGGGTACAGTCAAGTCAAGATATTAATTATTATTATTTTAAATTCAAATATCAAGATATTTATTTCAAACTCCTATCAAGACGTGTCGCCCGGCGTTTCTAAGGTTTACCCCTCATTTCGAACACAATGGAACGTGTTTCGGGGGCTAATTCGATCACATGTGCGAGTTACGGAAATAAACGATCAAATTTAAATTAAACTGATTAAACGAATTTCTAGGCGTTTTGGCTCGCCCTGGACAAACGATAAATCCGATTGACACGAAATTTGTAATCTAACAATAATATCACAATACGGATCCGATGAAACTAGTTTCGTCGAAATCTGAGACTGTTTGAAAAATGACTATTTCACTAGTCGATTAAATATTAAATATTCAATTTTCACAAATTGACTTTTAATACGATTTTAAAAGTTTTAAAATATCGTTCTAACTCCAATATGATAAAATAAAATTTTACAAATCATTTTCAATCATATTTAACTCAAATTCTAATTATTTCTGAAATTTAACATATTAAATTATCGATTTAATTATCCAATTAAATCCCAATTTTAAAATCTATTAACTCTATTAAAATCCAGATATAACTTACATTCACTTTGGAAACCAATTTGAATCATATTAAATCAAATTTCAATTATTCACTCTATTTTCATATGTTAAATTTCAATATCAAATTAATCATATCAAATTTGGAATTTAATTATTCAAACATTTGTAATATTAATTTTAAACAAAATTTGATTATTCTTAAATCACTATCTTTCGAAATATTCAAAATGAACTTATAAAATTTAACAAATTCAAATTATAGAACAACCATTTTCATTTTACATTTATTCAGTTACTCAATAAGTTTTAAATATTTAATTTAAACAATTTACTTGTACAATACAAATTCATTCAATTACCTTTGACTACATATCATTTCGATTGATTTTGGATTTCATTCAATTCATAAATAATTAACTTAGATAAAATCTTGTTGCATTTCATTCCAGTTATTATTATTCTAAACGAATTACATATTTTTTTCTAACACTAAATCACGAAATCTTATTAAATTAGCTATTTTAATTATCGAAAATTTACGGGTTGTTACACTAGCCTTATGCCATTTGTCACTCAATCATTTCCCAAGCCCCCTCCAGATTCTCGTGCAAGATCGTCTCTGGTTGTGTCCCACGTTGCTACCGCCCTCCTGACTACGCGCGCGCGATCACGTGTATCTAGTGTTCGCTCAATACAAACTGCCGCGTGCTCCTCTTTGTCTTCGATCACTACCCCTCTTTTTTTAATCGATTTGATTCTGAAAGTAAGAAGGAGAAAGTCATATTTGATTTTTAAAAGAGAGAGAGAGAGGGGTGCGTTTACAAATGAAAGGAACAGTGTATTGGAGAAGGTTTGACTTTGTTTTGTTTATATTTTATATTCAAAATATCTCGTATTACCTAACTCAAAATCTCGAATTCCTATCGAGGCATGCCGCTGGGAAATTATAAAGTTATAACCCCATTCTGAACCAAATGGAACTAGTCTCAAGCCCCAATTCGATCGTATGGAGAAGATAGCTTTTTAAATCGAACATTTATATTAAATTGAATTAAATTATTTCAAGCCGTTTTCTGATTGTACGAAGAATTGGCAAATCTAAGCGCTACGAAATTTGAAATCCAATAATAATACACTATTACAGATCCAATAGAACTCGTTTCGTCGAATTCCAAGGCTGTGCCTCGAAAATCTATTTTAACGCGTCGATTAAATCGACGATTTTAAAAATTTATGAAATCACTTAAATTCCAGTTTTAACAACTTATTAACTCAATTCTAATTCAAATAGGATTTATGTCAACATTAAAAATCTTTTCGATACAGTTTTAAATCCAATTTCAATTTATTTACCAATTCCTTGTTACGATAAATCATTATATTTGAAATTTTAAATTCATTTTAAATTTCAACCAAAATTTTGGTATTCAAAAATCAATTTTTATTCCAAATCTAATATTTAACTCATTTAAACATTCAAATCAAATGATGAAAAATCCAGGTCATTAGATTCCTCTCCTTTAAAAGAATTTCGTCCTCGAAATTGCTAAGGTAGGATGAATGCTCCAAACCCATTAACTTCCACTTAGTTAAAATTCCATATTAGACATTTTTATATCTTTTAGTTTCTACTAAAACCATTAGTTTTCATTTCTAGTTTAAAACCTCCTATTTCAATTCCAATTCAATAAGCAACTTTTTAGTTAACAAAAATTTTCTAACTCCCTAAATTTTCGAAGTTTTTTGGCAGAGTCTTTTTTGTACGGAGAGCCTTCTGTAATATGACAAGAGAGATAAAAATATATATGTATTGACCCACATGGTTGAAAACACAATATATATCAATATTTATATCATTTGCTGTATTTAATCCGAAAACGCACTTTAATTTAGTGTTTTTAAGCGAGCGGCTTATTTTATATGCAATTACGCAAACCAACTCTAGCCTAATAGCCTCCGGGTACCTATACTTAATCAATTTAACACATCAGTTCCATAATTATGAAATCTTATAGCATTACATGCATTTTACTACTTTAAAGACATAGTTTCAAAATGCAAAACATGGCATATCGGGTATTTATAAGCAATCACAAGGTTCCATCATTAATTTAGTTACTTCTGATTTGTTTCATGTGCCATTTCATTAAATTTGAATGATTCACAAACAAATCATTAGCATTCAATTCATATCGATACATATTATACCCATGTTTATTTGAAATTGATTCATGATCTATTTATTCACTTTTCATTGATTTCATCGTTTTGTTTTGTATATAGTCGCCTGTAAATTTTAGCACCCTTTAACTCTGCAAGTATTTCTCTACCAGTTCTTGTCCGAAATGGATTACGTACTAGCCAACCTTCCGAGTCACATAAATTATTGCTATCGCAAACATCAATGTGCTTGACTACATCAGGTAGTGAATCAAATAGCATTCTCATGTCTAATGCCACTTATACTACATCTGATTGTAGGTAATCCTGGTTTGGGACAAAGAAACACATTGCTTGTACTAAAGGTATTTCAAAATGAAGCTTCATTTCTGTATACTGCTTCATAGGAAGCCTACAGTATTTCTAAAGTTACACATCCTCGTGTTTTTAGCGACTTTGATGTATGCCTTAATATTTAGCAGATTTACCATATTAAATTTGACTTAGCCATATGCTAATATAAGACTGGAAGTCTTTTGGCTTCCAGAATATCCAAAATACAGGTGACAAAGTTTCACATCCACATTATGAATACTTCAATTATTGTAAACGCACATTTAAATGTGGGCATGTTGGCTGTATTCACATAGACTTTGACACTCTTATTCATATGCATGAGCTAGTCAAATTCAGTTGCCCAAAATGGAGTTAAGATGTTATTAACATGACTGCTTACGAGAATACAGTACAACACGTTGGATTTAGCACCTAGAAATTGAGTTTATAATGATATAAAACAGAGACAATGGAACAAGATAATTAAGGTTCAAAATTTTGATTCCTAATTTAATTATTTAACTTCAATCAGATTTGAAAATTTTAGTTTTCATTCTGATCCTGAATTTTGGTACTTTATTCCACAAATTTACATTTATAAGTTGCATATTTAATTCAGCATCTAACGCTTTTAATTTGAAATTAAGTTTTATTTTGTCCTTGATTCAAATCGACCAAAGTTAAATTAATTTATTTGTTATTTTCAATTTTTTTTTAATGCTATATAAACTTATTTATTCACCTGTTCGCATCGACTAAAGTTCTATGAACTAGTAAATAGTCGAACGAATTTTATAATAAAGATAACCGTAAGTGCACGATGTACAAATGTAGCACGTAGCGAATACGGGTCGATCCGTAGAGAATTGATGATTTTAAAATTCTATTGAACCAAATTAACCAAAGACATGTAAACACTAAGCTAGAAAATAGAAAATTAGCTAACTAACTAAAAGAAAAGAGATGCAAATAAAAGAGTAAAATATAATTTAGAGAATACATCCACTCTCTAGATCATGTAGTTCAACATATATGAAATCATGATCTCTCTTTTATGGTCATTAGTGCTTTAATTGATGTGCTTATCATATGAATGGCATATTTATGCTATTGATTAGTCAACATAAGCCATCAAACTATAACACATCCATTAAAGCACTTACTAACTTTCATGAAACTTGACAAAGAAAATGAAAATGAAATCTATTTTAAGTATGGCCTATTAACTAGTGATTAGAAATATAGACCATCAAATTCGAATTTCAAATCACTTTCTTATGCCATAATCATATTTTGATGAAGAGACATTTGTGTTAGTGATTGTTTAAGCATAACCTATTTGGTGTCAACAATATAGGCTATCAAATTCAAAGAAAAAACAATAAATAAAACACTTCATTGATCATCATTAAGTACAAAAAGAGAGCATGAATTAACAATAGTTGAAGTTACATAATTAGAAAGTTCATTACCCTAAATTGAACGGGTTTAGCCTCTCATATTTGTTAAAGTAACTAGCAACATGAAAGAAAAAGAAAAGGAAAATAGAGCAAAGTTAAATGAAAAACTATTCTACTTGCATAAAATGAAAGAAATCTACACTACAACATGAAAGAAAATAAACAAGAAAAGGAAAATAACATGTATTAGATTGCGTAAAAAATTACATAAAAAGAAAATGGCTAAGTAGTCATGAAAAGAAGAGAAGAGCTTTGATTTATTTCCTCAGCTAAAAACTAAGTAAGAGAAGAAGAAGGGTACATGAAACATAAGGGGTATATATACATGTGTTAAATCCTAATTCATATTTTGGGCGAATGCCCAAAATACCCTTGAGAAAAGTGGAGGCCAAATGATGTGCACGTAAATGTGCATATTTTTACCACCATATTTATTCTATTTAAATTAAATAAATGATCATATTGGGTATTTTAACTTGTTTAAACCAAATTCCAATTATTTTCAAATTGTCACATATTCATCTTCATATAGGGACAAAATTGTCTTTTTTTTGTGCATTTATTAATTTGTGAAAATTTAATTGAAAATTTCTATGTGTTTTGTAGGAATTAAAATTCAAACACAAGTGGCTTCATGAAAATATATGTATGCACAAGGGTGAATAGAACAAATGAAGATGGAAATAATTCAAAGGCATGATAATGGAGGACCCCACCTACCCACCTACCTTAATGTACAAATTAAAGGCTAATGCACATGCTTTTGGAGATAATGGCTTCATGTACACTTAATGGTGGATTAAGACATGTTAATGATAACTTGGCCTCCACACTTCCTAAGGGGCATTTTGGGCATTCCCCAAAAAAATGAATTAGGGTTTTAACACTTGTATAAATACCCCTTATGTTTCATGCAAACATCTCTTCTCTTAGTCTCTCTTAGGCCTCCTTCTCTTTAGTTTAGTTTAGATCAAATAAAAGAAAGCTCTCTTTCTCTTTTAATGGCTACTTAGCCAATTTTTATTTCTTGTAATCTTTTTTATTTTATGCAATTTAATACATGCTCTTTCCTTTTCATGTTCATTTACTTTCATGTTGTAGTGTAGGTTTCTCTTATTTCATGCAAGTAGATTAGTTTTTCTTTATCTTGCTTTCTTTTTCCTTTTCTTTTTCTTTCATGTTGAAAGCTACATTTGTTCATATGATAACAAATATGAGAGCCTAATCCCTACAATTTAGGGGTAATGAAGCTCTCTAGCATGTAGATGCAACATTTTGATGTTTATGCTCTCTTTTTATGCTTTAATGGAAACACTTGAAGTGGTTTAATGATGTTGTTTAGCTTTGATTTTGATAGTCTATGTTGTTCATAACAAATAGGCTATGCTTAGACAAACATAACACAAATTGCCTCTTCATCTAAATATGACTATGGCAAAGAAGTGAATGTTGAAATTGAAATTTGATAGCCTATATTTCTAAACAATAGTTAATAGGCTATGCTTAAAATAAATTTTGCTTTCAACTTGTTGTCATATTTCATGAGAGTTAAATGTGTATTAGTTGTTGTGTTATAGTTTGATGGTTTATATTGAGCTAATTAATAGCACAAATATACCATACTTATAATAAGCACATCAACTAATTCACTAATGACAAGAAAAGAGAGATCATAACTTCATTTTGTTGATTTATGTGATCTAGAGAGTGGAAATTGCCTCTAAATTGTCTTAACACTTTCATATTTTTATCTATTTTCTTTTCTCATTTTTCTACATTTTTTTTAGTTAATCACTCTTTCAACTTCGGTTAATTTGATTGAATAGAATTTTAAAATCATCAATTCCCTGTGGATCGACCCGTATTCGCCACGTACTACGATAGTACGCCGTGCGCTTGCGGTTATATTTTTAAAGTTAAATTCGTTCGACGGTTTTCTAAACCGATAGAATTTCCGTCGTCCGAACAAGTTTTTGGCGCCGTTGCCGGGGAATTGTTTTGATTTTGATTTTTTTATTCTTCGAATTATTTTTGTTTGATTTTCATGTGTTTGTTTTGTGTGTTTGTACATAAAAAAAAAAAAGTTTGTGTTTGTGTGCATTTTGATTTTCGTTGTTTGTAGGTTGCTAGTTTCTTTTTCATTAGCATTTGCTCTTCTATTAAAAAAAAACAAAAAACAAAAAACATTCACAATTACAAAACAAAAACAAAAACGTTCTATTTCTGTTTCAATTTGCATTTCATTTTTACAACCATCATTGTATTTACAACCTGCACTGTTACATTGCATATTTCACTGATTCACATTTCAAGTTGCAATTTCTGTTCACTGTCTGTTCACAGTGCCTTCATACCTTCTCTGTTCACAACCACCACATCAAACCATTCCTCTGTCCCCTGCATAACATTCAACTACCATCAGCCTGCACACATCCCTTCAGACAATCCACCCTCAACTTCAAGTTCAAACTGTCCTTCTCAAACCAGAGCACATACAACTCCACCACCCAGCAAGAAACACATCACTGACCATCATTTCAACATCCATTGCAAAATCATTTCTCTGCTCTTACACACCTTCTGCTGCAACATCATATCCAGTGCCTTACTGTCACCATTTACCCACTTCATAACCTCTACACTTCATATCCACCAACTCACCCATAAACACAACTTCCCACTGCCTTATTCCCTTACCACTGAGCCAAATCATTTACAACTTCCTACAGCAACATCAACCATTCTTCCCCTATATCTTCACAGCTCCAAACCATCACCGCTTAACATTGCAACACAATACATCACAACCCACCATCATCATCAACAGTCATCTCCATCTCCACTGAAAAACTTCCACTACTGCCCAAAATCCAACAAACATCATCAGCCATAACCCTGTACCCAAACCACTATCCAATCTCCACCCCTTCATACAAAGTTTTACAACACAGCAGCATCATGTCTCTGTTCATCCAACAACCCAATAAACTTCTCCATTTCCACAGCACTACTTCAACATTCACACTCTCTTCTGCTTCTACAGCTACCAGCCTTCTGCCATCCTCCTGAAACACGACTGACCATACAACATCAACTTCCGCAACAGTGCCCAAACAACTACAAGCAACTGCAGCATCACAACTTCACTCCCCTGCCTCACTTCACAAGTACAAAGCAGCTCCACCACATACACAAACGACTTACATACAACACTTCATCAACAAACTTCAACATACAATTCATCTCTACTACCCTACCGACCATCAACAACAAGCAGAGAGCCTCATCATCACTGCAACAGCAGTACCATCCTTCAAACAAATAACTACTCGCACTGCACTGCATACATACCATGTCACTGACGTTTCATCTCCTTCTACAATCAATACCAGCAACCTTCTTCTGACATCCCCATTATTGCCTGCATTCATTCTCCATCCAACACAACCCATACTTCTGCCTGAACAAAACACTACTTCTGCTCTTCAACAACCCAATCACTCATACACCCTCACCACTGTCTCTGCCAATACATCAACCTCTGCCATCTCCTTCGACCTCACCACGTAGCAGTCCAAGCAAACCACCAACCTTCAGCCAATCACCGAAGCAACCCCCATCCAAAGAAATCAACAATCAATCGAAATCGCGAAGACCATCTACCAATCCTCAAATCGAACCACAGCGATCCTCACCACAACCAGAAATCACAGTTCGCATCACCTCATTGAACCGCGAGCACGCAACGCAATCGCCTCCATCTTCTAACCCGAACCACTGTCATCACCAAAACACTCCAATTCGAACTCACTTGACCAAGACGCCGTGCCTGAAGCGAACAAACTCATCCACACGCGACCACTTCGTCCCACCGCAGTGAATCGAACAGTCGCGAACAAGTTTTTCAATCTTTGAACCAACTCGATTTGTGAACAAAAAAAAATAAAAATAAAAATAAAGAGTATTCGCTTGGCAATTCTCAACTCGATTGGAGATTTTGGAAATTTCATAATTGGGGATTATTTGTTGTTTTGTTCTGTTGATTGAGAAGGGTAAATCGTTTTATTTTATTTGTCTAACTGGGCCGCGATATTTTGCATTTGAACGGGTTTAATTTTATTTCGAGGATAGTTGTTTTACAGTGTGCTTTGAGTGTTTGTGTGTTCTGAACTGTTTTGAATTGTGAAGAACTTTTGTTTATTACTTGAAAAGAAAAAACATTTTTCACTGTCATTTGTTTTGCTTGGTTTCATTTGATTTCAATAGTTTTTCTTTTCATTTATTTTCGTTTCTTCTTTGGTTAAAAAAAAAAATTTTTTTTTTTTTTTTTTTTTTTTTTAAGTAAAACCCTACTTTTAAGTTTCCTTTCCAAAAAAAAAAAAAAACTTGTATATATCTTGTTTTTATTTCAGGGTGCCAAAGCAGAATTGCAGAAGGAGGAGACTTGCTTGCTAAAATAAATTGTTGCCTTCGAGCTTGCCAAAAAAAAAAATTGCTTGCTTATTTATAATTTTCTTTTTATTTTCCTTGCATTGTATATATCTATTGTTTCTGTTTGTCTTGCATTGTTAGTTGCTTGCATTAACCAAAAAAAAAAAATTCAAAATCAAAAACAAAAACAAAATTTCATTCTAGTTGCATTATTAATACACGTTTTATTTCAGCTTTGCATTTCATCTTAGAATTTGATTAAATAAAAACTCGCTTAATTGTATATTGACAGTTGTCTTCTTTGAACAATTTAATTTCTTGGTGTCTAGGCTACGGCAGAGTAATAACCATTTATAAATATTACGATGATTCGTAAATATTATAGTGGTTGTTCCTCTGAAGGTACTTAAACCTTCGGCTGCATTGCTACGGTGATTCGTGGTGCACCGATAAATCCTGCCCGTTACCTGGCTGAGAACTATCTTGTTTATCTAAGACAACTTGTGAATATACAATTTTGGGTTAACTTAGGATAAATCATTTGTAATTAACCCTTGCATTCACTTAGTTGCATTAGTTCATGCATATTAAAAAAAAACAAAAAAAATTCAAAATCCAAAACTAAAAAAAATTGTTAATATTTCTTAACTTAATTTTTTTTTTCTTTTCTTTTGAAAATTTTCAAACCAAAAATCCAAAAAAAAATTAAAATCAAAAATCCAAAAAAATCTTTTCAAAAAAAAATTGAAACCCAAAAACAAAACAAAAATCAATTTTCGATTTTGAAAATTAGATTCTACTTGTAAATATTTTTGTTTATAAAAAAAAAACCAAAAAAAAAAAAAAAAATCTTAAAAATGTCCGAGTTTCCTTTTTCTTACTCACTTGATTTTAGTTGTGAAAATCAATATAATCCATATGAGTTCACTCCAAATTCGTATGGATATTTTAACAACAACTATTGTGTAAATAATTCAAATTTCGAACAACAAAGTTTTCAAAACGATGACCAACATTCGACTCTTGAAAATAGAATTGAAATGATTTCATCTTTACTCGAACTTTCTACACGACAAAATCAAGAGATAAATGATTTATGTAATTCTGATTTGTGTAATAACTCGAGTCGAGGATTTCAAAATTTGAATTCAATTCAAAATTCAAACGATTACGATTATAACCCATGCCAATTTAATTTCAAGCTCCAAAATGAATTCCAAACTCAACATGAAAATGGGAACAACTTTTCAAACGAATTTGGCAATGGGAATAATCTTAACCATGTTACGAGTGAAAATTTTTGTTCTCAACAAATCCAAATCGAAAATTCTCAATTTAATAACTATAGATTGGATTTTATTGAACAAATGAATGAAATTTACGATGATCACACGGATTTGTTGTTTGAAACTTATATGAAACAACGTGAACAACAAAATCAAATCTCAACGTGTGATGAGTCAAGTGATAATCCATCTTTTACCCAAATTGACGATTTTCAAACAACAACTTTTAAAACTGAAAATAACAATCTTAATAAAGTTGTTGAAAAAACGGTAATTGAGTTGGATTTCAATTCTTTTGAGGGTGAGAAACTCGATTTAAATTTCGATCTTCCTTTTTCTGAAAATTTGAATACAACAACTTTGGATTTTGAAATGGATATATGCGATGAAGTTGTTGATAATTCAACAAAGGAAGACGAATTTAATGAACATGAATTCTTTGGACTTTTCGAAAATGAGTTGTTAAATTATGAAGGGGAAGATTTACATCACCATTTTGATTTTGAAATCAATAATTTTGAAGAATTTTTCAATGACAAACTTGAATTTCAATTTGGTGAAAATAAACTTGAATTTCAATCACTTGTTTTATCTGCCCCAAAAATCATCGAAAACAAAACAACTCATTCAATTTTCAATAAAACGACATTCGTTTTTCCAAATCAACATTCAACTTCAAAATCTTTTATGGTTTGGTTTTTCGAGCTTAAGCTGTGTCTCGTATACTCGACGAGACAAATGAATCGGTTTTTGGAAGACCGTTTCATTTACTTTTTGACAATATACTTTCTGATCTCGTGTAAATACCTTTCGTTTTCATGTAAATAATAATAAGCATCCCTTTCACTTAGGTTGACTGTGGGGACACAGTCAAAATCAAGTGTGGGGGGAGACTCATCTTCATTTTTTTTTCATGGTTTATTTTTGCTTTAAAATCAAAAAAAAAAAATTTAAAAAAAAAATCCCAAACACAAATTTTCTTTTGATTTATTTTTAAAAGAAACACTATAAGATAAATATATGCTTTGGTTTATTAAATTGAAATTTTTGAAAATTTATTGGTCTTAACAAAAATAAAAATGAAGTTTGATTACAAATAATTTTGGTTTAACTAGTATATAGGAAGATTCATACGTGTTGATTATGAAGTACATCCTAATTGAAAATCTTTGTTTTAAAAAGTGGTTTATTTAATGTAAAGGATATAACATTTTTTTTGTCTTCTAAGTTAAATGGTGCTAAGGTGATTTTGCAAAACTCCCTCTCAAAAAAATATAAAAATAAAAAATAATAACATCCAAGTATTCACTCTCATTTAAAAGTCCTCACGGTTATGCATGGGTGAATTACTTGGAATCTTTGATTATGTGCTTTCATACTCATTTAAAAGTCCTCACGGTTATGCATGTATGGAACACAAGTAAAAAAAAAAAAAAAAACCACCTACGGTCGATAGGTGTATGCACGAAAGTGTGTGCACTCGCCATGCTCTGTACTCCCCTCACATAAGCCCGAAAGGCAGTGCATGGGTGGTATATCTGGCCTCAGTTTACCTGAGCTAGGTGTGTAATTTTTCTTGCAAATAATGAGAGAGCAAGCAATTGAAATCCTAGCACTATTTTTACTTATTTGATTTGATCTGTTATTGAAAAGAAATGAAAATACCACTTTGATAAACTTTGATAATCAACTAAGGATCCATTTTATAATTACACTTTGTTATCAACCGAAACAACAAGTTAAACTATTGTCTATTTGTTATGATAACTTGATTTTTGTTGAAAATTTTGACGAGTAAATGACATAAATTTTCAAGATAATAACCAAAACCTATATTTAACTTATTTGTGTCAATTTAAAAATAAATCCTTCATTTGTAAATATTTTCAAAATTTTGCATTCATCTCTTTGTAAATAAATCGTGCATTTTGTAAATATTTTCATCATGCATTTGGATTTTGTGGGTAGTATCCGCTGAAAACCCTCACGAGACAACACTCGTCCTACTGGGGACACCCAGAGGTTTAACGGCTTATTGCATACGCTCAATGCAATCGTGCTCCCTACGAAAACGGATTTACCTTAGTTTTAGTTTATTCGAGGACGAATAAAAAGATAAGTGTGGGGGTATTTGATGTGCACGTAAATGTGCATATTTTTACCACCATATTTATTCTATTTAAATTAAATAAATGATCATATTGGGTATTTTAACTTGTTTAAACCAAATTCCAATTATTTTCAAATTGTCACATATTCATCTTCATATAGGGACAAAATTGTCTTTTTTTTGTGCATTTATTAATTTGTGAAAATTTAATTGAAAATTTCTATGTGTTTTGTAGGAATTAAAATTCAAACACAAGTGGCTTCATGAAAATATATGTATGCACAAGGGTGAATAGAACAAATTAAGATGGAAATAATTCAAAGGCATGATAATGGAGGACCCCACCTACCCACCTACCTTAATGTACAAATTAAAGGCTAATGCACATGCTTTTGGAGATAATGGCTTCATGTACACTTAATGGTGGATTAAGACATGTTAATGATAACTTGGCCTCCACACTTCCTAAGGGGCATTTTGGGCATTCCCCAAAAAAATGAATTAGGGTTTTAACACTTGTATAAATACCCCTTATGTTTCATGCAAACATCTCTTCTCTTAGTCTCTCTTAGGCCTCCTTCTCTTTAGTTTAGTTTAGATCAAATAAAAGAAAGCTCTCTTTCTCTTTTAATGGCTACTTAGCCAATTTTTATTTCTTGTAATCTTTTTTATTTTATGCAATTTAATACATGCTCTTTCCTTTTCATGTTCATTTACTTTCATGTTGTAGTGTAGGTTTCTCTTATTTCATGCAAGTAGATTAGTTTTTCTTTATCTTGCTTTCTTTTTCCTTTTCTTTTTCTTTCATGTTGAAAGCTACATTTGTTCATATGATAACAAATATGAGAGCCTAATCCCTACAATTTAGGGGTAATGAAGCTCTCTAGCATGTAGATGCAACATTTTGATGTTTATGCTCTCTTTTTATGCTTTAATGGAAACACTTGAAGTGGTTTAATGATGTTGTTTAGCTTTGATTTTGATAGTCTATGTTGTTCATAACAAATAGGCTATGCTTAGACAAACATAACACAAATTGCCTCTTCATCTAAATATGACTATGGCAAAGAAGTGAATGTTGAAATTGAAATTTGATAGCCTATATTTCTAAACAATAGTTAATAGGCTATGCTTAAAATAAATTTTGCTTTCAACTTGTTGTCATATTTCATGAGAGTTAAATGTGTATTAGTTGTTGTGTTATAGTTTGATGGTTTATATTGAGCTAATTAATAGCACAAATATACCATACTTATAATAAGCACATCAACTAATTCACTAATGACAAGAAAAGAGAGATCATAACTTCATTTTGTTGATTTATGTGATCTAGAGAGTGGAAATTGCCTCTAAATTGTCTTAACACTTTCATATTTTTATCTATTTTCTTTTCTCATTTTTCTACATTTTTTTTAGTTAATCACTCTTTCAACTTCGGTTAATTTGATTGAATAGAATTTTAAAATCATCAATTCCCTGTGGATCGACCCGTATTCGCCACGTACTACGATAGTACGCCGTGCGCTTGCGGTTATATTTTTAAAGTTAAATTCGTTCGACGGTTTTCTAAACCGATAGAATTTCCGTCGTCCGAACAAGTTTAATCATTAGCTTCTACTAATCATCAATTAAGTGTACACGAAGCCATTAATTCCATAAGCATGTGCATTAGCCTCTAATTTGTACATTGATGTAGGTGGAAAAGTGGGGTCCTCCATGTTCTTCACTTTGAATTATTTCCATCTTTATTCTTTTGTATCTTCTTTGTGCATGCATATTCCTTCATGAAACCACTCCTATTTGAGATCAAATTTCTATAAAAATATATATAAATTTCCTGCTAATTTTTCTCAAAGAAATATATGCACACATGATCGTTTTTCCCCTATATGAAGATGGATATGTGAAAATTTGGAATTGATATGGATTTTGGTTAAAACAAGTTAAAATACCCAATATGATCATTTATTTAATTTAATATATTAAATATGGTGATAAAAATATGCACATTTATGTGCACATCAAATACCCCTGCATTTATCTTTTTATTCGTCCTCGGATAAAGAAAAACTAAGATAAATCCATTTTCATAGGAAGCACGATTGCATTGAGCGTATGCAATAAGCCGTTAAACCTCTGGGTGTACCCAATAAGATGAATGTTGTCTCGTGAGGGTTTTTAGCAAATACTACCCACAAAATCCAAATGCAGGATGAAAATATTTACAAAATGCTAGATTAATTTACAGAGAGATGAATGCGAATTTTTGAAAATATTTACAATGAAGGATTCACTTTTAAATCAACACAAATAAGTTAAATATTGGTTTTGGTCATTATCTTGAAAATTTAAGTCATTTACTCGTCAAAATTTCCAACAAAAAAATAAGCTATCATAATAAATAGACTATAGTTTAAGATGTTGTTTCGGTTGATAACAAAGTGTAACCATGAAACAGATCCTTATATGATTATCAAAGTTTATCAAAGTGGTATTTTCATTTCATTTTAATAACAAATCAAATCAAATAAGTAAAAATAGTGCTAGGATTTCAATTGCTTACTCTCTCATTATATGCAAAAAAAATTACATGCCTAGCTCAGGTAAACTGAGGCCAGATATACCGCTCATATGCTGCCTTTCGAGCTTATGTGAGGGGACTCAGAGGAGTACAGAGCATGGCGAGTGCATACACGTTCGTGCATACACCTATCAACCTAGGTGGTTTTTATTAAGTCTGTTCTTTTTTTACATGTGTTCCATACATGCATAACCGTAAGCACTTTTGAATGAGTATGAAAGCACATAATCACAGATTCCAAATAATTCACCCATCCATAACCGTGAAGACTTTTACATGAGTGTGAATACTTTGGATGTCATTATATTTTTTTAATTTTTTTTAAAAGAGAGAGAGTTTTGCAAAATCATCTTAGCACCATTTAACTTAGAAGACAAAAAAATGTTATATCTTTGTTCGCGCCAAAATTGGTTATAAACCCCAAGTATCGTGAAAGCACCAAGTTATTAATATAGATCAGCAGTATTCCAAACACAAATTTCTGATCTAAGCAATAACAAATAGCAATTCAGAAATAACGAATAGGAACACAAGGTTTATAGTGGTTCGGCTATCTCCAGCCTATATTTACTACAAAAGTTTGTCTTTTATTGATGTTCTTCGCTGATTACAGATGGTTACAATAGTTACAATGAAGGAATTCGAATATAACAGCAATGGTGAGATATAGAATTGAATCCAGCAGAATTTCGACGTCTAATAGCCAAAAGATCCTTTTTCTGTAGGCTTCAAGGGGCTATTTATAGGTGTAGGAGGCTGATATCGCGTTCAAACTTCTGGAGACTCCTTCTGGCACGTGAGTGGGCCCAGGCGACCGATCCTGGAAAGTTTCGACTCGATTCGTGACTGATACGAACCAATTTCGTATCGATCAAAAAATGATCCAATCGAGCTAAAACTTGGCAGGATTGTTTTTTAGCTTGTACGTAAACTCCTGTGAAAATTTCGTAGCATTCGGACTTGTGGTATAAGAGTTATGATCGATGCAAGATTGCGTTTTCGTGAGCATTGTCGCGTTCGAATCCATGTTTCGTATCCATCTCGTTCGACTCGATTGAGACACGTGTGTGTGATGTGACGTGGTGCGAGATTTTTGGATCTCACAACCTTTTTTGCCGAGTCGAACAAGTCGTTAGTATTTGAACTCCACCTAGATCCATCCACGTCTTTTCATTCACATTCATCTACCTCGACCCCTATTCGCAATTTCGGTCCATGTCCAACGTTTTGTATCGATGCCTGTAGCGCGTTTCGCACCGATCTTATACATGATGATCGATCGGAAGCGACCTTGGATGATGCATAAAGGATCGATACGAGGATGGTGTAAGTCGATGGATACGAAGTGGGGGCACGGATACGAATAAGGTCGATAGTTGGATATGAACGAAACCTTACCTGGTGGATACGACAGAGGTCTGTAGAGTCGATGGGTTCGAACTATTCACCGAACAAGATGGATTCAAAGCATGATGGATACGAATAGTTCCACACTGATCGACACGAACCCGATGGATTCGAATAGCACGGCCAAGGTTTGACTCGAAGCCGATCAATTCGAACATATCATTATCATGATGTTGATCGAGTCGAACTTGATCGATTCGAAATTCTACCTCCCTCTATGGATACGAACATTGTGTTCTTTTTCTGACTTGCATCGATCATATCTCATTCATACGAACTCCGATTAACCTGAAATTTGAAATGTTGGCTTTTATAGCTTTGCTTGCCATTTCTTGCCAATTGTAGCCCGATCCAGACTAGGACAAAATTCATTGATATCCACAGTGAACCTGCGATGCATAATCGACATTCATGACTAGTAATCATTGGTTTTCATTTAATTTTTTGGTATCTCGGCTTTGCCGGGATAACACTTTGCCCCCCAAAACATGCCTTTTGGCAAAAGGTGTGTTTTGAATAGCTTCAAATCGAATGTAGTGAGTCCATGTTTTATTCAAAGCTAATAGCATTTTCAATCAAGTTTGCGGCTGTTCGAAGCCAAATCATTATCCATTTCTACCTGTGGAAGTTAAGAATGAAATTCTATAGTTTCTCTGGACTATCAGTGGTCACTCCGGACCTTTGCCAAGCCCATTCCAGACTTAGCAATCGAATAGAAAGATCCTATTGCACTCCGGCGTTGCCTTCTATCCCTTGCACTCTGGCTAACTAGGGCGTATAGCGATGTCTTGGTCATTCTAGACCGATCGTAGCCTTTCCGGGCTCTTGCTGGATCCCATCCTGTCACTCTCCGGTGAAGGGGGAACATCGTTAAGTGAGTCGATCCTGTCGCTCTTCGACGAAGCAACTCTCTTCTTGTACTCTGGTTCAGTGTATCTGAACATTAAGCGATGTCATGGCCTAAATCGTGGGCCGATCACAGCCTCTCCGGGCTCTTATCGAATCCCGATCCAATCACTCTCTGGTGAATGGGAAATAACGTTAAGTGAGTCGATCCGGGTCGCTCTCTGGCAAAGCAACTCACTTCTTGCACTCCGGACCCCGCCTCTCTGGGTAGAGTCATAAGGCGATCGTGTTCAAACTAGTTTATAATATTCATCCTTTAACTCTCTGGTCAAAGGCTTATTTCAAGAAATTCAAGTTCATTTATTGAATTCAAATCCTAGATGTTCAATCTCAAATATTAGGAAAAACTAGACATTGCCTCTCCGGCCAGATCGATCTATCTCCATCTGAGCATGCCTAGGGACCTCTCCGGTTCCCGTACATGTGTAAGTGGAATAGCTGTTTTATTTTTAAAATCAAATCTAAGAAATCTAACCGACCAAAGTCCAAATCTTGAACTTGGCCCTTGCCATCACAATCAATTGATGATGAGTCTCGATCCTTATCTAGGATCAGTTCTGTTAGGTGGGGGCGGTAGTTGTTCAGGTCTCATGGCCGTCGTCCGTTCTCTGGCATATTGTGGCAATCTACCACTCTTGGTATGTTCTTCCACCTCATCTTTCAGGTGGCGGCATTCATCGGTAGTGTGCCCATCCAGCTTATGGAATATGCAATATATTCCCCTTCTGCGCTCCCGCTTGGTGGGATCTCTCCTGGGTGGTTTTCGATAGGGGAGTTGCCTCTGAGTTTCCATGTAAATCCATTCCAGGCTTGCCGTCAGATCTGTGTATTGCTTGAATCTTGGCTCTCAGAATTTCTTTCGTTTATCAGGACCATCACGTCTGTCATCCTGCTTTCTCTTTCCTTTCTCTGCTCCAGACTATTCCCTGGCGGTTCCTTCGCCCTGCACAGCATTTGCTTCTTGCCTAGCGCCTCGCGATTCTTCTAGTCGAATGAATATTTCAGCTTCATGATAGAATTCTCCAAGATCTTGTGGTGGATCTCTTGCCAAAGAATCTTTGAATTCGGTGCCTTCCCCAACTCCTGCCACTGCCGCCATCAAAATCATCGATGGATCCGGACGACCTTCAGAAGCCACCATTGCATTGAATCGTAGTAGAAAATTTTTTATGGACTCTCCTGTCCTTTTCTTTATCGAAGCCAAAGTCATCACACTCTTGGGTCACGTCACATGGACCTTAAACTGTCTCATGAAGCAATCTACGAGCTCGCCCCATGTTCTAATCGATCCAGTTTCTAGTTGTCTGAACCAAAGCGAAGCCAAATCTGACAAAAATAAAGGGAAACATCGTGCCAACACTTCCTTGGATGCTCCCAGCACTTCCATATGTCTGGTGTATATGGTAATGTGCATGGTCGGGTCTGACTTCCTGTCATAAGGTTCCAACATTGGTAGTTTGAACTTTGGAGGGTTCCTTGCATTTCTGATATTTGGAGTGAACGGACTCCGACTGACTTCTTCCAATCCTCCGCTCGATAATCCTCCTCTCATGATTCGTCACACTAGACCAATCATTCTTTCATCTCCATCCGGGGGTTGCCCTCTTGTCATGTTTCTATCCTGCCCCCCAAGTCTCGAAGGGAATTCTGGTACATACTCTTCGTGTGGCTCGTTATTACTAGCATTGGCTCTGGCCTATCGAGCTCCATCCATTGGTCTTCCAGTATCAGATCCTGAGGGTCTGCCCCCAAGCCTTTGTGATTGCCCTCTGGTTCTGTGTTCTGTCCTCCATTGGGTTCCCCGACCCTTGCTCCTTGTTCCACATTCGCAGTTGTAGTAGTTGGCCCAAGGTTTTGTGCATTTGCTGCTCTCATCAGTTCGAAAAAGTTTTGCAGCATCTCCTGTTGACTCTTCATTATTCTTTCGTGCATCGAATTTGACATAGCCTCCATCTCATCACTGGTGATATAGATCGAAGCTTTTCCTTCTCCAGCTTCGGAGGATGCTTCTTGACATCCTTCATGTTGGCTTCTCTCAGCTCTCTGTCTTCTGCTTGTCTGTCGAGTCATCGACTTTCAAATCTAATTCCTTCAAGCCTTCAAATCTGGATTCCGAATCAGGTATAGCAGGTGCTAGTTGTTTCTCAGTGAAAGCACCAAAGTATTCGTGCCAAAATTGGTCATAAACCCCAAGTATCATGAAAGCACCAAGTTATTAATATAGATTAGCAATATTCCAAACATAAATATCAGATCTAAGCAATAACAAATAGCAATTCAAAAATAACGAACATGAACGCAAGATTTATAGTGGTTCGGCTATCTCCGGCCTACGTCTACTTCAAAAGTATGTCCTTTATTGATGTTCTTCGCTGATTATAGATGGTTACAACAGTTACAATGAAGGAATTCGAATATAACAGCAACGGTGAGATATAGAATCGAATCCGGTAGAGTCTGGACGTCCAATAGCCAAAAGATCCTTTTTCCGTAGGCTTCAAGGGGCTATTTATAGGTGTAGGAGGATGATATCGCGCTCAAAATTCGGGAGACTCCTTCTGGCACGTGAGTGGGCCCACGCGACCGATCTCGGAAAGTTTCGACTTGATTCGTGACCGATATGAACCAATTTCGTATCGATCAAAAACTGATCCAATCGAGCTGAAACTTGGCAGGAATGTTTTTTAGCTTGTACGTAAGCTCCTGTGAAAATTTCGTAGCATTTGGACCTGTGGTTTAGGAGATATGATCGATGCAAGATTGCGTTTTCGTGAGCATTGTCGCGTTCGAATCCATGTTTTGTATCCATCCCGTTCGAATCGATAGGCACGTGTGTGTGATGTGACGTGGTGCGAGATTTTTGGATCGCTCCACCTTTTTTGCCAAGTTGACCGAATCGTTAGTATTTGAACTCCACCCAGATCCATCCTCATCTTTTCATTCGCATTCATCTACCTCGATCCCTATTCACAATTTCGGTCCATGTCAAGCGTTTTGTATCAATGCCTGTAGTGCGTTTCGCACCGATCTTATACATGTTGATCGATCCGAAGCGGCCTTGGATGATGCGTGAAGGATCGATACGAGGATGGTGTAAGCCGATGGATACGAAGTGGGGCTGGATACGAATAAGGTCGATAGTTTGATACGAACGAAACCTTACCTGGTGGATACGACAGAGGTCTGCAGAGTCGATGGGTTCGAACTATTCATCGAACTAGATAGATTCGAAGCATGATGGATACGAATAGTTCCACACTGATCGACACGAACCCGATGGATTCGAATAGTACAGCCATGGATCGACACGAAGCCGATCGATTCGAACAGATCGTTATCATGCTATTGATCGAGTCGAACTTGATCGATTCGAAATTCAACCTCCCTCTATGGATACGAACATTATGTTCTTTTTCTGACTTGCATCGATCATATCTCATTCATACGAACTCCGATTAACCTGAAATTTGAAACGTTGGCTTTTATAGCTATGCTCGCCATTTCTTGCCAATTGTAGCCCGATCTGGACTCGGACAAAATTCATTGATATCCACAGTGAACCTGCGATGCATAATCGACATTCATGACTAGTAATCATTGGTTTTCAGTTAATTTTTGGGTATCTCAGCTTTGCCAAAAGGCGGGATAACAATCTTTACTTTAAATCAACCACTTTTTAAAACAAAGATTTTCAATTAGGATGTACTCATAACTAACACCTATGAATCTTCCTATATACTAGTAAAACCATTGTTATTTGTAATCAAATTTCATTTTTATTTTTGTTAAGATAAATAAACTTTCAAAAATTTCAATTTAATAGGCCAAAACCATATATTTATCCTATAGTGTTTCTTTAAAAATAAATCAAAAATGTTTAAATAAAATTGTTTTTTTGTTGTTTTATTATTTTCGAGAGATTTTTTTTCAAAGAGAAGGTAAAAGTAAATCATTAAAAATCTAAAATGAACACGAGTCTCCCGCACACTTGATTTTTACTGTGTCCCCACAGTCAACCCAAGTGAAAGGAGCGTTTATTAATATTTCATGAAAATGAAATGTATTTACATGGCATCAGAAAGTATATCGTTAATAGTAAATGAAACGGTCTTCCAAAGTCCGATTCATTTGTCTCGTCAAATATGCGAGACACACCTTAAGCTCGAAAAACCAAATCATAAAACATTTCGAAATTGAATGTTGATTTGGAAAAACGAATGTCGTTTTATTGATAATTGAATGGGTTGTTTTGTTTTCGATGATTTTCGCGGTTGATAAAACAATTGATTGAAATTCAAGTTTAGTTTCACTAAGTTTAAGTTCAAACTTATCATTGAAAACTTCTTCAAAATTATTGATTCCAAAATTGAAATGGTGATTTAAATCTTCCCCTTGAGAATTTAACAACTCGTTAGCCAAAAGTCTAAAAAATTCGTGTTCATTAAATTCGTCTTACTTTATTGGACTATAAACAATTTTATTACATGTCTCAAGTTCTATATCCAAAGTTGTTGTATTCAAATTTTCGTAATCGAGAAAAGGAAGATCGAATTTTAAATTTTGTTCGATACCCTCAAAAGAATTGAAATCCAACTCAATTACCATGTTTTCAACAACTTCATTAAGATTTTCGTTTTCAATTTCAAAAGTTGTTATTTGAAAATCGTCGATTAGGGTAAAAGATGGATTATCACTTGAATCGTCACAAATTGGTATTTGGTTTTTTTGCTCATGTTGTTTCATATATGTTTCGAACACCAAATCCATGTGATCATCGTAAATTTCATTCATTTGTTCAACAAAATCCAATTTGTAGTTATTAACTTGAGAATTTTCGATTTGAATTTGTTGAGAACAAAAAATTTCGCTCATATCTTATTCAAGATTATTCCAATTACCAAAATTAATTGAAAAGTGGATCACATTTTCTTTTTGATTTGAAATTCATTTTGGAGTTCAAAATTGAATTGGCATGGGTTATACTCGAAATCATTTGAAATTTGAAGGGAATTCAAAATTTGATTTTTTTGAAAATTTTGACTTGAGCTATCACACAGATAAAAATTACACAAATTATTTAACATTTGATTTTGTTGTGTAGAGATTTCAAGTAGAGATGAAGTGATATTTTCGAGATTTGAGGGCTGGCCATCGTTTTGAAAACTTTATTGTTCAAAAGTCGAATTGTTTAAAGAATAGTTGTCATTAAAATATCCAAACGAATTTGGAGTGAAATCATGTGAATTATTGATTTTCACAACTATTGTAAAATTCATGTAAATATGAAAATTCGGAAATTTTCCAAGAATGTTTTTGGTTTTTTTCATAAAGGAAAAATATTTACAAATAAAATTTATTTTTCAAAAGGAAATTGACTTTTTTTTTCAAAACTTTTTTTCTTTATTTTTGAAAAGGTTATATAAATTTTTTAATTTGGATTTTAATTTTTCTAAATTTTTTTTTGAATTTTTTAAACTTCAGAGGAAAAGGATTTAATATTTTCAAAGAAAAAGGAATATTTACAATTTTTTTAGTTTTGAATTTTTTTAAAAAAAAAAATGCATGAACTAATGTAACTAAATGAATGCAAGGGCCTAATTATAAATTATTTATCCTAAGTTAACTTAAAACTGTATAATCACACTTTGTCTTAAATCAACAAAAATATTTCTCAGCCAGGTAACGGGCAGGGGTTATCCGTGCACCACGAATCATCGTAGCAATGCAGCCGAAGGTTTAAGTACCTTCAGAGGAACAACCACTATGATATTTACGAATCACCGTAATATTTACAACTAATTATTGCTCTGCCGTAACCTAGACACCAAGAATTTAAAATGTTCAAAGAAGACAACTTGTCAATATACAATTAAGCATTATCGATATCTAACCGTTATTATTAATCAAAATCTAAGATGAAATGCAAAATAGAAATTAAACATGTATTAACAATGCAATTACGAATGAATTTTTGTTTTTTTAGTTTTCTAAATATTTTTTTAAAATGCAAGCAAACAACAATGCAAAGCAAATAAAAACAAGAGATAGAGTAAGCAAGCGGCTTATTTTTTATTTTATTTGGGCAAGCCAAGCGAAGCAAATATTTTTGGCAAGCAATTTCCTTCTGGGTCTCTACTTTGGCCACCTAAAATAGAAACAAGATATATACAATTTTTTTTGTTTTTAGGAGAAATCAAAACAAATTTTTTTTGAGCGAAATGTGTGATCCTCTAATAAAAGGGAAGATCACACACGAAGCTATATATAAAACACATAAAATGATGCTGCCAACATGCCTGACAGGTGACAAGTCCATGTACCATAAACAAGTAAAGTGAAAGGTACCCCGATAATGAGCTCCGGCAAAGTCACCGCCCATTACACCCTAATACCGAGCTCCGGGAAGGCCACCGCCCGATAAGAAGGTGTTGGAGGTACCTAGAAAACTAAACAATCAAACAAAATCTGGTGAATCTGAAAGCCAGCACCATCAGAATAGAAACTTTATGAAATCTGAAGACACGGAATAACTGAAAGAAATGCCTGACGCCATCTGAACTCCTGGGAATAGCTATCCTGCATGCCAATATAAAGATGCTAGCAATCCTGCAAACCTGAAAAGATCAACTAGCAACCTACCTAATCCATACCTGAAACAAAACTAGAAAAAATAGTCAGCATGAAACACATATATGTATATGTGTGTGTGTGTGTGTGTGTGTGTGTGTGTGTGTGTGGGGGGGGAAAATGTAATGAGAAAAATAAAGAAAATATAAACTAGTACCAAAAACTAACAATACTAAAAAGTAAAGGAAATATGAACCAAACAGAAAAAGGTAAACCGGTAAAAAAACTAATCATTACTAGAAACAACTTTAAGGACCTATGATAGGAAGAAAATTAGTATGCAACATGTTAACATCATTTAAATTGGAAAAGGCATTAATATAAATATTATTGAAGTCAAAATTATTAATGTTATGTTTGAATATATTAATATTATTACTAACCTTGTTAAGATATTCCTTAAAACAAATGTTTTTGGCTAATTTATAATTAGGATTAGAGACCAAATATAAGCAAAAAGATGAAATTAAAAAAAAATCAAATTGTTACAGTGAATATAGTTATTATTAAAAATTCTTTGATTTCCCTCAAACCAAATATACCAACTAGATATGGTGAAATGAGTATCAAGCAAGTATATATTATCCGTATTAAACTTAAATCTAAAAGTATTCCAATAAAAAAACAATTAGTAATTCTTGAACTAATTTTATACTAAAAAATATTGAGGGTATTCATAAGAATAAAATGAGTACCCATGCAATCAAAGTAAATATGATTAATATCTTCAAAATGAGTATTACAAAAACAACAAATATTATCAATGTGAATATTTTTTAAAAAAAAATTCTATTGTATTTAATTTACCATGAATAATAAGCCACGTGTGAATTTTAGATTTTGGAGGAGCGTTAGTCTTCCAGATAAATTTAAAACAATTATCGGTTGCTCCCGAAAAGTTAATAAATTTGTAAAAGGAATTTGTAGAATATTTCTTGCTTTTATCCCACTCCCAACTAATATAATCATTCTCATTGTCAATATTATAAAGATTTAATCTAACGTAAAGCAAATAAAGTTGTCTAAGGGTTGAACCTACTAAAATACTGTTAAAACTGAAAATCCAAGGAGGATCATTTTCCAAGTTAAAAACTTCAGATATCAATGCATATTTAAACTTGCAAATATCATTCAAATCTTTGAACACATTCCTAAGAGGAGTAGCTGAAATCCAACTATCATGCCAAAAAGATGTATTATTACCACAGTGAACAACAATATTAACTCCTAAGTTAAAAAACTCTCTACATTTTAAAATGGATTTTCAAAAATAAGATTAATTATGAGTAACCGAAGGACTAATATGATAGAAATTGTTACTACTATTGTAGTAATATATAGAAATAATCTCCTTCCAAAAGGCATTATCATTGGTATCTCTGAATTTCCATAACCATTTACCAAGAAGAGACAAGTTCATATTACGAAGATTAATGACTCCTAAACCACCATCTTTTTTGGACTTACAGACAGTTTCCCAATTAACTAAACATTTGATGCTGCTATTAGAATTTTCACCACTCCACAGGTAATCTCTTCTAATTTTATCTATTTTATCAATCACCCAATTAGGAAAAAGATGCATAGACATCCAATAGATAGGGAGAGCTGATAAAACAGAATTAATTAAAACCAGTCTACCTGCTTTAGACAATAATCTCCCATTCCAGTTTGTAATCCTATTTTTGATTTTATCAATGATTATTAACCAATCATCGTGTTTAAGTTTTGCAGGTCTTATAACAAAGCCAAGATAGTCAAATGGAAAATTCATAGTTTTACAATTTAATGTATTCGCAACTAAATTTTCAACTTTTTCCAAATCATTTAAAATTAAAACAAAACTTTTTATCAAAATTTATTTTTAAACCCGATAAAAGTTCAAAACTATAGAGAATGAACTTAAGTGCAATTATGTGTCTAGGAAGATGAGAGGAAAAAAAGCAAAGTATCATCTGCAAATTGAAGGACTGACAAACCAAAACTCGAATTATCATTACCAATATTACCCAGAAGATTATTATTAACAGCATTTTTAATAACCTTAGAAAAAACATCAGCCGCTAAATTAAAAAGAAGGGGCGATTAAAGGTCCCCTTGCCTTAAACCTCTCTTAGATTGAATTTTATTACCTGAAATACTATTAACCATAATACTAGAGTTACTAGTTTAAGCAAGCTCATGATCCAGTTAATCCACCTATTACTAAAGCCTCTAGCATGAAAAATATCTATAAGAAAATCCCAATCAACCGAATCAAAAGCCTTAGCAAAGTCTAATTTTAAAATAGCACAAGTAATATTATTCTTACAACAAAGATTAATGTATTCTTGAACAACTGCAACACCATCTGTGATATTTCTTCCTTTTATGAAAGCTGATTGAGAACAGTCAATTAGATCATTCATTTTCAAACTAAGTCTATTAGATAAAACTTTAGAAATAATTTTAACAGAACAATTAATCAATGAAATGGGTCTAAAATCTTTTAAAGTATTAGCACCAACTTTTTTATGTAATAAAATAACATTAGCAAAATTAAACCTACCTAATTGGAGATTTCCATTATAAAATTCATTAAACATATTAATTAAGTCTAATTTTAAAACATCCCAAAAAGTTCTATAAAAAAAATTGGAAATTCGTCCGGACCCGGAGATTTATCACCCGGTAAATCAAAAATGGCTTTTCAGATTTCCTCTTCAATAAAAGGAACATCTAATTCGGAAAGGTTAATATTAGTGACAGACGGATAAAGATCATCCCATCTAACACTAATTCTATGCTTATTTTTATTGCCAAAAATGTATTTATAATATTCAGTGAAAGCTTTATTGAGATCACCTTGATCAACTAGTTCCACATTATTACCTAAAATGGAATTAATTGTATTACTACGTTTTCTACTGCTGGCAATATTATGAAAAAATTTGGTATTATTATCACTTTCATTGATCCATTGAATTTTTGATCTTTGTTTCCACATAACTTCCTCTTTTTCAAGAATAGAATTAAGTTCTTCTTTTAAGTTATTAAGAACATTTCTCTCACCTAAACTTAAATGTCTAGTTTCTTCAATCTTATTTAGCTTAAGCATCTCATTAAGAATATTTTCTTTTTAATTTTAATATTACCAAAAATATTTTATTCCAATTTTTAAGAAAAATCCTAAGTTTTCTAAGTTTGAGCACAAAAGCTTTAGCAGAATTATCACTAAACTTAAAACTATAATAACTCATAGACAACCATTTATTGATGATTAAATTTGAAAAACATGGTTTTAGAAGCCACATTTTTTCAAATTTAAAAGATCTACTAATAATTCTATGACGATCGCAAGAAAGGATAATGGAACAATGGTTTGAAAGGGTGTAAGGTAAACCTAATACTCTATAGATAGGAAATTTATCCTTAATTTCATCGCTAACGAAAAATCTATCTAAGAGAGCCAAGGAGGGAGATTCCCTATTATTACTCCTGGTAAATTCTCTATTGGATAGAGTAATTTCAATCAAATTAGAATGAATAATAAATTGATCGAATTCCTCCGTGACAGAATAATCTCCTTTCCGAGGAGAATGCTCCCCGATAAAATGAGTAACATTAAAATCACCCTCCAATATCCAAGAACCGGGGGCAAAAGATCTAAACTCAAGGCATTCATTCCAAAGAATCCGCCTATCTATTTTAGAGTTAGGCCCATAAACATTATAAATATTTGAAAAAGAATTGTCAGTTATATTAATTAAAATAATGTGTAAAGAATGCTGTTTGTGAATACACTGAAGTAGTTTAAGGATATTATCCCTCCAACCAATCATTAAACCCCTAGAAGAGCCCACAGAAGGTAAAAAGACCCACTTTCTAAAATAAAAGCCTCCCAATCTTCTAAAAAAACGAAAATCGGGACACTCTATTTTAGTCTCTTGTAGGAGAGCAATGTCAATAGAATAGTCCTTAAAAAAGATTCTAACTTTATCGCATTTATTTAAGTCATTCAAACCTCTAACGTTCCAACTGATGATCCTCATAAACCCATAGACCTAGCCCTATCAAATTCCTTCTAATAAACTCGCGATCTAACTCAATATCGGTGAAAATAAAAGCAGTGCCACTGGCTAACTGACTGAATTCAGAAGCTGACAAATTACCTAGAGCATAAGATGAATATGTGCTACCCAAATCAAAATGCATACCTGAGCCTGATTCCGAAACACCGCTCATGGTGTTCGAACCAGGAAACTAACCCAACGACTGAGAGCGACTGCCTCGAATACTGACACTACGATGAACCGTTCCGCTAGAAGCTGAATACTTTCTTCATCTACTTCTCTTCGGAGAAGAAAAAAAGGCACTTGATCACCACTAGCCTCCCTAATCTGACCAGACAAATGAAGCCCAGACCTCCTATCCAAAGCACCGGTATCAAAAGAATCAACAAGACCCAAAGGTGCCACTACCAGATTATCACTCCCGCCCAAACTCACAACAGTGGATATTACTTTGTCTCCACCATTATCACGCACAACAGTGGAAACTATTTTGTCTTCACCATTATCACGCACAATAGAGGACGCTACTTTGTCTTCACCATTATCTAAAACATCATTACCATTTAAGGTGTAAGAATCAACATTATTACTTTGGAAACTTTCCACAGATTCATTAATCAAACTCAGAGAAGAAATTGAAGAAAATTTATCATCAAGAATAACTTGAACCCGTGCATCATGCACAACTATGTCAGTGTGCATATCATCAAAAGAGAGATTGAGAAAATTTAAAAACTCATCATCAACAATGCTCTCTGGTTCAACAGATTCACAACCTCATTATGTTGCTCAGTAGAAAGGAACCAATCTCGAAAGATATCTAACTCGAAACAAACTGAAGAAGAAGAATCATCAAGTTCTATTGAAACCTCCAAATCATCCACCAATGTACTATCGCTTTTTAAAGACTCCAGCTGTATGATATGATCAGATAGATCGGAATCAAGAGGTAGATTAACTGCTGACATTGATGACCACAAACCATTATCCAGAAGAAAACTGATCCACCTCCAAAAGATTATCCTTTTTAACATCAATCAAATTGTTCTGATAATCCAGATCGAGATCAAATAATAACTCATTAAAAAAATAGCAATTGTTTAGCCTGTCACCTTGATTGCCGCAATCGATATCAACAGCAACATCATTACTAATTATCTCTGCCAAGTGATTATCCAACAAGCAATCAGATAAGGATTGAACATATTTATCTCTATCAACTACTTCATTAAAAAAACTTAATGGAAGATGCCGAATCTAGATACTCAAATCTGTTTGTAGTCGAAATCACGAATTTATCCAATTTTCTATTTCGATTATTGCCTTTTTTGGATTTAACATGAGTAAAATTATCTTTCATCTCGAGACCAAATTTTGAAACAGACGATTGATGAAAAGCAACAACAACTGGATCAATCAACATGGGGTCGAACTTGGAATAATCATCGACAGAGATAGGGAAATTTTTTCCAGTAACACCAACAAGATTTTCTTTTTTCAAAACATTAGAACGAGAATCGGTCTTGCCAAAATATAGTTCAGGATCCCCAAATTTATTCCTATAACCTTTACCAATGTTCGGCTCATTTACAAAATTGAAATGATACAATAAATCCTCTAGATACTTGATGCCTTCAAAACGCTTTTTCCATATATGATCAATAAGAATCCCCTTCAGCAACATACATTTTAAAACGAACTGGAAGTCGTGCTCAACCAAAGAATCAGAAGAAAAATGTTCGCTCGATCTGGATGCACAAGCATTTTTTTTGGTGACCTGATTTGCCATAGGCGAAACAGATGATAGGCTCGTGACATTGAAAGGCCAAGTGCTTAAATCCACCATATTTAAAGCAGAAGGTCTTACTTTTTCTTGAATCGATCTAGTTCTTTTTATAAAGAACATGCGATGAAGATCTTTGGAGTTGGCTAGAAGGCTGGCCATCTTTTACTACTTTCGCATAAGAGCGATGAAGGGGTGGTTCACGATGGAAAAGGTCTGGAAAGAGGGAAGAAGACGGAAGAAACGAGGATGAAGAATCGCGAAAGATTGACGCAGACGCCATTGAATTAAAATGAAACAACTTGAAATCAAAACAAAACAAAAGAAAACAAATAAAATAAAAAGAAACTTGTTATTTGAAAAATAAAATAAAATAAAACAGAACTAAATCAAACTTGTTACCCGTTTTAAATAGAATTAATCTAAACAAAAGAAATCTAAATTAAAAAGAACTAAACTAAAAAAAAATTGAATTCAAGCCAATCAAACTTATAACCACCCGACCCATCCAAAATCCACCGACTCAAATTAAAGGGTACTTTTGGCACAGGTCCTTATTAAGTTTCAAAATTAACGAAAAGTGCTTCACTAAATTTCAGTGTAAATTAGGTCCCTTTTTTATTCACGATTATTGCAGAGCATGATGCAACTTTTCATAAAAGTTGCTGACATTTCTACAACTTTTCTGTACACTGTGAACATAGTGTATGAAAGTTGCTGAAATAACAGCACTATTTATAAAAGTTACAGACATTTCAGCAACATTTATGTACATTGTAAACACAGTTTATGAAAGTTACTGAAATATCAGCACTTAATTATAAAAGTTGTTGACATTTCAGCAATAATTTTTATTTGTGTCTAAAAAATAGAAACTGGATTCACAATGAAACTTTGACGGGAAAAGTTACTGAAATATCAGCACTTATTTATAAAATTTGCTGATATTTCAGCAATAATTTTTCTTCGTTTCCAGAAAACAGGGACCCGCTTTACAATGAAACTTTGACAGGGACCCGCTTTACAATATGAAAGTATGATAGGGATGCCTCCCTAATTTCCACCAAATTAAAACCTGTCTTAAAAAAAAGAAAACTCTTCTTTGTTGAAAAAAAATGAAATCAAAAGATAGCAGAAGATGTCGAACTCAGAAATTGAGTGAATTCAAAAGGTAGTTGTGGTCGCGGTTTGAATTGGGAGGGTTGAGGTGGTGGTAGGTCGCAACGGTGGGTGTTTGATTTGGGGTCGCGGTGATGGTCAAGGATGGTTCGATTTGATTGAGGAGTTGGTGATTTTAGGAAGAAGTCGTGATTCAATTGTGGTTATGGAGATGCTGCGCGGTTGGTCGAATTGATGAATTCTGGTCGCAGGAGAATTGGTCATGGTTGCGGTTTTGGTTTCGGGATTGTGTTATGCTGGAGAAGAAGTTTGAAGAGAAGCAGGTTGCTACGCACCTCTATGGTGATGATCTAAGATGGTGGAGGAGTTTTGGTGAACAGAGAGATAATGGCAGATGAATAGGAAGAAGTGGTAGTTCGTGAATGGTTGTTGCGGCTCGGTTGTTGACCGTGTTTCGAGTATATTGTGAAATTTTAGTATATGGCCGTTGACGGTGAAGCTTAGGGATGGTTGCAATTTTGAATTATGCTTTGCTCTTCAGTGGAAGTGACGAGGATTGAAGTGTGGGCGAGGCGATTCAAGCGAGTGGTTCAGGGTCGCTGTGAAGTCGAGGCAAGTTCAAAACGGTATGTATAGCAGTCCCTCTTTTTTTTATAGAAGAGTTGTGAATTTTGATGGTAGGAGTGGTTGTGCACAGGTGGAGATGTGGTATCAGTTGCAAATGAGTATATGGGGATTGTGCATTTTGTTCGATTGAAAGCAAGGTGGAGGAAGGGTGGAAGTAATGTGAGCAGAGGTAGGATGAAGCACTATGACAGGTATGGATTGTACACAGAACAACGGCTGTGTTGCAAATGTTTGATGTGAATGTTGCTTCACAGAGATGTAGTGTATTGATGCGAAGTGTTGTTGCACAGAGATGTTATGGGGTGTTGTATAGATGGTTGTACAGGGTAAGGGATAACGACAAGAATGTTGTGTGTTATTGAAGTATGGTGAATGGTAAGGTTGTATGGTTTGTAGAGAATGTATATTGATAGAATATATTTTACATATATTCTAGGCATTAGAATATTTCCTGATATTACCTGCATTTATTCTCTGATATTCCCTGCATTTATTCTCTGATTTGACTTACTCTTTGTTTGGAAAATATTTATTTAGTTACCTTTCTTTTAGCAATCAGTTGATTTGATGATATCTTTATTTAGAAAGTATTTATTTAGTTACCTTTTTTTAGCAAATCAATTGGCTAATTTGTAGCATATCTTAACTCTTGTAAACCATATATATATGATTGAAAGTGGAATACAATGGCAAGCAAATTGATTTCTAAATAGATTTCTTTCATGGTATCAGAGCTATTCTCGTTACCCTAGCCTCACCTATCTTATTCTCCGTTCTTCTTCTTCTATCTTTAGTTCTTTTCCATTGTAGACTCATCCAAGTTTCATCTCGCACTCACCATCACTAATGTTGAATCTCATATTCCCATAACATTAGACAATGAGCAAGCCATGTATCATTCTTGGGCTACTCTGTTTACCAATCTTGCTAGGGTTCATGATCTTTGCGATTACTTGGTTCCACCAGCGGAGGAGAAGGCTATGGCTGCCTATGTCCAGGCTAAGTCCGCTGACCCAGCACTTTGGAGCCGTTTGGATGCCGTGTTCTTGCAATGGATTTACAGCACCATTTCTTCTGATCTTCTCCTCGCTATTCTCGGACGTAATGACATGGCAGAGGGGCATGGAACCGTCTTGAAGCTCTTTTTCAGGACAACAAAGCCTCTCAGGCTACCCATCTCGAGGAGGACTTTACAAATGCTGCTTTTGAGGCTTTCAACTCGATCGACAATTATTGTAATTATCTATAATCTTTGGTAGATAGGTTGGCTGATGTTGATGCTCTGGTGACAAATGGTCATCTGGTTTTACGTCTCACCGGGTCCTTACTAGAAGCGTATAGTGGTACGTTGGACTATATACAAAATCAAGAGCGTTTGCCATCCTTTGAGAGTTGTCGCTCAAGGTTGAAAATGGCTGAGCGTACTATCAAGGCTCGTCAAGCTCGTGAAACTGGTGGATCTGGGAGTCGGTCCAGTTGTGTTGCCATGGTTGCCACTGATTCATCTGCAAGCAACAAACGCAACAACAATAATAAAGGGAGGAACAATTTCAAAAACAATGGGAAGAAAAAGGTCCACCAAAGTACTAATAGGTCCAGTCCTAGTCAGTCGCCATATCAGCAGCACCAGTGGCAGCCACATCAGCAGGCGCCACCACCACAATGGCAGCAGCTTGGTTGGGGAGGGTGGACTATTCCTCCTTGCTCATTTCCTGCATACTCTTGGCAGCCAAGTCCCAATCCAGCGGTCCAACGTCCCTCCTCTTCTAGATCAGGCTTACTTGGGTCCATACCTCAAGCTTTCAATGCAGTTGCTCCTTCTGCTCCTTGCTACATAACCACCGACATTGAGGCCGCTATGCATGATCTTTCGTTCTCTCAACCAGATGGAAACTACTTGATGGATATTGGTGCTACATCTCACATGACCTGGATGCAGGTATTCTTTCTTCTTATTTCAATTCAAGCAATAAGCATCATAACATTGTTGTTGGTAGTGGTCATTTAATTCCAATTATTGGTCACGGTCGCACTACATTGCCTCCACCTTATCCACCATTTACCCGAAACAATGTGTTACATGCTCCTAGGCTCATTAAAAATCCGGTCTCTGTTCGTAAAATCACCATAGATAATATGGTTTCTATCTCTTTTGACTCTTTTGGTTTCTTTGTTAATGACTTACAGATCGGGAATAGACTAATGAGATGTGATAGCACCGAGGGCTTATATCCACTTTTCTCCAACAATCATTCTGCTTTTACTGCTTTGCCTTCGAATATTTGGCACAATCGTTTAGGTCATCACGGCGATGCTATTCTTAAGTCTCTTTATAGTAAAAAGTTTATTGATTGTAATAAGGTTTGTAAAACTTTTTGTTCTTCTTGTCCTCTTGGGAAACATTCTAAGCTACCTTTTTATGATTCAATGCCATATACTTTTCTTCCATTTGATATTATTCATAGTGATCTTTGGACTTCTCCTATTGTTAGTACTTCCGGCCATTGTTATTATGTTCTTTTCTTGATGACAATAGCAAATTTTTGTGGACCTTTCCTATTGCAAAAAAATCTCAGGTTAAACAATTTTTCTTAGCGTTTCATGCTTTAGTCAAGAAACAATTTGAACGTAATATTAAGACTTTTCAGTGTGACAATGGTACGGAATACATTAATGGCACTTTTAAGGATTTTTTTGAGAAACTTGGTATGCTTTTCCGTCTCTCATGTCCTCATACATCTCCTCAAAACAGAAAGGCCGAAAGACACATAAAATTCATAAATAATATCATCCGAACTATTCTTGCTCATGCGTCTATGCCACTCTCCTTTTGGCATCATGCCCTCTCCATGGCAACATATCTTCTCAATATCCTTCCTTCCAAGGTATTGAATTACCAATCTCCCACTCAAATCCTCTATCAAAGTGATTCAGATTATTCAGGTTTGCGTGTTTTTGGTTGCTTATGTTTTCCATTATTCCCCTCTTCTACTATTCATAAATTACAAGAAAGGTCGACTCCTTGTGCTTATTTAGGTCCGGCTCCTAATCATCGTGGCTCCAAATGCTATGACATGTCTAGTGGTAAAATCATAATTTGTCGTCATGTTCGTTTTTTTGAAACAGAATTTCCATTCTCCAAACTCCACAAAACAAAACCTTCGAATTATGACTTTTTGAATGATAATATTAATCCTCAATTAGTACATCATTTATCTCAAAATACCACACCCTAAAATATGAAGCTTGACCCAACAACACTGCCCAATGACTCGCCCTCTCTTCCTTAATCTATGTCACAGTCTCACACAGGCCTATATTCCACACCTCCCACTGCTACCCACACTCGGTCCTCTATTTCCTCCTCTGACCCAGCCTCTCTTCCCCATAGTCCAACCCCGTCTATGACCTCCCCCACTTTGACCATTCCTCACACCACCCCAATGCCTCCCAACCCCATTTCAACCCGCATGACCACTCGTGCATCAAATGGGATTTTTAAGCCCACCCCAAATACTCTTCTAATTACCATACTACCACCACTACAGATATTTCTCCTATTTCGAAAAATCCTGTTAGTGCGCTTAATGACCATAATTGTAAAAGTGCAATGTTAGATGAATTTAATGCTTTAATTGACAATAAGACTTGGGAATTAGTGCCTAGGCCGCTGTGTGGATTTTTCGTCATAAATATAAGTCTGACGGCTCTTTTGAGCGTTATAAAGCTCGTTTTGTAGGTAATGGAAATACACAGCAGCAGGCATTGATTGTGATGAAACGTTTATCCCCGTGGTTAAACCGGCACCATTAGAGCAGTTCTCAGCATTGCTCTTTCTAAATCTTGTCCCATTCATCAAATAGATGTCGAGAATGCTTTCTTGCATGGACATCTCAATGAAGCAGTTTAATGCATCAACCCATGGGTTTTCGTAACAAAAATTATCCGAATCATGTTTGCCTTTTGAAGAAATCTTTGTACGGATTAAAACAGGCTCCTCGAGCTTGGTACCAAAGATTTGCTGGTTTTGTTGCTACCACTGGGTTCTCTCATAGTACATCAGATCACTCTTTATTCATCTACAAGAATGGTTCTGATATTGCTTATATTCTTTCATATGTGGATGACATTATACTTACAGCTTCTTCTGATCGTCTTCGTAAGTATATTATGACTCTCTTATCTTCTGAATTTGCTATGAAGGATCTAGGTCCTTTGAGTTTCTTTTTGGGTATTGCTGTCACTCGTCATACCCACGGTCTTTTCTTATCTCAGACACAGTATGATGAAAAAATTATTGAACGTGCTGGAATGTCTAACTGCAGTTCATGTCCTACTTCTGTTGACACTAAGTCCAAACTCAGTGCCACCGCAGACACTCCTTATGATGATCTGACTAAGTATCGTAGTCTTACAGGTGCTCTTCAGTATCTTACATTCACTCGGCCAGACATTTCCTATGCCGTGCAGCAGATCTGCCTTCATATGCATCCCCCGACTAATGAGCATATGAAAGCTCTTAAGCGCATCATACGCTCTCCAGGGTACCCTTTCTTTTGGTCTCCACTTGTACAAATCCAATATTAATCGTATTATCTCATATACAGATGCAGATTGGGGTGGTTGTCCTGACACCCGTCGTTCTACCTCTGGTTATTGTGTATTCCTTGGAGATAATTTGATTTCTTGGTCTTCGAAACGGCAACCTCCTCTTTCCCGTAGTAGTGCTGAAGCGGAGTACAAAGGTGTTGCTAATGTTGTTTTTGATTAGTGCTGGATCAGAAATTTGCTTCTAGAGTTGCATTGTCCTATTCAAAAGGCTACAATAGTTTATTGTGATAATGTGAGTGTTATATACTTATCTGGCAATCCTGTTCAGCATCAACGCACTAAACACATTGAGATGGATATTCATTTCGGCCGTGAGAAAGTAGCTCGTGGTGAAGTGCGTGTGCTTCATGTACCGTCCCGTTACCAACTTGCTGATATTTTTACAAAAGGGCTTTCATGCATACTATTTAATGATTTCATGGACAGTCTAAGCATACGAGAACCTTCCGCTTCGAATGACGGGGTGTGATAGAATATATTTAACATATATTCTAGGCGTTAGAATATTTTCTGATATTACCTGCATTTATTCTCTGATATTCTCTGCATTTATTCTCTGATTTGACTTACTCTTTATTTGGGAAATATTTATTTAATTACCTTTCTTTTAGCAAATTAGTTGATTTGACGATATCTTTATTTAGGAAGTATTTATTTAGTTACCTTTGTTTTAGCAAATCAATTGGATAATTTGTAGCCTGTCTTAACTCTTGTAAACCATTATATATGATTGAAAGTGGAATACAATGGCAAGAAAATTGACATCTAAATAGATTTCTTTCATATATATAGTGTGAATTGAAGATGGAAGTAGAAGTTGTGGTAGACGAAGTTGATTCTGGAAGTAGGGGTGGGTTGCAGTGTTATATGTGAAGATATGGTATGTTGCAGTTTGAAGGACATGTGACTGTGCAGGCAAAGTGGAACAGTAATGATTGTGACTGTGGCTGTAGTAGTTGGTCCGATCGTTGAGTGACAATTGAATGGAATAATGGTGGATGATGTTGCATTGAGGAAGGATTTTATGCAATGGTGATGACTGTGCACTACAATGGGGTAGTAGACTTGCAAGAAGTGGATGGAGATGCAATTGTATGGAGATGAAGCAGTAGTGGAATCAGACGAAGTTGATAGTAGCAAGCAGTTGAGAAGCTTGGGGAGTTGAAGGAGGAGTGAATTTGGTCATTGATGAAGATTGAAATATTGTAGTATGTACTGTGTGGTGCTGATGCTGTCAGTAGTGATGGAAGTGATGGTGAAAGGCAGTGATAGTGGTTGTGTTATGTTCTCAGTGGTGGGTTGTAGGAATGTTTTGGAGTTTGTTTGTATTGATGTGCAGTAGAGGTTGACAGCAAGATGTTTGGAGGTGAAAATGAATGAACAGTGATGGAAATTTGGGTTGATGAACTGCTGTTGCAATTTGTGGTGCGTGTTGTATCAGGGAAGTGTTGATGTTTTCTGGCGACAAGGAGTGGCAGGGTGGTTATTGTGGAGGCTGTAGTTGAAGTATGTAAGAGGACAGGCAGAGGTGATGTTGAGAAATGTTTGAGTGTGGTTTGAAATGTTTGAGTCTGTTATGGTTGGGCAGAAATAATTGGGATGATGGATTGTTTTTCAATGGAGAAGGCAAGTAAGTGTTGATTGTGAAGAGGTAGAAGATGGACAAAACAGTGGTGATGTTAGGCTACTGATGGTCAGGGACAAGAAAGGGACAGAGAGGAAGAAGATAAAAAAATAGAATAGTGAAATGTAAACTTATTTTTTTGTATCTAAAGAAAAGAAGGAAAAGAAATTTGTAAATATAAAAGTGTGAAAAGCAATGGCAATGTAAATTTTTTCTTTTTCAAATGATGTTGTGTAATTTTTTTCCAATCTATTAAATAATAGTAAAGCAGAAGAATTTGAAACTCTCTCATTAATTCTAGGAGTTATCTGTGTTCTCCTTAATTCTCTCTAAATGGATATTTAATTTTCAAAATCCTATGATTATTACCTTGCGATTATTCTACTAAACTTTTCTCTCTAAATGGATATGTCCCAGATATGCGACAATTTATCACAGCGGAAATACTCCTAACATTCCTGCCATCCAGCTCGTCTCCTGAGCTCCAGAACGTCCTTACCTGAAAATCTGCAATACTCGGTCTGACCCGAGCATTACATCAAAGTAACAGCCGGGTCAGGCTGGAAACCAGCGTGAGTAAACCCATCTAACATGGAATACAAAAGTTTACAACTCATATAAACCTGGGGTACGTATATCAATTTACAATTTCATAAATTGTTATAGACATCATCTATTTCACACATTAATTTCTAAGTGCCAAAACTTAGATTAAATGGTCCAGTTCGCTTAAATCATTCCATTCCAACCAATTTATTTCATATATCAATCTATAAAGAATCGAAGTGGTTTCGGGTATTTACTAATACCCGACTCCGGTCTCTTCGAATTCAATGCAATCATAATCCATATTCAAGTGAATTACAATTCAACTTTAAATGCAAGATGTCACTATTTACATAGAAATTCATCATTGATAGATAACCACATCATCATTGTCCATCCAAACGTGTCATATCACAAAACATTTCATATTAGAGGTATCGATTAATTCAAGACATTTAACTTCATTCAATCATTCCTAAGCAAGATTGATCACTTAATTTATCTCTAATTAAATTAATTACTATCTTTAATAACTTATCATTAATCACGATGACCCTTAAGTAATTACTCGATTAATTACCTTATAACCACTTACATTGATTAATTATCTTCTAATTAATCATACTCATAAATTGACTAACCCTTAACAAATTTCTTCTAATTAATCAATCCTTTAATTACACTAGGTAATTAATCTTTAATTACTTTCCTTAAAAATTTAACTTTAGCTTCTTTCATCAAGTAATTATACCATTGCTTAATTGATTTTATTGGTTAATTACATTGACTAAATACCCCTGAATCAATAATTAGTCATAACAATTAATTATTCTTTTGTTAACAATAATCACTCTTTAATTTCTAATTTATTGATCAATAACAAATTCATATAAATAAATCTTTAATTATCAACGAAATTAAATGATAAATTATTTACCTTAGTCCATCTTCTTAATTATCATTCCATAACCTTACCTAATAACCTTGTAATCAAAATAACTTAAAAGTTTTAAGTTTAAGTAAAATTCAAAATATTTAATCTTTTAACTTAAACCATTTAATTATCTAATTAATTTAGCTTTTAAAACAACTTAAATACTTGTCAACTTAAATTAACAAAACATTAAATAAGAAATCAACCCCTTAATAGTTTATGATAATTAATGTATCCTGACTCGGTTACATCTAATATAAAACCCAGAACAAACCTGAGTAATATCTCACACAAACACGAGCTAAACCCTATACTTCTCTTACGTCCCTGACTTCGAGCCTACTCCAGCATTTTCCTAGCATGAACTCGAGCAGTAATGATCTTTATACAAACCTGACACGTTCGTGTACGTGTTCACCTGCATGACTACGCCGATCGTCATTGATCGCCGCCGATAGCACTCGCAAGACGCCGGAGACGTTCCCTGAGCATCCCATCACCCAGATCCTTTGCATGGCCTCGAAATCGAATTCGAGCCCCAAGGAGAACCACCTGAACCCAATCGATCATCAACAAACACCTTGATTCCGATCATCCTTACTGCCAGCGTTAACGCCTCCGCCTCTAAAAATTCACCACTTCATCCTCCTTCTTATTCACTTAGTCCGATCCACTCGATTCAACCCACGGTGACAAAATTATCACTCAAACCATCGTAGATTAAACTCATCGTTAAACCCCTAATGTCGCAACGCCGTGCCACCTCAGCAAAAGATATCGTCTCTGACTAATTTTCCCATTATTCACGTTCCTCGAGCTACCTATGACAAGCACCCTGAGCCACTGTTCGTCATTGTTCGACGAAATTTGACCATAACCCAAAATTTGATCAACTACAAATTTCACACCCTGTCCAGTGTCAAAAATTTGGATTTACCTTTTAAAATTCATAATTCTAGATGGCAAACAAGATTATATAATTGAATCTAAAAATTTTGATATTTGATTTTGATATGTTACCAAAGACTCACTGTTTTTTTTTATTTACTAGATGATATTCAAATCTATCTTACATACATATATTTTCAAATTTTAATTTAAGTTTAAACGAACATGCTTTGTTCAGAGATCAAAGCCTAAAAATCATTCAGCTGAATGATTTAAATTGTTGAATCAGGATAAAACCTATAATATTAGGAACAGAACATGTTTTCCTGTTCTCACAGAGACTAATACCTTATATATTCATAAAAACATCATTTGCTTTTTTTTTATAAATTCCCAAGTTTCCATAGAAACTTTGTCTTGATTTACTTAACTATTTTTAAATTTAAATCTTGTCCAAACTAACATCTCTTGATTGGAAACTATTTTCTAAAATGAAATAAAGGGATGTGATATGATTTTTTCTTTCAGATATATTACCTGTGGCCTGTAAACAAATTTATATGTCTGATTTTTCAGACAAGCACAACATCTTGCTGCATGTAGACATGTTTCAGAAGCTGAAAACCATCATGCAATCCCATTTTCAAACATGCATTACTAGTTTACTTCAATCGTTTAGCATATGCATCAAGTTTGAAGTGATTCATGTTTACAGATAAAAGAAAACAGAGGTTCAAAACTAAGATCAGAGGTATTTTAAAATCAATAGAAATACCATAGGCATTCATACATACAAATATGCAAAGAAACCTTCACACAGTTTTCACAAGCTTTCCAAGTTTTAAATCTAAAAAAAAAAACTTACTCACCTGAATTAAAGAGGCGGAGCTTTGAAAAAAACTTGTAAACTTGACTGCCTTGATCCCCTTAAAGAACTGAAATGCTTTAAATAATGAAAAGCTAGCTTTTGAAAACTTTGATTCTTTTGATTTTCTTGCTTGGTCCCTTGAAAAATGTTGTAGGCTTGAAGATAAATGATTTATAGGCTTTTGTTTACAGGCTTTGGCTTTTGAATTGAAAGCTGTTTGCAGGGTATTCGATTTTGGTTTGAGAAATGGTTTTAGGCTTTGTTCTTGGGAATTCTGATTGCATGTTGAGGAGTTTACAGGCTTGCAAAGATTACATGTTTTGAATTGTTTTTGAGGAATGATTTACATGTTTTGGTTTGAGATAGCTTTCAGTTTGGGTTGTTTGCAGATTTTAATTTTACTCTTGAAAATGTATGATAAAAAAAATGAAAGAGAAGAAGGTCTGGTTTCACAAAAATGAATACAACACTAATCTTGATTTTCTACATATTAATAAATAAAAACAAGATTGCCACTTGTTGCCATGAATGATATCCTATATTACAAATGTTTAAATTAATTATTGCATTAATTACTTATTATATATATATATATATATATATTTCTTTTAAATAAATCATATGTTATGTTATATTTATTCATATATGCAACCATCTTGATTTCAAGAGAATTTAAAAAAAACATTTCAAACCTTTTTTATAAATCCCATTTAAATTTAAACTAAAGCTAAGATATACTTTAAACACTTAAACCTCTACCTAAAATATTTTAAAATTGCATAATTAACACTTTTAAATAGCATTGAAAAAAAATTATTTTTAAATTTAATCATGATTTCTAAATTACCAAAATAGATTAGAATTTGAAAACATGATTTTTATTTATTAAATTAAAATCAAAGATATTCTATTTACAATATATACAAATATACACACACATTGGAAATAGAAAACACTTTATTAACTTTAAAAGATAAAATTTACCAATTAAATATTTATTTACTTTATATTTACATATGTGTTGTATATTTTAAATAGCTCTTGAAATCGGTTTCTATATTTTTAAATAGAATTAACTTTAATTACCCCTTCGAAAATTATTGAATCCAAACAATGCCTCCTAATTACTGTACATATACATACATATATCTATATATATACTTATATACTTGTATGTATATATTTGAATTTTCTAACATTATAAAGTTTGCCTAAATTAATATATATGTTAATTTCCTACAAAATTATCATTTCCAATTATTTAAATTTATATACACATCCCGATATTCTTTAGATTTCCATTTACTTATTTATCCAAACAAAAATCAGATAATTATCCAATTATTAGATGACCAAAATCCGGGTTATCACATACCTCCCCCCTTTGAATCTTTTCGTCCTCGAAAAGGAACAAAGCCAGAATTTATTAAAATACTTATTATCAGAAAAATTCCTCTTCGAACATTTTTAAACTATAAACCTTTTTTTAAACTTTTTTTAAAAATCAACATATTATTACAAAAATAGTTTTATGTAAATACTTTTTATAACTCGATGTCTCAATAAGTCCGTCCTCGTTCTCACAGAAATTCGATCATACGTTGATCAGGCGTAAGACTGAAATTCTATAAGTACTTGGTAAACTCGATATCAACACCTAGTGAAAATATTTGGAAAATAATTTTATTGAAAATATAGAAAACATTTTTGAAAATAGAGTAAATATCTTTGTTTAGAATGCTCTGGAAATCATCACCCCCATCCATGGTCACAGTTACATTCCAGGGTTACATTGCCATCGTAGCAAAAGTCCATGTAACTGCAGGCTCTCAACGGCCTCTCCATTACGCCATGGATCCCACACAACAGATCACAGTTACATCCAGGGTTACGCTGCCGTCGCAGCAAAAGTCCATGTAATTGCAGGCTCTCAGCGACCTCTGATTTTCGCTGTCGAAATGAAACCTCTCCACTCCTACATAGGTCGCAGTCTACCGATATAAAATCAAACGCAGACTGTTGGCTCTCAGCGGCACACACGACTTTCGCTATGTTATACCATAGGTCGCAGTCTACCGATATAAAATCAAACACAGACTGTTGGCTCTCAGCGGTACACACGACTTTTGCTATGTTATACTCTACTCATAATCCCCAGGAACTAGTTTTGTCCGGACTCCTCACAGGATCAACTTTAGAACCCTCCTCCCCCCCTTGGGGCTCAAGGCAGCACCACCTGGTGGTACTCCTGAGAAGTTCATTTCAAGGAAGCGCCTTTTTCCCCAGAGCCATCATCAAAACATTTTATACTATACATATGTAGTATCTTTAAATCATACACCTAGTATGATCTCATACAAAGCTCCTTTACACAAAATCGATTATTCCGAAATCGATAATTCTCAAAATAGGCTTTCCAAATTCAATATTGATTTTACCCAAAAATCAAAAGCCTTTCCAAATCCATAGGTTCCCAAAACCTTTTTCTGAAATCCTCATAAGATCCTTTATATATATATATAAAGATATATATAATCTTTAAAATCTTGGATCATTTCAAACTTGTATAAAACTCTTTTTATACTTCAAAACACCTTCAAAATCCTTTTCTTCTAGCAAAAGATTCATCAAGGGGAGTTTTATTTTATAAAACAAAGATATTTAACTTTGTTTACTCAAAATCAAATATTCAAATTTGATTACTCTTTTTAATATTTTCATTCAAATCCGTACGATGTACACATATCATCCGCACGCTATACCAATCTGATCGCTCACTTGACCACACACTTTCACTTACGAACTAGTTTCGTCCACCCGACTTCCTAGTGCGGACACAGATCTGGTTTCTTGATCAGGAACCGTTATTATCCTTGCATAGCCTAACTATGATAGAGAACATCCAAAACCAATCAACAATCCATATCCAGGTTCGCCGTCGAAAATCGAGTGAAAAATCCCACTCGGATCGATAAAACTATCTCGAAATTATGTGCTCGAATCTGGATCAAATCACTATGCGAATAGAATAATAAACGTACACCTTACATATTTATCTTTATTGGTTATTAGCAAATTAATTCCATTTCTATTCACATTCAGTTTGATTTTCATTCACTAACTCACAATTGCTTCAATCCATTTGGATTATCACATCTATTCTTATCTCAATTGGGTATTTAACCAATAACAGCTTGGACTCTGACCAGTTTATTTAGAAAATATTTTGAAAATTTTAAAAATAGATAAGTAGCTGGAAAATAATTACTAGTTTGTAAAATAGGTGTAAAATAGCTAGAAAATAGTTAAAATAACTATAGAAATTTTTGATGATAGCAGAATAATAATAAGATAATGATTAGTTTTGTAAAATAGTTGAAATATAGTAATTAGTTTATAAAACAGTTGGAAAATTGTTAAATAGTTCCAAAACAATTGTAAAATAAATATAAGATAATTTGGCTTTAAAAAGAAAGGTTGTATATATAATAAATAGCTTGAAAAAAATAGGTTCATATTAAAAACAATTTATATTAAAAATAGTCCAGAGTCAAAACTGTTCTCTCCCCAATTTCCATTCTCATCAATTCAATTTAAATTTCCTCTACCATTTAAATTGACCCAATTCCAATTTTAATAACTTCAATTTCCATTGAAATTGATTCAATCCCAATTCAAGTTGAATTAATCACAGTTTCTTTCCAAATTTAACTTTATTCAACCCTCATCTCAAATTTTACTAATTCAAATAAATTTCAATTGATCTAGTTCCAATTTCAATTCATTTCAACTCCAGATTGAATTAATCCCAATTTCAAACTCTATTTCCAAATCAAGTCGAATTATTCTTGATTTCCTCACAAATTAAATTCAAATTCCATTTGAATTTAAAATTATTCAACTTTAACTACAATTCCAAATTATTCAAATCAATTCGGACTAATTTCAAATTGAACCCACTTCAGTTTCAAATCATCTCAATTCCTGTTTGAATAAATCCCAATTCCTATTTGAATTTTTAAACTTATACACCTTCAATTACAATACCAATTAATTCAAATCAAATCCAATTTGAACTAATTTAATTTAAATTTCAAATTTAAACCATCCGGACTTATATAAATTCGGGTTAATAATTTTTTTTTAAATGTTGATTTAATCCTTTAGATTAAATCAACTTATATCTATAAACCATTTAATTTTAAATCCAAATTCCATTTTGAACTTATTTCAAAGTTCAAATCAATTCAATTTTCTTTAAACAACTAAATCTTTGAGATTCAGTTTATTACCAATTTAAATTTTGAAACCAAACCTTTTGAAGTTTTATCTTGAACATTCAAATCTGAAGTCCAAAATGATTCCATTTTACCTTAATAATGGATATATTACCACACTTCACTTCTCATTTATTTAAACAAATCCAATTTCAGCTTAAAGATTATTAATAACAACAGGATGGTATCATTCAAATTATTTTAAAACATCTATCCATTTCCAATTTTCGGATCTCAAACCCATTTTGAGATCACTCAAACTTCATGATTCAAATCAACCATTTAACTTCCAAAGTTAGATCCCAATTTCATCTCGAAATTTCCAAATCAGGTTAATCATTCCAACTTATTAACTTGTCCCATTAAACTCAATTCACTTAATCCAGTCAACCTTACCCAATTTGAACTTCCATTTCAAATTTTAAACTTCTCATAAATAATCTTCCCACTTATTAAGTTTTAAAAAACTTATCACCTTAGGTATCCTATCTCATTCCAGATTTAAAACTCAATATTTAGAGTTTATTTCAAACCATCTTTGATATTATGTGTATCCATACATATATACATATTAACTTCTTGGTTTTAATTCAAAACAAATTCTTTTAAAGTTTACAAATAACTTCTTATTTTAAAATAAGATTATATTCAAAATAGTTTGAATAATATTATTTATTCTTTTATTTCAATATTTGAAATAATTCAAATGTTTCTGGACTTAGGTTTTAAAACTTCACAATTTAAAATCCACTTCTTTTTAGAAGTTATACTCATCTTAAAATTTTACTTCATTTTGCTTACAAATATATCATAACTGAAAACCAATTCATTATTATCTTATTCTGAAATTCTTTTCCAAATTCAAGGTTTAATTTCAGTTCGGATGTATTTCTATTACTTCTTAATTTAATTCAATAATTTAACAACCAATTCCCTTACTATTTGTTAGAAAGATATATTGCTTTATATATATCAAAATATATCCTTATATAAAACCATTTAAAATCTTTATATAAGAAAATAACAAGTACGCTCTCTCATATATATATATACGCTCATCTCATTCTAGGGTACCACTTACCCTATCCTTAATGAGTAATCCCACCAGAGCCAAGGTTCTCGCTTAACCTTCAGCTCTGATACCAAATGTAACGACCAGAAAATTCCGATCCAGAAAAATTTCGGATAGTTAAGGAAAGAAAGAAAGAGAAAGAAGAAGAATCAGAAAAACAAGACAAAGAAACCTCACATTCGCAGCGGATCAAAATATAATATCAAATAATATTCTTTACATAAAGAAATCTGTATCAGACAATTACATTTTAAATACATCAGAGTTACAACAGATATACAAATAGTGGACATATACAACCAATATGTCCCAGATATGCGACAATTTATCACAGCGGAAATACTCCTAACGTTCCTGCCATCCAGCTCGTCTCCTGAGCTCCAGAACGTCCTTACCTGAAAATCTGCAATACTCGGTCTGACCCGAGCATTACATCAAAGTAACAGCCGGGTCAGGCTGGAAACCAGCGTGAGTAAACCCATCTAACATGGAATACAAAAGTTTACAACTCATATAAACCCGGGGTACATATATCAATTTAAAATTTCATAAATTGTTATAGACATCATCTATTTCACACATTAATTTCTAAGTGCCAAAACTTAGATTAAATGGTCCAGTTCGCTTAAATCATTCCATTCCAACCAATTTATTTCATATATCAATCTATAAAGAATCGAAGTGGTTTCGGGTATTCACTAATACCCGGCTCCGGTCTCTTCGAATTCAATGCAATCATAATCCATATTCAAGTGAATTACAATTCAACTTTAAATGCAAGATGTCACTATTTACATAGCAATTCATCATTGATAGATAACCACATCATCATTGTCCATCCAAACATGTCATATCACAAAACATTTCATATCAGAGGTATCGATTAATTCAAGACATTTAACATCGTTCAATCATTCCTAAGCAAGATTGATCACTTAATTTATCTCTAATTAAATTAATTACTATCTTTAATAACTTATCATTAATCACGATGACCCTTAAGTAATTACTCGATTAATTACCTTATAACCACTTACATTGATTAATTATCTCCTAATTAATCATACTCATAAATTGACTAACCCTTAACAAATTTCTTCTAATTAATCAATCCTTTAATTACACTAGGTAATTAATCTTTAATTACTTTCCTTAAAAATTAACTTTAGTTTCTTTCATCAAATAATTATACCATTGCTTAATTGATTTTATTAGTTAATTACATTGACTAAATACCCCTGAATCAATAATTAGTCATAACAATTAATTATTCCTTTGTTAACAATAATCACTCTTTAATTTCTAATTTATTGATCAATAACAAATTCTTATAAATAAATCTTTAATTATCAACGAAATTAAATGATAAATTATTTACTTTAATCCATCTTCTTAATTATCATTCCATAACCTTACCTAATAATCTTGTAATCAAAATAACTTAAAAGTTTTAAGTTTAAGTAAAATTCAAAATATTTAATCTTTTAACTTAAACCATTTAATTATCTAATTAATTTAGCTTTTGAAACAACTTAAATACTTGTCAACTTAAATTAACAAAACATTAAATAAGAAATATACCCCTTAATAGTTTATGATAATTAATGTATCCTGACTCGGTTACATCTAATATAAAACCCAGAACAAACCAGAGTATTATCTCATACAAACACGAGTTAAACCCTATACTTCTCTTACGTCCCTGACTTCGAGCCTACCCCAGCATTTTCCCAGCACGAACTCGAGCAGTAATGATCTTTACACAAACCTGACACGTTCGTGTACGTGTGCACCTGCACGACTACGCCGATCGTCATTGATCGCCGCCAATAGCACTCGCAAGACGCCGGAGACCTTCCCTGAGCATCCCATCACACAGATCCTTTGCATGGCCTCGAAATCGAATTCGAGCCCCAAGGAGAACCACCTGAACCCAATCGATCATCAGCAAACACCTTGATTCCGATCATCCCTACTACCAGCGTTAACGCCTCCGCCTCTAAAAATTCGCCACTTCATCCTACTTCTTATTCACTTAGTCCGATCCACTCGATTCAACCCATGGCGACAAAATTATCACTCAAACCATCGTAGGTTAAACTCATCATTAAACCCTAATGTCGCAACGCCGTGCCACCTCAGCAAGAGATATCGTCTCTGACTAATTTTCCCATTATTCACGTTCCTCGAGCTACCTATGACAAGCACCCTGAGCCACTGTTCGTCATTGTTCGACAAAATTTGACCATAACCCAAAATTTGATCAACTACAAATTTCACAATATGTCCAGTATTAAAAATCTGGATTTACCTTTTAAAATTCATAATTCTAGATGGCAAAAGATTATATAATTGAATCTAAAATTTTTGATATTTTATTTTGATATGTTACCAAAGACTCATTGTTTTTTTTATTTACCAGATGATATTCAAATCTATCTTACATACATATATTTTCAAATTTTAATTTAAGTTTAAACGAGCATGCTTTGTTCAGAGATCAAAGCCTAAAAATCATCCAGTTGAATGATTTAAATTGTTGAATCAGGATAAAAACTATAATATTAGGAACAGAACATGTTTTCCTGTTCTCACAGAGACTAATACCTTATATATTCATAAAAACATCATTTGTTTTTTTTATAAATTCCCAAGTTTCCATAGAAACTTTGTCTTGATTTACTTAACTGTTTTTAAATTTAAATCTTGTCTAAACTAACATCTCTTGATTGGAAACTATTTTCTAAATTGAAATAGAGGGATGTGATATGATTTTTTCTTTCAGATATATTACCTGTGGCCTGTAAACAAATTTATATGTCTGATTTTTCAGACAAGCACAACATCTTCTTGCATGTAGACATGTTTCAGAAGTTGAAAACCATCATGCAATCCCATTTTCAAACATGCATTACTAGTTTACTTCAATCGTTTAGCATATGCATCAAGTTTGAAGTGATTCATGTTTACAGATAAAAGAAAACAGAGGTTCAAAACTAAGATCAAAGGTATTTTAAAATCAATAGAAATACCATAGGCATTCATACATACAAATATGCAAAGAAATCTTCACACAGTTTTCACAAGCTTTCCAAGTTTTAAATCTAAAAAAAAAATCTTACTCGCCTGAATTAAAGAGGCGGAGCTTTGAAAAAAACTTGTAAACTTGACTGCCTTGATCCCCTTAAAGAACTAAAATGCTTTAAATAATGAAAAGCCAGCTTTTGAGAACTTTGATTCTTTAGATTTTCTTGCTTGGTCCCTTGAAAAATGTTATAGGCTTGAAGATAAATGATTTATAGGCTTTTGTATACACGCTTTGGCTTTTGAATTGAAAGCTGTTTGCAGGGTATTCGATTTTGGTTTGAGAAATGGTTTTAGGCTTTGTTCTTGGGAATTCTGGTTGCATGTTGAGGAGTTTACAGGCTTGCAAAGATTACATGTTTTGAATTGTTTTTGAGGAATGATTTACAGGTTTTAGTTTGAGATAGCTTTCAGTTTGGGTTGTTTATAGATTTTAATTTTCCTCTTGAAAATGTGTGATAAAAAAAATGAAAGAGAAGAAGGTCTGGTTTCACAAAAATAAATACAGCACTAATCTTGATTTCTACATATTAATAAAAAAAACAAGATTGCCACTTGTTGCCATGCATGATATCCTATATTACAAATGTTTAAATTCATTATTGCATTAATTACTTATTATATATATATATATATATATATATATATATATATATTTCTTTTAAATAAATCATATGTTATGTTATATTTATTCAGATATGCAACCATCTTGATTTCAAGAAAATTTTAAAAAGAAAACATTTCAAACCTTTTTTATAAATCCCATTTAAATTTAAACTAAAGCTAAGATATACTTTAAACACTTAAACCTCTACCTAAAATATTTTAAAATTATATAATTAACACTTTTAAATAGCATTGAAAAAAAAATATTTTTAAATTTAATCATGATTTCTAAATTACCATAATACATTAGAATTCGAAAACATGATTTTTATTTATTAAATTAAAATCAAAGATATTCTATTTATAACATATACAAATATATGCACACATTAGAAATAGAAAACACTTTATTAACTTTAAAAGATAAAATTTACCAATTAAATATTTATTTACTTTATATTTACATATGCGTTGTATATTTTAAATAGCTCTTGAAATCGGTTTCTATATTTTTAAATAGAATTTAACTTTAATTACCCCTTTGAAAATTATTGAATCCAAACAGTGCCTCCTAATTACTGTACATATACATATATATCTATATATATATATATACTTATATACTTGTACGTATATATTTGAATTTTCTAACATTATAAAGTTTGCCTAAATTAATATATATGTTAATTTCCTACAAAATTATCATTTCCAAATATTTAAATTTATATACACGTCCAGATATTCTTTAGATTTCAATTTACTTATTTATCCAAACAAAAATCAGATAATTATCCAATTATTAGATGACCAAAATCCGGGTTATCACATGTAAGCATGACCCTTCTATAAGAACATGAAATTTATGGTTAAGTACAAGGATAAAATTGTTTAAAAGTGAAAGCTTAAAAATGAATAAAAGTTCACGTCTGATTCAAAAAAATGTTCACATGCAGATAACCTAACCATAAGGTCCATGCTCTTCTCAATTACAAATTTGTAAAAAGATCTTCCTAATTTTAACTTTTTTTACATTTAACTCCTTATATTTAATTAGTTATGTCGATCATTAATTCAAAATTTTCAAATAAATTCAATTTATTTAATGTTCATTAGTTCATTTATAAATCCTTCAAGAAAGATGATAATTCAATATGTATACAACAATCTATATTAAGAAAATAGTGAAGTTATGTATTCGCCTATATATATATATATATATATATCACATAACATAAATTATTTATATATACGGTATTAACAATTTTAATTATATTTTTTCTAGTTAGAACGTTAATTTTTACAAAGATATGTAGTTAGCGAGTACTGAACCATCAACCTTATATCTGAATGTCACAATGCACTTTATTTTATGATTAATATATCATAATAAATTTATAATATATTGCATAATAAAAATATTTTTTTAGCAATAATTAAAATATAAATAATACTTTTAACAATATTATCATGTTCAACGCAGGGGTTACACACTAGTATGAAAATGGAAAAGAAAACAAGAAAAACAAATACACAACAAAATGCACACAAAAATCGCACAAACAAACACACAGTTGTTTTATTTTTTAACACACACAAAATAAACTCAAATGAAAAATAATTCGAAGAATAAAAAATTAAAACCAAAACAACTCCAAGGCAACGATGCCAAAAACATGTTCGCGTCGACTAAAGTTCTATGAACTAGAAAATAGCCGAATGAATTTTATGATAAAGACAACTAGCAAATGGTGTATAAATCTAGCACGTAGCGAATACGGGTCGATCTGCATGGAATTGATGATTTTAAAATTCTATTCAATCAAATTAACCAAGGTCGAGTGAACATTAAGCTAGAAAATTAGAAAATTAGCCAACTAAGTAAAAGAAAAGAGATGAAAATATAAGAGTTAAATGATAATTTAGAGAATAAATCCACTGTCTAGATCATGTAGGTCAACATATATGAAATCATGATCTCTCTTTTATGGTCATTAGTGTTTTAATTGATGTGCTTATCATAAGTATGACATATTTGTGCTATTGGTTAGCCAACATAAGCCATCAAACTATAACACATCCATTAAAGCACTTACTAACTTTCATGAAACTTGCAAAGAAAATGAAAATGAAATCTATTTAAATATGGTCTATTAACTATTTATTAGAAATATAGACAATCAAATTTGAATCGCAAATCACTTTCTTATGCCATAATCATATTTTGATGGAGAGGCATTTGTGTTAATGATTGTTTAAGCATAGCCTGTTTGGTGTCAACAATATAGGCTATCAAATTCAAAGCAAAAAAACAAATAAAACACTTCATCGATCATCATTAAGCACAAAAAGAGAGCATGAATTAACGAATAGTTGAAGCTACATAATTAGAGAGCTTCATTACCCCTAAATTGAACGGGTTTAGCCTCTCATATTTGTCATTTGATTAACAAATGTAGCTAGCTACATGAAAGAAAAAGAAAAGGAAAAGAGAGCAAAGTTAAATGAAAAACTATTCTACTTGCATAAAATAAAAGAGATCTACACTACAACATGAAAGGAAATAAACAAAAAAAGGAAAATAACATGTATTAAATTGCATAAAAAATTTGCATCGAAAGAAAATGGCTAAGTAGCCATGAAAAGAAGAGAAGAGATTTGATTTATTTCCTAAGCTAAAAACTATGTAAGAGAGGAAGAGGGTTACATGAAACATAAGGGGTATATATACATATGTTAAACCCTAATTCATATTTTTGGGGAATGCCCAAAATACCCTTGAGAAAATGTGGAGGCCAAGTAATCATTAGCTTCTACTAATCATTTAAGTGTACATGAAGCCATTAATTTCATAAGCATGTGCATTAGCCTCTAATTTGTACATTGAGGAAGGTGGGTAAGTGGGGTCCTCATCTTCACTTTGAATAATTTTCATCTTCATTCTTTTGTATCTTCTTTGTACATGCATATTTCTTCATGAAAACACACCTATTTGAGATCAAATTCCTACAAAAATATATATAAATTTCCAATTAATTTTTCTCAAAGAAATATATGCACACAAATGACCATTTTGCCCCTATACGAAGATGGATATGTGACAATTTGGAATTTATATGGATTTTGGTTAAAAACAAGTTAATACCCAATATGATCATTTATTTAATTAATTAGATTAAATATGGTGGTAAAAATATGCATATTTACTTGCACATCATCACCATTCTATAATTTTTCCCTTAAATTTTATTCCATTCAAAATTTATGCTTTATGGTTATATAATAATTTCACAACCCAAAATGTATATTTACTTTAATTCCATATTATTTCTAATCCAATCATTTTTTTAATTTAATTTAAATTTCAATTCCCTTTAACCAATGTCTCAAAACCATATTCAAGTTATTAATACTTAAATTAAATTTCACCCCAAACAAATTTATTTTTAATTCATTTAATTTAGCCAAGTTAAAATTCAATTCCAATTTTAAAATTTTCCGCACTTCCTTACATATTTTTATTCATTCAATTCATTTATACACATTCCATATTCACATTCACATGCATTTATATTCAGTTAACTTCACTACATTCTATTTATTTCACTCCATTTAACTTTACTTAAGTTGATTTCAAATTCCTATAAATTTTCTTTTGTGAGTTCAATTTATTTAACTTACCTAAGTTAAATTTTAATTTCATCTTGAGATTTACATTTCCATGTTTTATTTCAAAAATTTATTCTTTTCAGATTTCACTTCTCCTTTAAACGGAAACTTCAGGACACAAACACCCTGTTTTTTATTTCAAATTATTTTGAAATAATATATATACACACACACACACATATATAACTCTATTTTTAACAAACTATTTCCTTGGAATTTTCAAATAACACTTGTTTTCACCAAAAATCTCCAAATCAATTTTCTACGGAAGAAATCCATACTTTGAAACACGAAAATGAATACTGATGATGCTGCAGTCATCACCAGGATTATTGTAACAACCTTGGTTTTGGAGATTATTGTTAATATTAAATTATAATGGTAGTCATAATTTGATATTTTAAATTAAAATAAAATTGAAAATTTTATTTGTTATTTGGAATAACAAATTAATTTTGAAAAAATAAATGAGAAAAATAAAGTTTGGAACTTTATTTTATTTATTTTGGTTAATAATGATGGAAAATGATCTTTATCTAGAGAAAATAAAATAGTTTTATAGATTATTGCCCATTACTTCTTTTAATAATTTCTAAATGAAGTATTTGATTTTTAAAGGATGTTTAATTAAGTAAAAAGATGGAAATTGGTTTAAAAATGATTTTTGGCTATAAATAAAGTTTGGATATGGTTGGAAATATTTTTCTAAGTAAGAAATTGTTTTTGTTGAATTTTTGAAGTTAATAATAAGGTTTTATGTATTTATTTGTGTAAAATTGGTTATTTTTGAAAAATAAGAGTTCTTAATAATAAAAATATTTTATAACATAAATTATCTTTTTATTGTGTGTAAAATATTTTATTTAACTTTTAGATATGTTTACATTATTTATCATGTTAAAACTTGGTGGAAAATGTTATTTTATTAAGTAACATATGTGTATATTTTCTTTAAGTGATGAATTAATTAACTTATGATATTGATTTTCTTTTGTTTGGGTCCAAAGCCCATTTATTACCATAGCCTGAATAAAGAAAAGTGATGTTTTCTTCTTCCTTCCACTGTACGTACATAATTCATTTTACGGTAACTAAACAAAAAGAAAAAGAACTATCTCCTCTTTCCAAATCTAAACCAATTTCCTATCTTTCTTCAATTTTAGTTGCTAATTTTATCAAATCAAAAGAGAAATCAAAAGGTAATCCATTTCAAAACTCAACGAATTCATCAAATTCCGATTTTGAGTTCGGATTTGTCTATACTATATCTCCTTTCCTTTGCATATCTGTTTAAGGAAGTCTACAGGTTATTGAAAGCTTTCTTCTTCTCAAAACTTGCTTCTTTCAGAAAAAATATGAGATTTGATCATCTCTAATTCAAGATGATTTTAAAACTCACATTTTCTAGCTTTGATTGAGATTTCAAGGTAAGAAATCCCAATTTTGTTTGTTGCATGTTCATTTGTGAAATCGTTGTCAGTAAATTTGGCATATCTCTTCCATTTTAAATCAGAATTTGATTTTCTTTAAAGCTATGGAAAGCATGAAAAGAGTGTGATAACTTTCAAGCTACACACTTTCAAAAATTTTGAGCATAAAAGATTGAAAAACCCAATTCAAACCAACTGCCTTTTCACTGTTGATCCGTGACTTTTTGTGCTAAGTGTTGTTGGTAATTTGAGCATATCCTTTTCGTATGATGTCTGAATTGGAAGATTCTTGATGTTCCCGAAGCTTAGATTATCTGCTACAACTTTCATGTTTTGGATTATGTTAAATTTTGAAGTTTACATGGTCAAATTTTCATTCTAGTATCGCTATCTCGAAACTAAAACGACAATTGTATTGAACTTCAGCTTTGGAATTTGTTTTGACCATATCTTCCACTTTTCTTCTCAAAATTTAATAATTTTAGATGTTTCGAAAAGCTTAGACTTTGTGCTAAAAGTTTTATGTTTTGGGTTTTTTGAAAATTCGATGTTAGCTTTGTCAAAATTGTGTTTGTTTGTTGTTGTCCCAAGAGCAAAACGATAGCAATAATAATCATTGACCTCGGAATTGTATTAGCTTACTTTTGCTCTCATTCTTGTCCGATTTAATGTTGCTTTTGAGATGTTCTGAGAGCTATGATGCCTATAAATAGGCTAGATATATTTGGAGAATTTCAAATTCAAATTTAAATAGAAGTTGAATTGATTTTGGGTTAAATTTGAATTGATTCGTATTAAATTCAATTATCGGTCTTGAGTTATCTTTCTTGTTTTTCACTGTTTTCGAGATGGTTTCATTATACCATTTTGAAGCGACTTTTGAAATAAATGGGCATTTCAAATTTTATTATATAGTATTTTGAAATTATATTTCTAATATAAAATCTATTTATTTCCTATAATAAAGGAATTTCATATATTTTTTTATTAATCATTTTGGGAAAAAGTTGTAAAAGCTTGTTTTCTCTAGTAAACTTTTTTAAGTATAAGAACACACTTTTGCACTATTCGAATGTATGAGAAAGAGAAATAAATGATTGAGTAAAACACGTGGTATGGGACATGTGCGTTTACTATTTCGGTTAATTCCGGACTTGTACGATTGAAACTATCTGGGTTATTGATTTCTGAGTTATTTAGCCAATTTATGACGGGTTTTTTAGATTATAATTCATGTCTTTGGGAATTATCTGGGAAGGCTAATATTGTGCGAGTTTAATGATGTGAGATTTCTACTTTGAGATTTATGGTTTATGAGGAACCATCACGATGTTTTCACTTGTCGATGAGATGAGACAAGTTACAATGCCATTTAATACTTGTCGATGGGATGAGACAAGTATGGTATTTCTTTATCACTCGCCAATAAGACGAGGCGAGATATGATTTTCTGAGTTTCATGATGTTCCCAGTGTGGCATTGGCTAGCGGCTAGTAAACCGCTAGTACAAACGTGTGGTATAGGACACACGTTAAAACTTTTCGGGTTCCTATCCATGAGTTTATGGCACATTCACGATATCTACCTAACATAAATGCTTTGAGAGGTGTTAGCGACCGAGTCATGCAGATGAACTGTTTTAAGAGGTGTTAGCGACCTTATTAGGGATGAAAAAATGGCTTGAAGAGCTGTCAGCTACATTGTCATGAGGATAAATTCCTCCGGGAGGTGTTAGCGACTTTGTTAGAGGCTTCAGCCATTTGAGAATGGCATGCGCAGAGTCGCTTCGACAAGCAAATGGGATTTGGCCAATCCCGGGAATTTTTATGATTTTTTTATTTCGATTTCACCAATTTTGAGATGACGAATTTACCTATAGCCTTGAGTTAGAGAAAGTCTTATTTATATATTTTTTTAGTTTATGGTGATTTCGATATTGGATTATAAAACTCTATTGAGTTTCATGAATTTTGATTCGGAAATTATCATCGACGATTGTTTAGTGTTATAGTTGAGTTAGCTCTTTTGAGGTCTTTGTATACATAAGTGGCATTAGTTCACTTAAGTCATGAGTTATATCCTTTCTATTGCCTTTTCTTATTCGAGAAGAATTATCACCTTGTATCTTATGCTTCATATTATCGTCTATCCTCATTAACTAATTGTTTTATCTAGACTGACCCGTGTATTTTGTACCTAGGTCATACTGAGTTGTTTCAGGTTAGCTACCTGTTTCGAGACGTAGCTTTGATGCATCTGCTTGGATATCAGCCCAGCACTTTTATGTGTTCATATCTTCTTCCGCTTGACTCTGATACATATTTGGTTAGATGTATATAGTATGGTCTCTGTACCACTTCTGTGTATCAGTCTATATCATACTGAGATGTATCAATGTATATGTATTTATATATATATATATATGATGATTACTGTTCTGTGATGTGATAGGCATTCTGTTATTGTATTTTGTTATGATAGATACATTAGCCACCTATTATTAAGCATTTATTAGATATGTGAATCCATGAGAAGTAGAAAAAAACATAGAGCATTTATCGACGTATTCAGTAGATGTTTAGGATAAAATTATAGATGGTTGCTCCTAACCAGCCTTATTCTCCATGTTAGCAGACAGAATTACCCAGTAATTCTCTTTGTTAATGTGAGTCTCAGGGTGGTGCATCACAGCTTTGGTATCAGAGTTGATTTTAAAACAAAATAGGATAAACACAGAAAAGAAGCATATATTATGATAAAATTAGGCATAGTACAAGTGTTACAAATCCGTTAACCATCGTGTCCTTTAACTTATCGTGTCTTTTGAGATAAAAGATTGGTATATGCCTAGGAATATTTTATTCCGTAGTATTCCAAAAATAGAATTAATGACATTTTATCTTAAGAGTAATCCTATTCATGATTGTTTTATTCTAGTCCTCTTCAATACAGATGCTTGACACTCATCCGTATCAAAGGAGTTTACTGATACTTTTGGATGTCCTTATCTTGTTCTATTGTAAGGTTCGTGAATCCTATTGAGTGGCTCCACAATATTTAGCATGATGCATAATAATTTAGGGTTATTGCTTATAGCCTATCTTTTTGTGCAAATTAGCATGCCATTTTCTATCTAGAGTTTGGAGTGTTTAAGATGAAATGGCTTACATATTATCAAGCCACGTTCTATGATTTGAAGAATCCTATATTAGGTATCCTTATTTGGCTGATTTTTTTGCTTCTTATCCTTCGGATTGTTGATGATGATTCTAAAGTCTCTGTATTCACTCTTGAGTTTTGAGATGTTGATGATATATCTCGAATTCCAGTCATTGTGACTTTGTTGATTTATGTGAGTCCGTTCGGGTATGATACCCAGTCGGGCAATCGAGTTTTGTATTGACCTCATTTTCAATTCTTAGCCTTTAGGTCATCCTTCCACGATGGTGTCCAATAAGGGAATGAGGTGATTCATTGAATTTATTTAATATTTCCATTCTTACCCCTTTTGAGATTTCTTCTTTGGGTACTCAATTTTTGATATACTTTGTGGTAGTACTTCACTCGAAGTAATGATTTGTTGTTAATGTTAATTCTCATCATTTGAGAAGATATCTAATCTTACTTTTATATCTCATTTCTCTCTTTTTAATTTATTGTGTGGTGCTAGGGTCATTCTTCAGCTTGACCCTACATCAATTTTTCATGAGCTACGAGTCACGGATGATAACGTTACTCTTGCCGCTTGGCTATCAATCTTGTGAGTGGTTCGTTACCATTCGGAATAATGAACACTCCAGTCTATTCCATCAATCTTGAGGATCGAGTATTCTGAGAATATCTCGATGAGCTCTATTTGTGTTCCTTGATTTTGAGAATAAGTAATAAACCTTGTTTTCAAATTTTTCAAAAAATGAAGATATGTTTCAAAGAGAAATTTGATTTTGTATTTAGGAAAAACAAAGAATATTTTAAGTATTATATATGTGGTATTTCTTTTCAAATAAAATGAATTTTTGTGTTAGGTTGTCCGTCTAGTGCTTTAGGAATTCTGATCGATTCATTTGGCCAACGTTATCGATAGGAATTTCCTAAACCTATGATGAGATAGTCAGACATGGTAAACTGAGTCTTATTAAGTAAAGTTTGGAAATAATTAATATGGTAGTTTGGCTAAGTAAAAGTGAATAATTCTACTTATGGGGATGACTTAATTAGAAGAAAATATCATTTGATGCTTTGATTAATAAAACGATGTATTTAAAGTAAAAGAATACTTTGGTTTGGAAAATTAAAATATTAACTGAATATTTTAGTACAAGTTATCAACGATGACAATAAATTTTTTTTACACTTAGTTATTTGGGTAATAGTAGAGAGTAGATATAAAACTCTATCTTAAGAGAAAAAAAAGAAGTGGTAGTTTAGAACATTTAATATAAATTTGTGAGCTAGTTATTGTTTTAAACATAAAAGGTATTAAAATTTGTGGGTTTGAAATTGCAAAATTCTTTTGAAATCAAGTTTGAATTAATTATCAACTTTAATCAATTTTATATTGATAATTAGATGGAAATTTTATTTATTTATTTTTGACAAGTGGAAATGTGAATTTGGAACTGGTGAGGAATAGGCGCCACTATCCCAGCTCGGATTCAGCCAGGTTCTATGTTTCATGTACCCTTTCAAACAGCCTCCGGCCATGTCTTGTGGCGTCTTTGGCTTTACTCGATCAAGCCCGAAAATTCTCTTCCCCGGTCATAGTAAGGCGAAGGTGCGTCTATAGAAGAGGAAATCGCAATTCATCTTGCTCAACCGGCATTTTGACAAATGAACAATTCATGTAGTACAATCATTTTAAATTGTGAGAATACTTTTAAAACTTTATGTGTAGCCCAAAAATTTATTTTTGTGCATAATCGATAATCATCTCTTGACAATGAAAGAGATTAGTTATCGTTTCCAAAACGAGTTTTCATGTTAATCATTTTAAAAGTAGATTTTGAAAAGTAATGAAAATATTTTCACTTAATGAAATGTTTTATGATGATAACATAAGTTGATCATAATTTTATATGTATTAGTTTTCCAAGGAAAAAAACGAAAATCATTAATTAATGATGTAGCAAAAAGTTTGTTTGAAAATATAGTTTGAGCTTAAATTGGTTTGGGTAAATTTCAAAATTTTAAATTGATTTAAAAAACTGAATTTTTTTTGGTAAAATGTGGTTCTAAAATGGCGATTACTTGTGATTTATTACTCCAAATGAGTTCAGTATTTTTCAAAATAAAGAGCTTTCACTTTTCTATAAAGTTTCTTTTTATCACATTAAAAGATTTTGCTTTTTACTGAGTCTAAATAGGTTTGAAAATGGATAGGCAGTTCTGTCATATTACAAAATTCCCTAAGATTGAGCTGAAAGTAAAATTAACATAACTTTCAAACCGTAAATCCAATTTTGATGATTTATATTGTTTTAATGCTTAGACTAAGTAGAACAACTTTTATTTTATAAAGTTTTTCAGATTTTGTTTTTTGTTGGTGTTAACACCAAATTTGGTCACTAATACCCAAATCCAGATGAAAGCACCAAACACTAGTCACAGATCACAGATAGAATATATGTTGGGGATATTAATATGAAGAATAATAAAAATTAAAATGAAAGCAGTAAAGAACAACAAATTTTATAGTGATTCGGCTAACTCCGGCCAATGTCCACTTCAAAAACTTCCTTTTTATTGCTGTAATAATCAGTTACAGTTACAACTCAGAGTTGTATAATAGCAGAGTAGCCTTAGCTTTAGAAAAGAGAAGGTAAGAGAGCAAAAGGAAGTTCCCTTTTCTGAAGCCTTGGCTACTGTATATAGCTAAATCCAGGTAGTTGGGCCTCTTGAGTAATCCAGGCCCATTAGGGCCATCGTCGATCGAGGCTCAACATTACGACTGACCCCGAGCAGTTGACATGTCGAACGGAAGTGACCTAGGTGGTTACCCGAAGAAATCCTAACACTAACTCGAAGCAAACTGCACCACGACTCGAAGAAGCTCATCCTTTTGCCTATACCGATCCGTGTGCACCGGCCCCGGCCGACCGAACCACACTGCCATACTCCACTAACCGAATGCCCATGACCGACTAGGAAACGACGTCCCAGGTTACCACCGAGCAATGTCTACCGTTCCACTCAGGCAGAGCCACTCCAGTGCCGATCCACCACCAATGTCAAACCATCTAAATGTCGAACGACCTATGTTGGCCCACATTGACCGAATCACATCCACACTCCACCATCGGACCACTCCTCACTCTAATAGTTCTCAAGCATGTCAACCCACAACACCATGTCGAACCACACCATCATATAGAGTGATCGACATCCTGATCAAACCATACCGCCGTGGCCGAACGACCTCTCTTGGCCGATTCACACCGCTACAACGGGCCGCACCATCCCAACCATACCATCGCACCAAGTCACATATGGCCGAGCCACACTAACATAGCCGAACCACCTTTCAAATGTGATGCATTACCTACCCATCCAGCCGACTCAAACCTGTCACATTCCATCTTCGATAATTGAGAGGTCGACTTAGTTAAATTCGCCTTCTTACGGCCTCGCCAAGAGGCGGGTTAACATTTGCCCCCCAAGAAATGCTTTACTATTGGAAGGTGTGTTTGAATAGCCTTAAATTCGATATCCGAAATCCATTTTTCAGTCGTAGCCATGTTATTATATCCATGATTCAAGCCATCCTATCCAAGTGTCATTGCCATATTCTTTTCCAAATCTACGACTGCTCTGAGTCAACATCCGATAATGAATCCAATGACCAAATCTCAAGCCTATTCCATAGCCATCCAGATCCATCAACCGAGTTTTAATCCATCCATAACCAACAACCAAATTTATGGCCTTTTTGGGTTGATATCCAAATTCAGGACCGCGCCTGGCCCTTTGCCAAATCCAGGACCTCACCTGGCCTCGACTCTCCGGTCAAGAACTTTTATATTCTCCGGCCTCGACTCTCCAGTCAAGGGCTTTTATATTCTCCAGCCTCGAGTCTTCGATCAAGGACTTATTATATTTTGTTCAAGTCCATTCCATTGCTCTCTGGCAAAGGGACTCATAATTCGCGATCACAATCCCGTCTCTCCGGTTGGGACGGTAATTGTTTGGCTTGTATTATTTATTGAATAGGTCCAATCTCAATCATTACAGGATTCAGTTATCGAAGCGAAAGTTTGTACAACAAGGGAAATTAAATGTCCAAAGCACCAAAGAAGAAGCCAGAGTTTGCAGAAAAACAGAAAGAAAACAGGATGTCATAGACCCAAGCAGTACGGTTTTTCAACATCTTAGAGCATGCCTAGGGACCGTTATCGATCCCGTACGTGTGTAAGTGACCCAGCCGCATTTCTTTGAGTTCTATGACTTATTCAAAACCATAAATCCATTCAGTTGATAACAAGTCGGCGGTGACTAGATCCAGCGCCACCTTCGTTCGAGGTTGGCAGTGGCCGCACCCGTTCCACTACTACAGCCCGATTCCTCCTCAACGATATCTCTCAAATGCCTACAATCATTTGTGTTGTGCCCATCTAGCTCATGGAATAGGCAATGCTGTCCTGATGCCTACTCGTATTCCGATGGTGTCCTCCTAGCCAGTCTCTGATACTGGAGGTACCCCCGAGTGTCCAAGTAAATCCTTTCCGGTGTTTCTATCAAATCCTTACGAGAAGAAAATTTTGATTCTCCCTGTTTCCTTTTTGGGGGTTTTCCTTTGTCACTCATTTTCTTTTTGCCCTTATCGTCCATGCTTGTTTCCTCCCTGGGTGGACCTCTACCTCTAACAGCATAACCTTCATCCTCTCTTCCTTCTCTTTGGGTCTGCGCGTCTTCTTGCCTTGGGAATCTCTCCGCTTCATGATCGAACTATCCAAGATCCATTGGGCAATCCCGTTCCAACGATATCTTAAAATCTGTGTTATCACAATTTCTAAAACTGTGCCATCAAAACCATTGATGGATCGAGTCGATCCACTGAAGCTATCGCCGCGTTGAATCTTGTTAAGAAATCCTTGAGCAACTCTCCCTTCCATTGTTTAATGTCAAGGTCATTACGTTCTTGGGTCTGACTATATGGACTTAAAACTACGTCATAAACCTTTCAATCAGCTCCGTCCAAGTGTCAATAGAACCACTCTCCAACTATCTGAACCACATAGCTGTGATATCCTTCAAATGCAAAGGGAAGCATCAAGCCATGACTTCATCCGATACCCCCAGTACCCCCATATGCCTCATGTACCTCTTCAGGCGAACGACGGGATCCGTTCTCCCATCATACATCTCCAATGTGGGTAGATTAAAATCTGGTGGTTTCCTACCTCGCCTGATTGTAGGAATAAAGGGACTCCTATTCACATCCTCCAAGTCTTTATTTACCAATCCACCTCTCATGGCTCGTCTAACCGTCTCCACTAATCCCTCATTGCCACCAAGCTGTAATCCTTGTATGTTGCCTCTGATCTATCCCTCGAGTTCATGATGGAATCCTGGCACATACCTCTCATCACGTGCTCTAGTATTCCTATTGGCATCGGGCTGCACAGCGTCATCTGGTATCCCTCCATGGATTGGTCCAGCATTTCCTGGTGGTGTGCCCATGAGTCTTGGTCCATCCAGATTGATAGTCGTTTGCTGATTGGGGGATGCCCCCCGCTGAACCACTCCATCTTCTTGCTAGTTGAGTGCTTATGGTCCAGCTCCATGGATCTGAGCTCTTGCAGTTCCTGCTTGTCCAAATTTGTTTCAAAAGAGGCTGCATCATCTACTCTTGCCTTTTCAACATTGCTTCCATCTCACGTCTGGTGATGTAGGCGGATGCTTGACTTGCTCCAACTCCAGAGGAAGCCTCTTGACTTCCCTCTTGATTGCTCCTTTCTATCACTTGCTTCCTTGTTGGTGGCCTAGCCATTGCTTCTTAGAATCCAAGTTCCTAGCTTCAAAATCCCTGAGTGCTAGCGTTCTTAGTGAAAGCACTAAAATGCCGGCGGCAAATTTGGTCACTAACAACCAAATCAAGATGAAAGCACCAAATACCAGTCATAGATCACAGATAGAATATATATGGGGGATATTAATATGAAAAATAATAAAAATTAAAATGAAAGCAGTAAGGAACAACCGATTTTATAGTGGTTCGGCTAACTCCGGCCTACGTCCACTCCAGAAACTTTCTTTTTATTGCTGTAATAATAGATTACAGTTACAATCCAGAGTTGTATAATAGCAGAATAGCCTTAGCCTAAGAAAAGAGAAAGTAAGAGAGCGGAAAGAAGATCCCTTTTCTGAAGCCTTACCTGCTGTATTTATAGGCAAATCCAGGTAGTTGGGCCTTCTAAGTAATCCGGGCTCATTAGGGCCATCGCGGATCGAGGCTCAACATTACGACCGACCCGAGCAGTTGACATGCTGAATGGAAGTAACCTGGGTGTTGACCCATAGCAATACTAACACTGATTCAAAGCAAACTGCACCATGACTTGAAGCAGCTCATCCTATTGCCTATAGCGATCCGTATGCATCGACCCCGACCGACCGAACCACACTGCCAAACTCCACTGACCGAATTCCCATGATCGACCCAAAAACGATGACCCAGGTTACCACCGAGCCATGTCTACCATTCCACTCAGGCCGAGCCACTCTAATGCCGGCCATCTTCGATACCGAGCCATTTAAATGGCGAATGACCTACACCGACCCACATTGACCGAACCACATCCACACTCCACCATCGAACCACTCCTTACACTAATAATTCTCAAGCATGTTGACCCACAACACCATGCCGAACCACACCATCATCAAGACAGATCCACATCCTGATCGAACCATACCACCGAGGCCGAACGAGCTCTCCTGGCCGAATCACACTGTTACACCGGGCCACATCATCCCAACCATACCACCACATCGAGCCACAACTGGCCGAGCCACACTAATATGGCCGAACCACCTTTTCAAACGTGATGCATTACCTACCAATCCAGCTGACTCAAAACCTATCGCATTCCATCTTCGATAATTGAGATGTCGACTTAGTTAACTTCGCCTGCTTACGGCCTCGCTAAGAGGCGGAATAATATTTGGGTCAAAACATGTCTTGTTTACAGTAGGTCTGAAATGAAATTGTTCTATTTCCCTTAATAATTAAATGCAGCACTTCTTATTTATGAACATGAACTATATCATCTATTTGAGTTAAGTATAGGTGAAAAGAGGATGGTTGGAATATATATTGAGCAAAAAGATTATATATAAGTTTGTGCAAACTCGCTTTGAAATGCTAAAAAGGAAGGTTTGTTTTCGGATTAATTTTTAAATGTGTTAAATGATGATATATATTGTGTTTTCGACCTAATGGTCGATGTATATTACATAACAAATTTTTGTAATATTGTATACGGCCCTCCGTACAAAGGAGACTCCACCGATTTTTTCGAAAATTTCTAACACTAAGAAAATTTGAGAAACAAATTGAAAAAATAATATATGTTGCCAACTAGTGAATATGTATGGAAGAATTAGAGAATAACAAACTTAAACTTTATTTACTCTAATGAAGAGTAATGAATTTAAATTTAAGAATCTAAGTAAGAAGCTTTAGAAATTTTCAACTGTTGAAAACTGAAAATTTTAAATCTTGAAGATAATAAGTTGGAAAATTTTAATAATATTTAGTTAGTAAGAGAGAGTTTAAAACCTATTCCTTAAGTCTTAACTTGCCATTGTGCACTTATTTTACGACTTGCATTTATGCAGTCGTATGAGTCTGGTGGTATGAGGGAAAACCACCTACCTCTTATTGGGTTTTCTTTTCGTGATACTTGTCAATCTACTATTGGTATGACTCCCTTCGTAGTGTTATATGGAAAGTCGTATCGATATCATCTTGTGGGTTGGAATTCGGAATAAACTTGTGACTAAATCCCGACTCTACTTTTGAAACTTCTTAGATATCGATCTCACCCAATTTATCTATTGCATAACATCCTATCCGTATTTTGCTTCGAAGGTGAAATGCGTTCGAAATAGAGACGTATTACTCGTAGAAATTCAGTGGTCCGCAAATCCTAGTAATTCCACCTAGAAAACTACAGAATTAATTGAGCAATCTTATCTTGGTTTTCTCTCATCTTGTAGTGAGGGTGAGAAATTTTAAAACTCGAGCTTGTTTATCTTCCTTTAATTGATATAGTAATTATGTGGAATACAAACTCTTCTTTAGAAATTGCGAGGACGCAATTTTATTATGGGTTGGAGTCTGTAACAACCTTGGTTCCGCTAATTACATGTTAATATTAAACTATAACGGTAGTTATAATTTAATATTGTAAATTAAAATAAAATTGGAAATTTTATTTGTTATTTGGAATAAACAAATGAATTTTGAAAAATAAAATGAGAAAAATAAAGTTTAGAACTTTATTTCATTTATTTGGATTAATAATGATGGAAAATGATATTTATTTACAGAAAATGAAATAATTTTATAATTTATTACCAATTACTTCTTTTAATAATTTTTAAATGAAGTATTTTATTTTTAAAGGGTTTTTAATTAAAAGATGGAAATTGGTTTAAAAATGATTTTTGGCTATAAATAAAGTTTGGATATGGTTGGAAATATTTTTCTAAGTAAGAAAATGATTTTTGTTCAATTTTTGAAGTTAAAAATAAGGTTTTATGTATTTATTTGTGTAAAATGGGTTATTTATGAAAAATAAGAGTTTTAATGATAAAACTATTTTACAACATAAATTATCTTTTTATTAAGTGTAAAATATCTTATTTAACTTGTAGATATGTTCACATTATGTATTGTGTTAAAACTTGGTGGAAAATGTTGTTTTATTAAGTAACATAAGTGTATAATTTCTTTAAGTGATGAATTAATTAACTTCTGCCATTGATTTTCTTTTGTTTGGGTCCAAAGCCCTTTTATTAACATTGCCTGAATAAAGAAAAGAGATGTTTTCTTCTTCCTTCCACTGTACGTACACAATTCATTTTATAGTAAACAAAACAGAAAGAAAAAGAACTATCTCCTCTTTCCAAATATAAACCAAACTCCTATCTTTCTTCAATTTTTATTACTATTTTTATCAAATCAAAGGAGAAATCAAAAGGTAATCCATTTAAAATTCAACAAATTCATCAAATTTCGATTTTGAGTTTGGATTTGCCTGTAATATATCTCTTTTCCTTTGCATGCCTGTTTAAGGAAGTCTACATGTTAATGAAAACTTTCTTCTCCTCGAAACTTGCTTCTTTCAGCAAAAATCTAAGGTTTAGTTATCTCTATTTCCACTTGAGTTTAAAACTCACTTTTTCTGGCTTTGATTGAGATTTCAAGGTAAGAAATCTCAATTTTGTTTGTTGCATGTTTATCTGTGAAATCGATGTCAATAAATTGGGCATATCTCTTTCGTTTAAATCAGAATTTAATTTTCCTTGAAGTTCTGGAAAGCTTGAAAAGAGTGTAATAAATTTCACGTTAAACAATTTTGAAAATTTTGGGCATAATGGGTCGAAAAACCCAATTCAAACTTGGTGCCATGTCACTGTAAAACTATGACTTTCTGTGCTAAGTGTTGGTTGTAATTTGAGCATATCTTTTTTCCTTTGATGTCCGAATTTAACAATTTTTGATGTTCCTGAAAGCTTAGATTGTCTGCTACAACTTCCATGTTTCGGCTTTTGTTAAATTTTGAAGTTTACAAGGTCGAAAGTTCATTCTAGCATCGCTGTTGCGAAACTAAAACAACAGCTGTGGTGAACTTCAGATCTGGAATTTTTTTTGGACATATCATTCAAGTTTCTTCTCAAAATTTAATAATTTTGGACGTTTCGAAAAGCGTAGACTTTAAGCTAAAAGTTTTATGTTTTGAGTTTTCTAAAATTTCAATGTTAGCTTGGTTAAAACTGTTTTGTTTGTTGCTGTCCCGAGAGCAAAACGACAGCAATAACAATCATTGACTTGAGAATTGTACTAGCTTATTTTTTCTCTCATTCTTGTCCGATTTTGATGTTTTTTGGAGATGTTTTGAGAGCTATGATACCTGTGAATAGGCTTGCTATATTTGGAGAACTTAAATTCATGTTTAAATAGAATTTGGATTAATTTTGGGTTAAATTTGAATTGATTAGTATTAAATTCAAGTTATCAGTCTTGAGTTATCTTCCTTATTTTTCATTGTTTTCGAGCAACGATTTCACTAAACCATTTTGAAGTGATTTTTTAAATAAATGGACATTTCAAATTTTTATTATATAGTAATTTGAAACTATTTTTCTAATATAAAATCTGTTTATTTCCTATAATAAAGGAATTTCAAATATTGGTTTTATTAATCTTTTCGGGAAAAACTATTAGAAGCTTGTATTCTCTAGTAAACAGTTTTAAATATAAAACATACACTTTTGCACTATTCGAACGTATGAGAAAGAGAATTAAATGATTATTAAAACATGTGGTATGGGACATGTACGTTTACTATTTCGGTTAATTCCAGACTTATATGATCAAAACTATCTGGGTTATTGATTTAAGAGTTATTTAGCCAATTTATGGCAGGTTTTTGAGATTATAATTCCTATCTTTAGGAATTATCTAGGAAGTCTAATATTTGATGATTTTTATGATTTGAATTTCAACTTTGAGATTTACGGTTCATAAGGAACCATCACGATGTTTTCACTTGTCGATGCGGTGAGACAATTTACGATGCCTTTTAATACTTGTTAATAAGAGGAGACAAGTATGGTGTCTCTTTATAACTCGCCAATGAGACGAGGCGAGATATGATTTCTTGAGTTTCATGATGTTCCTAGTGTGGTATCGACTAGCGGCTAATAAACCGCTAAGTGCAAACATGTGGTATGGGACACACGTTAACACTTTTCGAGTTCCTATCCATGAGTTTGTGACGCATTCACGATGTTTACCTAACAGAGCTGCTTTGACAGGTGTAGCAACCGAGTCATAAGGATGAATCGCTTTGGAAGGTGTTAGTAACCTTGTTAGGGTTGACAAAATGACTTGGAGAGGTGTCAACGACCTTGTCATGAGTACGAATTTCTTTGGAAGGTGTTAGCGACGTCGTCAATGGCTTCGGCCATCTGAGAATGGCATGTGCAGCATCGCTTCGGCATGCAAATGGGATTTAGCCAATCCAGGGAATTTTTATCACCAATTTTGAGATGATGAATTTACTTATAGCCTTGAATTAGAGAAAGGCTTATTTATATATATGTTGTTTATGATGATTTCGATATTGGGATTATAAAACTCTATTGAGTTTCATGAGTTTTGATTTGGAGATTATCATCGGTGATTGTTTATATTATTTGAGTGTTATAATTGAGTTTACCTCTTTTGAGGTCCTTGTATACTTAAGTGACATTAGTTCACTTAAGTCATGGGTTATATTCTTTATGTTGCCTTTTCTCATTCGAGAAGAATTATCACCTTGTATCTTATGCTTCATATTATCGTCGATTCTCATTAGCCGATTGTTTTATCTAGATTGGCCCGTGTATTTGTAATCGGGTCAGACCGAGTTATTTCAGGTTAGCTATCAGTTACGGGACTTAGCTTTGATGCATCTGCTTGGATATCAGCCTAGCACTTTTGTGTGGTTTATATCTCCTTCTGCTTGACTCTGATATGTATTTGACTAGATGTATATAGTATTGTCTTTGTACCACTTTTGCGTATCAGTTCTGTCACACTGGGATGTATTAGTGTATATGTATTTATATATATATATATATATATATATATATATATATATATATATATGATTATTGTTCTGTGATGTGATATGCATTCTGTTATTGTATTTTGTTCTGATAGATACATTAGCCACCTATTATTAAGAATTTATTAGATATGTCGATCCATGAGATATAGAAAAAATATAGAGCATTTATCGACGTGTTCAGTAGATGTATAAGACAAGATTATAGATGGTCGCTCCTAACCAGCCATATTCTCCACATTAGCAGAGAGAATTACCCAGTAACTCTCTTTGTTAATGTGGGTGTAGGGTGTCACAATTATTTTCCCACGACTGAAGTGAGTTTAGTGTTATATTACTTTAAAAATACAATTAAAAACATTTTCATTCCAAAAATATTACAATTTTTATTTTCGCAACACTTTAGAAAATATTTTCCAAACCTTATGGGATTTTAATTTTCCAATTCTGGCTTGAATTCATTTTTAGTTTTAACTCGTTTGTATAATTCATTATTATTCCATTTTTAATTTTGGTTTTTTATAAACTATTTCCAATTTTTATAATGTTGTTTTGATTATTTAATAATAACCAGACATATCGATTCACTATATAATAATTTCAGAAAATTATTTCTTTTATATCAAAATATAGTTTGGGTAAAATTGCTCCATTTACCCTCTTCAAAACATAATATGTCGGTTTACCTGGTTTAAGTATTTAGAAATTCCTACCGATTTAGTGTCATCCCATTATTCGACCAGAATTTATATGCCACTCAACAGATAAACTAACACGGTATAAAACTATTTTATATTCATTAACAAATATGCGCTCATAACTATAAATACACACAGACTCATTCTAGTGTACTACTGACACTATCTCTAATAAGTAATCCCTACCAAAGCAAAGCTTCTCACTTAACCTTCGGCTCTAATACCAAATGTAGCGACCTAGGATTTTCGACCCTCGAAAATCGACATCAATACATTCACTATATAACATGTGAATATTCAAATGCCAGAAATGCCGATTGCTAGGGGTAAAGAAGAAGGAGGTAAAAGAAACAAACCGAATCAACAACACAGAATTTCACAATCGCAGGGGAACAAAATATAATACATAATAACCAATCTTTATACAAAAGAAATTATAACTGTTAATATACATATATTCATCAGAGTACAACAACCATCAATCAATCTGGATAGTTATAATAACTTGTCCTGATATACATGACTCATACAACGGAAATAACCAAGTACGTGATATACATCTGAAATCCTCTATTTCGTCTCCTAAGCTCCATAGCATCCTATCCTAAATATGTAATACTCGGTCCGAGTCGAGTATTATAATAAGATAACAACCGAGTCAGTCTGGAAAACCAGCGTGAGAAAAACACACTCAATTTGAATTATTAAAGTTATCAAAATCCATTGAAAAAAATAAAGGTATCTTGTAATATGTATCACACATAAACAGGATTGATTTTTCCCTTACGATAACCAAAATGTTTTATAGGAAATCCAATGATATTATAATAGTGTGTAAGTACAAATATTTATTCAAATAGCCGAAATTGTTAAATTAGTTAAATTCCCGCATACTAAGCTCTACAAAAAAATCATAAAGGCTCGTATTGGAGAGTGGATTCCATATAATGACTTGGTTACTGGGGTACCGCTCGTCATAGTACATCTCTGTAATTGTACCAAGGACCCCTCTAGGATCCCCTACCACACAAGGCCGGCCCACCCCTAACTAGAATAGTACCGAATATGTTTTAACCGGGTGTTCCCAGCCTTAAAATCGAGCACTCATTTTTCCATGCACAGCCATATCCATAATTTATATATAATTCGACGGTATCCAGAAAGATGACAACATAACCTAATTGGGTGCGACCCACTTAGCCTTGCTTCATCTCCTTTATTTTAGTCATTCCCTAGTTGATGAGGCTTGAGGCTAACGTTTAAAATTCATGAACAATTTCACCTAGAATGCTCATCGTTCTTCAATGACGACGTTCTGATAGCATTCGTCCATACAAGTTCTCCTGGGTCTAGACAAACCGAATCACTATCTTCACTATCTTCATGATATCCATTCATAACGCTCAAATTAGATCGAAGTGGTTTTCAGATAACTAAATTCGATCTCGGTCTCTTTGAAACATTCAATGAAATTGGCCAATATTTGATAGTCGGTTATTTCACAATAATTGTAACATTCATAAGCAGTCATTAGGCTCATATTATATTTTCCAAAATTTATTTTCAAAATATCTTTATAAGATATATATTCAACTCCCATCCAAATTTTCAATATTTGAGAAAACTCAAATACTTATATCTATAGTAGGATATTTCAATCCATCTCTTATTTCAACACTTAGAAAAATGTTTAAAAGTATATTTTTCTAAACCCCTTACTTCTCAACTTCGAGGAAAGTTCCATTTATTTCTCTTTCCTCAAAATTCTTCACAATTTATATTGTAAATTCCTTAACTCGTTTATAACGAATTCTATAATTTTGGGTTCTTTATTTAATTTCCTTTAATATTTCAAAAGTCAAAACATTTGTTTATAATTCGAAGTATCCATTTCTAACTCTTTTATGAATCCTAATACTTTTTTCGAAATTCACTTTTATTTGAATGCTTTGGAAATTTTCCTTACATTTCCCCAAATTCCATATTGAGAATTTCTCTTATAAATCCTGTCTACCGAAATAACCCCGTCTCCAAATTTCGAGTGGACTTATAAATAAGTTTAAATTGTTACGAAATTATATATACAATAAGTATTTTAAAGAATAATGATTTATTTTTAAAACATGTTCAAGTAATTATTTAAAATATCAAAACACTTCTAATAAACATTAATAACACATTTTTAGATAAACAAATATATTTACAAAGCCTATTATAAAAATTAAAATTTAATTTCAATTAATATTAGATATTTGAAAAATTCACTTTCGAAGTATTTCAATAGTAACTATTTTTAAAATTACATAGTTAAATAAATAAATTTCCCTTTTTAAAGATAACTTAGCTTCTTAATAAAATATATTTTTAAAATCCCAATAACCAATTCAATTTATAAATCCCTCTCGATTTACAACACCTCGATCTCATTCCGATTCTCTAACTCCTCACTTTTGAAAAATAGAATTCACTATTTTTCTTAAGAATCTATTTTTCATATCTCGATATATATTCACCCTTTGAAAATATATTCCAATTTATCAATTAGTTTTCATTTCCCCTTGTTTATAAACCTTGTTTATAAATTTATAACTCCTTTGAGTTTCACTTGTTTATAAAACTAATCACATTTACAAAATCCCATTTCATAATTCCATTTCTTAATAAATTCCATATATTTCACAATTCTACTTAAAATATCGATTTCATCTCCTTTTCATATTTTCCAGAAATATCGTTTAAAAATCCTTCATTTAAAAAAAATCCTTTACTTAAGTTATTTTAAAATCTCTATTAAAAATATTTTTGCGAATAGTTAAATACAAAGCAAAATCAATTATTGTTTTATCCAAATCAATTTCTTAAAAATAATCCAAATTTCGATATAAATATTTCTATATTCAAAATCTCCTTTTAAGTCTTTTTAAGTTCCAAAAATAATATTTATAGTATTTAAAATACCAAAAGTTAGGCCAGTGCTACTATAGCATCCAATAATTCATAGCAATAATGTATAACAGATTATTCTAACACATTATATATTATTATATATGAAAAACAATCATTATAAATTTAAGGAATCCAGTTGGATCCCTCCATCCAGTTTTCCTGTATCCACAAATGTTAATACAACATAAACATAACATCCCCAATTCAAGGGGGATATCACAGTAATATAGGGTCATTCACTGTTATGCAGGATGCATAGGGTCTCATCCGCTCCAACGGCGGGAATAATATCCGACTACTACTATATATACTACTATATATAATATAACAATCAACTGATAATAATTTATCAATTCAACCAAGCATCTAATAATTAATTTTAATTATTGTAAATTAATCTAGTCAACTAAATTAAATAATATTTACTCATCTTAATTTTCTGAATCTTTTTATCATTCCAATTCCAAATTTATTCCATTGCGTAGGTTTCATGGCTATAAGCCAAAATCGACTGGTTTCATGATTTTTGAACCTCGTATGCATAAGTTATTAGTTTATAAACATTCGAATATAATTAATTATATGATATTAATTAAGAAAATCATTATCTAATTATTTTACCTGATTAACGTTACCACTATGTTCCTCGTTTGCACGCTCCAGACTTGACCGCGACCAAAATTAAATCGCGAATCACCTCCGGGCCTTAAAACCTTCAGCCTCAACCATTTCGATGCCACCCACCATCCTTGGTTTTAAACGAACATCACGAGCCTTCCATCTTCGTACGTAACGTCACCCTAGGTCAGACATCCTCCACAACGTCGAGCTCCACCTGCTTCCGGCCTTATGTCATTCTTCACTCAACCATCGCCCAAGCCCCCTCCAGCCTCTCGCACAAGCTCGCCTTTGACCGCGACCCACATTGCAACCGCACTCCTCCCTACGTGCGTGCGTACCCGTTATCTAGTGTTTGCTCAATCCAAACTGTCGCGTGCTCCTCTTTGTCTTCGACCGCTGCCCCTCTCTGTTTTTTTAATTCATTTGATTCTGAAAGGAAGAAGGAGAAAGTCGCATGCGATTTTTAAAAGAGAGAGCAACATGTTTGGGAAGGAAAGTTACGACGTATTGGAGAAGGTTTGACTTCGTTTTATTTTATTTTATATTCAAAATATCTCATATTACCTAACGTGAAAACTCGAATTCCTATCCAGACGTGCCGCCTGGCGTTTCTAATGTTATAACCTTATTCTGAACCCAATGGAACTAGTCTCAAACCCTAATTCGATGGTATGGAGAAGATAGCTTTTTATATCGACCATTTAAACTAAACTCAATTAAATTATTTCAAGGTGTTTTCGGATCGTACAACCAAATGGTAAATCCAAACGCTATGAAATTTGAAATCCAATAATAATACACTATTATGGATCCAATGGAACTAGTTTCATAGAATTCTGAGGTTGTGCCTTAGAAAGCTATTTTAACGCGTTGATTAAATCGACGATTTCAAAAATTTATGAAATCACTTAAAATTTTAGTTTTAACAACTTATTAACTCAATTCTAATTAAAATAGGATTTATATTAGCATTAAAAATCTTTTCGATTCATTTTCCTCTCCAATTTCAGTTTATTTACAAATTCTGTATTATGATAAATTGTTATATTTGAAATTTTAAATTCATTCTAAATTTCAACCAAAATCTTCGTATTCAAAAATCAATTTTTATTCCAAATCTAATATTTAACCCATTTAAACATTCAAAATCAAACGATGAAAAATCTAAGTTGTTATATCATCCCAATAATTGAGTTCCAATTCCTTTTTATACTTTAAAAACAATTTTAATTATCCCAAAAGGCAATTAATTACTTTTAAATTCCATTTAAATAAACAATTCATTATCTATAATAAAATAATTAATTATTTCCAAACGCTTTTATAACATTGGTAAATTAACTTTAAAATCCTCATTATATTAGTTTATTAACTTTAAATTGGTTTGTTATGGCAGTTTTTATTATATTAGTTAACTTACTTTAATCACCCGTATTAAGTCAACTAATTAAAAAATTTCATTAAATTCTAATAGTCATCAATTAAATGATTAATTAATCTCAAACATGAATAATTAAAATGATTAGTAATTTTAGATTCCATTAATTAAAATAATCGATGAAGTTTATAATTGTTTGTACCAAAATTGGGAACAACACTCTTCGGAAGTTTTTGAAAAGATAATAATGAAGAGTATAAATTTAAAATGAGGACTATCTAACAAAAACTCCAAATAACAAAAAAGTAAATGCACAGATAAGCGATTTAGAGTGGTTCGGCGTGTTGCCTACGTCCACTATGAAATTTTTGTAACTTTATTGATTCTCTTTCAGCGATTGGAAGTGATTACACCGAACAACAGCAAGATACAACTTGAACTTCGAATTCAACAGCAACAATATAATGTAGGTCTTGATCCGACGGAGTCTGGACGCTTCAGAATCAAAAAGATCCTTCTTCTATAGGCTTTGGGGCTCTATTTATAGGCGTAGGAGGCTGAGACTTTGCTCAAACTTCGGGAGACTCGCTCTGGCACCTGAGGGGGCCCACACGACCAATTCTAGAAAGTTTCGACTCGATCTGTGATCGATAAGAAATAATTTCGTATCGATCAAGAACATGTCCGATGGAGCTGAAATTTGGTTTGAATGTTCCTTGTCTCGTATGCAATCTACTGTGAAAATTTCATAGCATTTGGATCTGTGGATCTTGAGATATGATCGATACGAGTTGAGATTTCTCGGATGGCTATTTGGTTCGACTCCATAGCTTCGAATCGTTTCATCGTATCGATGGTTGCACGTGTTTCTGAGATGATGTGGAGCGCGTATTCCGAACCGATCCACCTTTCTCTCCGGTTTGACCGTGTCGCATTCGTGGTTCTCGCCTCGTTTGTATCGAGTGCCGTTATCCAATTCGTGTTGATGGACACGAAGCAGTGTTAACTAGATGGATTCGAGCAGAAGCAACATCGATGGATACGAAGTGACGAACGCTGATGGTTACAAAAAGGACTTTCCTCGATGAATACGAACCAGGAAGATACTTGAGGATGCGAAGGAGGCTTTAGCCGATCAATACGCAATGCATGCTCTATAGATGGATTCGAACTGGATCGATGCGAAGTGGATGGATACGAAATAGGGCTCACTAATGGATACGAACCCTTGCTTGGTGATGGATTCGAACAAACAAAGGAGGATGGAGACGAAAGGAGGTAGTTACTTCATGGATACGAAATAACGACCCATGGTAGCTGATGGATGCGAAGGTGAAGGATATGAAAATGGGGTTATCACCTTCAATTCGCATCGATCATAACTTGAGCATACGAACTCGGATTGACTTGAAATTTGGGATGTGGGCTTCCATGGCTTAGGTTGTCCTATCTTGTTAATTATAGCCCGATCTGGACTCGGACAAAATTCGTCGATATCCATAGCGAGCCTGTGCATACTGGACATCTAGGACGTTTAATCTTGAGCTTGTAATCAGTTCTTTGATATCTCGGCCTTGCCAAAAGGCGGGATAACATTTTCCCCCTAAAGTACGTCTTGTGGAAACATGACGTGCTTTGAAAAGCTACAGTCTTCACTCTGAACAGCCATTACTCTTGTGTCGAAGGTTGTAACCTTGCGTCGCTATAACCGATTGTTGTATGATAGGGCTTAGCGTTTGTCGCCGTAATCGTTATTAAATGAATATCCCATTCCTGTTAATGCTGAAAATGGGATATTGTTTTGAAATATGCAAATATGTTAATCTGACTTTCGTTAACGTTGCACGCTCACGAGTCGTTGTCAGTTTTCTTGTGTTAAATTTCGTGTCGATCCTCTCCTAAACCGATGTGAAATTTGAGATTCAACAACAAATAACAGTCGTTTTTTAGCATTCCTTCGTATCGTTCCTCTCCTGGATTGATATATAAGTTTGAAAAATTGTTCTCGGATCGATATGTTCGGTAGTGATGGACGTTCATCACCCTTTTCGTATCCATGAACCCTGCGGTTTGTCACCGATAGGCAATTCACAATTCATATCGATGCTAATGTATAAGTTATGATGGATACGAAATCGCTATTCGTATCGATGGGTAGTGGATGGAGTTGTGAACTCGTCGATGCGAACAAGGGCTTCTAGTCGATGGGCTTCATCATCTTCGGCCGTCTTCGTTGTGTGCTTCGTATCGATGGTTTCATTATCCATTTCGAATCGATGGAAATTTTTGGTTAGATGGATACAAACAGGGCATTCGACTCGATCTGTGGGTTGACCGGTTGCGACCGGTCACGTGGACTGGGAGGCGAATCGACCCGGTTTCTCTCTAGGCTCCATATAAATACTCCGGACTTCATCCATTTTCACTTTTTACTTTTTTACTGCCGCCTTCAACCTTTGCATCAATCCAGAAATCTGAGAGAAGGGAACTGTGCCGTGCTTTCGACTCGATCAAATTCAGCCCTTCAAATCTTCGCATTCCAATTCTGAATTAGGTAATTAATCACGAATCTAAACGACGAAGTTATCTCAGACCCACTCCTTCATCAATTATCCATTCTGGAAATTGGTAAAACTAGATCTAGGTCAAAGCTTGGTCGTAAATGGCCATGGCGGTGCTCCTATAAATTGGAGAAGAAAGAGTGGAAAAGACAAGAAATAGATCGATCTAGGGGCTTGCGTTCGATTCAATGAAGGCAATGATATTCCTCCTTGGATTTCGCATCGATCCCTGGAATATTCTAATGGAGATGATGCAGTTCGTACCGATTTTGATGGTGGTGGATCATATCGACCCGAAATGATCGATACAAAAAATAAGTAATCGATCGTTTCGAAGTCCTCAGCTTTATGTCGATACGAATTTTACCTTTATGTTCGATACGAAAAGTATCGACTCGAACATGATCGATGTTTAGCCGAGACCTACTTAAGCGGTATGAACCAGGCAGTCAAGGATCGATTCGAAGTCATCCTTTTTTTGATCGATACGAACTCGACCTTTTACGATCGATTCGAAACATGCCCCCGGAGATCGATACGAACGTGTATCCTGATGGATTCGAACAAGCTTCCTGTGATTGATTCGAACCCATCCCATGATGGATACGAAATTTCGACACTCTTCAGCACAATTTCGACGAGCTTCATTCTTGCATATTTGGACTTGATAGTTGAACTGCATACTTGACTACCTTTCGAAGATCGTCGATGGAACCATAACAACTTTAATCTGGGTCGATTGCTAATATTTAGATGATTTGGTGATGACGGTCAACGATGATGGTCACTCCAACTGGAATCCGATTATCTTCGTCGTTTGCCAGTTTTTCTTTATCTCTGTAAAATTCATCCAAGTGGCGCATAGTACTGCACAACACACACCTTGCATAAGGGGAACACAAGGGCTCTTTGTCGTCTAATGATGATTTCTCATAAGTTAGCTAGTTATGGAAACTCCAAGCTCACAGCCACAAGAAACTCAGAGTTTGGCTCCTCCCAAACTTGAAATACCGGATATTGAGGCCGAAGTCATCGGTCTAGCCTCGGATGAGTTACCCGACGCGTCCTTTATCAACAATCCGTTAGACTCCGTCCCGTCTCATATTTTTGAAGATATGCTAGGGAGAATATGATTAAGGCATGGCTTGTCGATGGACGACGTATTATTACCAGGACCAAGTGACAGACCGCACAATCCACCGGAGGGATATACCGCATTCAGTCGCCATGCATGCGCAGCTGGGACACTCCCTCCGTTTAACCAGTATATAAGAGAAATATTGTCGTTTATGGGGATTGCCCCCTTTCAACTACACCCGAATGGATATGCCTTGCTCAATAGCTTGTTCATTGCATTTATGGAGTATCTTTATCGACCACCGAACCCGACCAAGATTAGGTACCTATTCAACTTCAAGAGTCGAAACAATAGTCCATCTTTCACATTCCTGGAGGCAGTAAGGAACTGTCAGGTGGTCACAAGGGCTTTGATTAGACTTAGCTACTTCAAGACGGAGTGGTTCTACATTCGCTGTCCTCCAGAATATGCCAGGCGATGGCTATTTAAACCTGAGTATTGCCACCTTCTCAGGTATAAGATATATATAGATGAATTCGGACTCACATCTCTTTTTCTTTTCAGCAATAATCCAGCGACCCGAAGGTGAACGTTTCAAGGAGATAGTTCGGGTCCTCCAAGAGGTCCCAAGCGAAGAGAGGAATATTGACTTCCTCTTGACGGATAGGAATCTTAGGACTCTTGGGCTGATCGAGCGAAGACAAGGTATAATGCTCGATGCTGCATTAAGAACTGCCTAGAAGGAACGAGTTAAACGAAAAAAGCCTAGAGTTGTTATAATCAAGGAGGCTGACTCCGAGAGAACTCACACCGATGAGGAACCATTGGGAAAACCTGTGGATGTAGCCCAGGATATCGAAGAGCGAAGAAAAGGCAAGGCAGCCGTTTTTAAGCCATCTAAAAAGGGGAGATGGAAATCAGTTGCCACGTCCAGGTCCGCCTCCGGAATAAGAATTTCGAAGATGTCTCCCCCAAGAACTGAGAATCTTTATGAAGGGCTCGCCGATCTTCCAATTTCGGACGATGTGTCCTTACAGCATGATGTCGGATTGGACGAACTTTCACAAGCCTTAGTTTTAAGCGAGTCTCTGCCCACTAGCGTGGTTGACACATCTGGTTGGTCGGGGGGTTGCACATACATACACACTTCACGGCACTACACAATTTCTGAATGTAATACGCTCACTGTGAGGGAATACTAACTTCATTTTATGTTTTCGCTTCGCAGATACCATGTCTGGTCGATGCTCGATGCTTGGCAATCTTCGCAGCAAATGCAGGTCTTCATCATATTATGAATCATATAGGAGAGAGGGAGACAGAGAATATGAACAGGGGTACTCGAGTCATGAACGCTCTTACAGAGATAAAGAGTATAGGCGTCAGTCTCGATCTCGTACGCCACCTCCTAGAGTCTCTGCACAGCCTTCTACCCACGCCTTGCGACCTTCCGAGGCTCCGCGACACAAGCCGTCCTCCCAATCGTCTAGGTCTGAAACTCACCGTAGGACTGAGATTGTGGCCCCCGCAACAACAGAGCAAGTACTAACCGAGCCTTCGGGGGAAGGAGCAGCGAGGCTTGCTCAGATGAAGAAAGATTTTCCTGACATTTGCTTCGATGGGTTTGTCTTCCCCCCGCGTTTGAAAAGGGTACCAACGTCGGTCGAACCCATTGTCAATGATTATATCATCGATATATTTTTCCAGTATCAGAAATGGTCGAAAACCGTAAAAAAGTCAAAGGTGGCCTTCGACCAGGCGGTCATGATTGAGAAGCTAAAGGAAGAACTTAGCCAAAAAATCGAATTGTTCAGGCGCTCAACAGTGAGGCCGAGTCTTCTTGCAAATCTGAGATCGAGGCTCTTAAGAAAGCCGACGAGGCCTAGACGGCGATGGATAGGATGAAGCGTGAGCATTACGCCACGGTGGAAGACACGGGCAACCGGAACACCATCGTAACCGCCGAGCGAGATGCGGCCCTGAAGGAGCTAAATGAGCTTAAGGCCAAAGTATCGGAGATCACGAAGGAGAGGGACGTCACTAACGTTTCCGCACGGGAAGCGTGCAATCAGGCGGTCGAGTTTCGGAGGGAAAGAGATGCGGCCGTGGAAAAGGTCCGTGAGGTGGAGGCCGGAGTTGATGAGAAAATTCGGCAGGCAGAGATCAAGCTTGAGACGGAGATAGAAGAGCTTCTCATCACTTATAACGCTAATGTTTTGAGACACAGGAATCTGTCTTGGCTTGATGATTACTCGACACATTTATACAACGCGTGGAACTTGGTGATCGAGGAAGAGAAAGCGGTGCTGTCGGGTGGTGCCCTTGATGAATTGAGCTGGAGAACCGCATTTTAAGAGAAGATGAAAAGAAAGTTCTCCATAATTCTATGATCTCTTATGCAAGAGAGAGGCTATTCACCCAGCACTTAGAAATTGGGGAAAGTTCTGGAGTTGAGCATTCTGCTACAAGTCCTGAGATTGTAACTTCATCTCGATCTAAGCTCACTCTAGTGACCGAGCCCCTGCCCGTCCCGGCCTACGACCCTAAAGTACCATGCTTATCTCCTATTAGGGAGCATTCATCCGAAGATGTTCAGCCAGCCGCAAGCCGAACTGAGGAAGGTACTCTGAACAAATTTCATGTGTATTTGAAGTAAAGGGCTTGTTTTTGAAGTGTGTTCCAACAACTTCTTTTCTTTCTTGTCCAGTGAGCGAAGTTACACTGACAGCGCCTCATGCAACCCAAGAATCACATCAAGTGCAGGAGGCCATTATTACTGAGGTGATTACCATGACTGCAGTCACGCCGACGGAGATGACACAGGGGAGCTCGCTGTCTTTGGATGAGAAGATGATGAACGAGCTCCTAGGTCAAAGCAGCGATCCTTTTGCAGACATGTCATTCGTTCTTGGCGCGTTCCCACCTGCTTCCATTGCTTCGTCACAGTCCACAACCTACCATGAAGCCCGTGCCGCTCGTGAAGCAAAGATTTTGGCCGAAATTAACGCTGAGATGGAGGCGGCGGCTTGGGGAGATGATTCTGAGGGTGGAGTGACGGTGCCGGGTCCGACTCCACTTGTGATGATATCACCCGGGGGTGTTGGTTGATACTAGAGTGCCCACTCCGCCCCCGGTTGCAGATCCAGTTCCTCCAACTCCTCCCGAAGAGAATATTCCATTAAGTTCAAATTCGGAGAAAGATGTCGATATCATGCCTTCATCAGAGGATGATCCGCCAAAGGGTAAAGGCTCGAAGCGAAAGACTGTTAGCGGTTCCAGTGGTTCCGCGTCGAAGAGAAGGCTGAAGAAGAAAAAGTAGATAAGCCCCCCTTTGGCGCATTTTTGGCAGTTAGGAATGTACTTTTGTCTTTATTTTTATAGGCCATGTATAGATGCAGGCTCGGCCCCCTGCTAGTAGAAATTTTTGGAATAACTTGTATATGAATCTTCACATACAGTTAGTTGAAATGAAATTTTGTTCTTTTTAGGAATTCGTTCACACTCTGGGAACGACTGATTTATCGGGATCGTGGATGGTCGGATCACATCCACCCCGAGTTAACAAGCGAGTTAGACGGACGGGTCCATCCTCCTTAAACTTTGTTAGGATATGGCCGAAGTCGTTAGGCGGACGGGTCCACCCTCTCCAGAACCGCATTTATATGTTTGTACTCCAACTCGCACTCTGAGAGTTTGGAGTTAGTATTTATGCTCCGGTTTGCACTCTGGGAACCTGGAGTTGATGTTTATACTCTAATTCGCACTCTGGGAATTTGGAGTTGATGTTTACACTCCGGTTCGCAATCTGGGAACCTAGAGTTGATGTTTATACTCCAATTCGCACTTAGGGAAATTGGAGTCGGTTTTTATACTCCGGTCCGCACTCTGGGGACTTAGAGTTGATGTTTATACTCCAATTCGCACTCTGGGAATTTGTAGTTGGTTTTTATACTCCGTTCCGCACTTTGGAGACCTAGAGTTGATGTTTATACTCCAATTCGTACTCTGGGAATTTGGAGTTAGTGTTTATACTCCGGTTCACACTTTGGGAACCTAGAGTTGATGTTTATACTCCAATTCGCACTCTAAGAATTTGGAGTTAGTTTTTATAGTTCGGTTCGCACTCTGGGAACCTAGAGTTGATGTTTATACTCCAATTCGCACTGTGGGAATTTGAAGTTAGTTTTTATACTCCGGTCCGCACTCTAGGGACCTAGAGTTAATGTTTATACTCCAATTCGCACTCTAGGAATTTGGAGTTAGTTTTTATACTCCGTTTCGTACTCTAGGGACCTAGAGTTAATGTTTATACTCCAATCCGCACTCTGGGAATATGGAGTTGGTTATAGGACTGTCGTGTGTCGGTCCAGTTCAGCCTTTAATGTGATGGCTTGCCCCCGACCTGAGGTTTCACTTAGTGAGTGGCCGGTCGTATCAAAGTCACTCCCTATTTGAATAAATTCCATCGTGCGATAGAACTTAGCTCTTTGTGCGTCGTGATTGTTGAATGTCGCATTCGTTCAATCACAGCTCTAGCTTGAAGAGATGGTAATCTATTGCTGGAACGAAAAACCGTGGCAAAGTCAGTGCCTTATTACAGATTCAAACTTCAGAATGCAAACACAAATTGCAAAGTATTCATAGACTAAATAAAGCCTGTCATGTGTAACAGTGACGAAGATCCTCGTCGTTCCAGGCTCCTGACAAAGTGGGTCCGCCACTGACGGCGTTTATCACTAATCTCCCACAGAGACAGGTAGAGTCCTCCTGTCTCGGCAGATTGGGTTCAGTATTTTGATTCGATGGGCCCGCTCCTCTAAGCTGTGGCGCCCGCACAAACTGTCCCAGCTTCCTTTCTCTAATCAATTTTTCCACGAGATCTTGCAAGTGGCGACATTCATTCGTATTGTGCCCGTAGCTTTCATGAAACCTGCACAATTTTCCCGTCTGGATTTTCCTTTCTGACGACGGTTTTGGTGCAAGTTTTTTGTATTGAATTGTATTACAGGTTTGTAAATACAAGTTCTCCAGTGATGTATTCAAAGGAGTGTAATTGTCAAACATAGGATTCTTACGCTGTGGGCCATGATTTTGATCTCGCTTTCTATTTTTATTCACGTTCTCCCTCCGCTAAGTTTGTTTGTTTTGAACGTTCAACTGAACTTTTCCGGAACTCTCACCAGACTGTTTAATCGCGACATTGCTTTGGATCCCTTCCGTGCTTGGCCCTGCATCAGTCTGCTTCCTAGACTATTTTGCATCTTCCTTTCTCAGAAATTGAGCTGCCTTGGCATAGAAACGGTCCAATGATGCAGGTGGTTTTCCAGCCAACCAGTTGCCAAACTCAGAATCGGGGTCAATCCCCTTAGTCAACGCCGTAATAATGGAGTTATCATTCGGATTGATAATTTCTGCACATGCAGCATGGAATCTCTCTAAGTAATGTCTGAGCGTCTCTCCAGAAGCTTGGGTGGCGCTAGACAGAGTGTTGACATCTTTTGGCCTTGCGACGTGCATGCAGAATTGCTCAACAAATTTTGTGGCCAACTGGCCAAAGGAGGAAATGGATCGTGGCGGTAGTCGAGTGAACCACATGGTAGCGATGCCCCCTAAGGAAATGGGAAAACTACGACACTTCACTACATCGCCAGCTCTAGCAGCGCTCATCGACCATTCATATTTCAAAATATGTTGGTTGGGGTCGGAGTTTCCCTCGTACATGGGTAGAGTCGGCATCCTGAATCGTCGAGGGCATTCAGCAGTAAGTATATCGTCCGTAAAAGGAGTGTGACTTAGGGAGATTCCCCATTCATCATTCGTGAGACCCTGGCTCTCACGGATCATCGACGTATCATGGTCGGAAGATCCGGCAATTGTACGTTCTGAGTGTATTGAGTCAAATTGTGGTTGGGTCCCACATTATGAGGTTGGACCGAATGCTGTCGACGGTCCACATCTCGCCTTCTTGGCTCATAGTCTTCTGGGACGTATGGTGCAGGAGTACGTCCATGATCACGACGTTCCAGGTTTCACAGATTTTAGGCATCGACCCCTGGTTCAACCGCGACTATCGTGGCGCGATAGTCTATGGTGTAGTGAGGAGAAGCACCCCCTCGGGAGGTGGGCCCGGTTTGGAAACTGGCGGATGGACCAACTCTCAGGTGTCCATCGGTCATTGCCGGTTAATATCCAGCAGTTTGTATGTGACTCCCATCTAGCCGGGGTCGCGAAGATCGATGATGATAATCAGAAGAGGAAGAAATTTCGCTGGAGGAGTGAGAAGTATGATCTCTCCTGGATCTCCTCCGCTTCTGGTGATTCATCTGGTTGGTCAGCTCAGCATTGGCGCGTAGCTGTTCTGTTAGTTGTTGCCGGCTTTAGGTCAGCTCTTGAAGCAGCAGCTGGAACTCTTATCGGGTAACCGAACCTGATGGTTCCGAGTGTCCGGTAGCGTCTTGGTTAGAGGGAGGTATTGGCGCGGAATTCTGTGTGTCCTGGTTTTCTTGATTGACAGCATTGGAGGTGGTCCTTGTGCTAACCATCTTGGAGGTTGAACTCCTTTCCTAGACTTTATGTAAATCTGAATAGAAGGGAAGGAACTCGAATTAGTGATCTGGATCTCTCTCTTAGATTTATACAATCCAGTATCGATGAAAGATCCAACGAGCAGGAGAAAACCTGAGTTCAATTCTCAGTGAAAGCACCAAAGTGTTTGTAAAATTGGACACAACACTCTTTGGATGTTTTTGAAGAGATAATAATGAAGAGTATAAATTTAAAATGAGGATTATCTAACAATAACTCCAAACAACCGGAAACTAAATGCACAGACAAGCGATTTAGAGTAGTTCGGCGTGTTGCCTACGTCCACTATGAAATTTTTGTAACTTTATTGATTCTCTTTTAGCGATTACAAGTGATTACAGCAAAAAATAGCAAGATACAACTTGAAATTCGAATTCAACAGCAAGAATATGATGTAGGTCTTGATCCGGCAGAGTCTGGGCGCTTCAGAATCAAAAAGATCCTTCTTCTGTAGGCCCTGGGGCTCTATTTATCGGAGTAGGAGGCTGAGACTTCACTCAAACTTCGGGAGACTCGCTCTTGCACCTGAGGGGGCCCACACAACCAATTCCAGGAAGTTTCGACTCGATCTGTGATCGATATGAAATAATTTCGTATCGATCAAGATCATATCCGATGGAGCTGAAATTTGGTGCGAATGTTCCTTGGCTCATATGCAATCTACTATGAAAATTTCATAGCATTTGGATCGGTGGATCTTGATATATGATTGATACGAGTTAAGATTTCTCGGATGGCTGTTTGGTTCGACTCCATAGCTTCGAATCGATTCCCTCGTATCGATGGTTGCACGTTTTATGAGATAATGTGGCGTGCGTATTTTGAACCGATCCACCATTCTCTTCGGTTTGACCGTGCCGCATCCGTGGTTCTCGCCTCGATTGTATCGAGTGTCGTTATCCAATTCTTGTTGATGGACATGAAGCAGTGTTAACTAGATGGATTCGAGCAGCAGCAGCATCGATGGATACGAAGTGACGAAGGCTGACGGTTACGAAAAAGGACTTTCCTTGATGGATATGAACCAGGTAGATACTTGATGGATGCGAAGGAGGCTTTAGCCGATCAATACGTAATGCATGCTCTGTAGATGGATTCGAACTGGATCGATGCGAAGTGGATGGATACGAAATAGGGCTCACTAATGGATACGAACCCTTGCTTGGTGATGGATTCGAACGAACAAAGGAGGATGGAGACGAAAGGAGGTAGTTACTTCATGGATACGAAATAACGACCCGTAGCAGCTGATGGATGCGAAGTTGGTGGATGCAAAAATGGGGTTATCACCTTCAATTCGCATCGATCATAACTTGAGCGTACAAACTCGGATTGACTTGAAATTTGGGATGCGGGCTCCTATGGCTTAGCTTGTCCTGCCTTGTCAATTATAGCCCGATCCAGACTCGGACAAAATTCGTCAATATCCATAGCGAGCCTGTGCATACTGGACATCTAGGACGTTTAATCTTGAGCTTGTAATTAGTTCTTTGATATCTATGCCTTGCCAAAAGGCGGGATAACAATAATAATCACAAATTAATCGGATTAATTAAATTCAAACTCCATTAGCTAAAACCATTAATTAAAACATCATTTGTTAAAATGATTTATTTAATTATAAAACTTCATTAACTAAGCCGATTTAACTAAATTCTAAAAATCATTAATCAAAATAATTAATTAATTATTCAAAAAAATCATTAATTAAAATGATTAATTAAATTCAAATATCATTATTTGAAATGATTAATTACTTTAAAATATCATTAATTAAAATGATTATTAATTTCAATTATCGTTAATTGAAATAATTAATTAAATTGAATAAATTAATTAAACTCAAAGAATTAATTAAACTCAAATAATCATTAGTTAAAACATTAATTAAGTATAAACATCATTAGCAAAAATGATTAACTAAATCTAAACATAAAACAATTTTAATCATCATATATTAAATTGGTTAATCACTTCCTTTGACCTCATGTCTGAACATGCATCTTCTTGTCGGAGAAATCTCTCTGCTTCATGGAAGAATTCCTTAAAATCCAATGGTAGGTCCCGTATCAATGATACTTTGAAATCCGAATTATATCTGATTCCTGATACCGCTGCCATCAGAACCATTGATGGATCTGGCCGACCCACCGAAGCAACTGCTGCATTAAATCGAGTTAAGAATGTCCTAAGCGATTCATCCACCCCCTGTTTAACTGACGTCAATGTCATCACATTCTTTGGCCTTTTTATGTGAACTCGAAACTGACTAAAGAACCTATCCACCAGTTCCATCCATGTTCTAATGGATCCATCCTCTAGCTGCCTGAACCACATAGCAGCTATATCAGTCAAGTACAGGGGGAAACATCGAGCCATAACCTCCTCTGTTGCCCCCAGCACTTCCATATGCTTAGTGTACCTCATCAAGTGGTCAGTTGGATCCGTCTTCCCGTTGTACACTTCCAGAGTGGGCAGTTTGAAATCGGGTGGATTTCTAGCCGTCTTGATGTTACAGGTGAACAGAATTTTGTTGACTTCCTCTGAATCCATGTTTGTCAGACCTCCATGAATATTCCGCCCAATAATGTCATCCAATCTGGCGTTTCCAACCAAGGGTTGCCCCCTATCCATGTTTCTAGACTGCCCTCTAAGTCCTCGAGGAAATTATGGCCTATATTCCTCATCACGTACTCCGGAATTCCTGTTGGCGTCGAGCCGCGTAGCGTCATCCAGTATCCCTCCATGAACTAGTCCAGCATTACCTGGTGGTGTGCCCCCAATTCTTGGTCCGTCCAGATTGTTAGTTGCTTGTTGATTGGGAGTTGCCCTTGTTGAATTACTCCATCCGCCTGCTGGTTGAAATCCTCTGTTCTAGTTCCTAGAACTTGAGCACCTGCAGTTCGACCTTGTCCAAGTTGCCTTAGAAGAGCCTGCATCATCTCCTCTTGCCGTTTCATCATCTGCTCCTGCATAGAATTCATCATAACATGCATCTCGTCCCGAGTTATGTAGACGGATGCATGATCCTCTTTGGCTCCAGAAGAGGCTGCTTGACTTCCTTCTTGATTTCTCCTTTCCCTTGCTTGCTTTTTGTTGGTGGTCTAGCCATTGATTTCCAAAATCCGAGTCCCTAAGCTGTTCAATCCAAAATCCAAGCCCTAAAAGTCCCGAGTGCTAGCTTTCTCAGTGAAAGCACCAAAATGTTAGTGCCAAAATGGTCACTAACACCCAAATCTAGATGAAAGACCAAATAACAGTCATAACTCACAAATAGAATATATGTGGAGAGTAATAATGTGAGGAACGGTCCAAATTAAAATGAAAGCAATAAAGAACAACAGATTTTATATTGGTTTAGCTAACTCCAGCCTACGTCCACTCCAAAAGTTTCCTTTTTATTGCTGTAATAATCAATTACAGTTACAAAATGGCAGTGTAACCTCGCCTTAGAAAATAGAAAGTGAGAGGAGTTGTTGGGCTTTCTGCATGGTGTAGGCCCATCAAGACCTTCCCGGAGCCACATACCTCCACAATGCCGAGCCATATACCTCCACAATGCCGAGCCACATACATCCACAATGCCGAGCCACACCGACCTTAATACAATGCCGAGCCATATCAACAATGCCAAGCGACCCTGACCTGACCAATGCCGAGCGACCTTCTTCCAATGTCGAGCCATCTCACCAATGCCGAATGACCCTGTCCTTACCAATGCCGAGCGAGGTTCGATGCCAAACGACATCCAATGCCGAGCGACTTCCAATGACGAGCGAGGTACGATGGCGAACGAAATCTAATGCCGAATGGTGTCCAATGCCAAATGATGCCTAACGTAGAGCAGAAACCCATGCGGAGCCACACCTTTTGCCGAGCGGCGACCAATGCCGAGCTACTCCTTATGTCGAGTGGCAAGCAATGCTGAACCATGCCTTATGCTGTGCAAGAACCAATACCGAATCACCCTTCTCACTCCTCAGTGCCGAGCCATGCACATCGAACCTATTCTTGACCGGCCGTCTATCCATCCAGCTAGTTCCAGTCAATGGTATTCCAGTTTCGACAAATGAACAGTCGATTTGGTTAAATCCGCCTATCCGTGGCCTTGTAAAAAGGCGGGTTAACACCTATTCAAAAAGTTCCCTTATTATTGAGAAAAATAGATTTTACACTTGAAAATAATTTAAAATATTATATAATAATTATTTTGAAATTCCCATAAATTTTAAAAATTATTTCAAAATTGTTGGGTAAAATCCATGCTCGAAATTAAATAAATCACTCAAAACCATCATTCAAGTTCAATTCAAATTTGAATTTCAAATTCATCAAAACTTGGCTAGCCTATTGATAGGCATCATAGCCCTCAAAATATTTCAGAAATGTCACAAAAACTAAAAGTAGAAGTCAAAAGTCGGATGGAAAACGAACGTAAAAATGCGTAGGAAAAATAATACCCAGGTCTTAAATCTTCTTTGGGTTCAAATTTCGGACATGAAATGGGTGTCCAAACGAACTCTGATTGAAATAAAAATTCACATAATAGAAAACTTCAGCTTTCAAACAAAAAAAGAATCAATCAATTCCGACTAGAAGTGAAAAAGTTACACTGCCTCAAACATGGATCAGGCCGTGTTTGCAACAGTTCAAAATCAAAAATGTGCCCAGGTCTGAAAACCATCTTGGGTTCAAATTACATGTCTGAAACAGAGGAGCAAACGACCTCATCCAAAACTAAAAATTGGTGTGCACATACTAGAAAACATTATCTTTTAAACAAAAAAAATCAGTGAATTCCGACTGGAAATGAAAAGGTTACAATATCTCAAACATGGACTCAGGCCATGTTCGCAATAGTTCAAAAGTAAAAAATTTCCCAGGCCTGAAAACTATTTTGGGTTCAAATTACAGGCCTAAAACAGAAAATCAATTGACCTTATATTGAGTTGAAATTTGGTATGCACATACTAGAAAACTTCAGCTTTCAAACAAAAAAGAATCAATGATTCCGATTGGAAATGAAAAAGTTATGCTGGCTCAAATATGGACTCATGCCATGTTTGCATCAGTTCAAAAAAAAAGCGCAAGCGATTTCCAGGCTATGCATTGATTTAGCAGCAAAGTTTTCAAGTATCAAACAAAAGAGTTTTGCTATGAAATTTTGTACATATATACTACAACACATGAACTACTATCAGAAGAAAATCCTGCAGTGTTTCATAGCCAGAATTGCGAGAAATTAACATGCAAAATGGAGGTCAGAACAGTTTTAGCACAGACAAAACCAAGCATAAAACATGATATAAAAACAAACTTTTCATAGTTTATAGCAATTTGAAGCTTGGCTTCTGTTAGCATTTTTGAGTTTTGATACTCACCTTATAAAATAGTAGAGCAACAAGAGTAAATTGGAGAGAAGATGCAAGCTTTGGCCTTGAGGAAGCTTCAACAATCTAAAAAAGGAGTTTATACAAACATGAAAGAATAGAACTTCAATTATAGATAACAAATTCACCAATTCAGAAAAAGGATGAAGGGAAGTTTGGTTTTGGATTACATTACCTGAAATAAACGACTCTATTTTGATAAATTTCAGCAATTAATTGGATTGGAATCAAGATTTTGATTTTTACTTTTGAAAGAGGAAAGTGGGTTTTTGATTTTTCTCTTCTTTTAGTTTACAGGGAAGAAGACTTGTACTGAACATACATGAATTAAGAAAGAAGCTTTCTTTCTCTTTTCTGGTTAAGTTTATAAATGGGTTAGACCCAAAACAAAAGAATTTAATTAACTCTAATTATCACATATTCACAACTACACTATTATTTACAAATTATAACACATATATATATGTGTGTATATATATATATAATTCAACTCTATAAAAATCACTCAGCATATTTTTATGTTCTAAAAATTATTTTACGTCAAAATAAAATATAATTTTGCTCTAAAATTATTTTCGTTATTAAAAACCCTTATCTTAATTTAAATGCACAAATTACACAATTATTACATAAAACTTTATTTTCAACTCCAAAATTTACATAAAAATTATTTTCTTGCATAAATTAAATGCAATAAACCATATTTCCATCATTTTTATATCCAGAACATATTTTTAAATAAAATTTCATCTTTTCATTTATAATATACAAGACATTTTAAAATCAGATACTTCCTTTAAAAAAATATTAAAAGAATCGTTGGGAAATAATTACAAGAACTATTGCATTTACACTAAATAAAATCATATTTCAATTATTTTTTATCACGAATAAACAAAATAAAGTTCCAAAATTTATTTTCACACTTTATTTTCCAAAATCCATTGCTTATTTCGTACAAATAATTTAAATCACCAATTTATTTTTAATTCTCAATATTAAATTATAAACACCATTGTAATTTAATATTTACAGGTAATCACCAAAACCACGGTTGTTACAAACTGCCCCTTATAAAAATTGCATCCTCGCAGTTTCTAGAGAAGTGCTGTATTCAACACTATTTTTTTCATCAAGCAAAGGAAGATAGATAAGTTCGAGTTTAAATTTACTCATCCTAACACAAGATGATAGAAAATCAAAATAAGATTGCTCGATTAATTCTATGGTTTCCTAAGTGCTATCATTGGGATTAGCGGACTATTGAATTTTTTTTAGCAATACTTCATGATTTCAAAGGTGTCTTACCTTCGAAACAAGAACACAGATAGATGCTACACAAAAGGTCAACTGTGTGAGATTGATTTCTCAAGAGCTTCTCGAATAGAATCGAGATTTAACAAAATTTTATTCCGGTTTTAACCAATTAGATGATTGTCGACATGAGTTTCCATATGTCACTACAAAAAGAGCCACACCGACATTAGATTGACATAATAGAGGTAAGAAAACTCAATAAGAGGTAGGTGTTTTCCTCAATTCCACCAACCCAAACAACCGCGTAAACGCAAGTCACTAGATAATTGCACAATGGCAAGACAAACTAAAAGAATGGATTTTTATACCTTTATTTGAATTAATAAATATTCGCAAGTTTATCAAAATCAACTTTCTTCATAATCAAATTCTCAAATTTCAACATTTAGAAAATTTTCAAAACCTCTTATAAAAATCCAATTTAATATCCAAACTCGTCGTTTAAAGTGTATAAAATGTTTCACTCTTAAATTTTACCATAATACATTTTAGTTTGAAACATATATTTATACCAAACATCAACTCAATTACATTCATAAAATAGGTAGAATACACTTGACCATAAAGAAACAAGTAAATTCCAAACCTACTGTAAAGAAAATAAATTTTGACATAGCAAACATCAAAATCAAAGAAAACTTATAAAGTAAAAAAATTTCGGAAAAGTCTAAGATTTCCCGCAATATAAAGATCATCAAAATCAGATTCACGGTTTGAAAGTTATACGGAATTAACTTTCAGCATAAATTTTATAAACTTATAAGATAGAAATGTTTATTCACTTTCAAACCTATTTTAGACAGAATAAAAAGAAAAATCTTCCAATGTGGTAAAAGAAAATTTATAGCTTTCTAAAAGCTCTTCCGTTTGAAGAAAGTTTGAGCACATTTAGAGTCAGAAATCTCAAGTTATTATTGTTCTGGCACGGCACTTTTCAAACCAAATTTTATCTCTCAAATCTATTTGAATTTTGAAATTTTCCCAAACCAATTAATTTCAAGTTATATTTCAAAAAAACTTTTTGCTAAATCATCAATTAAATAATCTTCTTTTTCCCTAGAAAGCTAAGATATAAAAAATATATCAACCTTACGTAATCAACAAAAAAGAAACAATTCATTTATTGGAAAAATTCATTACTTTCCAAAATTTGACATCAAAGCAATTAACTAAGAAAACCCATTTTGAAAGAGATAACTAATCTCTTCCATTATCAAGAAATGATTGTGGATTATCCATAAAACACATTTTTGGGATATATATATATAAAGTTTAAAATAATTCTCACCATTAAAATGATTATACTACATAAAAAGTTCATTTATCAAAACAACTCAAATTCACATTTCCACTTTTCCATAAAAAATTAACTTTCCAACTAATTATCAACATAAAACTAATTAAAGTAGATAATTAATTCAAACTTGTTTCCAAAAGAATTTTATAAATTCACACCAACAAATTTTTAATGCAACAAAAATCCAAAACAAAACAAGCTCACAAACTCATGCTAAGAATAGCATATTCAATTCCAAAAATTTCAAATAATACAAGGGTATTGCCTCGCCATTGATTTATAGTGAATGACCCCGTTGATTGGCAGCAGAGTTGACCCAATGATCAAAACTATCTCGCCACTCATCCACTCTCACTATGGTTCAATGGCTGCATTACTCGTCAAAATAAAATTCAATACCTAAACCATATTAATTTATTTCCAAACTTTACTTATAAAAACTCAATTTACTGTGTCCGACTGTCTCATCATAGCGTTTAGAAAATTCCTATCGATAACGTTGATCAGGCATATCGACCAGAATTCTTAAAGCACTCGTTGGAAAACCCAACACAAAAATCATTTTCTATAAAAAGAAATGCGTCATAAATAATTCATAAAATATTCTTTGTTTATCTGAATAAACAAAATCCAACTATTTTAGAAAACGTATCTTCCATTTGAAAGATTTTATATATCAAATTGTTGCTTGTGCTCAAAATCGAAGAACATAAGAAGAACTCATCGAGATATTCCCAGAATACTCGATTCACAAGACTGACGAATAAGATAGAGTGTTCACTAAACCGAACGATATAATGAGCCACTCACAAGAACCATATGAGTGCGAAATGCAGTAAGAGGGACATTATCCTCCGCAACTCGTAGGTGATGATAATTGGTGCAAGGCCAAGTTGAGGAAAGATCCTAGCACCACTCAATAAATCTAATATGTCATTAATCATAAAATTCGAGCGCTTAACTTGTTAAGCTTGCGAAAATGGATACAATGCCTAAGAATACCATTAGATTTCTCAACAAAGATAACCATGGTACCCCACGGTGAAAGTTGGACTAAACGAATAGCTTGGCTTTACGCTTGAACAATTACTTTTATAGTTCCTCATTTCGCTAGTGGACATCCTCGTGGAAGGATGACTAACAAGCCAAGAAGTGGGGATGAAGTCAACACAAAACTCAATTGCCCAATTGGGTAGCGAACCCAAAACGAACTCACATACGTCAACAAAATCACAAACAACTAGAATTCAAGATACATCATCATCTCGAAACTCAAGAACAAATAAATGCACTTTGTAATTGTCATCAACATTTGGAAGAACTAGATACACTAATCAACCGAATCACGATGCCTAACATATAGGATCCTTTTATAATATTGGATTGGGGTTTGATAACAAACAAACCAGTCCATCCCCGAATCATATTAACCCAGGGTGATGACTAATGTGCAGATTTACACAGAAAGAAAAGCCACAAAGAACACCCTCAATAGGATTCACAATCCTCAAAGAAGTGACAAGATAAGAAACATCCAATGGTATCAACAAGCTCCTTCGATAAGAATGTGTGTCAAACACCCGTATCGAAGAGAACTAGAATAAATTAGTCATGGTAAGGATTATTCATAGGATAAGATATCATTATTCAATTATGCAATACTATACAATATATTCGTAGACATATTCCAAACTTATACCTACCCCGTAGGACACAAAAGTTAAAGGACACGATAATTAAAGGATTTGTAACACTTGTACTATACTTGGATGTACCATAATATATGTTACTATTATGTATTTATCATATTTTGTTTTGAACTCGGCTCTAATACCAAGTTGTGGCGCCCCATCCCGAGACCCAAATTAACAAAGAGTATTACTGGGTAATACTGTCTACTAATGCGGAGAATAGGGTTGGTTAGGAGCGAGCATCTATAGCTTTTTCTTAAACATCTATTATATACGTCGATTAATGTTCTAATTTTTTTATATAAAGTAGATCGACATATCTAATAAATGCTTAATACAAAACTACACGTGACTAAGGAATCTATCAGATCAAAGTACAACAACTTAATGTACATCACATCATAGAACTTCAGACAAACATAAATATACATATACACTGATACATCACTAGTACAATACAAAATGATACATCATAAATGTTACGAAGGCCGCACTATATACAACGACTCAAAAGAATATATATACATATCAGAGTCAAACAAAAGGCTACAAGACTGCACAAAAGGGTGGTTAAAAGATATCCAAGCGGGAGCATCAAAGCGAAGCTAAGTCCAAAAGCAGGTATCTAACCTAAAACAACTAGGCCTGACCCGATGGGTCGGTCTAGCTATAACAATCAGTTTAGTAAGATAAGTGATAATGTGAAGCATGAGGTAAAGGGCGATGATTCTTCTCAATAGAAGAAATAATAGCTTAAGCAAGTACATGTCATTACTTCAAGTGAAGTAGTATCACTAAGCATCTATATAGCCTTGAAAGGGATAAACTCAAATATGAAAGAAACTAAGCATGAGCGTGCCTCATATTATCGACATGAACCCAAAATAACAATAATGGTTTCGATGAATCATACTCCCAAATAGGAGAAATCAAAACTCAAACTCGCCATAAATGACAACCTCAAATTTATTCTCAAAATAGAGAAATCTCAAAGCTCTAAAATACACCACAATGGCAACCACATGTATCTCCTTAAAGGAGAGTGAAAATCTCAAATAAATGGCATGGAATCGCTAATCTCAAATCTCAAATATCAAAATAAATGCCAAGTGCTGGCAAACTCAAATCTCAAATCTAGAACTCGATAAGGAATTCAAGTTTTCAAAGATGTAATTGCCATATATAATGTCTCGAATGGCTCAAATGTCCAAATATGTAAAAAGGCGATACACTTGGAAAATCACAAATAATCAATAAAATCATCTCAAAGATATAACACGTGCTTATGGTCGAAGCCCGCCAAGTACTGTTCTCTCAAAATAGTACGCCACGTCTCTTAGACAAATGTCCCGAAGAACAAATAAATATGCCTCTTAGACAAACATTCAGACAGACAACATCCCAAAGGATAAATACATCTCAATGGATAAATACATCTCTTAGACAAACATCCCGAAGGATAAATAACCCGAAGGTCAGTACTGGCAAATACGTCTCTTAGACAAATGTGTCACAAACTCTCAGATAGGGACCCGAAAAGTGTTAATGTGCGTCCTATACCACACACACACACTTAACGGTTTACTAACCGCTAGCCACTACCACACCAGAAAGCAGTAAAATTTTTGCCTTATCTCATCGGCAAATATGACCCGAAGGCCAAAACGATCAAACGGACAAGTCAGGAATTAATCGAAAATATAAATGCACGTGTCCCATACCACATGTTTTACCAAGCCATTTAATTCTCATTCATTCAAAATGTGCAAAAAATGTGTAATTCATATATATAATAATTTACTATGGAAAACAAGCTTTGGAAACCAATTCTCGAAATCAATTTGGAAACACTATTGGAAAATTACCCCCATTATAGAGAATAAATAGATTTTACACTTGAAAATACTTTAAAATATTAAATAAAAATTATTTTGAAATGCCCATAAATTTTAAAAATTATTTCAAAATTTTTTTGGAAAATCCATGCTCGAAATCAAAGAAATCACTCAAAACCGTCATTCAAATTCTATTCAAATTCAATTCAAAATTGAATTTCAAATTCATCAAAACTTGGCTAGCCTAGTGGTAGGCATCATAGCCCTCAAAAAATTTCAGAAATATCACAAAAACATGAAGTAGAAGTCAAAATCAGACGGAAAAGAACATAAAAATGCATAGGCAAAATAATACCCAGGTTTGAAATCTTCTCTGGGTTCAATTTTCGGACATGAAACAGGTGTCCAAGCGACCACTTATTGAACTAAATAATTGTTTGCACATAGTAGAAAACTTCAGCTTTCAAAAAAAAGTATAAATGAATTCCGACTAGAAATGAAAAAGTTATGTTGTCTCAAACATGGACTCAGACCATGTTTGCAACAGTTCAAAAACAAAAATGTGCTCATGCATGAAAACCATCTTGGGTTCAAATTACAAGCCTGAAACTGTGGAACAAACGACCTCACATAGAACTAAAAATTGGTGTGCACGTACTAGAAAACTTCATCTTTCAAACAAAAAAGAATCAATGAATTCCAAATGGAAATGAAAAGGTTACGATATATCAAACATGGACTCAGGCCATGTTTGCAACAGTTCAAAAATAAAAATTTGCCCAGGCCTGAAAACCATTTTGGGTTCAACTTACAAGCCTAAAACAGAGGATCAAACAACCTTATATTGAGCTTAAAATTGGTACGTACATACTAGAAAACTTCGGCTTTCAAATCAAAAAAGAAATAATTAATTCCGATTGGAACTGAAAAAGTTATGCTGTCTCAAACATGGACTCTTGCCATGTTTGCAGCAGTTTAAAAACAAAAATGTGCAGGTGGTTTCCACGCTGCGCATTGATTTTGCAGCAAAGTTTTCAGGTATCAAACAAAAGATTTTTGCTATGAAATTTTGCACAATTATACTACAACACATGAGCTATCATCGGAAGAAAATCTAGCAGCATTTCGTAGCCAAAATTGCAAGAAATTAACATGAAAAGTGATGGTCAAAACAGTTTTAGCACAAACAAAACCAAGCATAAAACAAGATACAAAAGCAAACTTTTCATAGTTTATAGCAATTTGAAGCTTGGCTTCAACTAGCATTTTTGAGTGTTGATACTCACCTTACAAAATAGTAGAGCAAAAAGAGCGAATTAGAGAGAAGATGCAAGCTTTTTCCTTAAGGAAGCTTCAACAACCTAAAAAAGGAGTTTATACAAACATGCAAGAATAAAACTTCAATTATAGACAACAAATTCACCAAATCAGAAAACTGATGAAGAGAAGTTTTGTTTTGGCTTAGATTACCTAAAATAATCGACTATATTTTGATAAATTTTTGCACTTAATTGGATTTGAATGAAGATTTTGATTTTTACTTTGAAAGAGGAAAGTGGGTTTTGGATTTTTCTCTTCTTTTAGTTTACAGGGAAGACGACTTGTACTGAACGTACAGGAATTGAGTAAGACACTTTCTTTCTCTTTCCTAGTTAAGTTTGTAAATGGGCTAAGACCCAAAATAAAAGAATTTAATTAACTCTAATTATTACATATTCACAAATACACTATTATTTACAAATTATAACATATAAACATATAATTCAACTCTATAAAAATCACAAAACATATATTTATGTTCTAAAAATTATTTTACAACAAAACAAAAAATGCTTTTTCTCTAAAAATTATTTACATTATTAAAAACCCTTATCTTAATTTAAATGCATAAATTACACAATTATTACATAAAACTCTATTTTTAACTAGAAAAATTACATAAACTTTTTTTCTTGCATAAATTAAAAGCAATAAACCATATTTCCATCATTTTTATATCCAAAACATATTTTAAATAAAATTTCATCTTTTTATTTATAATATACAACATAGTTTAAAATAAAATACTTCCTTTAAAAACTATTAAAAGAAGCAATTGGCAATAATTACAAGAATTATTGCATTTACAATAAATAAAATCGCATTTCATTCATTTTTTATCATAATTAAACAAAATAAAGTTCCAAAAGTTTATTTTCACATTTTATTTTCCAAAATCCATTGTTTATTTCAAACAAACAATTTAAATCTCCAATTTATTTTTAATTCTCAATATTAAATTATAAACATCGTTATAATTTAATATTTATAGGCAATTATCAAAACTAGGGTTGTTACAAAAAAACAAAATAGATAAGTTATTAAATTCTGTGAAGTTTTAAAATACCACCGTTTGTCGTAAAATACATTAAACGAGAATTTGTTTATTTTTTTACGAATTAAAAATTATGAAAAAATTCTAAAAACTGAATTGAAAATACGTCATTAGAAATCAAGCCTAAATTTGAAATAGATAGTTTATCATAATTTAAATTCAAACCCAAACATTTAAAACAATTAAATATTCAAATCCGAAGACCAAAAAATACGGATCGTTGCACAAGATCGTATATACGATCTTTTTGTACTAGCCAAACAAGCGCTATAAGTTTATTATGCTTCGTATCCATCTCTAAAAGAGATAAAGTAGATTGGTAGGCAGTATTGGAAACAAGGCAAGATTTATGTTTGATGAAAAGAATATTCCAAACAAGCATGCTTATCAGGCAGATCTTGAGAAAAATAACAAATTAATAATAACCGACGATTATATTAATATTTGGCCTTTAAAGATACAGAGTATGAGACCGAGTCTGGATCAAAAAACGATGAAGAGTAAGTATTAATGTACATCTTGGTTGACGGTAATTTATATGGTTATTAATGTTACATTTTCTAATAAGAAATTATAAGTTTTTCCATAATTAAATCATATGTTCTTCCGTGATGAAATGTTATATATATGACGGGTATTTTGTTATGAGGTCGGAGATCGTCCCATTCAACCCCCTCTTCTAGTTAGAGATAGACTAGCGTGGGAGGCGATGGTAGTACCCATCACTAGTAGAGCATCCCATAGTAGTAGTAGTGACTAAAGTGAGTGAGTAAGTATCAAATTTATTACAACGTCATAAATATTTTGTGTATGATATATTATTCATGGTTTATTAAAGGTCTATATCATAATTAATGTGGAGGCTTTGAGCTGGAGCACTCTGATGTTGTTCTTAATGTTTCCAAGACTGCTTGTAAAGCAGAACGACTGCATGCTAGCATAGGTGGGTTAATATCCCACCCCATATTTTTGAGTGCATCAGACAGGATTTCATCGTAAGTGTAAATTTATATTTCATTTTATATATAACCACTGTACAATTTGCTGATGAGTTATAAATGTATAACTTATTTTATTTCAATATACAAGGGGAATTAGACTTACAGGAATCTGACCTTGCTTTTTGCAGAAATTACTAGATGAGAAAATATGGAAAAACTACCATAATACGATGTTAAGCATATAAAAGGGAGAAGAATGCCCGACTGGACGAGTGGAAGCGTATGACAAACTTAGATCGATTACTGGAAAACTCCAGAAGCAAAAGTAAGTTTACTAATCTCGTATATTTATTAAAAAATTTGTAGAATTAGTATAATAATTGCATTAATTTACAAATGTGAAATGTAATGTTCATTTTAAATTTATAGGCAGATTCAGAGAAGAAACTTGAAAATAGAAATGAAATCCCCATCAACATCATGGTTGTCCGAAGTCATTCCCACATTATCGACAAGAGGTGGTAAATTTATTATTTGCGATAGTATATACTTATTATTACATTGTATAATTATATATATATACATAATACAGAATAATTATTTTCGGAAAGTGAGTGTGGTCGTCCCATCTCCTATGTGGACGTGTTTCCTTGTACTTTTGTCATCGAGCATGTCAATAAAGATGGCATAATAACTTACATATGGAATGACATGAAATCACAAGTAGCTATGGTAAGCATTTTTAAATTATAAGTTATTAATAACTACTTTAAATAATAAGTTATAAATAATTAAAATAATATAATGTAATTTTTATTCTATTTGGAATCGCAGGATAAATTCATGCAAGAACAAGAGAAACTGCTCAATGGAATAGGACGGGATGAGCTGACTGTTAACAAGGAGGACCATATCTTTGAGCTGTCATAGAGCCTCCAATGAGGAATATATGTTATGGGTTTGGATACCAAGAGGTGTGTCGTATATTTATGAATAATGCATAACACATTGATTTTATTGATCACAATTTATGAAACTCATACACTTTGGTAAACATATTATAGGCCAGATGTAGGAAAGAAGCTATCAAAATGCTCAAGATAATCAGGAGATTATAGATTTGAGATCTAGGATAATTGACACCAAGGATCAAGCGAGGCATCAGATTGTTGACCTTAAGGAACGAGGCAAACGTCAGATTGAGGAGATGTGCCAGATGTTGGATGATTGCATTGTTGCCTATACGCTGCGGCATGGCACAATTTCTTCATCAACAGGATCCAAAGATAATGATCAGGACTGATAGGCATGGTTTTTTTTGTTTGTATTAAGACATTGTACATATATGCACTTTCAAAAGGGTGAGAAAATTTAACTTATGAGATAGTTTAACTTTATTGCTAAGTAGTTTGAGAGTTGCATATACAATAAGATGGATGAGGTTGATGTGATTTGATATATATAGTACATTTTGAGATGTGTTGGATGTATGAGGTTGATCTGAAGTGGTGTTGGATGTATTTTTACTTGTTGATTGATTTAAAGTTGGTTGCTATTGGTTTATTGTATATTATTGGATGTTTGAGTATATTGTTTGATGTTTGAGATTTGTTCATTATATATGTTGATGTTTTCTATTATTGATTTGATATATGTTATTTGGGCTTTGATATACATGATTTATATTTATGAAATTGAGTTGTGAAATATATTATTATATAGGTGTTGTTTGGGGTTGCATAGCTGCTATAATAAAAAGCATTCTAGATTGCCGACGACTTCCGACGGCTTATTGGAGCAACATGTGGATGGCTCCTAATAGCTAGCGATGCCGAACCGGTATAGCCATGACCTTCCACTTATACATGACGGGTCATAAAAAGCTATCGGCATAGTCGTTGAAAGCCGTTGTAAATGAGGCGGCCGAGCCATAGAAAATGTTGTCGAAGTAAAGTCCTTCGACAACCAATATTTCTATGGTTTTTTCCATTGGCTTTCGATGGCTAGCGACAATCCCAAGGGTTTCCAGCCTTCAAAATTCCTTTCGTTTCTTACAGTGAAAGCAAGATGGTAATCTATAATATTCTATTCTATTATATATAAAATAGAATATCTAACATTTTGTACTCTGTCCATAATTTTTCTTACCCTATATACTAATTTCTAAGCAATCTAAGAGATTGTTAATATTTACATCTTTATAATTTCATACTCATATATCTCGAATATCAATGATATCATCAAGGATAACAACATACAATTAATTTGATGGAGTGTATTTCTATTTGTTTATTTCATTCTAATTTGATATTTTAATTTTCTATTCTATTGTCACATAAAGAAACAGATATCCGACCATTTTTATACTCTTTCAATAATTCTTCTAGTCATGAATGTTAAATTCTCAACGATTCGAGAGACTATTAACATATATACCCTTGTAATTTCATTTTCGTGCATCTTAGATACTAAAGATATCATCAATGCATATAACATACCATAAATTCAATGTAACCTCCTTCCATCTGTTTATTTCATTCTAAATAAATAATTAAAAATTATTTTTGACTCATCGTGAACTAATTTTGTTTAGTTATTTATTTAAGATCGAATTTTTTGTTTGTATTTAAATTATTTTAGGTTTTAGACTAAGTTAGTGAATTTATAATTTAGAGAATTGATGGATTACTTTTCAAATAATTTGCTAATTTTCTATTAACTTATCTATATTTTTTTATTAGCAAATATTATATTACAATATTAAAAAATTTAAATAATTTTTGTTTGTTATTTACTAGGTAGTGATTTTGTTATTTGTATTTCAATGATCTATTAAATTTCAAGATTATAGATGTAGTCACCTCTGAAATCATATGTAAAATAGTAATTAAATATCACTGAATTCAACGTAGGCATAGAAAAACCATTATAAATGATGTCCTACTTTTACAATCCTATTTTTCTCGTTTTTGCATATTTTAACTAACTTTTATTAATTTGCTATGAATTGCAAAATTTGAACCATCATAATGTACGAATCATTGATTAATATCATTTAGAAATCATAGCCAATAACTACATTTAGTGGCTCTATATTCTTATTTGAGGGGTGTACGAACTAATTTTTTCAACAAATTTTTCAGTGCTTTAATTTAGAACTTGAAGATCAGGATAACTAGCTTGTGTTACTTGGATTTTATTTAAATCTACAATGAGATCAAATCAAATAGGTCCAATGAAGAATTTGGGGAAGCTGACTAGAAGGCAGATGGTGAAGGAAGTGTTGTAAACCAAAGGGCAAATAAGGGTACCATGCAACCTCTACCCGATCTTATAACTAGAAAGGAATTTGATGGGTAATTGTTAAATTTTACCAAACAAATGGAAAAAAACCATGGGTCTTAATAGCATAGTTGGCTCGGCAATTTGACATAAGGAGGAAAGCACCTCAAAGAGAAGGATCTCATGCTAGAGATCACAGAGAAAAAAGGATTTATCCAGCTAGTTCTGATGAAGGAAGTTCCACAGCAAGGCTAGAATTAGTCAAAATAGAGTAGGAAAGAGAATATTAAAAGGGATAAAGTACCTAGAGTAAACGCTCTAGGAGCATCTTTTGAAATGATCCACCATCGAACATTACTAATCAATTACATCGAGGCAACGGTCGATGTCATGGAACTAAAAGGATTTGGGATCATGATGCATGCCCAATTGATGGTACGATTGGAAGAAATGCTGAAAGAATAATCATTAAAGAGGTTGGTCCCAGGGACATAGTTGGGGAAGATAGCATAATGGAAATAAATGGTTAAGACGAATGATTTTACTAAAGATATAAGACGTAGGCATCAGACTACCAACCATCAACGCTTATGCACCAACCATCAAGGTCATTTGCGAAATCGGGTATAAGGTTATGCAATCGATAATCGACATCAAGGGAAAAAGGAGTTTGAATTAGGAGATAAAGTGATTACTTCATTGTGTGAACTACACGGGCAAGTGGGAGACCGCCTTTAGTCAGAATCCATTTACAATGTAAATTAAAATGGTGTAATATCCGAGGACATTTATCATGTTATCGATGCTAATGTATAATGACTTAGTGGATCCTACATAACATCTTCTTAGGTATGATTGCCATACGGATGGTGCTAGAGCAGATGATTTTTAAAGTGTAATATGCCCTTTATTTTTTGAAAGGACTCGCAACTATGTAGATTTGTAGGCTAAAGTCGGGTTCCATTAGGTCCTATGATCATTGGAAAAAAAAAATTCATCCAATTTTGAGTGCACAAAATACAACTGAAGGATTCAAATTCGCTGGCTAATGTAAATTGAAAAATAGTGGAATCACAAAAGATTTATTTAAAAAGGTTTAATGATGTCGCTGCTGAAGTAAGAATTCCAAAGGATAGTCTTTTGCCGATAGCATTAGTAGGATGTGTCGTCAAGGATATAGATTTCGGGCTTTGGCTATTTATGAAGTTGCCGAGTATGTTGAAGGGCTTCCATAATAAAGCTAAATAATTAAGAGTATATATTAAATATGGTGAAGCCGGAAGAACCAAGTAGTTCAACGAAAAGTAATGAGGCCATAAAGAAGGAAGTTAGTAGGGGGAGCATAAATAATGATAATAATGAAATGGAAAATAATCAACTTGGAGAATAAAGCAAGAACCTAGGAAATGATTTTGGTTTGCATGTAATGGGATATATATGGAGTTCGTAGACTCCATGGAAAATGTTTACTTAGCGACCAAAAATGCAATTCGGTACAAAAGCCAACTCCAAAGGAGGCAACTAAGGAATGGAAAGTATTATCTCTGCTATGAGATGCATGGGAACAATTTTTATGAGTGTATGCACTTGAAGGATACGATTGAAGAAGCTAATAAGGAAGAAACAACGACTTTAATATGTGAAGAACCCGTACAAAATTGATTTGAGAAATAACCAACGCTCGAGTCTGTCATATTGGGGTGAAGAAGAAGGAAAAGTAGGGTTACTTGGAGGTGATTTAGTCATTATAGAAATATTAGGAGGTCTACATCTTGAGCAGAAGAGTTGGGATGAAATGGAAAGATATGGGATTCCTTGAATCATGTCCTAAAAGAGGATTGTTATGATGTGGAAAATGGTTCTCCGACGAAACACTTGAATAGAATGGATGATGGCATTTTTTTGAATTAGGGATGTAAATGGCATCAAATCTCCTACATTCAATTCAATGGTGATAACGACAAGATTGAGCTAGCCATAGTTTATTGAATGTTGGTTGATAGTGAAAGCTCGGTGAAAATCTTGTTTAAACATTCTTTTGATGAAATGAGACATGATACGAAGGATTTTTTTCATGTAACCTCTATTTAAAAGGGTTCAATGGAGAGGTGACGTCATCAGTCAGATGTTTTAACTTGATTGTAAAAGTAGGAGATAAACCCCAAAGGGTTGTGTGGATCGAGAAGTTGTGGTTGTAGATGGATAATCTTCATATAATGTGTTTCAAGGCCAATTGGCCCTATATTTTTTAGAATCACTCTACTGCATGGTGTATAACAACCTAGAATTTGACCACCCTAAATTATAACACTTAAATTGATTTTAAATATAAAGTGCATAAGATTTTATGATTCAAATAATATCAGATAGGATTTGGAGATAGAAATTTACAAAAAATTAAGAATCGTTGCTTATATCAGCAAAAGTGACAAAAGTCTAAATTCATAAAATTAAGTTTTAGTGGTTAAATAAATTATTTTAACTATTTTAAGTATGGTGTTAATTTTTAATAACAATATGAAAACTTATTTTCAAGTTTTATTTACATTAATAGATAGTTGAATAAAAACATCAAAATGTGACCATAAAACATTTTGTCGAAAATCAACATTTTGTCAAACAAAAGTTGTCGCAACGTTGTTGCACCTTTATTTTCATATTTATTTACACAAATTTAAATAAGGCAAGTATTAAATAATTCACTAAACAAGTTTACTTTTCCTAAACAAGTTTAGAAAATTCTAGAAACCATTAGCAAAAACTAAGCACCAAAAGATAAAAGTATCAAAATCAAATCTGAAAAATTATCTTACATTATTTTACTTAACACCTTAGTGATTAAGGCATAAAGCAGAGACGTGAAAGATGATGTAAATTGTTGAAAAATATAGTTTACATAAAGGCGAAGTAAAGGGCATTTTGCTTATTTACATAATAATATTTTATTCCGAATCTTTTCCAATAGATGCCCACCCACTTCTTTACTTTTTTTCACACTGCTTCTTCTTCATTTCTAAGCTTTCTCTCTTTTTTTCATGGCTTTCCACCTCAATTAAATAATGCCAAAATTCAATCCAAAAATTTACTAAAATAAATATCCGTCTGAACACCGCGAAACCACACACAAACTCCCTCTTCCCCTTCCCTTACCTACGACCTAGCCCCCTACCCATGGCCAAGCCCATCTCTCCCTCTAGTTAAAGCCGTGACTATCCTCCCCTAATCTAAGTCCCAGCCATTTAGAGACAAGCGTGCAAGGATTCATGAGCTAAAAATCTCGTGTAGCGGAGCTATAGCCGATTCTTCAATTGAAAACCAAAAAAAAAGTGAGAACTCCTAATTATATACATATGTATATATGGATGTGATGATGTCATATGATTTTATGGATGTTTATTCATTATTTTGATCATCATATACTGTTTATCTCATGTGAATGTTTGAACAAGTCACGATATACACGTTGTTATTTCACATGGAAAAAAATTTCTGAATGAATTTGAAAAGAAGTATGGGATCATTTAATACCTTCTAAAATGATTGAAAATGTTTTAGAAATGCTTCGTGAACATATCAACTTATCTTGACAAGTTTTAAATAAGTGAGCTGAAACTAGGCACGTCGTGTAATGGTAGTTCGTGAATTCGCATCGAAGAATTCAAATAAGTATACAGAATGGGACTTAGCTCCGAATTCTTCGAGATAATTGTTTTTCAAATATTATATCCATAGTTTTAGAATAAGGAAAGAAAATCAAGATTTCATCCTGTAGATTTTAAAACAGTTCCAAATCAAATTTTCAGAAAAATCACGCTTTTGCAGTAAAGTAACCAAAGTATAAAAACCTTTGAAATAAATATTTTTAAATGTTTAAAAATATGAAATAAGTTTTATAAATCAAATAAGATAGTTTGAAAGAGATTTGGATTAAAAAATATGGATTTTTAAATATTAGTAAAGTTATTTTAAATCGAATCAGCTTTTAGCACTTTCTACAGCTCTTTTCTGCTGCCGCTTCAACATCTTTAGAAATGGAGTTTTAAAAATAAATACTCTTTCCCAAATATTTTTAGGCTAAGTGATCCTGCTCACATTGGGCCCGGTGCTCAAGTAGTTTGGAGACTTTACAAATAAAAACCGAGGATTGGGACTCGATTGTTGCTAGTGATTTCAAAAAATGAATAAGTGTTTTAAATAATGATTAGGAAGTTTTATAAATCGTTTCTAAAAAAATGGAAGGAGTACGCAGAAATGACTAGTATATTTGTCCCGCTTGTGAGATCTATGAAGGTAAAATGAGGCGTGTAACGAAGGTTAGAGATGAAGCAACCAGTCCCTGAACTTACTTGGCCTATATTTTCTCTTTTTAGGCGAAGGGTAGAACAGATCGAAGAGAAAGCCCGAATGCTCTAAAATAATGTTTTTCAATATGAGATTTAAATAAATGATTTGGAAATATTTTCCGTAGTAAAAACTGAATTGATTTGGAATTATTCCAAGATTTAAAAAGGTTTAAATTTTCCAAATGATTTCAACAAGGAAGGTTGGACTGATTCCATATTTACCAAAAGAATATTTTTAAGATATATATATATATATATATCTCAAAGATATTTTGTTAAAGAAATTAATGAATCAAACAACAATCATCTACTTAAAAACACCATTTTTATCGATGATTGGATTTCGAAGAAATCAGGATCGGATTTGGGAAATTCCTATCCGAAAACCACTTCGAATTAATTTATGTTTGATGTAAAACATGTTGAAGATAAGAGAATGGAGGATGGAGATATTCATGATGTAAGGCTGATTGCCACTAGTCCCTCGAGGTGAAATATACCATATCATATATTTATTGTGGCAAGTAGTGCTCCATTATGAAAATCTTCGAAGTGCAAGGACTAATCACTATTGATCCTAGGTATGATTCGCAAAACAGGATACGGTAGGAGGAGTGCCTTCGATTTCATTCAGCCTCGAAATGAACTTGTATGGACGAATGTCTGACATTGAATTTTAAAATCAAATTAATCGATTTTATGAATGTATATCTCCTTGATGGCCGAGAAGGCAACTTCGCTTAGCTTAACAACCTTTCCTGAGATGACGAGCTCAGGAGTTATATGTTTGTAGAAATCAGTTGTGTGATTATGGAATGGTAGTGTGGCATTCAAAGAAGAAAGATGATGTGCTATGTGAAAGATAATCGTTACCTCATGCTTCACACTCGCAAAATGAATTAAACAGGGCAGATGCGGCAAAGCTGCAACCGAAAACGAAATGGTTCTCAACCATTAGGGTATGATCAACCCCTTCTAGATATATTTATTCTCGCTATGACATCGGGTATTTAATTAATGTGGTGCATGCAAAGAGAGCTCTCGGATAGGTTGATAACGACCGAGGTGATGACATATTTGGTACTATCTAGGAAGAGGTAGGCCAATCTTGTGTTGATAGAGGATCATCTATTGGACCTGGGTACATTCCTTTAGAGATGTACTTCTGAAAGATATTCCTTTCACCTGGTCATTTGTATGGAAATCCATTCTCTAATAAGTGCCTGCCATTTTGTTTGTAGAACCCACTTTGTGGCTTGTATAATGGAATTTAATAAATGTAACAATTTCGGCTAAGGTTAATAAACTTACCTGCAAATGTTTTTCAAAAAAATTCCATTAAAAATACCATTCCTTATTTTTACATAAAAATGTTTTGGTTATCATAAGGTAAAAAACCAGTCCACGTTTATGTGCGGCGTGGTCTTATGAGATACCTTTTTGTTTTCAAACATCGTATTTTGAGTTCTCATACCAATCCAATGACTTGTCCAAAGTTTATTTTGTTTTCCCTTTAAACTCTGGGTGCCCTATTTTCTTGGGCAGCAAAGTTGTCATGATCGTGTTAGGAGTATTTTGGTGTAGCTTTCATGAAGAGTTTTTGGAGCATGAATCTTGGAGTCCCTGATGTGGATATCTATCTTTTATTTTCCACCGTGTCTAGTTTATTTATACCAGCAAGTGTGTGAGCAGGCAGTTATAACTTCTCCTAGCTGGGTTAATTCATAACATAACTCTGATGTACCCTAGTAAGAGTGGTTGTATGTACTATCTATCTGTATAATTAGTCGAAATGTAAGAATTTATGCTCTTATCTTTTACTTTTATTTTACTTTACCCTTAATAATCTATCTCTCCGACACTTGGGTTTATGGAACACTTATACCCTAGATGTATTAGTATCAATTCCTGAGGGTCAAAGATATGGGTCTTCACATTTGATAACAGAGCTGATGGTTAAGAGAGAACCTTGGCTTTGGTGGGATATGACTCATTAGAAATATGGTTAGTTATGCCTTAGAATGAGTTTAACCATTGAGAGTAGGCATTTAGAATCCTTATCCGAAGAAAAAAAATTCAAGTTGCGATATGCTTAATATCCTTTTCCTAAGATAATTTCGTCTTTGTATTCTAAAGATGTCATACTAAATTCAGGTAGTAAGACATGAGTACTCGTAGAGAACGAAAACGGGGAAATAGCAGCACCACAACAACCAACGGTCGAGCTCTAACCAATGCTATGGTAGAAGAAGTAGCTTCCGAACAACCCCAGGTTAATTTTGCCACCCAGTATAAAATTTCTACCAACTTAAGGGGAAAACTCTTCAAAGACACAGAAACTATCATTGAAGTATAAGCTTAGATTAAATCATGCGAAAAAATATTCAAGGCATTAGATATTAGTAATGAGAAAAGGAGGTTTTTGGCCTCGTGGAAACTACAGGAAGGGGCTCTGGCTTGTTGGATGTCCGCTACCTTAAATGATTCAGAAGATGGTTTCTCTTGGGAAAGATTTAAGGAAGTATTGGAGGAGCAGTACATGCTAGCATCTGGAAAATCTTGTCTTTGCAGAGGCTTTATGGATCTAAAAAAGGATGAAATGACTATTGAGGAGTATGCAAATAAGTTCAATGAGTTATCTAGTTTTGGGGCAAGTCTGATTGACACGCCTTTGAAGAAAAACGAGAAGTACCAAAGTAGGATGACTGCTCATGTAAAAGGATCATTTATAAACTCAGTGGATATGGGATTCCGTTACAAAACCTTGGAAAAGAAGTATCCAGTGGTAACTCAGACCAACAACATCAACATCAACAATTGGAAGAAGAAAAGGTTCAATCAAAGTGGGAAAAAGCCAGGTCAAGGCAAATCTGGAGGAGAATCCCTAGGAAATTATTTGAAGGATGCTACATGTTACAACTGCCAACAAAAAGGCCACTTAGCAACTTATTGCAAGAACCCCAAGGTTCATATGCTACCACCAAACTGTTATAATTGTCATCAACTGGGGCATATGATATAGGATTATCTAATTATGAGGATGGGAGAGCAAGCTAGAGTTTATGCTATAAAGGATGAACCTTCAACCTCTCAGGATGTAAAGGGCAAAGGAGTGTTGGAAGGTATAATATTTATCAACGATGTTTTAGTTAGAGCATTATTTGACACAGGAGCTCTCATAGTTTTATTGCTAAAGAAATCGTAGATGAATTAAAACTTGACCCTAAGTTAGTTGATACCCCTATCTGTGTGACAAATCCTATAGGTGTTACCACTAGCCTTTGTATGAATTGTGAAAAAGTCAAAATTTCCCACTCTTTCCATAAATTTCCTTTCGCCCTATTTGTCTTAGATTTTATTGGATTCGTAATTTTACACGGTATGGTTTGGTTGACTAAGTATAAAGCTATTCTCGATTGCGAAAGAAGCACAATATCTTTATGAACCGGTTTTGGGAAGTTTATAGATATATCTTATGAGGATCCTAGTCCAAGGAGGGATAGTTTTCTTGATTCCTTAGATTCATCCCAAAAAGTACTAGAAACGATACCTAGTTTTAGAGAACTCCTAGATGTTTTTGACGAAGTAAAGTGTTCACCCCGACATCGGGAAATCGAGTTTTGTATTGACTTGATTCTTAGTGCAAGGAAACTTAAACAACATGACCGAAGGATGGGAATAACCAAACCCACGAACTATTAAAGAAAGGGTAGATAAGACTTAGTCGTTAAAGTTGGGGACCGACAGTAGTTTTTGTTGCTAAGTCAGATGCATCTTTAAGGTTGCGTGTAGACTACCGGGATCCGAATAAACAAATGATTAAAAACAAGTATCCTCTACCCCGAATAGATGACTTATTTGATCAGTTACATGGTGCTCGAGTATTCTCGAAAATGGATCTAGCCATGGGATTCCATCAACAAAGGATCGTAGAGAATGCATCTATCTAACTACATTTAAACGTCTGAATACTTTCGTTGAGTGATTGGTTATGCCTTTTAGGCTAACCAATGCACCCGCTTATTTTGTGGACCTTATGAATAGAGTATTTAGAGATGTACTCAATAAATTTGTGTTAGTCTTTATCGATGATATCCTTATATGCTCTAAGACAGAAGAAGAGCACCAAAGACATCTAGAAATTGTGTTGGAAATATTGAGAAATAATGTGCTTAAAGCCAAATTCTCAAAGTGCCACTCTTGGGAAAAGGAGGTAAGATTTCTTAGGCATATAGTGTCAAAAGACGGTATTTCAGTAGATTTTGTAAAGGTTACAGCTGTTCAAAAGTGGAAGCAGCCACAAACTCCTAAAGAAATTCATAGTTTCTTAGGTTTAGAGGGATATTGTAGAAGATTTATTCAAGATTTCTCAAAGATTCCTACCACTTAACAAAGTTGACCATGAAGGATGCTAAATTTATTTGGACTCCTAAATGTGAAGAAGCATTCTAGGAACTTAAAAAGGAGGTTAGCAGCCGTTTTGGTTATAGCAGTTATAAATGGAAATAGTGGATTAACCTTTATACAGATTCTTGCGGAGAGGGAGTTGGTGCAATTCTAATGCAGGAAGGAAAGGTAATCACTTATGAAAGTAGACAGCTAAAGACTCATGAGAAGAATTATGCAACACACAACTTAGAAGTATTAGGCGTGGTGTTCGTATTAAATATATGGAGGCATTATTTGCTAGTAAGAATTTTTCATAGTTTATTTCAAGAAAACTTTGAAATGACTTTAGTAAATAAAATTCCCTTTTTTTAATAGGTGAAAAGTTTGAGCTCTTTACAGATCATAAATATTTAAAGTATCTTTTCACTATGAAAGATTTAAACATGAGGCAGCAACGTTGGCTAGAATTTCTCACTTCTTATGATATAGACATTTTATGTACACCTAGAAAAGCCAATGTAGTAGCAGATGCGTCGAGCAGGAAGAATGTTGTTGTTTCTTATTTGCTCTTCTAGAAAGAATTACCAGCAAGAAAAAAGAAGATAGATTCCTAAATGAGATTATTGAAAATATATGCAGAGGGAAGAATTCAAGCTTCAAAGTAGATAAACGTGGAGTATTGCAGTTGAATGGCAAATTTGTGTTCCGGATGTGGAAAATCTTAGGCAGGAGGTGTTAGCTAAAGCCACAAATCCAAAAAATGCATTCATCCAGGAGTTAGCAAATGTGTAAAGACATGAAGCGCACATTTTGGTGGAAAAGTATGAAAAGGTACATATCCATTATGTTATCCAATGCATAAATTGTCGACAAGTTAAGAGCGACCAATAGAAAATTGCAGGATTACTTCATCCTTTGGAGATTCCAACTTGGAAGTAGGATCAAATATCAATGGATTTCATTGATGGCTTAAATCGAAGGGGAACGAAAGCATTTGGGTTATCATAGACCGGTTAACTAAATGTGCAAACTTCATTCCAGTTAAGCCAACAAGGATTGCTACAAGCCTTGCAAAATTATATATGAAAGATATTGTCCGATTGCACGGAGTTCCAAGCAGTATAGCAAGCGATCGGGATCCAATCTTTACTAGTCAATTCTGAAAAGCATTACATACAGCTTTGGGAACGAAGCTAAGTATAAGTACTACATATCATCCCCAAATGGATGGACAGATAGAAAGAGTCAATCATTTTGGAAGATCCTCTAAGAGCATGTATTCTAGACTTCGGAGGCTCATGGAAAAATCATTTACGTTTAGTAGAGTTCTCCTATAACAACAGTTATCAAACTAGTAACAGCATGGCACCGTATAAAGCTCTATATGGTTGCCCATACAAGTCACTAGCATGTTGGATCGAGAGCAGAGATCGGTTAATACTTGGTCCTGTTATGATACGAGAAGCTTAAGAGAAGGTTGATATGATTAGAAGGAAGCTAAATAAAGCCCAGAGCAACAAAAAAAGTTATGCAGACCAAAGGTGTAGAAATTTAGAATTCTCGGTTAGAAATTTTGTCTTTTTGAAAGTCTCTCTGATGAGAGGAGTAGTGAGGTTTGGAAGGGCCGGGAAGTTAGCACCTCGACATATTGGACCTTTTCCCATCCTTGAATGAATCGGTCTACTAGCTTATTGAGTGCAATACCCAGAAAGGTTGTCAGGAGTGCATAACATTTTTCATGTATCTCATTTGCGAAAACATGTGCATGACCCAGAGAAAATCATAGAAATGGCTTCTCAGGAAGACTTGGAGGTGGAACCGAATTTGGCAGTTATTAGACGACCTATTCGAATCATTGATCATTATGAGAAATGATTGAGGAAGTTGGTAAGGTTAGTCAAAGTTCAATGCAGTGGAGATGTTGAGACTTGCACTTGGGAAACATAGGAGAATGAGGAAGGCATATCCTGATTTTTAGATTGACGTATAGACTGCATAAATTGTATCGTCATAGTGTACTCACCGCCTGTCGTGTGGTCACTTATTTATATTCTTGTATATATCCCATTTTATCGAATATATTTCCTTTAAGCTATCTTCTTCTAATCTTAAATTTCGAGGATGGAATTCTTTTAAGGAGGGAAGAATGTAACAACCCAGAATTTGACCATCCTAAAATATAACATTTAAATTGATTTTAAATATAAAATATAAAATTTTATGATTCAAATAATATCAGATAGGATTTAAGGTTAGAAATTTACACAAAAATAAAAACCGTTGCTTATATCTACAAAAGTGACAAAAGTCTGATTTTAGAAAATTAAGTTTAATGGTTAAATGAATTAGTTTAATTTTTCTAAGAAGGTTTTTTATTTTTTATAACAATATACAAATTTATTTTCAAGTTTTGTTTAGATGAATCAATAGTCTAAAAAAAAGTAAAAATGTGGTCGTAAAACATTTTGTCGAAAGCCAACGTTTTGTCAAACAAAAGTTGTCGCAATGTTGTTGTACCTTTATTTTCATATTTATGTGCACATATTTAAATAAGGTAAATATTAAATAATTCACTAAACATGTTTATTTTTCCTAAACAAGTTTATTTCTCCTAAACAAGTTTAGAAAATTCTAGAAATCATTAACAAAAGTAAGCATTAAAAGACTAAAGTTTCAAAATCAACTCTAAAAAAATATCTTACTTTATTTTGCTTAACACCTAAATGATTAAGATATAAAGTAGAGATGTGAAAGATGATGTAAAGTGTTGACAAATATGGTTTACTTGAAAATGAAGTAAAGGGCATTTTTGTCATTTTACATAATAATATTTTATTTCAAAAATTTTCCTACACACCCACCCACTTCTTGACTTTTTTCCGCATTTCTTATTCTTTGTTTCCAAACTTTCTCTCTTCATTTTCATGTTCCACCTTAATTAAATAATGCGAAAATTCAATCCGAAAATTTACTAAAATATTCGTCCGAGCACCACGAAACAACACCCAAACCCCCTCTCCCTCTTCCTCTTCCCATGGCCTCACCCCCTTCCCACGGTCGAGCCTGTCCTAGCCAAGGTCGTGATCATCCTCCACCACTCCAAGTCCAGGCCAAGCCATTTAGAGGCAATCATGCAAGGATTCATGAGCTAAAAATCTCGTGTAATGGAGTTATAGTCGATTTTCCGACTGAAAACCAAAAAAAAAGTGAGAACTCCTAATTATATATACATATAGATATCATGATGTGCTATGACTATATGGATATTTATTTATGATTTCGGTCATCATATATTGTTTATCTCTTATGAGTGTTTGAACAAGTCATGATATACACATTGTGTAAAGGAGGTTCGCGATTTCGCATCGAAGAATTCAAATACGTAAGAATGAGATTTAGTTTGAAATTATTTGAGATAAGAATTTTTCAGACTATTATATCCATATTTTTATAACTAAGAAAGAAAATAAAGATTTTATCTTGTAGATTTCAACATAGGTCCAAATCAAATTTTCAAAAAAAAATCTCGCTTTTGCAGTAAAGCGGCCAAAGTATAAAAACCTTTGAAATAAGTATTTTTAAATGTTTAAAAATATGAAATAAGTATTATAAATCAAATAAAATAGTTTGAAAGAGATTTGGATTGAACATTATGGATTTTTAATTTTAGTAAAGTTGTTTTAAATCGAATCAGCATTTAGCAATTTCCATGGCACTTTTCTACCATCGCTTCAACATCATTGGAAATGGAGTTTTAAACTTAAATATTCATAAAATCTTTTATATGCATTTTCAAATAAATAAAAAAGTATTTTAAATAATGATATTAATGTTTTTTAAATCATTTCAAAAAAATGGAATGAGTATGCGAAAATGACTAGTACATATGTCACACCTGTGAGATCTAGAAAGGTAAAACAAGGTGTGTAACTAAGGTTAGGGATAGAGCGACCAGTGCCCTGAACTTACCTGGCCTCTGTTTTCTCTTTTTATGTGTGGGGTGGAATAGATCAAAGGGAAAATATGAATGCTCTAAAATAATGTTTTTCCAATATGATATTTGAATAAATGATTTGGAAATATTTTCCTAAGTAAAAAGTGAATTGATTTGGAATTATTCCTAGATCTAAAAAGGTTTAAATTTACCAAATGATTTCAAAAGGGAAGGTTGAAATGATTCCATACTTACTAAAAGAATAATGATTCCACACTTACTAAAAGAATATTTTTAAGATATATATCTCTCGAATATATTTTGATAGAGAAATGAATGAATCAAACAACAATCATCTACTTATAAAACACCATTTTTATCGATGTCAAAGAAACCGAGGTCGAATTTGAAAAATCCCTTTCCGAAAACCACTTCGAACCAATTTTACGTTCGAAGTAAAACATGTTGAAGATAAGAGTGTTAGGATGGAGATATTCATGATGTAGGGTTGTTTGCCATTAGTCCCTCGAGGTGAAATTTACCATATCATATATTTATGGTGGCAGGTAGTGCTCCGTTATGAAAATCTTCGAAGTGCAAGGACTAATAACTATTCATCCTAGTTCTGAATCCCAATATAGGATGCGGTAGGAGGAGTGCCTTCGGTTTCGTTCAGCCCCAGAATGAACTTGTACGGACGAGTGTCTAACGTTACATTTTAAATCCACATTAATTGATCACTTTGAACGTATATATGCTTGGTGGCGAAGACGAGAACTTCTCTTAGATTAACACCCATTCCTGACTCATACAATCTTAGGTGTTATACGTTTGTAGAAATGAGTTGTATGATTATGGAATAGAAATGTGGCATTCAAAGAAGAAAGATGATGTCCTATATGAAAGGTAATCGTACCCTCAAGCCTCACACTCAGAAACGACCGAAGCAAGGTAGATATGGGAAGGCCATATGGTCCACAACTATTACAGTATGTTCATCCACATTTAGATATATTTATTCTTGCTATGACATCGGATATTAAATTAGTGTGGTGTATGCAAAGAGAGCTCTCGGATAGGTCGGTAATGACAGAGGTGATGACATATTTGGTACTATCTAGGAAGAGGTAGGCCAGTCTTGTGTTGGTAGAGGACCATCAGTTGGGCCTCGATACATTCCTCTAGAGGCGTACTACCGGAAGGTAGTCTCATCACCTGGTCATTTGTATGTAAATTCATTCTCCAATAAGTGCCTTCCATTTTGTTTTTAGAACCTAATTTGTGGCTAGTATGCTGGAATTTAATTGATGTAACAATTTCGACTAAGATTAATAAGTTTACTTGCAAATGTTTTTAAAAAGAAACGTCATTAAAAATAATATTCCTTATTTTTACGTAAAAATGTTTTGGTTATCATAAGGTAAAAACATGTCCGTGTTTATGTGTGACGTGGTCTTATTGGATACCATTTTGTTTTCAAACATCGTATTTTGAGTTCTCACACCAGTCCTATAATTGTCTCGGAGTTTATTTTGTTTTCCCTTTAAGCTCTGGGTGCTCTATTTTTCCAGGCAGCCAAGTAGTCAGGACTGTTTTAGGAGTAGTTTAGTGGAGCATCCTAGAAGAGTTTTTGGAGCATAAAGCTTGGAGAATCTGATGTGGATATCTATCTATCTTTTATTTTCTGTTGTGTTTAGTTTGTTTATAGCAGCAAGTATGGGAGCAAGTAGTTATAACTATTCCTGGCTTAGTTAGTTCATATCATAACTCTAATGTACCCCAGTGAGAGTGGTTGTATGTACCATCTATCTGTATAATTAATAGAAATGTGTTAATTTTTGGTCCTGTCTTTTACTTTTATTTTACCTTACCCCCGATAATCCGCCACTTCGGTAGTTGGGTTTACGGGACGTGAAAACTGTTGATGTATTAATGTCGACTCCTGAGTGTCAAGGAGACGGGTCATCACACGGTGCTTTACTATGAAGTTCCCCATGGATATTGGTATTATGCTGGTTCAAGGAAACTAGAGTACTGGTGAGAATGCTATGTTGTTCGGCTTAGAGATTCTAGGCATAATGAGAGGGAAAAGAATGAAGAGAAGACAATCTACATTAAGTCATAGAATACATTGAAACTTCCAACTGAGCCTCAGCATGGATCCAATAGATACTCATACAAAGCTATGAATCCGCGGAAAGAACTAGAAAAGGAAACAGCGAGACCTGTTGTAACACCCTAGATTTTTGGTAACATTATTTCGGAGATTTAGTTAGATAAACTAAATAAAATAATGTGTTAATTTGGGGAACAAGAGTTGGTTTATTTAAGGTAGCCGTGCCTTTTCAAACTAATGAATTAAAAAGGGTTTAAAAATGAATTAGGGTGGGGTATTATGGGAAAGAGGCCATTCCTATATCACCTTCCTTAGGCCATGTATCACTACACACATTCATTCTCATTTTTAAAATTTAAAAGCAAGGTCGGCCACCGTTAACAAGGAATGAAGAGGAGGAAACTAAAGAAAAGCTAAAGGATAAGAAAATTCAAATCAAACTCATTCAAATCTCATGCTTCTTAATCTCTAAAGCAAAGGTGAATAATGTTTACATATCTAAATTTATATTGGTTTCGGTTTTATGATTAAACCCAATTATTTTGCGAAGGTTTTCCATGTTTTTGAATGATAACATGATTATATGTACTTGTTGATGATTTATTAATGTTCATAAAGATTTTATGACTTGTTTTAAGATGAAAACCCTATTAAATGACATCTGTTAGCCTTGTGAATTTTTATGATGATCTAAAAAGTTATTTAAGAGGTGGGTTTCAATTTTCATGTTTTTCTGAATTTTCGTGGAATTATTAAGAATTTTCTAAGGAAGAAAATGATATTTTGGGTTATAAAATTATTTACAGGAAAATAATTGTTTGTTTGGATCCAAAAATTTTACCGATTGAAAAGAACATATTAATTTATTTTTTGGAATTTTTCTACTTTAATTTAGTAGTTATATAAAATTATTTACGGTATGGGACTTAAATGTTTTATATAATTATAAAGGAGAAATGGGCCTTTTAAAAATTATTTAAATTTCAAAATAAGAAAAGTCGGCAACTAATTAGATTTAGTCAAATAAGGCATGTTGCGTACAAAAGTACTATTTTAAAGTACAAATAAATAGTTTTTCTACTATTTCAACTCTTTCGGCAAGAGGTTCTGCCTCCATTCCAAACCTTCCAATAGAGTAAAAAGGTATCAAACCTTTCAACTATGTCAAATAGCCAATGCACACGGTATCAGGAAACTGGTATGTAGTGAACTGGAAGAAGTCGAAAGGATTAGGGACGTAAGGTAAGAGCTTTCGAAGGAGATGAAACTTTGTTTTGGTTTAATGGAAAATATGCCTGCTAGTTTTCGACAAAGAGCTTTTGACAATGTCAAATGGTTTAAAAGAAAAGGTCTCGATTGGTTTGCTTTCTTATTTTAATTGAAACCTTTCGACAAAGTCAAAAGCTATAGCTTTCAAAAAGGTTGAAAGCATAGCTTCCGCTTCCTAACCTCTCGGCACTGATAGAATCGATGGTAATCTTTTGTTTTCTAAAACTTGCTGCCTCTCTCCATTGATTTTGAAGAGTGGGTTCCAACACCAACACTTCATTTTTTCAAATATCTTTGAAAGGTTTTGTAAAGGTTTCAAAGCAGTTGCTTTTGACTCCAATGTTTTTTGATCCTTTTGCTCTACTAGAAGGCATAATCCAAATGTTTTAAATCGAAATATTTTAAAGGTTTCGAAGTAGTCAACTTCCAATGGTTTCGAAAGGTTTCCACCTGTTTTAAATTGAACCCAATGTCTTCGAAAGGTTTTAAGTTTTAATGCTTTCGAAAGGTTTATCAATGATTTATAGGGGTGGTTCCATAGGCTTTCGGCAATGCCGAAAGGTAAGATCTTTCGAATAAGTCGAAAAGAAACCTTCCAACAAGATCAAAAGGTGATACCTTCCTACAAGGTCGAAAGGTATGGTTTTGCAATGTTTTCGGAAGGTTAAGGTTCAAAGGATTTTAAAGGCGGATGCCATATATTTTAGAGCTTTTAGAGAAAAGGCTTTTGTTAATGGTCTTAAAGGAGTTACCTTCAATGATTTCGAAAGGTATTATTAAAGAATATAAAGGAGTTACCTTCAATGCTTTCGAAGGATTTTAATAATTGTTTTGAAGGAGTTACCTTCAATGATTTCAAAAGGTTGCTTAAAGGCTTAAAACAAAGGTTTCGAATATAATAACTAGGTAGATAGCCTTACTGCTTAAGTTATAAAGGACTTTAGCTTATTTTAAAACGATAGATAATCCTTATTGAACATCATTAACATTATTTTGAGTAAAGTATATATAACATGGAAAAAGTAGCTTAGAGTAAAGCTAAAAGATATATTTTCCTTATATATATATTGATTTAACTGACAAAATCATTTTGAAAAGGTTTTCAAGGAAAATTTGATGGATAGTTGACCCAAAAGAAAATTCGGGCAGTTAGTTCATTTAAATTCAGACAGTCGGACCATTTTGAGGGCAGTCAGCCTAGAGGACAGTTAGTCCAGATAGCGGTAGTTAGCCCAATTAGGTCATTTGTTAGCATAACAGACCTTGCTACTTCTTAAGGATAGGTTGTCCACCCTTTTTACCTATTTTGGGTAGATAGCCCATTATCAAGCATAAAAAATATCGCTATTTGGTATAATCATTTTAGGGCAGGTAGTCCTGAATAGAGCTTTAGATCGGAATTTAGGACAGATAGTCCAGTAAAGAGCAGATAGCTTAGATTTTAGTTAGTTAGTTTATTTATTTCCTATTTTAGCATAATGGATATTGCTATATTATTATTATAATTAGTTGATTAACCAGTTTGGTTGCAGGAAAGAATTTGCAAATTATATGTTTTGAAAAGAGATAATAGTGAGGGGAAACCCGTTCCACTAAGCGGCGTGGTCTCACTATATATTAATAAATAGATATGTAACGGAAATTATTCATACCAGGCTTTATGTTTGAATCGAAGTTTTTGTTTTCCCTTAAACTCTTGGGTGCTCAAAATTTATTTGAGTAGGCTGAGGATTTAGGTTTTCAGGTTTTAGCATATATTAGTGAATAAAGCATCCAAAAATGAGCAGGTGGCTAACGGATAGCTAAGTTAGGAATTCTGTTTTAAAATTGATTCTATTGTGTATTAACATAGATATGTCTATATTGCTTTAATCATCCAAGAGGGCATCTTCATATATCGCTCTTGGCATATTGTTATATTTTATAATTGATCATTGCCTGGGATTACGTTTAGGGATTTTTGTAACTTGAATATGATACTGTTTGATATGTAATCACTGAAATCATTTATTTTAGAAATATGTGATTTTATTTATATTCAAATGCTTCTGATATTATGGATACCATTAACGTTACCGTATTTTTTTTCCAAAAGTTAATATTGTGAATGACTATAGCATCCATAGCACTTAGCTTTTGGCATCCAGATACAGTATGTTACAACTTGGTATCTGAGCATAAGTTTATGAAAAATTTAACGAAAAATTGGTTTTGAAAACAAAAACCGAATGAAATTAGCGTGAGATTAGGGGTTGGGTTAATGCTATAGTAACGTACATGTATTTTCTATATGTAAGTGTGTGCTTTATCTCCATTCATATATCTTTGATTAGGTTATCTTTCTATATCTTTTGAGATTTGAATACAGATATGGATGGTTGAAGAAGCAAAGTTAAACAAGGAGGGGGAAGCATCGAAAGGAATGCTGGACCTAATGCTGGGAAAAACCAAGGTCGGGCACAGGAAGAGAATGTTGTTGTAGAAATCCCGTAGGTCGGAATGGAAGACATGTATTAGTTTTTTAGGAAAATGTTGCAGGCAGAAGTTACAGTTGGAGTGTTAAGAGGAAATTCTGCAGGAGTGGTGGTTTCAGAAGTTCCAGTAGTTAAGCATTTTGCTAAGATGAGTGGTGATTATGTGAAGCTAGGGAGGAAGATGTTTGTGGGAACGGAGGATTCCATTGAAGTAGAGAACTGGTTGTTGCACTGCGAAAGGATTTTTGCAGATTTGGGGCTCAATGATGAATAGAAGAGGAGGTTCCATCCATACAACTTCAGGAAGCCACATTGTTCTGGTTGAACAGTGTAACAATGACAGTTGATGAGGAGACAGTTACCTGAGAGCATTTCAAGAGGAGATTCCAGTAGAGGCTTATGTATGTGATGGCACAGTCAGCTTTGATCAGGCAGTTTGCTGAGCTGGTGCAGGGTGAGATGTCTATTGTAGAGTATGCTAGAAATCTTGAAGAGTTGGCCTTATATGGGTATGCTTTGGTGGATACAGTGTTGAAGCAGAATTAGAAGTTAATCAAAGGATTGAAGTCGGATTTAGCTAGTGTTACTTTGTCTCATCTTAGAGATCCTTCTGATATTGTTATGGAAATGGCTTTGAGGCAGGAAGAAGTCCTTGAGTCTCTGGAAAATTGCAAGGTAAAAGAGGTCTAGGTTGGGTAGGACCAGAAGAGGAAATTCTTTTCAAAAAAGGTTCTCAAAAAGGTAGAGCAGCCAAGAAAGCGTAGTCTGAGGTTGTCTGCTATAAATGTGACAAGAAAGGGAACTTTACTAATGAGTGTCGCTTAAGGAAGGCCAAGGATGTAGCTAAAGGGAAGAGTGTCAGGTGCTACAACTGTGACCAAATGAGCCATTATAAGAACCAGTGCAAGGAGCCCATTTGAGATCGTAAGGGCAAGGTGTATGCATTGGAGCCTACTGCTTCTAAGCCAACAACCCAAGGAGAAGGGGAAGGCAGTTCTTGGAGCAACGCTTCATAACCATGATATGTTTGTTAGCATTTTATTTGATATTGGTGCATCGCATTCTTTTATATCTAGATATTTGATAGATAAGCTTAACCTTTAACCTACTTATTTAGTTACTTCCTTAAAATGTTGCGAATCCAATAGGAGGGCATGCAACTCTAGGGTTGAGGTGTGACCAGTTTGAGTTTGGCATGTTAGGTCAAGCTTTTGTGTGTAGTTTGAATGTTTTTTATTTTGTGGGGTTCGGGATCATCCTAGGTATCGATTGGTTAAGTGAAAAAGGTGCTAGGATATTTTGCCACGATAGGAAGATATCACTTAGACACCCTGATTGTAGTGACCGAATTGTCTTTACCGTAGAAGGTTCTAGTGGTGCAGTGTTTGCCTTGTTGGGTGCTTAGATTCAGATGATGGGTTGAATTGAGTTTTCATGGTTAGAGAATTCATAGATGTGTTCGAGCTTGTAGTGGGATAGCCACCGAGGCGAGCCATCGAGTATTGACAGATTTGATTCTGGGAGCTGAATCAGTAAGTAGGCTGCCAAACAGGATGACCCCTTTAGAGATGAGGGAGTTGAAGGTTCAGTTGGAGGATTTAAAAGGCAAGAGTTTTATCAGGTCGAGTAGTTAGCCGTGGGGTCCAACGGTAGTGTCTGCTAAGAATCGGATGGCTCATTGAGGCTATGTATCGATTATCGTAAGCTGAAAGGACGATAAAGAATTGACATCCATTTAACAGGATTGACGATTTGTCGATCAGTTGAGTGGAACAAAGATATTTTCCCAGTTGGATTTGGAAATAGGTTTCCATCAGGTCAGGGTAGCAGAGGATAGTGTACCTTTGACAGCGTTCAGGACTAGATATAGGTCATACGAATGGCTAGTTATGCCATTCGGACTGACGATTGCTCCAACTTTCTTTGTGGATTTGATGAACTGGATTTTCTAAGGATGAAAGAGAGCATGAGGTTCATCTTAGAGTGGTGCTTAAGAGCTAAGGCAACATCAGCTGAAAGCAAAGTTTTTGAAGTGTCACTTCTAGAAGAAGAAGGTGAAGTTTCTTGGTCATGTAGTCTCGAAGGAAGGGTTATTAGTGGATCCAATTAAAATCGAGGCAGTGAATAGTTGGAAGAGACCTGAGACAGTTACCGAGATTAAGAGTTTCCTTGGGATGGCTGGTTATTATCGAAGGTTCGTTAAGGATTTCTCGTGGATAGCAGCACCGATTACCAGGCTGACGAGGAAGGATGTGAAATTTGTATGGACCGATAAGTGTGAGGAAGCGTTCCAGAATTTGAAACACTTACTGACCCATGCACCTGTTTTGGTTATTCCAAAGGGGAATTAGGATTTGGCAGTTTATACCGATGGATGTGGAATAGGATTAGGAGTTGTGCTAATGTAGAAAGGTAAATTGATTACCTATGCTTCTATGATGGGTGCCCATCCATGTATTTGGCTAGATTTCCCTCTTTTATTCTTTCTATGCTTCACACTCTATCTTCTTTGAGTCAGCATCCATTACCTCTTTGTTTTAAAATCTAATACCATTAAACATCGCTTGCTAAAAATCATGGATCACACTTACCTTTTGTCCAAACACTACCATTCTGATTAAATACGCATATGAACTTGGTTTAAAGACACAAGGTAAGACTAGTACTCAAGGTAACAAGAAATATCATGGAGAATTAAAGGAGCAACAACAAAGCCTATGGATTGATGTCGATCCATACACGGGTCAATATCGATCCATAGATGTGGTTGAATCAAGCATATTCTTCCTTCTATTATTTTGGATCTTGATTTGTGATGTTTTATAACAGATGTGCATAGAAGATCGATGGCTCTAATGTCATCATCATCTTACTACAATTATAATGCTCTATTAAATTTCCTGATTATAGCTATAATCATTTCTGCAATCTTGTATAAAATCACAACAAAACGTCTACAAAGTGGACGTAGGATTAGTTGAACCACTATAAATTGCATGTCTTACTTTTTCTTTCCTGTTTTTCTTATTTTTTCATATTCTACTAATTTAATTTAACCTGGTGAATTTTAACCATCACAATCTATGAATCAACGATTAAAATCGTCTTGAAATCATAGACAATAACTACATTTAGGGTTATTGGGTCTACACTTTCTTTTCGAAGTGTTAGAACAAATTTTTCACTAAAATATCTATAAAGCTGCGCATATAGTCTGAATTTAAAATTTATTAACATTGTTAAATAATCTATATATGTTGCACTCTGAAGTATAAAATATATTTTTTGGCCAAATAGAAAATTTTAATTTTATATTAAATTTTATTAATATATATGTATATATTATGATACATATACGTATATATAAAAATATATTAAAATATACATATTGGTTGAGCGCTTATATACAAAAATTTAAGTGCATGTGCACGCATGCGCGCGCGCACACACACACACACACATATATATGAGTGTGTGTAATTTGAATGAAAAGTTCTACATCTTGATTTTTAAATTAATTAAGTTAATTAAACTTTAAGAAATTTTAATTATTATTATATTTTATTTGATGTTCTAGTACTATTAGTTTCAATAAAATGCGTATATAAAAGTTATAAATGCACACAACGATATACGTTATCAATAGAACATTTAAAATGGATTTAAATCAGATTAAGGCTAATAGGATTTTGGATTTTTAGAGGCCCATACCATCCTATCCATGGCTAACCAACATAGGGGCATGAGGATTTTGTTTGAATTTGAAATGAAGGAGTTTAGACATAATTAAAGAAAGGTGAATCATTTCCCATCTTTAATATCATTTAGTGCCTCCTTTGTGGGATTTCGTTCATTCAGTCATTTATCTGTTACCATTTCTCTCTTTCTCATTTGCGATGGCTGAAATCATATGCCTAAAAATTTCAAAAACCAAAAATCAAACAAAAATAAAAATAATAGGCGGTTCATTTCTCTTGATTCCTGAAAATTTCAAAGATTGGTTCTATTGAATCTAAGAGCTTTTAATTCATCATTTCAGATGTGATTTATGGATAATTTCCATGGTAATTCTTTAATTAATTCAGTTATTGGAAAATTTTGGCATACATCCTTCTAATTGTGAAAACTAAGTTTTAGATCCCTTCCAATTTTCTTTTATAAATACCTCTCTATTTTTTAAATGTGTAATCCGAGGGTATTTGGATAATTTTACTAACCTTAAGATGTGCTTGTGTTAATTGCAATGCATGTCTTGGCAGCCGCCCTTAAATTTAGAAATGAGATATATGAAAAAGAATTATAGAAAAGGGAGATGTATAAAATAGTTTATAATACTAAGGGATGTAAACCAAATAAGTTTTAGAAAGAGTGATGTTTTCCTAATTTCCACTTATTTATATATATGTTATATCATTCATATGTTGAGATTTTGTAGGATTTATCATGTGTTCAATTTATCCTTTCAAAATCCTCTTTCATTTCAATTGATTATGTGACAGTTGTACTACTTTATTTCAGATCCATGTATATTCTTCACCCTTCCATTGTATATGTTTATCTCAACTTGATTTGAGTAGATTCTTCATCACTTTTCCTTATTTGTTGTCATTCTATGTAATGTTTAAATCTACTTGTTCTTATAACGAATTTACATCTGCCTAACATGTCTAATTCCTTTTCTTCCGTTTTAATGTATTTGTTTTAAAAAAATGGAAATTTGAAAGTGATTTAAATCCGTTTTATTCTTTTATAAAATTTATATACACAATTGCAAATGAATTTTTTATGTTAACTATCTATTATTTCTTGATGATTAATTTCTATAGTTGTGTAGTTTAATTTTTTTGGATCTAAAATTGGATATCAATCATGCATATTGAACATCATTCATGCAAATTAAATACCATTCATGTAAGAACGAAATTTTTTGGGTCTAAAATTTTTAAGTTGACTTTTATGAAAATTTTAAATAATTTTTCCTCGTCTTCTAAATTTATTATTTAAATATTTTTCTTCTGTAGTCTAGCTTGATTTCTTAATTAAAGCCTATCCTACATTGTTTACTATTAAATATAACTTATTTACGTATAAGTTTATATACACACACATATATACACACACATATATATAATATACATACACTATATATATGATTACAGTTTAACATTTTTGGTTTAAAAGCATTGTATTTGTGAATTTTGTATGTTTATCTATACACACATACATACATACATATATATATGGAGAGAGTTTATATGTTGTTATATTTCATTCATAAATACGATCTTGTATAATTATGTAACCTTTTATGTCACGCCTTTCTTCAATGGAAACAAATTTTATTGATGTTAGTTTAGGATTTAATTACATAAAGTTATCTAATGTGATTTCAGCATACATATATTTTAAATCAATATCATGGACGATAAAGGAATATATGAAGATGAAATGGGTCTGTTCTAGTGCAAATTCCAGCATCTACATACATTCTTACTAACTATGTACGCTCTTATCTATAACCAATGCACTTCACACAAACAAGTATGTTTGCTACACTTATGAATAAAAAAACTTTTAAACAAGGTTGAACAAGATGTAGATTTTTTGAAAACCTTTTAATTGGATCTAAATTCCATTTAGGCTTCATAGACTTAACAAAGATCATAATGAATTTTTTTTTGAAATTTACCCATTTAACCCGCTTCCGACTAACTTGGTTCCTTCAATGGTACTAGAACCAAAGTCTATGTGGCCCAATTAGCAATGTTATGTCTAACTGATTAAAGCCTATATATTTAGTAGCGGTCTGGAAAGATAGCATCGAAGGACTTTTAGCAATGTTACCCATTTAACCCGCTTCCGACTAACTTAGTTCCTTCAATGGTACTAGAACCAAAGTCTATGTGGCCCAATTAGCAATGTTATGTCTAACTGATTAAAGCCTATATATTTAGTGGCGGTCTGGAGAGATAGCATCAAAGGGCTTTTTTTGGTTGATCAAGTACTCTACCCTTCTTGGCTAATGGCCTAGCCCGAAGGATGAAGTAAAATGGATGGTTACCCCGATATAAAGGCCAAAATAGATTATGAGCCTTGTGCTAAATTTTCAAAATATGTTTTGAACATTTACATAATTATATTTTAAATTTAAGTTAAAAATAAGACATGTTGTACATGTTATAAAATTTTCAAAATTTGTTTTGAAAGTTAATATATTAATTTCAAAATTATATTATCTTAATTATTTATGTAGTTAGATTAAATAAGTAAATAGCTAATTAAAAGTTAATTAATTAAACTAATATACATATATATAATGATATGTGTATTTATCTTAAAATGTTTAAGGAAAATAAAAATAGATGTTTTAGTTTAGTTACTATTATTTTAGTTAAAAATTGTTTAAAATAATTAAATTAATTAAAAATTAATTGATAAATAATGTACGTGTATAATGATATGTGTATAAATTTACTATAAATTTTATAGTCCATGTTTATCAATAAATTATTAAGGATGAATGAATTAAAATTTAATAGTTGAAATTGAAATTTAAATAATTTTAATTTTAAATAAATAAGTAAAATAGACTGATTAAATATGATTTATTTAATAAAATTAAAATTAATTAAATAAGATTTGACTAATAAGATACATGTATATATAGTAAATTTAATCACAAAACTTATCAAATAAGTTAATATTTATATAATTATATTTGTATAAAATTAAGTGAACTAGAAAGAACCCAAAGTAGAATTTAAGAGTAAATAAATATGTTTAATACATATACTATAATTTCAAATGCATTTGACACATGTATCATAAGGGTGTTTCAAAAGAAACACAATATTCCCTAAACCGATATCATTCAACTAAATATATTAAAGATTTTGAATCTATAATATAAAGTTTTCCTCTACAATTTATATATTAAAAATTACTTGCATACTCTACAGTTGTTAATCTACCTCAGGCTAAGGGTGTTGTACGTTGTACTATTATATCTTAACTAGACGAGGTAAGATAATTACATGTATTTGTTAATCTTTCTCAAGATACGTGCATTGTACTTAGGCCGTTGCAAAATGGTGGTACGAGTGAATACTCACTCTCGATTTGTAGATCTTCCTCAACGTCAAGATGAGATTAAGACAAATACGATGGGCTAGGAGTTGTATATGATATAATTAATAATGTGTTTTCTATTGGTTGGAGGCCTATGGTCTGTTGATCTTCCTCAAGATCAGAATTCCAAGACAAGTGAGTCCAAATACCCACTAGAGAAATAAAAAGATCTCTAAGTTTTTCTTAGGGTTTTGAGAAACATAAAAATCTAGTATGAGCTTTATTAGAAAATGGAAATGGTAACATTTAACCTTTCATACAATGAACCTTAATGGTTTTGATCTCCAAGTCCTAATACCCATCTCCCTTCCTTTGGTTCTATGTCTTGCACACTTGTCAACCTGAACGGACTTCCTTATTCAAGATAAACCTCACAATGCAGGGAAGTACATCTTGGTTGATCTAACTCCAACATACAATGGTGATGCTCTTTTGCCACCCAATGACATCATTTCTACAGACTCCCTGGTATGGAGTGACTTCTTAATCGGGTTCTTCCTCGACAAACCAAACAATTTAGAAATTGAAAGGCTTTATCAGTGTAAAATCTGATGGAGTATTATTCCTTTTCTCCCTGTCCTGCCATGAACACAGGCATAATATTCTTCAAGGAGATACCATAGTCATGAAAAACAAACTATTCATTAATAAAACGTATGATGCAACCATCAGCACTGTTTGTGGGAGCATTCCTTCAGTGCCGGTTTGGGTGCAATTTCAAAATATTCTAATATTTGTGTGGTCTCACCTAGGCGTCAACTGGCTTGCAAGTAAATTGAGCAAACTATTATGTATGGATGAAATGACAGAGAAGCTTGTCAGACTCGAGCATGCTAAATGCCTCATAGAAGTTAAACCTAATAAAATCTTAGTGGATGAGTTTCTAGTGCAGCTGGTTGATGTTGGGACCCTGAGAATTTTTGTCGAATACTTATGGAAGCCAGACATTTGTGGAGTGTGTAAATCCTTTGGTCATACTGAAATGGCATGTGAGAACAATAATGTGCCGCTGATACGTATAAAAATGTGATGCCATAAATGGAAATTACTGGAAAAAGAAAACCGTGTAGGATATTATTATGGCAAGCTGCGAGTTGATGCAGGATATTATTATATGCAGGATATTAACTGATTCAATTATGGCACAAAGTTAACAGGAAAAAGAAAAAATTGGATGGAAATAAAGTTGATGCCACTGATACGAACAAAAATGTGCAGGATATTATGCACACAGACATGGATTTTGAGGAAGGTGAGTTTCTTGTCTCTACTACCTTTAATTTGAACTAGGAAGGGAAAGCTGCAAGTAAAGTACGAAAAGTAATATTTTTTTCTTAATCAATAATGATGAACACGATCATAGTTTCAATAATGATCCTACAGTTTGTATGGAGAATGGAAACACATATATTTTGTTTAAGGATGTTTCAGGCAATGAAAATGCTCAATGTAATACTACTTTGCCAAAGTCCACTGCAAATGATAGCTCCATAATTGATAATAACACTTTGAGCAAGTCCACTCCAATTGACATTTTTTCTTTGAGCATGACCACAGCTACTGTTAATACTGCTTCGAGCAACTCTAGCGCAATTGAAAAATATCTTATCTACTGTTCCTCAGGGAATTGACCGGACGACTTAGTACTCGGCCTACCAAGGCCGTTCGGCCTATACATGGATTGACACCATAGCATTGCAACTTAGTACTCGGCCTACCAAGGGCGTTTGGCCTGAAGGTGGATCGGCACCATGTCGGTTCGGCATCATGTTACGCTCGGCATCTAAAGAACGTTCGGCCTAAGACATTGCTCGGCCAATGATGGCGCTCGGCCAGAGACTTCGATCGGCCAAGAGCATCGTTTGGCCAAAGGCCTCGTTCGGTCAAGATGGTGTTCAAACATCAAGCTCCTCGTTCGGCACCCAGACCGTTCGGCACCAAACCGTTCGGCATCAAGGAGCGTCCGGTATCCATGAAGGCTCGGCATTGTCATTCGGCCTCCCGAGACGTTCGGCAATCAAGAACGGTTCAACAGTCAAGGATGGTTCGACATTCTCTCCAACACGCCTGGTCTGAACACTGCACGGCCTACTCTTCCCCACAACAGACATGTCGTTCGGCGTAAAGAAAATGGGTCGGTACTTGACCGTTCAGCATGCTCGGTTCCCCGTACAGGACTTGTGCTATTTGGACCGAGTTATTCAGCTACCTGGCCCACCAGAGAAGTCCAACCCACCTTCGTCTATAAATAGAGGGGCAGGGGCACAGGAAAAGAGAGAGATTTTCGAGAACACTGGGGAGACTCTGCCATTTTCAAGTCTCATTCCAGACTTATTTCTTTTACTTTGCAATTGTATTCTAGTAACTAAAAAATGGATTGTATCTGTAATCACCCATCAAGGAAATCAATGGAAATCAACTTCAAAGTGGATGTAGGCAGTTACGCCGAACCACTATAAATTTGGTGTTCTTGTTCTCTGCATTTAAATTTACACTATATTCTCTGTTTTAATTTACTTTCTTCATTAATATCTCTACACAATCTTTCTAAGGGTGTTGGTGACCAATTTTGGTGTTAACATTTTGGTGCTTTCACTGAGAATTGAATTCTCAGGCTATTAGGATCTACTTTGTAGCTACTGGATTGCATAAGTCCCCCGAAGGAGATCCATAATCATTTGTAGGCATTTGTTGATTCAACTCAGAGTTACAACCAATAACTCTACCATGGGAAGACCACGGACAAGATCAGCCTCTCAAAATGCAGTTGCCCACGAAACTGCTAGTGTGCAACAACTCGGGCCTAGCAATCAGCAAGTTGCTCAAGGTGCAGGACCCTCCAACCAAAATGGAGCAGAAGTTGTTTCCCGAGCGGAATTCAATGACTTGATAAGAGTACTTATGGAGAGTAGAAAGCAACTTGCTGAGCAAATGCAAGTCAATGCTGACCTCATAACTCAGCTTACACATCAGCAGCATCAGAATGCTGGAGGTAGCCCTGTCGCTTACTCTGAAGATGATAGTTCGACTTCAGCTGATGAATTGCCTAAGCGTAGACATCGCAAGGATGAAAATGCACAAGAAGGTGCCACTGATCGATCTACTAGAAATCAAGCCCGTGGAACGGAACCCCACCTCCCTTCTTCTATACAAACTCCGGACTTGATATCTATGATTAGGCAGTTGATGAGAGAGAATCAAGGGTTGATTAATAAAAATTGGGGAGTGTCGAAAAGCCATACTCCCTTCACGGACCCCATTCTACAGGCTGAATATCCGAGAAAGTTCAGCATGCCCACCATTCCAGCCTATGAAGGGAAAACTGACCCTAGACAGCATGTAATGAGGTATGGATGGATGATGGATTCAGCAAGAGCCAATGACGCAACCAAGTGCAGGTGCTTCCCGATCACTCTATCCGGAATTTCCACCATGTGGTTTACTCGACTTCCCCCACGATAAATATCCAGCTTCGACGAATTAGCAATGAAATTCATAGAACAATTCAGGATACACACCACCCGTCCAAAGGACGTAATGTCCTTATGAAGTGTGACCCAAGCTCCAGGAGAGTCACTGAAAGCATACTTGCAGAGATTTCATGTTGTTGCTACTGAAGTGATCAATCCTAACGACCATGCAATTTTGATGGCAGTGATGCGTGGAGTGGATCCCGTTCTGAATTTGGAGATTGGTTGGCGGGAAAGCCCCCAGCCACACTGGAGCGTTTTTATTCGAAAGCTCATCAATTCATAAGGAGGGAAGAAGGCCGGTGGACAAGGAAAGACAAGGCACCAGGGCCCGTTCAGGAATCTGTAAAGAGCAACGTCGCCGTGAATACAACTGGCAATAACCTTTGAAAGACTCAAGCCAACGTCCAGAACAAGCCTAGGCAGTCTAAAGAATCCGGAGGTGGAAATCTCGGAAAGAAGGAAACGGGAAGATGGAAGTCAAGAATCCCAACCTACAACGAATACATTCCACTGAATGCATCTCTTGAGAACATCTACTTATCAACCAACAACACTTTTCAATACAGAAAACCACGCCCAAAGGAATCAACAGAGGAGCAAAAGCGAACTGGAAAGTATTGCCGCTTTCACGAGTCTTATGGGCACAACACGGAGGAGTGCAGACATCTTCATGACGCTATTGAGAAATTGATTAGGCAGAAGAAGCTACAGGAATTTGTCAAAGACCCACAAGACGAAAGGCAAGAGACATCGGACCCTGGGCGAGGTCCAGCCCCACACCAACCAGAACAACCTACCCGAACTGTGGGTAGATTGGTCATTAACACGATTGCTGGCGGACCTCGCCCTGCAGATAAGAATTGGCATGAGATGGAACGATTTGCTAACTCTTTGAGACATGCGGATTATGAGTGTTGTTCGATAGTGGAGGATGGAACTCTCGCAAAGCAGCAGCGCACGATGAATGATGAGATCGTGTTCAGGAGCAGAGATGCGAATAAGGTAGAGGCCCCTACTATCGACCCAATGGTCATATCCACGACCATCGGGCCAGCATTCGTAAAGAGAATTATAATTGATTGCGGAAGTTCCGTTAACATAATCTTCTAGAAGGCATATGACCAAATGAGACTGGAAACCAAGGATTTGAAACCATCCAAAGCCAGGATCCATGGCTTTAACAGCGCGGCAACTGATGCTATGGGATATGTGGAATTACCCGTCGAACTGGGGTAAGGTGAACGCAGGAGGGTGCGAATCCTACCATTCATAGTGTTGGATGTCGATTCCCTATACAATGTGTTCCTAGGACGTCCAGCCCTGGCGGAATTCAGCGCATCCATGGCCCCATGGTGTTTGACGTTAAAATTTCCCATAGACAAAGGAGTAGGAGTAGTGCACGGTGATCAGGCAACCAGTCGTGCATGCTATGTGGATGAGCTCAGAGAGGCGCAGCGTAGGGAGAAAGGAAAGGTTGCAGACAGCTCAGTCTGCATCCAAAATTCTGATGATTGACAACTAGCGCCCGAGCCCTGGCTCGGGCGACAATCTCTGATCCATAGAGACATAGATCTGAGAGATGATGATGGGGAACCCGGGGAAACAAATTCAGCACCGGCCGAACTAACCATTGACATCTTAGTTAGCTGCAACGGCCCATCACGAGTACTTAAAATAGGATCACAGCTAGACCCCGTAGCAGCTGAATACCTCATTAATTTCCTCCGAGCGAACCTTGATGTTTTCGCTTGGACACATTCTGATATGTGCGGGATTTCTCCTGCAATTGCGAGTCATATGTTGAACATAGACCCGAAACATGTCCTTGTGAAACAGAAAAGGAGAGGCATGGATCCAGAGTGGTCCGCAGTTCTTAAAGAGGAGGTGGACAAACTAAAAACCAATGGGTTCGTCCGCGACGCCCTCTACCCTGAATGGGTATCTAACCCGGTGTTCGTAAAGAAAGAAAATGGAAAATGGAGAACTTGTGTCGGTTACTCTGATTTAAACAAAGCATGCCCGAAGGATAGCTTTCCATTACCAAGGATTGACCAACTGGTCGATTCAACAGCCAGACACGAGTTACTATCATTTATGGACGCATACTCTGGTTACAATCAAATTCCGATGCACATCCAGGACCAAGAACACACCAGCTTTGTCACGAACGTCGGGTTGGATTGCTACGTAGTAATGCCCTTCGGATTAAAAAATGCAGGAGCAACTTATCAACGTCTGGTAAATCGAATGTTCAAAGATCAGATTGGAAAAACAATGGAAGTCTATGTGGATGACATGCTTGTGAAGTCTCGGTAGTCAAACGACCACATCCGAGACCTAGCAGAGATATTCGATATACTCAGGCACTACGGGATGAAGATCAATCCTATGAAGTGTTCATTCGGCGTAGATTCAGGAAAGTTCTTGGGTTTCATTGTGAATGCGCGAGGGATTGAAGCTAACTCGGAGAAGATCCAGGCTATCAGAGATATACAGGTACCCAGAACCATAAAGTAGGTGCAAAGCCTGAATGGAATAGTGGCTGCGCTAAGTCGATTCATGTCCAGAGCTACAGACAAGTGTATTCCCTTCTTCGACGTTATAAAGAAAGGAAAGAGAAACTTCGAATGGACGTCCGACTGTGAGGAAGCATTTCGGGCTCTAGTAAGGTACTTAGAAAGGCCCCCGGTACTATCGAAACCAGTAGACCACGAGACGTTGTACGTGTACTTGGCTATCTCCCAGCATACCATCAGCACAGCCTTGGTCCGCGAGGAAGACCGATTTCAAAGGCCAGTTTACTATGTTGGAAAATGCTTGACGGGGGCGGAAAGGAATTATCCAAATATTGAGAAACTCGCCTATTGCTTGGTGATTGCGTCACGCAAGCTTCGTCCCTACTTTCAAGCACATCCAATCGGTGTGTACACCGACCAACCCTTGCGACAAGTACTCCAACGACCGGAAACTTTCGAAAGGATGTTAAAATGGAATATTGAGTTGAGTCAGTTCGACATTGCCTACCTGCCACGAAGGGCCATATAAGGACAAGCACTAGCTGACTTCATCGCTGAATTCACTCTGCCAGATGAACCGAGCAGTCACAGGGTCATACTTCCCGTTCGATGGAAGATGTACACCGATGGGGCATCTACCGACCATCGCTCGAGGGCGGGAATAGTCATCGTAACTTTGGAAGATCGATCAATCTGCTACGCTTTGAAGCTTGACTTTTGCAGCAACAAATAACGAAGCCGAATATGAAGCATTGATTGCTGGCTTAAGACTTGTTATCGAACTGGGAGTGAAGTCGATTGAAATCTTCTACGATTCACAGCTGGTAGTATACCAGATGCGGGGAGACTATCAAGCAAAGGGACAGAGATTGGCCCCTTACCTCGCTCGGGCTCGAGAGTTACTAGCAAGTCTCGAATATTATGACATCTCATATGTCCCACGCGAACAGAATAGAGAAGCTGATTCGTTAGCAAAATTCGCAAGCACTGGCGACGCACAGCAAATGGGATTGTTCCCTGTTGAGACCCTGCTTGCTCCAAGTATAGATATGATGGAGATAGATTTCGTGTTGGAAACTGAACTCGAAAAGAAATCGTGGTTGACCCCGATCAAACAGTACTTGATACAAGGGGATTTACTTGAAAAAAGGAGCGAAAGACGCCAAGTCCTTCGTAAGGCTACGCGTTATGTAGTACAGGATGGAATAATGTATCAGAGGGGATTCTCGACCCCCTTACTCTGGTGCGTGGTCCATGACGAGATAAAACAGGTACTGAAAGAAGTCCATGAGGGAGAGTGTGGTGATCATACCGGAGGGCAAACATTGGCAAAGAAAATCCTCCGTTATGGATACTTTTGGCCAACCGTGAATCGTGACGCCGCAGATTATGTGAGGAAATGTGACAAATGCCAGATATACGTGAAAATTCCAAGAGCTTTGCCGATAGAATTCACACAAATGGTTAGTCCCTGGCCGTTTGCAATGTGGGGAATTGACCCGATTGGTTCTTTACCCATAGCCAAAGGAGGCACGAAATATGCAATAGTGGCAGTTGATTACTTTACCAAATGGGAATAGGCAGAGCCTATGGCCACGATCACTACCAAGAAAGTCATTAATTTCGTTGTACGAAATATCATATGCCGTTTTGGCCTCCCACGGACCATCATAACAGACAATGGAACTCAATTCGAAAGCAAGGAGTTCAAAGAATTTTGTCAGAAATATGGCATTGAGAAAAGGTTTGCAGAAGTTGCTTACCCAAAGGCGAATGGACAGGTGGAAGCCGTAAACAAAATAATCAAGTCCATATTAAAAAAGCGTTTGGAAAAGGCTAGAGGCTTGTGGGTAGATGAACTCCCGACGGCGCTTTTGGCTTATAGAACTACCCACAAGACCGCGACTGGCCACACTCCATTCGCATTGGCATATGGCGCAGAAGCTGTCATACCCGTGGAACTTGGGGTTCCATCACATCGGGTAACTTATTACGACCCTGCAACGAACCAGGATCTCTTACTGGAATCATTGGTCTTTATTGATGAAAAACGTGAAGAAGCTGATTTGAGAGCGGCCTCATGCAGACACCGAGTCGCTAGATATTATAATGAAAAGTCCAACCAAGGACCTTTGATGTGGGAGATCTCGTTTGGAAACGAGTCTTTCCAACTCCATCTCATATGAATCCCGCATGGGAAGGTCCATACGTCATCGAACGGAAGCTTGGAGATGGCTAGCGACCGTCGATGGTGCGACACTCCCCTGAGCATGAAACAGTGAGCACTTGCGGCATTATTACACCTAGTCTATTTCCTTCATGTAGTAACTGCATCTATTTCCAGTATGTTTTCATTCCTAGTACTTGGCATGTAATAAAACAGGCTAGTGCTGTCATTAATAAAGGCTTGAAGCCATCTTTCTCATGAATGATTAATGTTTCTGCGTATGATAATCCTGTAGCAAGCAATTACATTTATATTATTCTTCTTGGCGTACGAACGCTCAAAACGGATCAAAATCTTCAAGTCTTCGGAGTGCGGACTGTAGTACTTGAAGTCCCCAGAGTGCGAACTCGAGTATAAACGAATGAAAAATCTCCAAGTCCCCGGAGTGCGGACGGGAGTATTCGAAGTCCCCAGAGTGCGGACTCGAGTATAAACGAATAAAAATCTCCTAGTCCCCGGAGTGCGGACTGGAGTACTTGAAGTCCCAGGAGTGCGGACTCGAGTATAAACGAATAAAATTCTCCAAGTCCCCGGGGTGCGGACTGGAGTACTCGAAATCCCCATAGTGCGGACTCGAGTATAAACGAATGAAAAATCTCCAAGTCCCCGGAGTGCGTACGGGAGTACTCGAAGTCCCCGGAGTGCGGACTCGAGTATAAACGAATAAAAATCTCCAAGTCCCCAGAGTGCAGACTGGAGTACTCGATGTCCCCGGAGTGCGGACTCGAGTATAAACGAATAAAAATCTCCAAGTCCCCGGAGTGCGGACTGGAGTACTCAAAGTCCCCGGAGTGCGGACTCGAGTATAAACGAATAAAAATCTCTAAGTCCCCGGAGTGCGGACTGAAGTACTCGAAGTCCCCGGAGTGTAGACTCGAGTATAAACAAATAAAAATCTCCAAGTCCCCGAAGTGCGGACTGGAGTACTCGAAGTCCCCGGAGTGCGGACTCGAGTATAAACAAATAAAAATCTCCAAGTCCCCGGAGTGCGGACTGGAGTACTAGAAGTCCCCAGAGTGCGAACTCGAATATAAACGAATAAAAATCTCCAAGTCCCCGAAGTGCGGATAGGAATGTTCTATGTTCCCGTTACACAAGTTGAAAAAAAAATTAAATGCTTGAAGCATGGTAGGAAACTGAATAATACGAATCTTTTGAAGAAACAGAAAAGAATACTAAACTTTGCTCAAGAAAAGTTTTCCGCTACAAAACACTCCAACGTTCGGAGTCGACGGTCTATTTACAAAATCTACGAAAATTATTACATGACTTAGATTAAATCTCGTTGAATGAGGATAGTGGTCACTTCTTGTGTTTCTTTGACTTCTTCCTGGATGACTCTTCCCTAGAGCGTTTACCCTTAGAACCTTTCCTTGATGGAGGAGTAATAACTGAAGTAGGGGGAACGTCCAAGGGCTTGGATCTACCAGGAAGGATGACCTTCAATGGCTTGTTCAAGGGATCGTCTAGGTCCACCTCACGTGGCTCAACCTTGACCTTGGCTGTATCTTTTTCCTCTTTTTTGAGCCGCTCCTTCATGCTCAATTCAGATGTATGCTCAGAGGCGCCTGTGACTTCTACTTCATAACTCCCAGAGGAGGAATCGGACTTGCCTTCGTCAAGTGCCCCAATCACTTGAGCATCTGGCCCAGGAACCTCACCAGCATGAGCACCCCCACCGAACTTTTCCACCTCCTTGACGACATCGCTCTCGGAGTGAGATCGGGGTCGGAACAACCTGCACAAAATCAGAAAAGATAAGCATTAGAATGCAATAGTACTTCACAAAGAATGATGACTTTCAAAATCTCAAGGTGGAAGGTTATCTACCAGGCCCTGGCAAACTCTCTACCGTCAAAGGGGTTTCGCCCTCCGAGATAGGAGACAAAACATGAAAGCCCAGGCCGGGGGCTTCTGGATCATGGCCAATGTGATGTGCAAAGGGATCAAGTGTCGGCCGGCCAGCCGGCTGGGAAGGCACGTGAACAGGAAACTCGGCCCCGGATGGACTGGCGACAACTTCTTTCCCTTTCCTTAAAGGGGAGCCTTTGCAGTAAAGGGCCTTAGCCTCCGATAGGTCCGAAGGCTCATTTCCCTTCAGAAATTCCTTTATCAAATCCTCCTCTTCAACCTCCTTGACACCGCGCTCGGCCTTCCTAATCTGAATTAAGTTTTCCCATGCCTCGAGCAACGATTCAGATAGCCATCGCCCAAAAAAGTTAGGTCACGGTGCATGAGCACGCGGGCGTTGAATTCGACAATGAGTGGGTTGAACGCAGTTTAGATTTCCTCTCTACCTTCCTCCCTGGCTGCCTCAAGACAAGAATCGATGTCTTTCAACGCCGTCCTCTTGCCCTCCTCACCGGCCTCACTCCTTAACATCTCAACCCTGGAGAGCTCGCCCTCGAGTTGTTCTTTTAAAAGTCGGGTGGCGACGATCTCGTCACAGTATCGCTGTGACTCTTCCTGGGCAGCCGTTTTCTCCTCTCTCTCTCTCTCTCTGCGGAGATGGTCTTCAAGTTCCTTGACCTGAGCGCTGAGTGCGCCCCTCTCCTTTTGAACGGAGTCCTTTTCCAAGGCCAAACCCCACATCGTTGAACCGCCTCGTCAAGCTCTTTCTTGTGAGTTGATTCCAAGCGAGTGACGGCCTCAGCAGTATCCCTGGCACTCCGATGGGCGGCCTCGAGTTTAGATTTATAAGTGGCGATTTCTTCGTCCTAGGCCTTAATGATGTTTTTATCGTGGGTAGCCTTAAGTTTCAAACGGTCTATTTCATGATGTAGCTCCACAGAGACTTCGGAAAGTTTCTCAACTAGTTGGACGAACGCGTCATGTTGAACATAGACGTCGTTGGTGCAGGCAATGGCGTTCTGCTTAACATCTCCAGGTATACGATGAATCGCCGGAAGTAACTTCAACCCATCGAAGAAGATCTTGGGAAATGTATCCTTGAGTTCTCTCAGTCTCTTAGATACTGTGGGATCCGATGCAGGAGCAGGGGGAGACGGCTTTGCAAGTTGGCCCTTCTATGAGAATCTCGGGACTGTCGAGTAGAAGAAGAATCAAAAGTTGATCTCGGGGGATATCAGACTATGACCCCTTGTAACCAGGCCGATCCTTGCTTTGCCCTGAATGAGAAGGGGTGTGTCGGCGATGCTTAGGCTAGTAATACGGTTTCTTCTGAGATGATGAGTCCCGAGAATGGCGGTTCCCACCACCATCACCATCTCTATCTCGATGTCTCTCGGGACCCAAGTCCCGTCCGGACGGATGAAAAATAGAAGAACCATGGAGACGATCGAATCCGTGCGAGCGTCCCATGTCACCTGCATGAAATTCAAATAACAGCGAATTAGAAAGAGGAGTTATAAAAAAATCTAAGTAAGACTTGAAGTGCAATTGTTCATGTGTGTCCTAGTGTTTCCCCCCGACGGACCAGTAGCCTTGCTAATAGAGGTTTTCTCTCCCTGAATTTGGGATGGAATACCCACATTGCCTATGACGGGCGAATGGAATTTGAATGCCTCCGGATCGCCAAAGTCGTAGTTAAGCAGATCATCGGGGATGGAGAGATTCGACAGGCCCTTTAAAGAACTTTCCACTCGCTGTGAAGAAGCCTCTTTCTCTGCCGGGATGAGCGTAACTTTAGAAGTTCCGCCAACCTTCTCCTTCCTTATCCTATACATCAACTTCTTTTTTCCCTTCGAAAGGGAAGATGACGTCTCAATATCGTGTACCTCGACCAGTGGATCCGGAGTGGGACCCACATTCTCACCTTCTTTTTCAGGGGCCTCAACCTCTTTGATCTCCCCCTCCTCCTGTGCATCGGGGGTGTGGTGTGATGACGATCCAGCCAACTTTTTCCCTTTACCAGATTTGGGCTTAGGAGTGGAGATGCCCTCGGGAAGACTCACCCGACGACCTTCGGCTAACAGCCCAAACCTCGACAACGACTCATTCGAGATGAGAGTTTGAATGTCTCGTTCTTCGGTAGGAAGAGCCCTGATAGCTTCAACAGCCTTAGAGTGACCACGGTCCTCAGGACGGGGACTGACATTTGGAAAGATAAAACAAGAGTTAGGAAAATCATAGCATCGATAAAAACATGAGCACCATTCAAAGAAGAGGACTTACTTCCTTCAACCCATCTCCTCGCGAAGCCGGGAGGGCAGCGCACATAGAACCATTCCTGTTTGTACAGGGAAAACTTGCTCCATGCTTCGGTTAGGATTTGGCACTTGTGATACGGCTAGAGGAACACGAAAGAGGGTTTATCCTTCCGCTTCTTGATCATGTAAATATATCCGATGCCGCTGGGAGTTGGAGGTCTAGAGAAGACGGATATGAAGAGGAGGTAAGTCCCATATATGAACGCGTGTCCGTTGGGGTGTAGCTGCGACGGGGCGACGTCGATATGTTGCAACACATCCCGAAGAAACAAATTGAACGGAGGCACGCAGCCCACACAGCACATAAACTTATTGCAGGCGGTGTATCCGACTGGGGGCAGGTGTGGACGATCATGGCCCGACGGAACCAACACGTCGGCGAAAGGGATTCCGTGAATCGAACATATTCGCCGGAGCGCGGCTTCGTTGATCTTCGAAGCCTGTGAATCGATCGGATTACCTAGGAGAATCATTGACTCCAGGGTATCAGGAGCAAAATCATGAGTGGGGGAGGTCGACGGATTAGAAGTGTCTGCGCCCCCTATTAAGAAGATGGCCCGGGCCTGTCTGAGATAGTGGCGGAGCTGGATCTTTTAGACATCTTCAATAAATAGCGGATCTGACAAAACACCTGTGTGAACTATACTTGAAAAATGATCGATGTCAGAATTACCAACACGAATAATCCCCCTACGTGGTGTGTGAACTAGTGCAATCAATCGTGTATAATCATTGAAAATTTGGAAGTCGCAGGGTTACTGATAAAAAACCAAGCTTAAACTCATCACCTTCGAAGACCGTCATCGCTGACCGTCTCCAAAAGCCTCCTTAATGACGATTACAGTTTCAGGTTCAAGAAACGTTAGAGGAGGTTATCCGGTTACATCGAATTAATTTCAGGTTTATATCTACTGCGAAGGTTATTAGTCCAAGTTAGTTCGATATACAAGTATGCTGGAGTTCCTGTCCTTGTTCAGTTATGAAATTAGGCAAGGCGATTGTTTGGTCGGTTTAAGTTATATTCGGCCAATAGGATACGATCGGCCTTCATGTTTTGTTCGGTCAGGTATTGTTCGGCCGCGACATTATTCGGCATGTTTGGTCCGGCGTGTATGCGTTGTTCGGTTTACGAGTGTTCGGCTTTGATATGGTTCGGCACGTAAGATTCGACAGAGTACCGTTCGGCCAACACACCATTCGGCCGAAACAACACTCAGCCTCCCCACTACCTCATGTTTCCTCCCTAACCTTCCAACCCATCATTAGGCCTAGTGTGTGCTGTGCCGAACGATGGTTACGCCGAGATTCAACACTCGGCACGGCCTTGGATTTTTCCTCTCCCCCACCGTTCTTTTTTCCAAGCCTCGTTCGACACGAGGGAACCGCGCCGAACCACAGTACCTCACCCAAACAACCCCTACGAATTATCATCCCTGACCACTTCTCCCTACCTCACAGCGTTTGGCCTTGGAGTCCTCCACCCACGCAGCCCCTCCGACCACAATTCTAATCTATGGACTTAGGCTACTTATCGAGACCCTTTTTAATCATGAAAATGAGCCGGATAAAGGGATTTTACCTAGTTCGTGGATCGAGATTTAGAAAGGATCGGAAGGATGTTAGAATATGATGACAGTGGTGGTTCGAATGTTCAAGGTTGCCGAAGTGAAAGTAGGAAAAAAGGAGGAAGAAGAAGATGTCGGGTTTTATAAGGGAGGAGGAGAAGCTGAAGAGACTATGACCGGTTTTACCGATCAAGGCGGTATCATTCAGCCATCTCGGTTCGTTCGGCCTGGGCTAACAAGGATCGTTTGGCACTCGTCTTCGGCTGGGTTGTTCGGCATACGAAGTCACTCGGTGTAACGTGGATCGTTCGGCCTTCGACACTGCGTTCGGCCAAGAGAATCATGCGACCCCCAAGGGTGATGACCAAGGATTGAAGCAAACCGTGGAAGGTGAGTAATCCAAAGTGTATCACGTTCGGTCACGTAATATATTTTGGGGGGCAAGTGTTTCCCATGGAATTGACCGGACGACTTAGTACTCGGCCTACTAAGGGCGTTCGGCCTGTAGATGGATCGGAACCATATCATTGCAACTTAGTAGTACTCGGCCTACCAAGGGCGTTCGGCCTGAAGGTGGATCGGCACCATGTCGGTTCGGCATCATGTTACGCTCGGCATCTAAAGAACGTTCGGCCTAAGACATTGCTCGGCCAAAGATGACGCTCGGCCAGAGACTTCGATCAGCCAAGAGCATCGTTCGGCCAAAGGCCTCATTCGGTCAAGATGGTGTTCAAACATCAAGCTCCTCATTTGGCACCCACACCGTTCGGCACCAAACCGTTCTGCATCAAGGAGCATCCGATATCCATAAAGGCTCGGCATTGTCATTCGGCCTCCCGAGACGTTCGGCCATCAAGAACGGTTCGGCAGTCAAGGAGGGTTCGGCATTCTCTCCAACATGCCCGGTCCGAATCCTACACGGCCTACTCTTCCCCACAACAGACATGTCATTCGGCATAAAGAAAATGGGTCGTTACTTGACCGTTCGGCAAGCTCGGTTCGACGTACAAGACTTGTCCTATTTGGACTGAGTTATTCAGCTACCTGGCCCACCAGAGAAGTCCAACTCACCTTCGTCTATAAATATAGGGGCAGGGGCACAGGAAAAGAGAGATTTTAGAGAATATTGGGGAGATCTGCCATTTTCAAGACTCATTCTAGACTTATTTCTTTTACTTTGCAATTGTATTCTAGTAACTAAAAATGGATTGTATCTGTAATCACCCATCAAGGAAATCAATGGAAATCAACTTCAAAGTGGATGTAGGCAGTTATGCCGAACCAGTATAAATTTAGTGTTCTTGTTCTCTGCATTTAAATTTACACTCTATTCTATGTTTTAATTTACTTTCTTCATTAATCTCTACACACAATCTTTCTAAGGGTGTTGGTGACCAATTTTGGTGCTAACATCTACTAATATAACATCGGGCAGTTCCTCTGCCTTTGTCAACATCATTTCGAGAAAATCATCTCAATCTGCTATTGCTTATGTGGAAAATGAACCCATGTTAATAAGTGATGAAAGTGGCCATCTTACTGTTGTTGCCAAGAAAAACCAGTTCCTTGAGTTGATGAGTTTGTTGGACTCATCTGAGAATGCACTTATGAATAATAAAAATTTGAATGGACTGAATGACATTCCTACTCATGTGAATGCACAGTCATGTGCACCAAAACTTGCACAACCAAATCCATGTATACAGAACTTAGCTTCTAATCTGAATTCAACTATTGAAATACCCCATAATCCTATATCAACTCTGCGTGATAAAAAACCCTACCTCATCCAAAGATCCGAACGGTACTTCTCTCTCTCAACGTCATTCAGTTGTCAAATGCAAATCCTTCCATCCGAATCCCTCTCTTCTTCCTTATGACCACATTCCTTCTCCATCTACATGGAAACCTCCTTCCACTGACCTGCCCAGCTCCTCCACTCTATATAACACCTCTTCCAACCCTTTAATCACTACCTCCCCTGTCAATCACTCTGAATTTGAGGAACACTTCTCTAACTCCCCTCTTTCATCCACTGTTCCTGGCTGCACATTGTTGAATGGCTCTTGTAATAGAAGCAAGTTAAAAGGAATCTCCACTCCCTCAAAAAACCCTCCAATGACGCACAACTTTTGTGTACGGAATATAGGGGATGCCGATGGTGATACAAATCTTGACCAATGTAAAATGTTAATAAAATATCACAAAAACTATCTTCTATCTCTTCTCGAAACTAAACTCAACCAACCCCTCACTCTGCATGCTGCTAAAATATCACCTCTCCTAGTATCTTTGACATAACCTAGATCATGCTAGCTATGGTAGAATCCGTTGGGGCTGGATTCCAACTCGAGACCACTCAAATCGAAACCCCACAAGCACAACAGAAGACATGATCATGGTAAGAACTGTAAAAAAACCAATCAACGACTCAATTCTGATCTCAACCAATCCAAAAGGAATCACAATCCCAAACAAGCAACATAGAAATCAAAGCAATAACGAAAAATAAATCACACAACGATTTATAATGGTTCCACTAAAGTTGTGTTAGTGTACATCCACTTTAAGAGAGAGAGAGAGAGATTTTATTAATATTGATGAGAAGAGTACAAGAGATCGAATACAATGATCAAAATTTTAATTAGAAATTGATTTGTGGAGAAGAGAATTGAAGAAAATTAGTTTTTGACAAACCCTAATTGGTGGAGGCTAATCTCTTGCAGTTGTTTTCACCGTGCCTATAGATCTGGAACCTGAAGCTAGCTTATATAGGAGAATAGAAACCCTAGGCAATGTTTCGAAATTGCCCCCGCAGTTGTCACAAATCTTCACGCCAAGTCCATACGTAAAAATAGACAGAAAGTCGCCTCATACGTCTGACCACAATGGTTAGACGTCTGATTGTAGAGTCTGGAAAAAGTTTCGCTTCAGCTCAGACGTTTGACCATGTGGTAAGACTTCTAACTACAGGCTCTGGAACCAATTCTGAATAGACGCAGATGTCTAATCCTTTTGTTCAGACATAAAACCTCATTCTCTGGAACAGATCTGCTGTAGCTTTGCTGAAGGGTCAGACGTCTAACCCTTTTCCTCAAACGTCGACCCTGCCAGTTCAGCCTACTTCACATTTTCCCTTATATCTTTCACCTCCGAACTCCGATTTGCGAACCATTTTCTCCGTTACGAAGATACTTCCGACCTCTACAGATCTCCATATAGTGTCGCCAAACTTTAACACTCTACCTCAACACTATATCCATCTCCAACTCCAATAGTACCATACTATCAACGACAACCGATAGCACCAACTATCACTTCTTCTATCTTCAATCAAACATGAATCTTTCCCAATGAGCTCCGGCAAAGCCACCGCCCATTTCACTCCTCCAGTGAGCTCAAGCACCCTCCCACTAATGAAATGTTGAAAGCATTCAAATCCTAAGCTATCTCACTAAAGACTAGCACTTACCAACAAGATAGAACCACAATCTCTCACTAATACTCTTCCTCATCTACCACCAAGCTCCTTCCTTAACCATGCCACCCCGTGGCACCTATCACTTCTCCAAGCGAATCAAGTCCGAGCAATGCTCGAACTTCCCAACTGGCGATGCCTTAGTGAATATGTCCGCCACGTTATCCTTTATGTGCACTTTCCGAAAATATACTTGCTTATCTTCATCCATGGCCACTAGAAATGACTCTTTCGCCTCAATATGCTTAGTCCGTCAGCTAAACACCAAATTTTCAGCCATGTGAATAGCACTCTGGCTATCACATCGAACATCAATACTATCATGCCCGAATCTCAAGTCACACAACAATCGCTTCAAATAGAGTGCCTCCTTTACCGCCTCCACCGTGGCTATCAACTCTGATTCCGTAGAGGATAAAGCAATTACGGTCTACAATCTAGATCTCGAACTTATGGCTATACCCCCAAGTGTGAAGACATATCTGAAAGGTGATTTTCTTCGATCCCTATCAACAGCGTAGTTCGAATTACAATAAATAACCAACTTGCAATCCATCGCCTTACTACCGTAAAAAACAAGACCATGTGATGATGTGCCTCTAAGATATCTCAATATAAGATTCACAGCTTCCCAATGCGATTTTCCCGGATTAGCTATTATCGACTAACCATCCCGACGGCATTTGCAATATCGAGCCTTGTACATATCGTAGCATACATTAGACTTCCAACCGCACTAGCATATGGCACCTTGGACATATAAGCCTTGTCTTCCTCCAAAATAGGTTATCCTTTACTTGAAAGCTTCATACGCAAAGGTAAGGGTGTATTTGGCGCCTTTGCATTCTCCATGCTAAACCAGCAAAGCACTTTCACAATGTATTCCTTTTGAGTTAGTTTTAACTCAAAATGCTTTCGATCCCTTACAATTTCCATGCATAATATCCTTCTTGCTTCTCCAAGATCCTTCATTTCGAACTCCGATTTCAAACTTAGTTTTAGCTTGTTGATTTCATTCTTGTCCTTAGAAGCAATGAGCATGTCATCCACATATAAGAGTAAATACACCCAACAATTATTTCTTAACATCTTAAAATAAACACAAGCATATTTGATGCTTCTATCAAAACCATTTTCAAGCATAAAATCATCAAATCTCTTGTATCATTGTCTAGGTGATTGCTTTAAACCATATAGTGATTTTTTCAACTTGCAAACCAAATTTGACTTACCATCTACAACAAAACCTTCCGGTTTCTCCATGTAGATGTCTTCATCCAAGTCACCATGCAAGAAAGGGTCTTTACATCTAGTTGCTCTAACTCCAAGTCGTGAATAGCAACTATAACAAATAATATCTGGATAGAAGTATGGCGCACAACCGGTGCGAATATCTCATCATACTCTTTTCCCTTCCTTTGTGCAAACCCATTGGCCACTAGCCTAGCTTTGTATTCCATCTTCCTACACCTTGTATATCCATTTGCACCCAATAGCATGATTTCCTTTAGGAAGTGGAACTAATTCCCAAGTTTGATTCTTCAACAATGATTGCATCTCTTCTTCCATGGCACAAATCCATTTCGAGCTATCAATCGACTTCATGGAATCATGAAAGTCCATCGGCTCATCTTGGACTACATGAAGAACATAGTCCAAATTATTACAAAAGCAAAGATAGTTCCAATCACCATATCTTTCAGGTGGTCTTATAGTACTACGACCTACCCGAGTAGCAATACCATTACCCAAACTCCATTCAGCTCCACCTTGAATCGAAACTTCTCTAGATTCATGTACATCACCAACACTACTAGAGGAGCCTTGTGGACTATGTGATGTAACATAAACCGCTACTTCCTCACAAGCATCTACAACTACTCTACTCTCCCTATTCCTTGGACAAAATGTGAAAATAATTTCCTTCTCCTTTGATTCACCATGAACCAAATCTGAAACATCCGATGAGCTCACATTCTCCATGAACATCGCCAACTCATCAAAAGTAACATGACGAGAATTCATTACCTTCTTCGTTTTCGGATTCCAAATCCAATAGCCTTTTACTCCATCCGTATAGCCAAGCAAAATACCCTGAAAGCTCTAGGTTCGAGCTTATCATTTTCCGGATCATGCACATAAATAGGACTTCCAACACATGAAGATAACTCAAGTCAATGCTCTTTCCCTTCCATACTTTTTCTGTAATTTTGTTACCAATAGTTGAGCAAGGAATTCGATTAATTATATGCACTGCGGTTGACAAAGCTTCAGCCTAAAATCCCTTCGCCAAACCTGATGTCAATCTCAAATATCGAACTTTCTCAAGTAGAGTGCGATTCATTCTCTCCGCAACCCCATTCGACTATGGATCTCCATGTGTAGTAAAATGCCTCCGAAAACCATGATGCTTGCAAAACTCCAAAAATTCTCCGGAAACGTATTCTCCGCCATTGTCAGACCACAAAACCTTCAAAGACTTGCCACTCTCATTCTCAACAAGAGCCTTCCATGCTTTGAAATTTGCAAATGCCTCCGACTTGGCCTTCATTACACACACCCAAACTTTCCGAGAAAAGTCATCTATAAAAGAAATATAATAGCGAGCTCCACCTAAAGAAGCTACAGGTGTCGGTCCCCAAACATCCGTGTGAACATACTCTAAACTCTTCTTGAATCATGCTTTCCCTCACCGAATGAAACATTAGTTTGCTTCCCTATGATGCATTCTTCGCAAAACTCTAACCTGTTGAAATTTTATCCATCAATCATCTCTCCCTTATCCTCTAAACTTCTCTCCGAGACATGACCTAACCTCAAATTCCACAACCTAGCATCCAAGCCACGAGAACTATTAACTCCAATACAAGTTTCACCTCCTACAGTCACTCCTTGAAGCAAATAAATGTCATGCGTCCTTGCACCCTTCATCACCACAAGCGCACCCTTCAAAACCCGCAAGCTATCTGTAACGACCCTGAATTTTGGCCTTGTTTATTTTAATAAATGTTTAACCAAATTGAATAAAGTGTGAACTGATTATTTTCAAATGGATGTGATTTTGGAAATAATCGCTATTTGTTTATATGAATTTGTATTATTTTTTTAAAAGAAAATTTGATCCTGGAAATTTAAATAAAGTTTCTTAATAATATTTACCTTATATAACTAAATTAAAATACTGTACTTTGTTTACATTTGGAAATATACATATGGATGATAATGTTTAAATTAAATCTAATTCTAACAAAATAAAATATAAATGTAAAGTATAAATATAAAATATAAATCAAATATGTCTATATAACTTAATTTAAATAAGTAATAGTGAAGTACAAATAAAAATGAATACAAATATAAGTGAGAAAATCATTTTTTGAATATGACTTGAACATTGATAGTTAAATATAAAGTACTAATGTAAAATTTAAAATAAGAATTAATTAGTTAAGATTTTATACAACATAACTTAACAATCTAAAATAAGAACAAAGTATAAGACACAAAGTAAAGTAAAATGAAATCAAATATAATGTAAAACCAAACTTTAACTTTTATGTATAACTTATATAAATTAGAAGTTAACTAAGCAAAATATTTCCATACACAAATCAATCAGCAACCATATATATGTAAATTGTTCAAGTTAGAAACAATAAAACAAATTTATTTTTACAAGCAAACCAAAGTAAAAATACATCTGACCCAAACATATTTATTATTCAAGTAAGCAATTCATAAAAAAATGATTAAGTTTTACACCATATCTTCACATATAAATCTAAACATAAGATATAATATAATAAAACAAATGTTGCAAGGAAATGATCATCATTCACAAGTACGGAAAAGACTGACAAACTCAGGAAAATTGAAATACAAGCATTAAGATAATTTATCTTCCTATGCAAGCTACCTACTGAAGAATATAATCCCATACACATGCATACAATTTGTTCACAGTACTACATAATTATAATTATGTTAACAGGTGAAGCAACAACATTTAATGCTCCTCTGATTCGAGCACATCTTTGTGTCTATTTGTATTATGCAAATCTTATTTCACAGAAATGAAATCTGATTAACAGGATTGAATAGCAGTAAGTTAAGTATAAAAATAAAATAAAATATAACAGGCTTGAAATATATGAAACCTGCAAATGATTATGCTAAGCAAGCTATAAAAATCTATATACTAATAAGGTTATGTGTAGACAATAAGTACATAGCATTTAATGTTTTAGCATCTCAGCCGAATTCAAGAATCATATCAGTATATATTAAAAAAAAAAAAGCTTGCCTGATAAAACAAAAATTGAACAGTAGCAGATAACTCCTAACCAGGTCAAAACCTTTTCCGTTCATATTCTTATCTTCTTTATATATGTGTATGCATCCTTTATTTAGTTTGTAACATAAGTATACCTGAAAGAAAAAGAAAGAAAGCAAAAAAAGATGTAAGCAAACAGAGCTCAAGTAAAATACTAAGAATAGGAACAATTTACAGGCAGGTTTTAACAACAAGTTTAGTGACAAGGAGTGTGTTCTCTGTTCAACAGTTGTTTTGGTGAATAAACATTAAAATATAAAGTTTTAAGTTCAATTGAAGACAGTTAAGAATTTATTGATACTATTGTTTGCATATGTGATGGTTAACTCTGTATGCTTTGAATCTTCTCTGTGATTTGTTTCAGGGTTGAAGTTCTTCTACGAACTCAAAATTTTACTTACCAGATTGATGTAAAGCTTAAGTTCTTCAACTAAACAAGATGATACCCCTAAATCTAGATGTAAAAACTGATCAAATCCTGTTTGTTAGAAAATGTACACTGTAAACTTAGTTACAGGCAAATAAGTGATAAATGGATAAAGTTTGATTGTTGTAAAACTTTATTTCAAGTTTATATCTTGAAGTATCACTACAATTTATGATTTTTAAAACCAAAATGAAGCTTTTAAGCTTTGTATCCAAAGAGCAGTTCGTTTGTGAACAAGAAATGAATTTTCTTCAAATTCAGAAAATCTATTTTGATTAAGATGTTGAAACTTGGTTAGAGGGTAGTATTAACTACCCTGATCCTGAGAAAAATGTCAATTTACTTTTCTAATGCGTAAATTTCGAACACAATCTCATTTTAGGGTTCGTTCTAAGTTTTTATGGTAACGTCTGTAACAAGGCACGTACGTCGCCTATAAGCGATCGAGTTGCACGAATTTTTGGGAAATGTAGGCTTAGCATGTTGTCGTGGTGTGGTAGGATTTTGGGGGCTTCTGGTGGTAAGTGCGGCGGTGGCTAAGGGGTTTTGGGTGATGGGTTATGCTTCAAGGTTCGAACGATCAGCTGTATTTTGTTTTGTTTCATTTTTGGGTGATGCGAATTTGTTTTCATAGAGTGCTGGCAATTTGGGACTTGCCGAGGGAGGTGCAGGTCGCCGTAACGTGGCTGAGGCGCCGTGCACGTGCACAACGTGAAGGTGGAAGACAGCGTTGTGTCAGTACATGGTCTCGAGTTGCGCACGAGTTTTTGGGATTGGGGCTTCGGGTTGAGTACGAGTTCGAACGTGGTTGAACCTGATGTGTTAATTTAATTCTAAGTTCAAACAAAACTTAAACTGATAAGAGAAAAAAAAGAGTAAAAGAAGAAGACGATGTCAGGGTAGAACACGGGGAAAAGGGGAGTGGAACTCGACGAAGTACTCGAGTAAACTCAAGGGGGAAACTCAGGTTAGTAATTTGAAACTACAGCATGTTATAAAATAAGGAACTTAAGTAAATCACTTTCAAACAAATCGAAAGGTTGTAAAACTTAATAGAGTTTTAACAGTTTTAAGTTAAAACTTAAATACAAGTTCCAGTAATTTAGTAGGTACTTAACAAATGCATTTAACACTTTATTTTAATTAAGCAATTGATTTGAGTAAAGATTAAAGTTAATCAACATTTAGGAATTCAAACTTTAAGAAAATTCTTTCAAATGTTAATTAAGATCAATAGTAATTTACTAACAATTTTATAAGTAATTAAGAATGATACTTTAGAATCATAATTAGAGATCGAATAATAATTAAGAAATAAGTTAATTTGTAATTAACTACTTAGGTAGATTAATGAACAATTAATAGTTAATTAATCAAGAGATTTAAATAAGAATTAAGAAATGATTAATGAAGTAATCAACAATTAAAAATTTGATAATCAAGTTATTTGATTTATAATTAAGGTTTTCAACTAATGATTAAGGAAAAGCTAATTAAGTAATTAAGGTTAAACAAATTGATTTAAGTGAATTACTTGAGTAATTAAGGAATTAATTACTTATTGTAATTAATGAAGCTTAATATGAATTGTTTAAGTTAATTAATTAAGTTTAATTAATTTAAATAATTATTCGGTGATGTTGTAAGTGTAATTACTTGGAGAAGTAATTGATGATAATGACTAGAAGAAATTGATTGAGGATGATAATGAAAGTAATTTGAGTATAATTACTTTGTGCAATTAATCAAGGTATTGATTAAAGGAAATCAGTTGAGGAGTAATTAAGTGATGTGATAAGAGTAATTAAAAGTGGTTGATTTCTGAATAGTATTAATCAGGAGTGATTAATAAAGGTAGTTTAATTAAAGATTTGATTACTTAAGATAATTAATTTAATACAGGATAATGAATTTTAAATGTAATTAGTAATCATTGATAAAGGAAATTAATATTAAGAGATTAAAGAATAATTAATTGGTGTAAGTACGAAATAATAATAATATTTGTAATTGAAGGAAATTCCATATTTGGATAAGATAATTAAATTGTGAAAATAATTAAAGGATGATTACTTGAAATTAAATGTTAATTAATCAAGTATGATTAAGTGAATTGGTTTTATTAATTGATTGATAATTGGTTAATAGTTATATAAGAAAGACTTACAATGGTTAAGTAATTAATTTAATTTATTTTAAATTAATTAGAGATGCAAGTAATTAATTTAATTCATTTTAAATTAATTATAGCTGATATGATTGTTCATATATGGATGAATGATATTGTTTACCTTGAATGGTTTGAGATTTCTAGTATAAGATAAATGATGCAGTGTGAAATGTATGCTTGATTATAGTAGATAATATGGATTATCTGTTGTGATGATAATATTGCCTATCTGTTTATGGTGATAGTGTTGATTATCTATTGTGATACTGTGAATTATCTATCTGTGTGTATATGGATAATTGAAATGAAATTGTTTGTAAACTTTAAAACAACTTGGCCCTAAAAGACACGTTTTGGATTTCGATGAGACCGGGATCGGGTTTCCACATTTGGACATCCGAAAACCACATCGATCCAAATTAACGTTAGGTCGTTAATCTAAAGTGAAGATGAAGATTCAAAATGCAAGGGTTGTCGTCGTTAACTCTGAGGGTGATTCCAAAATGAGTGTAACGAGATAATTCCTTCGGTTTCGTTCGAACCCGGAACGAACTTGTATGGATTGAATTCTTTCAACACATCGTCAGGCGGGCGATGAGCATTCTAAGAAATTTGATCTCTAAAGGTAATCGTAGCCTCAAGCCTCATCAACCGGGAATGGCTAAAACAGGGGAGATGCAGCAAGGTTAGGTGGGTCATGCCCAAGCAGGACAAGATATTTCCCCTGTCTAGATGTCCCTTTTTATTCGGCTTAGTGGGTGGTTGGGCGCGCAAACCACGAGGTTTATCTTGTTCGGGACTGTTCAGTAAGGAATGGTTCCGGCCTTGTGTTGCAGGGGATGAAAGGAGTAATCCTCGGTACGGTGATCTAGGCCCCGCACTGTGACGGGCGGTACCCCAGTAGCCCTGCCATTGTATGGAATCCATTTTCCAATAAGTGCCCACGGTTTTGATTGTATTACCCACTTTTGTGGCTAGTAGCTGGAATTTAATAATGTAACAATTTCGGCTATTTTCTATTTACTTGAAAACCCTAGACACTATTATAATATCACAGAATTTCCTATGAAATGTTTTGGTTAGCGTAAGGTAAAAACTTACCCGTATTTATTTGTGGGAAGTCTAACGTGATACCTTTATTTTCAAATGTTTTTCAAAGTTAAACAATTTAAACCATTTACTCATACCAGACCCATGTCTGACCCGGAGTTTATTTTTGTTTTTCATAAACTCACCCAAATTTTTACTGGTAGTCAAGGGATTCAGGTCAACTTTGACGAATTCTGGACGAGCAATGGAGCAGGAGGCTTCAGCGTTGTAGATATCTATCTAGTTCCGCTGTGTTAGTTAGAGTATGTTGTATTTGAGATGTATGTAGTGACTGATGTATGTATAAAAATTGTCAAGTGTATAATATTGTACAACTCTGATATATGTAAACTATGTAATTGTTATGTGATGTATTATATTTTATTCCATTCCGCTGTGAGAGTCCGTGATTGTTGTTCTTTCTTTCTCTTTCTTTTCTATTTCTATCCCTTTCTTTCTTCATGATGATACGTCTTTCTGGTAGTAGAAAGGCGGGTCGTCACGGTTGGTATCAGAGCTGAAAGGTTAAGTGAGAACCTTGGCTCTGGTGGAGATTTCTCATTAGAGATAGAGTCGGTAGTACTCTAGGATGAGTCTGAGCGTAATAATAGATATGAGCGTGTACTTGTTAGTGAATATAAAATGGTTTTATATTATGTTGATTGATTTATTGAGTGGTATATGAACCTTCGTCAGTGCAGTCTGCACAACTGTACCGAAGGGGTTTCTAAACACTTGAATAGAACAATTCGACATGATATTGTTTTCCAAAGTGGGTGGATTGAATAATTTCATCCAAAATATATTTTGATATAAAAAAAAAATTGCAAGTTATATATATATATATATATATATATATAATTATAGTATTTGGATGATAGTGTTAATAGACAAATAGGATTATAAAGATTTACAATGGCTTATATAGCCAAGGAAGTAAGAGATTTAATTTGGAATTAAAATTTAAAAATGAAGTTAAAAATGAGGATTTATTTTGAATTAAGTTGGAAGTTTAATTTAATTTTGGAATTAAACTAATGATTAAAAACATAATAATAATAATAAGGATGTAAATAAATTGATGAAGTACATCAAATTTACAATGTAAATGAATTGGATTGGGAAATTTAATAGAGATAAAATTTTGGTTGAGATTAACTTAAGCTTAATAATAATTGGGTTTAAATTTAAGATTGGAATGAAATGAATTGAGATATGAGTAAATGAAATTAAGTTCTTATTTAATCAAATCCAAGTGGATTGGTAGATTAAAGAGAATGGTATGGTGCTTAATTTAATGGAAGTTAAGATAAACAAATTGAATTGGAATAGAATTCAGTTGAGATATAGATGGTGTTAAATAAATTCTTACTTAAATAGATAAAAGTAAGTTGATGTGAAATTGAACTGGAATAAATATATTCCGATAACTTGTAAAGGAAATTGGCAACACATTGATTAGGAATATTTTTGGCTGTACATAAGTGTTCAATCTTGAGTTAAAATGAAATATGAATATATTCAAGCTTAAAATGGGGGGAAAATGTGAAAATATGAATGTGAGACTTATAAAAGAAAATATGGGGAAATTAAATAGTAAGCCAAAATACATTACTTTGTATTTGGAAAATGAAATAAAAATCCAAACTTGAATTATAAAATAAAATTGAACACAGATAAAATAATATGATGATTTTTAAAGACAAAATCTAATTCAAGCATGGAAAAAATAAATATGGCTTTGGATTAAATCTTAACAAAATAAATGGAAGTTGATCTTGTGAGTATCAAATAAATTGGAAATAAATTTAAGTATGAAATTGAAACAAGTAAATTAACCTAAGATTAAACTTTATAGAAGCGTAGCTTCAAGGGAAGTGAGAGTTTATTTAGTAAAAGCTTGAATGATGATTTAAGTTGAATGAAATAAAATCTTTATTCAAATAAAATAGTTGGATAAAAATTAAATTTGGATAAATAAACTCTGATGGCTTATCAAAAGAATTTAAATATTTGAAATAAAAAGTATACTTGTTTGATACAGGTAAGATCTGGAGTTTAAAGTGAAAATAAGTGTGATTAAGAGTAACTGGATGTAGTGTGGTGAATAAATATATTTGTGGCTCATAAAGTTTAAAGTTTAAAGAGTGGAATTATAAGGCAAAATAAAATTATTTTGTACTTGGGAAATGAAATAGATATCCAAATCAGAATTACAAACTAGAAATAAACGCAAGAACTATAATGAAGTGATTTTTGTGATAAAATCAAATATTGAATTGGAAGTGGAAATAAACTAAGATGAAATAAATTGGCAAATTAAGTATGTAAATGAAATTAGAATTGGTCAAATAAAGTTGGATGGTGAATTAATAAATTTGATTGTGAATTAAAATGAATGGGAGGCTGAGACCTTGAGTTATATATGTATATAAAATTCAACTTGGATTGGAGTTGTATCTTATAGGATTGAATTGCCAGAATGGATGTCTGGAATTCATAATGTATCTCATGCATCTCATCTTGGAATCTTGTTTAGGATCCATCATTAGTTGTAGAACTAGTAGTTCAGGGAGATTTGGAAGTCAAGCGGAGTTTGAATGTAGTCAGGAATCCTGTTCGGATTGTTGATCAGGATGAGAGGCAACTCGGGAGTAAGTAGTGAAGCTTGTCGAGTGCAGTGGAGCGAGAATCTCAGTGATTGCACCTGGGAAACTCTGGAGAGTTCTAGGAAAGTTTATCTGGATTTGTGTTCGGATAGCTAGTGTTGCTTGTTAGGATAAACTGTTTGATTGTTTGCTATTGTATGAATGATATGTATGTGTGAATGGTTAGTATAACAACTTTTAGTTTATCTTTGTTTTAAATTTCGGGGACGAAATTCTTTTAAGGGGGAAGGAATGTAACGACCCTGAATTTTGGCCTTGTTTATTTTAATAAATATTTAACCAAATTGAATAAAGTGTGAACTGATTATTTTCAAATGGATGTGATTTTGGAAATAATCGCTATTTGTTTATATGAATTTGTATTTTTTTTTAAAAGAAAATTTGATCCTGGAAATTTAAATAAAGTTTCTTAATAATATTTACCTTATATAACTACATTAAAATACTGTACTTTGTTTACATTTGGAAATATACATATGGATGATAATGTTTAAATTAAATCTAATTCTAACAAAATAAAATATATATGTAAAGTATAAATATAAAATATAAATCAAATATGTGTATATAACTTAATTTAAATAAGTAATAGTAAAGTACAAATGAAAATGAATACAAATATAAGTGAGAAAATCATTTTTTGAATATGACTTGAACATTGATAGTTAAATATAAAGTACTAATGTAAAATTTAAAATAAGAATTAATTAGTTAAGATTTTATACAACATAACTTAACAATCTAAAATAAGAACAAAGTATAAGACACAAAGTAAAGTAAAATGAAATCAAATATAATGTAAAACCAAACTTTAACTTTTATGTATAACTTATATAAATTAGAAGTTAACTAAACAAAATATTTTCATACACAAATCAATCAACAACCATATATATGTAAATTGTTCAAGTTAGAAACAATAAAACAAATTTATTTTTACAAGCAAACCAAAGTAAAAATACATCTGACCCAAACATATTTATTATTCAAGTAAGAAATTCATAAAAAATGATTAAGTTTTACACCATATCTTCACATATAAATCTAAACATAAGATATAATATAATAAAACAAATGTTGCAAGGAAATGATCATCATTCACAAGTATGGAAAAGACTGACAAACTCAGGAAAATTGAAATACAAGCATTAAGATAATTTGTCTTCCTATGCAAGCTACCTACTGAAGAATATAATCCCATACACATGCATACAATTTGTTCACAATACTACATAATTATAATTATGTTAACAGGTGAAGCAACAACATTTAATGCTCCTCTGATTCGAGCACATCCTTGTGTCTATTTGTATTATGCAAATCTTATTTCACAGAAATGAAATCTGATTAACATGATGAATAGCAGTAAGTTAAGTATAAAAATAAAATAAAATATAACAGGCTTGAAATATATGAAACCTGCAAATGATTATGCTAAGCAAGCTATAAAAATCTATATACTAATAAGGTTATGTGTAGACAATAAGTACATAGCATTTAATGTTTTAGCATCTCAGCCGAATTCAAGAATCATATCAGTATATATAAAAAAAAAAGAAGCTTGCCTGATAAAACAAGAATTGAACAGTAGCAGATAACACCTAACCAGGTCAAAACCTTTTCCATTCATATTCTTATCTTCTTTATATATGTGTATGCATCCTTTATTTAGTTTGTAACATAAGTATACCTGAAAGAAAAAGAAAGAAAGAAAAAAAAGATGTAAGCAAACAGAGCTCAAGTAAAATACTAAGAACAGGAACAATTTACAGGCAGGTTTCAACAACAAGTTTTTGGACAAGGAATGTGTTCTCTGTTCAACAGTTGTTTTGGTGAGTAAACATTAAAATATAAAGTTTTAAGTTCAATTGAAGACAGTTAAGAATTTATTGATACTATTGTTTGCATATGTGATGGTTAACTCTGTATGCTTTGAATCTTCTCTGTGATTTGTTTCAGGGTAGAAGTTTTTCTACGAACTCAAAATTTTACTTACCAGATTGATGTAAAGCGCCTTAAGTTCTTCAATTAAACAAGATGATACCCTTAAATCTTGATGTAAAAACTGATCAAATCCTGTTTGTTAGAAAATGTACACTGTAAACTTAGTTACAGGCAACTAAGTGATAAATGGATAAAGTTTGATTGTTGTAAAACTTTAGTTCAAGTTTATATCTTGAAGTATCACTACAATTTATGATTTTTAAAACCAAAATGAAGCTATTTAGCTTTGTATCCAAAGAGCAGTTCGTTTGTGAACAAGAAATGAATTTTTTTCAAATTCAGAAAATCTATTTTGATTAAGATGTTGAAACTTGGTTAGAGGGTAGTATTAACTACCCTGATCCTGAGAAAAATGTCAATTTACTTTTCTAATGCGTAAATTTCGAACACGATCTCATTTTAGGGTTCGTTCTAAGTTTTTATGGTAACGTCTGTAACAAGGCTCGTACGTCGCCTATAAGCGATCAAGTTGCACGAATTTTTGGGAAATGTTGGTTTAGCATGTTGTCGTGGTGTGGTAGGATTTTGGGGGCTTCTGGTGGTAAGTGAGGCGGTGGCTAAGGGGTTTTGGGTGATGGATTATGCTTCAAGGTTCGAATGATCAGCTGTATTTTGTTTTGTTTCATTTTTGGGTGATGTGAATTTGTTTTCATAGAGTGCTGTCAATTTGGGACTTGCCGAGGGAGGTGCAAGTCGCCGTAACGTGGCTGAGGCGCCGTGCACGTGCACAGCGTGGTGGTGGAAGACAGCGTTGTGTCAGTACACGGTCTCGAGTTGCGCACGAGTTTTTGGGATTGGGGCTTCGGGTTGAGTACGAGTTCAAACGTGGTTGAACCTGATGTGTTAATTTAATTCTAAGTTCAAACAAAACTTAAACTGATAAGAGAAAAAAAAAGAGTAAAAGAAGAAGACGATGTTCAGGGTAGGACACGGGGAAAAGGGGAGTGGAACTCGGCGAAGTACTCGAGTGAAATCAAGGGGGAAACTCAGGTTAGTAGTTTCAAACTACAGCATGTTATAAAATAAGGAAATTAAGTAAATCACTTTCAAACAAATCGAAAGCGTTGTAAAACTTAATAGAGTTTTAACAGTTTTAAGTTAAAACTTAAATACAAGTTCCAGTAATTTAGTAGGTACTTAACAAATGCATTTAACACTTTATTTTAATTAAGCAATTGATTTGAGTAAAGATTAAAGTTAATCAACATTTAAGAATTCAAACTTTAAGAAAATTGTTTCAAATGTTAATTAAGATCAATAGTAATTTACTAACAATTTTATAAGTAATTAAGAATGATACTTTAGAATCATAATTAGAGATCGAATAATAATTAAGAAATAAGTTAATTTGTAATTAACTACTTAGGTAGATTAATGAACAATTAATAGTTAATTAATCAAGAGATTTAAATAAGAATTAAGAAATGATTAATGAAGTAATCAACAATTAAAAATTTGATAATCAAGTTATTTGATTTATAATTAAGGTTTTCAACTAATGATTAAGGAAAAGCTAATTAAGTAATTAAGGTTAAACAAATTGATTTAAGTGAATTACTTGAGTAATTAAGGAATTAATTACTTATTGTAATTAATGAAGTTTAAAATGAATTGTTTAAGTTAATTAATTAAGTTTAATTAATTTAAATGATTATTCGGTGATGTGATAAGTGTAATTACTTGGAGAAGTAATTGATGATAATGACTAGAAGAAATTGATTGAGGATGATAATGAAAGTAATTTGAGTATAATTACTTTGTGCAATTAATCAAGGTATTGATTAAAGGAAATCAGTTGAGGAGTAATTAAGTGATGTGATAAGAGTAATTAAAAGTGGTTGATTTCTGAATAGTATTAATCAGGAGTGATTAATAAAGGTAGTTTAATTAAAGATTTGATTACTTAAGATAATTAATTTAACACAGGATAATGAATTTTAAATGTAATTAGTAATCATTGATAAAGGTAATTAATATTAAGAGATTAAAGAATAATTAATTGGTGTAAGTACGAAATAATAATAATAATTGTAATTGAAGGAAATTCCATATTTGGATAAGATAATTAAATTGTGAAAATAATTAAAGGATGATTACTTGAAATTAAATGTTAATTAATCAAGTATGATTAAGTGAATTGGTTTTATTAATTGATTGATAATTGGTTAATAGTTATATAAGCAAGACTTATAATGGTTAAGTAATTAATTTAATTTATTTTAAATTAATTAGAGATGCAAGTAATTAATTTAATTCATTTTAAATTAATTATAGCTGATATGATTGTTCATATATGGATGAATGATATTGTTTACCTTGAATGGTTTGAGATTTCTAGTATAAGATAAATGATGCAGTGTGAAATGTATGCTTGATTGTAGTAGATAATATGGATTATCTGTTGTGATGATAATATTGCCTACCTGTTTATGGTGTTAGTGTTGATTATCTATTGTGATACTGTGAATTATCTATCTGTGTGTATATGGATAATTGAAATGAAATTGTTTGTAAACTTTAAAACAACTTGGCCCTAAAAGACACGTTTTGGATTTCGATGAGACCGGGATCGGGTTTCCACATTTGGCCATTCGAAATCCACATCGATCCAAATTAACGTTAGGTCGTTAACCTAAACTGAAGATGAAGATTCAGAATGCAAGGGTTGTCGTCGTTTACTCTGAGGGTGATTCCAAAATGCGTGTAATGAGATAATGCACCTTCGGTTTCGTTCGAACCCGGAACGAACTTGTATGGATTGAATGCTTTCAGCACATCGTCAGGCGGGTGATGAGCATTCTAAGAAATTTGATCTCTAAAGGTAATCGTAGCCTCAAGCCTCATCAACCGAGAATGGCTAAAACAGGGGAGATGCAGCAAGGTTAGGTGGGTCATGCCCAAGCAGGACAAGATATTTTCCCTGTCTAGATGTCCCTTTTTATTCGGCTTAGTGGGTGGTTGGGCGCGCAAACCACGGGGTTTATCTTGTTCGGGACTGTTCAGTAAGGAATGGTTCCGGCCTTGTGTTGCAGGGGATGAAGGGAGTAATCCTCGGTACGGCGATCTAGGCCCCGTACTGTGACGGGCGGTACCCCAGTAGCCCTACCATTGTATGGAATCCATTTTCCAATAAGTGCCCAAGGTTTTGGTTGTATTACCCACTTGTGTGGCTAGTAGCTGGAATTTAATAATGTAACAATTTCGGCTATTTTCTATTTACTTGAAAACCCTAGACACTATTATAATATCACAGAATTTCCTATGAAATGTTTTGGTTAGCGTAAGGTAAAAACTTACCCGTATTTATTTGTGGGAAGTCTTACGTGATACCTTTATTTTCAAATGTTTTTCAAAGTTAAACAATTTAAACCGTTTACTCATACCAGACCCATGTCTGACCCGGAGTTTATTTTTGTTTTTCATAAACTCTCGGGTACCTAAATTTTTATGGGTAGTCAAGGGATTCAGGTTAGCTTTGACGAATTCGGGAGAAGCAATGGAGCAGGAGGCTTCAGCGTTGTAGATATCTATTTTGTTCCGCTGTGTTAGTTAGAGTATGTTGTATTTGAGATGTATGTAGTGACTAATGTATGTATAAAAATGGTCAAGTGTATAATATTGTATAACTCTGATATATGTAAACTATGTAATTGTTATGTGATGTACTATATTTTATTCCATTCCGCTGTGAGAGTCCGTGATTGTTGTTCTTTCTTTCTCTTTCTTTTCTATTTCTATCCTTTTCTTTCTTCATGATGATACGTCTTTCTGGTAGTAGAAAGGCGGGTCGTCACACTATCACTCTCAATAGTGATCTTACAACCTAAAGAATCCAGTTTCCTCAAAGAGATAAGAGACTTCCCAAGTCCCGAAACATAACGCACATTAGTGAGAGTATGAACCACTCCATCAAACATTCGAATTTGAACGGAACCAATGCCTTTCGACTTATATATAGCACAATTTCCCATAACAATTGAGTTTCCTTCTTTGTCGATGTAAGAAGAAAAACAATTCCTATTTGGCATCATATGATAAGACACCCCCGAATCGAGCACCCATTCGCTACCCGAAACATCCAATGCTATTGCCAACAAAACATCTACATCTCTCTCACCAACTACACTCTCCACCGCTAATGATGAAGATGCTACTTCCTTCTTTGCCTTTTCCTTGTCCAGACACTCATTCTTCCAATGAACGGGCTTCCTACAAATATAGCACTTGTTTTTTCTTTCCTTCGACTTTCCTCTCCAACCAGGGTTCTTTGATTTAGAACGCCCTCGTTCTCCTTCTTCACATACCTCTCCTTCTCCATAAATAAATCATGACCATTACTAGCACCACTACTTCCATCACCTAACTCCTTCATTTGATCCCACAACTTCTCGCTAAGAAGACCCATCTTGACATCATCAAGAGTCAACGTATCCTGGCTATAGATCAAACTATTTGAGAAACCTGCATAGCGATATGGCAACGAACACAATAATATCATCGCCTTTTGCTCTTCCTCAATCTTCAAATCTACTGCCTTCATCTTCATTAGCAAATCATCAAATGTATTCAAGTGTGCCTTTAGCGAAGTACCTTCCTTCATCTTATAGGTGAAGAACGTTCGCAATAAGATCAAACGATTTGTCAGTGACTTCTTCATATACAACTCCTCCAACTTGTCCCAAATACCCTTAGCGGTTGTCTCGCTACTAATTTCAGATATGACATTCTCTCCCATAGTAAATTGAAGTGTAGTGAAGGCCCACTCTTCCATCTCCTCTCTCTCAACATCCGAGATGTCCGTTGGCAATAAATGTGTATCAAACACGACACAATGCACCCGATTCCTTCTTAGAACCGTTTTCATCTTCCATTGTCATTTTTCAAAATCATTATCGTCATTCCACTTGTCTATTACCAATAGTTATCATGAAGCTGCTACGAGCCACTTACATAAGGAGCTGCACCACTTGGATTACCCACTGAGGAACTACTTGAGTTACTACTTGATTCAGGCATTTCTACAACAACCTACCAACACCAATGCTCTGATACCAAATGTTAGGGCAGGATTACAACTCGAGACCATTCAAATCGAAACCCCACAAGTACAGTGGAAGATGAGATCATGGTAAGAAGTGTAAAAGCAACCAATTAACGACTCAATTCTGATCTCAACCAATCCAAAAGGAATCACAATCACAAACGAGCAATATAGTAATCAAAGCAATAACGAAAAATAAATCACACTGCGATTTATAATGGTTCCACTAACGTTGTGTTAGTGTACATCCACTTTAAGAGAGCTTTAATATTGATGAGAAGTGTACAAGAGATTGAATACAATGATAAAATTTCTAATCAGAAATTGATTTATGGAGAAGAGAATTGAAGAAAATTATGTTTTGATAAACCCTAATTGGTGGAGGTTAATCTCTTGTAGTTGTTTTCACCACATCTAAAGATCTAAAACCTGAAGCTAGCTTATATAGGAGAATAGAAACCCTAGACAATGTTCCAAAATTGAACCTACAATTGTCAAAAATCTTCACGCCACGTCCACACGTGAAAATAGGCAGAAAATCGCCTTAGACATCTGACTACAATGGTCAGACGTCCGACTGTAGACTTTGGAAAAAGTTTCGCTTCGGCTTAGACGTCTGACCATTTGGTCAGACGTTTGATTACAGGCTCTAGAACCAATTCTGAACAGACTCAGACGTCTGACCTCATTCTTTGGAACATGTCTGTTTTAGCTTTGTTGAAGGGTCAGACGTCTGACCCTTTTCCTCAGACGTCTAACCCTATCAATTCAGCCCATTTCACCTTTTCTCTTATAACTTTCACCTCCGAACTCTGATTTGCGAACTGTTTTCTCCATTATGAAGCTACTTCGACCTTTACAGATCTCTATACAGTGTTGCCAAAATTTAACAGAATCTTGGTTATTTATGACCCTAATGTTCGAACTATTTCCCCCATCACTTCTACTAGACAAATGCTCCATTGCCATGTCCTTCAACTCCATTCTTATTCTTCTTTCTATCTAACTATTATTTATGCCGAAAACACCATGAATGCTAGATCATCACTACTCTACATCCTTCCTTTTCTATAGCAAGAAACTCATCCATGGATTGTTTGTGGTGATTTCAATGTTTAGAATTGTCTGATCAAACTGGTGGCAACCCCTCTCCCTCGAAGAAGTCAAACCATTAAATATAGCCATCCAAAAATCTGACCTGATTGAAATTAGATGTTCCGGTGCTTACTACACTTGGAACAACAAAAGAAGGCAGGGATGTCGCACCTACTCTAAAATAGATTTTGCCTTTTCCAATCAGGTTTCCCTTGATAAATGGCCAACTCTGCTCTACTTCAAACTCAATCCTATTCTTTTAGACCACTCTCCTCAATTCTTATCTTTCGGTAGCTCGGTCATGAAAGGAAAAAAGAATTAAATTTTTTAACACATGGGTTAAAGAACCTGATTTTCATGTCATTGTAAAACATATTTGGTTTAAAAATTATTATGGTAATCCTATGTATATCTTGCCGAAAAAATTAAGAGCCATGCATGGTCTAGAAACAAATATGGCAATGGATCAAATCATCATACCACCTAAGACAGCAACTTGATGAAATACAAAGCTGGATGTAGGCTGCTCCTTTTGATAACTGTCTTGCCCCTATTAAGACCAGCATTGCTAAGGACTACAACCTTGCCCTTACTTTAGAAATCGACATGATCAAGCAGAAAAGTAGCTTCGTTAGGAGGAGGAAGCTGATCGAAATTCTTCTTTTTTCCATGCCTCTCTTAAAGCTAAACACACAAAACATAACATCCTCTCCATTGCTGATAGTAAAGGCCTTATGAAGAATGACCCTCAAGAAATTGAAGAAGCATTTATTCATTACTTCAGTTCCTTATTTGGTACTGCTTTAAATTTCTCTCCTTTAATTGATTCAGTCGATCCATCTATTCTCTCCAGAATTAGCCAGCAAGACCATTCCAGCTTGTGCAATGAAGTTTCAAGTGAAGAAATTAAAGATACAATGTTCTCCTTAAATAAAAATTCAAGTGACAACCCTGATGGACTCAATGCGTGTTTCTTTCTTCATGTTGATCCTATATAGGTGCAGATGTGATAAGTGTTGTGAAGACTTTTAAAAAAAAGCGAAAATGCAAAATTCCTTAAATAATACTAGTATTGCCCTCATCCCTAAGGTTAAGAATGCAGACTGTGTTCTCTTCTTTCGTCCCACTGCTTACTGCAATAATATTTACAAAATGCATCTATAAGGTCATTGCTAACAGAACAAAGAGGGTACTTCCTAGTATTATCTCGCATAACAAAGCTGCTTTCTTACCCGAACGTAGCATTCTCGACAATGTTCTGTTTTGTCATGAGCTTCTCCGTAGTTACAAGCATAGACATATCTTGCTGCATGCCATGCTTATACTTGATATTAAAAAGTTTTCGACACATTGCAATGGGATTCCATAGTCATAATGATAGGATATTTGAATTTCCCTAAACATTTCATTGTGTGGATTTACGCATGTCTTTCGTCCCCAAACTTCTCTATAGTCATCAATGGTGCCCCGGCAGGTTTTTTTAGCAGTAAACAAGGCATTCAACAAGGGGACACGATGTTAGCTTATATTTTTATCATTGCAGTGGAGCTTCTCACTCAGTTACTAAATTCTCTTGTCAATCAAGGCGCATATAGTCTTCATCTCAAATGTAAGGAGCCTCAAATCACCTCACTTACATTTGTAGACGACCTTATCATTTTCTGTAAACCTAACCATGATACAGTCAGTGCCATCGTTAATATCCTTAATCTTTTCTACAACATGACTGGCCTCAAAATAAACCTTGCAAAAGCTGACATTATGATGGCTGGGGTTGATCAGCAGCTCTACAACAACATTCTATCATCCACTGGCCTCCACTCTAGTGCTGAGACTTTTTCCTATCTTGTTATTCCATTAGCCACTTCCAAGATTACTACACATCAATGCCTCCCTCTGTGTGCTAAAATAACTCAGAAACATGAAAGTTGGACGTGTAAGTTTCTTAGTCAAGCCGGCAGGTTAACTCTGATCAAGTCTATTATTTTCTCCATCGCTGAGTACTGGGCTAGAACCTTTGTGTTGCCGTAGAAACTTCTCAGAATGATTAAATCTTCCATGATGAGATATTTTTGGCATGGGTCAACCCAAGGAAAATATCTTGCTCCAATTTCTTTTGTCTCTTTTGCAAAATCTATAGACTAGTAAAACCGCACAACGGTGGAGAAACCGACCGTTCGATTGTATAACTTTGATAAGAAATATACATTTAAAATTTTTGTTAATATTACTTAAACATTAAGTGAAAATATGTTGGAAAACAATAAATTGAGATTTAAATCTGAAAATATAAATTTCAAATTTAAATATTAATCAAAGCATTCAAAATTGTCGATTTGAAATTAAAATTTTAGTATTTGAAAATCACGATGGATTTGAATTTGGAATCTTTGATGCGCGAAGTAAAAGGAGGAAGTTTAGGAAAACGGCGATGAGACAAGATCCACGTTTTCAGGGAAACCGTGATGAGACAAGATCCACGTTTTTTGGCTTCAGAAAAATTATTTTTGGCCAGTGACAGTAAGCAAACCTCCCTAACGGTCGGTTTGATAAAGGTGGGCATGGAATTTGTAACCCGACCCAATGGAACAAAGATGCTTTCATCAAACATCTTCATAACTATCTGAATGACAAGGATAGCATTTGGAATGAATGGTCGAAAAAGCCTGTTATTAAAGAACAAAACATATGGAAGATGGATCCCTCAAAATTCAAGTTGGTCGTGGAGAAACATATTTAAGCTCAGGGGACTTGTTCTACTTTGTATTAAATATACTATTTCGAACACTTCTAATGTCATTTTTTGGGATGACTCCTGGTCTGACTATGGTTACATTCTCAGTAAACTATTGAGTCATCGAGAAATTGCTCAATTTGACATACATGTTGATGCCCAAGTTAATGACCTTCTTCATCACAATCATATCATTCTCCCCTATAACTCTGATGCCAGAATTTAAAGCTTATGGAACACTCTTCAGCTTATCAATTTCAACGTGCAGCAGTCTTGTGGCATTTTCTAGAAGTTTTCTGGTGGAACCTATTCTATAGGGAAGTTCTCTTGCTACCTCATGAACTTAGAAGCTGTTGTTTATTGCAGATGGTTCAGAAGGTCTTGGAGTACGGATAACACTGCAAAAGAAAACCTATTCTTTTGGAAAATGATAAAAAATGCTTTATTCACTAAACATAAGTTGTTGGGAATTGGGATGCTCGTTGATGTTCACTTGTTTTTTACGGACAGCCGGAGTCTACTGCTCATCTGTTCTTCACCTGCCTACCAATTTACAGAATGTGGTGCATGATAATGTCGAAGATAGGGAGGTCCGACATTGCTAGAGACCATACTGTTGAATGGGAAAGAATTCAGAAATTAACGGTGATGAACAATGGATTCTCGAGATTGGTAATTTGGTTGATGAAAAAGTTTATGAGAATAATATGGATTGAAAAAAATATTAGAGTGTTCATAATGGTGAAGGCTAAATCTCACGTGCATCCGTTAGCCTACCTTTTGTATGAAATTTCAGTTGGATTAGGTCGCATGCAGTTTGCGTTTGATCCTGGAATTTTTAATGCCTTTTTCTGTGTTCTAAGCTTGTTTCATGTCCCCCTTTATTTTTCTGTCTTTTGATTTATTTTATTTGATTTGTGGTGTTTTGCTTCCTCCCGTGATTGGTACACCTTGTTTCCTTTGCTTTCTTTGTAGTTTCTCTCCTCCTTTGTAACTCTTTGGGTGTATTACCGATAGTGGTCCAATTAACCCCGTTGGCTATGCCTAAAAAAATGTTTTACCTTTCTAATATTGTAAGAACATTAGCTATATAAAGTTAAAATGATATAAAAAATAAATTTGTGCAACTAACAAAATTGATAAAATGTTTATCAGTTAAGATATACAAATGAACTAAATTAAAGATTGACAAAGAAATATAAAATGTACCCACCTTAAATTTTTGGCATGTTGTCGCTTCAGGACCGGTGCAAGAGCCTAATTATACACTATTAAACACTTCATAACTTTGTCGCTTAAATGTTTATTTGTCCAAGACTTTTTATTTTTTCCATGAGTTTGAACTCTTAAGCAATACAAGAATATAGATATTTGATCTGTATTCGATCACATATAAATGTTATATAATGAATGGTCGTAACTCGTAAATTTTAATTGAATTAGTTCATTAGTAATGAGCAAATAATGCATAAAGTGAAATCATGTATTCCATATGATTGATTATAATAAGGATTTCCTTTTCCATGGTTCAACAATTTGGAAAAGGAAAGCCAATGTACAAGAGTGGATGTAATTTAGGTGCAGTTGAGTTAAAGAGAGTGAATAGTCAACTCTTCTTTACGAAGTAATAACGAAAACAAGAATTGTATAAAATACTAGTAGATACTCAATATGAAATGATAAATGTAATTTTTATTCCAATTGTGTTTTTCATATAGACAAGTGTTTTTTTGCAGAAGTCATTTCTACGAGTTTAAGATATTTAATAGAGAACTCTCGACTGTAAACTAGTTACGGTAAAAGAAATAAATAGCACATAATAAGTTGTTGAATGGAGCTTCGTATTTCACATGCTATTATAGTAATGGCCGAAATATTGGGAGCATGTCTTATAATACTTATTAGTGGATGCATCAGCATACAAATTATTTTCCGTAAATGTACTGAATATTATTTATAACACGATAATTATTTTCAGTATTGACTGAATGTGAGTAAATTTTTATTTTGCTATGAACGTTTTGAGTATTTTTTATTAAATAAATCAAGAATAACGGTATTTTTTGCATTAGCTAAATAACGTAGAAGTATCTATAATTTGTTATAATTATTTTGAAATTAAGGATAGAGCATTCATTTAGTGGAAGCAACATAAGAGTTGGTGGACTCTTCAGATTGATACATAAAGATGTACGACAGTCAAAAGTCTAATGATACTAACAAATAGTTCCACATACTTCGATTAATTCACAAATGAATTAACATAAAACGAACATGTGCATTTGATGCACAAGAGATATATTTATGATAAGTCCATTGAGTACAAAGCGTATTATGCAGAAGAAATACGAAAATCCAATTTGATCAAATATGTGAAAATATAGGAAAACGATTCCAAAATTACCTAAAATTAATAATATTCAATCTCAACACTCATGTCTCCCTATAAGACGTAACGATGTATCGATAAGGAGTAATCATACTTTGTTGAACAAAGTACGAAAGATAATGAGTAAAGTTGAGTTAAATTCTTTCCATAAGATAGAATGCTTAACAGTAAGTACATAAGATCAAGGTCAATGTCATTTAAAACAAAATTTACAATATAATACAAGATAAGGGTTAATGAAAAAACCCTTACATATCCTTGGTTAAGGAATTGACATATTGTGTGAGCGAGAGGCTGCACGTAATATTACCGATGAGGGATCTTAGGTGAACCACCCGAAATATTTTTGATTGATCAATATTGATTGACCAATTCATGTTATGAACATTAGTCCATAAACATAAAACCTAATAATTTTTACACACACACACACACACACACACACACACACACACATATATATATATATATATATATGCAACTCATAAAATGTTTATGACTACTTATTTTTTGCACTGAGAAACAACTATTGTTTCAGGAAAAACTAGCTTCGCGATGAAGGAATTAACTTAGAAATTATTGATATTAAAATGGATTTAGATACGATCCAAATATAAAACTGATTACAATGGATAGAATGAAATTGATCAAACCTAAATGGACATAACTAATTAGATTGTCTAATAATATCTCTTGCACATTAAAGAGAAACCATGATTTTTTATCAATGACGAGAAAAGAATTTCCACGATTTTCAATAAAACGTTAAAAGTATTGACTCGACCATATGGCATGAGGCACATATCTGAAATGTATTCCAAGTACATTATCAAAATAATATTTTGATGGTTGTACCCAAAAGGATATAACCATCAGGCACAGAAGTACTTTTGAGAAATAGACTTATGCAGTTGGAATATAGTAAGCTATGTTGAAAAGAATAACAATGTAAGTTTCAATTGACGTAATTAATGTAACATATTCATCATTCAACGTACTTAATTAATTTGAATTTACTTACAAAACTATCGCATGAAATGATTTTTAGTTTTGGTATATGAGACTGAAATTCTAAATAATGATCTATTATGTATTGTCAATGCTTAAAAACGAAAGTGCCTTGAAGTTAGTGGGAGCATTTCTTAGTTTGCGGGTTATTGGATATGATCTAAGGAGTGATATGAATGCATTGTTTGATTAGCATCAAAGTCAAGCAAGTATTGACAAAGAAATCAAATATTTTGATTTTATGCCAAAATCCAAAGGTAGCGTATAACGACCTGCAAATTCATCAATTTGATAAATTATATTTATTTTTAAATATTCAAATATAAGGCTTTTAACATAGGTTATGTTGTCTAAAACAATAAATAATAATGGTAATCTTATTTTGAATAAGTATTTATAAAATTAAATACTTTGAAAAAATATCGATAAAATGGTCAAAAACCGTTTTATTAACGAACACTTCTATAATTATCAAAAGTTGTGCACGAACTTGGATACATACACTTATTTATTCATTTAAACAAGAATATGATATAAAAAATTATTTTGTTTTGGGGAAATAAAATGAGTTTACGACATCATCAATAGTGGCATTAATTTAATAATTGATTTATGAATTTAAATTTAGATTTAATGATTAAATAATTATTATAATTATTTAAGTAATTGTTTGTAATTGATAATAATTCATTTAAATTAGTTATGAAGTTATAATAAATGATTTATATATTTTTTAAAGATATATATTTCTTTTGAAATTACAAAGAAAATTGATATCGATTTATCAATATAACAGCACTTTTTCAAACAATTGTTTAATATTAATTTATCTGGCTTTATAATGTTAACCTGTGAGATGATGGTTTTGATGACAACAACTTTAGAATAAATTATAAAATATAAATACTAACAGTATAAGTTTAGATATATATGTATATGCAGGATTTAACCATGTAGGTATCAAGAATGAAGACTGTACAGTATAGAGATTCAAGATATCATGATTGAAGACTCATGAGTATCAAGATTATCAAGAGTTCAAGAATTCAAGTAATTTATTCTTTAATTAGAAATTTTGTTAAAATTTCTACAAAAGCACTGGCATCTTAAAATCCAATTTATTCGTGGAATGGAATCCACTTCGAGCCCATTAAAGGGATGGAACCCTAAGTAGGATGGACCTATGAAAAATCTAGTGGAACATTGTTTTGTATCCGCTAAATTTTTATTCAAAATAATTTTTCAAAATTATATCTTGTTTTCAAAATTATTTCAAAACCTTCCTTTTAAAAACATCAAAAACATCTATCCTGATTTCAAATACTTTTAGCCTCAAAATAATCTTTATTTTCAAAGTCAAATTACTCTTGATTTTAAACTATCTTTTAAATATAATATATCTAACTACTAAATATTTATACTTAGATTTAAAGACAAAATTATAAGTAAAATTTTAAATATATTATTCTTTATATTTACTTATGAATTTTAACTATAGTTAAGTATATTTATAAAGTTTAAATATAAAATGAAATTTATTTTCAAAGAAAATCAAAACACCAAAAAATCCTTTGGGATGTCGACATGCCCAAGTTCCCCATGTCGACATGATGTCAGTTGGTTTCAAAATTCAAATTTCAAAAGAAGTGTCTATTCGTCATAACTCTTCACAAATGGACATGGCTGTTGTTACTCTATAAATAGGGGTTAGTTTCAACGAATTTTAACAGAAGTTTTATGGTTTTTCACTCCTCTTCTTCTTTCACATTTCTATATACAAATTCTTATCATTACTCTACCGAAATTAACATTGAATATAACTAGATTATCTTTGGTTTGATTCTCTATCACTATCTCAACAAGATCCCCAGTGCTATTCAGAGTTATAGGCATTTTGTAATCAACTTAGCGAGTAAACGTGTGATTGTAGCCTTGAAAATCAATCAAGCGAGATAAGGTGTGATTATAGCCTTCGAAAATCAATTGGGTGAACTTGTTGGCCGGGAAACCAAGTATCTCCACCCAGAGGATTGTGTTTCTGGAGGATGTACCTCGTTGCCTTGAAATCGAGGGTGTAATTTTAACGATTGTTTTTGAAAAGAAATCCATACTTGTGTGCGGGACTGGATGTAGGGTAACTTCGAACCAGTATAAAATCCGGTGTGTTCTTTCCTTTACTGCTTTTACTTTATATTTGCATTTGTGTTTGATTCTGTGATCATATTTGTGTCTGAATATTGCATACATTTGTTTTTAAATTAACAAAAACTCAAAAACATTTAACAATTCTCTAAAACACTGTTCACCCCCCTCTAGTGTTTATTCTTAGCCTTAAGATCCTTAATCCGCATTTCTCACAATTGGTACAGAGCAAGGTTTTCAAAAGTTTCATAATCTGATTTTCAAAAAAGTTTTTTTTTAAAATGGCTATGTTTGTTAATACTGATTTAGAAGCATTCAAATCATCATTGTTTCTTGAGTCTGCATATAATCAATATTCAAATTCAAGATGTCTACCGAAATTGTTTGATGTGCAGGAATCATGTTATATGGCTGTTGAGGAATCAATCCGCAACGGACAAATTGTGCAGATCAGAAAGAACAAATGTATACTTGATAATGGATGTTCTTGACACATGACTGGCAATCCAGATATGCTGAATGATATAATATACAAAGACGGAGGACTGGTTAACTTTTGAGATAATTCAAGAGGATATGTGATTGGCATGGGCAAAGTCGTTAACTCTGAAACTCCTATTATTACTAATGTTTTTCTAGTTAAAAATATGAAACATAATCTGCTAAGTATAAGTCAACTTTGCGATAAAGGATATAAAATTAAATTTGAAAAAGATAAATGTCACATTGAAGATAACAATTCAACCATAATATTTGAGGGAGTTAGGAAAAAGAATATTTATATTCTTAGTATGAAAGTTTCAAATGATAACTTATGTCTTTTGGAAAATACAAGTGACCCTTGGATTTGGAATAAGAGATTTGGGCATTTGAATTTCAAACTCTTATCTAGACTGTCAAAACATGATCTAATAAGAGGTCTCCCTAAAATGAATTTTAAAGTAGATAGTCTATATGATGCATGTCAATTAGGAAAACTTAGAAAAAGTTTCTTTAAATTAAAAGATATGATTTCAACTTCAAAACCTCTTGAATTACTTCACCTTGATTTATTTGGTCCATCTCAAATTCTGTCAATAAATCATAGTAAATATGTTTTTGTAATTGTAGATAATTATTCTAGATTTACATGTACAATATGTTTGAAACATAAAAGTGATACTTTTGAATGTTTTAAGAACTTTTCAAAAAGGATTCAAAATCAACTTTCTCTAGAAATTAAAACCATTCGTAGTGATCATGGTGGTGAATTTGAAAATGAAAAGTTTGAGGAATTCTGCAATAAAAAGGGAATAACTCACAGTTTTTCATTTCCAAGAACTCCACAACAAAATGGATTAGTAGAATGTAAAACTAGGACAATTCAAGAGTGTGCGAGAACTATGCTTTCAGATAGTAAATTACTAAAGAATTTTTGGGTAGAAGCAGTTGCTACCGCCTATTATATTTTAAATAGAATTTTAGTTAATACCTTTAACTAATAAGACTTCTTATGAACTTCTTCACTCAAAGAAACTTGAAGTATCTTATTTTTAAATTTTTGAAAGTAATGTTTTATTTTAAATACTAAAGATAACTTAGATAAATTTGATCCTAAATCCGACGAAGGTATCTTTATCGGATATTCTAATAGAAGTAAAGCATACAGAGTATTTAATTTAAGAACTAACACCATCAAAGAAACAATGCATGTGTCATTCGATGAAAATTTCAAAAATTTTGAAAATACAAATAATGAAGATGATTTAATTACTCAAAATCAAGAGTCAACTAAAACTAATAATTAATCATCCTAATAAAAGGACTAAACTTTCAAAAGATCATCCTATTGAAAATACACTAGGAGATATGCAATCTGTAGTTAAAACTAGAAAACAACTTAGTCAAATGAGTAATGTATCTTTTATGTCAATTATTGAACCAAAAATTCCAAAAGAAGCATCAACTGATGATTCATGGATTTTGGCTATGCAAGAAGAACTAAATCAATTTACTAGAAATGGTGTTTGGAAACTTGTTCCTAGACCTGAAAATAAAACTATAATTGGAACTAAATGGGTTTATAAAAAAAATGAATGAACAAGGAGAGGTAGTTAGAAATAAAGCACGTTTAGTCGCTCAAGGTTTTTGTCAAGAAGAAGGAATAGATTTTGATGAAACCTTTGCTCGCGTAGCAAGATTAGAAACCATTAGGATTCTACTTGCTTTCACAAATCATAGTAATTTCAAATGGATGTTAAAAGTGCCTTTTCAAATGGTTTTGTAAAATGAAGAAATGTATGTTGAACAACCACCACTTTGTTGTAAATGATAAATTACCAAATCATGTTTACAAACTTAAGAAAGCTTTATACGGTCTAAAACAAGCTCCTAGAGCTTGGTATGAGAGCTTGGTATGATAGACTAAGATCTTATTCATTACAAACAAATTTTGAAATTGATAAAGTAGATAATACTCTTTTTATTAAAAGAAATAAAAATGATATTCAACTAGTACAAGTCTACGTAGATGATATCAGTTTTGGATCAACTAATTTTGAAATGAATATAGAATTTTCTGAAGTAATGAAAAAAGAGTTTGAGATGAGTCATATGGGTGAATTAAATTTCTTTTTAGGATTACAAATAAAACAATTAGATAATGGTATCTTTATTAGTCAAGAAAAATATGCTAAAGACCTAATTAATAAATTTGGTTTGACTACTACAAGTGCAAAACCCACTCGCATGGCAACCAATGAGTACCTTAGTAAAGAAGATCTCTCGAAATATGTAGATCAAAAGTTATATAGAGGAATGATTGGATCACTACTCTATATTACTGCTAGTAGACCTGATATCATGCATAGTGTTTGTCTCTGTGCAAGATATCAACCTCAACCTAAAGAGACGCACTTAAATGCTATAAAACGTATCATAAGATATGTTAAACACACCTCTGATTATGGCTTATTTTACCTTAAAAATGATTCCTTTGAATTAATATCTTACTGTGATGCTGATTATGCTAGTTGTAAATCAGACCGAAAGAGCACAAGTGGAACTTGTCACTTTTTAGGGCATTCTCTGATTTCCTGGTTTAGTAAAAAGCAAAACACGGTTTTTTATCAACGACTGAAGTAGAATATATTTCTGCTGCTTTGGCTTGTTCTCAAGTAAAATATATGCAACAAACTTTAAAAGATTATGGTTTAAATTTTTCAAAATCATCAATTTATTGTGATAATACGAGTGCGATAAATTTATCTAAAAATACTACTCAACAAGCTCGAACTAAACATATTGAGGTAAGGCATAATTTTCTCAGAGGTAATATAAATAACACTACAGAAAACATGATATACATAGCATTGTGTCATAGCATTGTAATTAAAGTGCTATATAAAAACGATTGAAGTAGAATGGCAACAAATTGAGCTATAAAATTGTTTGTCGAAAATAATCCGTTGTATTTTAACCTCACTTTTAAAAACGCGGGAGCGTGAAAAGAAGGGCGGCATTTTTGACTAAGGAAAAAAGTAGGCCGCTTAAAGTAAAAACTCCTCTCCCTTCACATTAGCTTTCGATTAAATTCCAAACCTAAAATTTCAACCCAAATTCACTTTCAGTTCGCTCCAGCAACAGAGACCTCAACCACAACCCGATGCCAACTCCAATTCACGTTAGATCCCTTCAGGAGCTGTTAGTAATTTATTTACTCGTCGATTTTGTTTTTGTGTTATTTTAATACCGAAATCCAAAAACGATAATTGTTTAGTTGAACTATTTCTCATTCGAATGAGATTTGAAATAAAAATTTCTCTATGTTTAGTTAAGCTTCAAATGATTGATTCTGAGTATCAAGTAGGTTCTATGTTTATACCTCTATTGAGTGTATCTGTTTAACGCGTAAGCATTTAATGATTATTGGATGGAGTTAAAATTGAATTTTTGCATGGGATGTTATGTTATTAAACTACCACAGTCAGTCCCACTTAGTTAAAATATTCTAAGTTTCATTATCTTCTCACTGAGAAGATAATGAAAATATTATTTTACAGTGGACTAACACTGGCAGTTTATGTTTCGATAGTTTAAGTTTTATATCTATTCTAAAATATCTGTTCGGCTATTATATTTGTTTGAGTTTGATGTGGATAATTTTTGTACCTCGGTGTTTTGATATGAACTAAACCGGTAGTATATCAGTTTAGATTTTAAGACAACAACCATTTATTCTACTCATAGTTTCTGGATAGAGGAAAAAAAAAGAATTTTTATGTGCTTGTTTAATTATTTGAAAGGTAATTTCTTTTTCTGTAGAAATATTCTTAAAAAAATGTCAGGATTGTTGTTTCCATGTAAGTAGATCTAAGTATGCAAAGTCATACCAATATTCATAATGAACATGGTTGATTCTTCCAACTCCTATACCATTTAAATATTATACAAGTTATAGTGATATTATTTCATTCATCTTTTTTTAATTTGTTTTAGGATTTATTTGTAGTTTTAGGTCTTGTTCAAGGCTCTTAAAAATGTTGATGGTGATATTGTTACTGTTGATGTTTTAGTGGGGAGGAAATTTTCTTATATTGGATATTAATTGGATTTGCATTTTATTCTTTTTTCTCTTATGGTGGAAATAAGATCACTAAAATATTATGCATTGAGCTTATTTCTTTTAGGCCCTTGACTTGATACATAACAATAAAGATATTATTCTAATCTCTCTTAACCAACCTTATGTTGGTTACGGTCATGATTTATAATGCTAATCTAAAAGTATTTCCATCTTTTGTATCAACATCGCTGAGTAAATTAAGATCAGTTAATACTATCTCATCTAAGAATTTTCAATCCATTTAGTGTGCCAGACATTGTACCTAAGCATGCATAAACACAAGCACATGTGCATGAGTGCACATGCATGCGTGTGTAAATGATTTCAAATCATATATAAGAATTCGAGCCATGAACTAAAATTTATGAGTAGCCATGTGTTAGTTAATAAAAAAAGAACCCGAGCAATTAGGTTTTTAATTTGTGGAATTTGAGCAACCAATGGCTAGGTTATTGGAAGTTTAAGTGAACTGCTAATTGAAACTGCATTTATCTATGGTATCTGGCTTACACTATTATTTGTATATTTGTGTCTAAAGTCATGAACCAACCAGTTCAACCAGCTGGACAACCCAACGCAGTCAGCTTAGGCTGTCTAGAGGAGGCGGATTAGAACATTGGTCTATTGGTTGAAACTATTAGGAAACAGTAATTAGCAATGGTATACGAAAGATAGTGCAGTCATTGTTCCAATTAATCGAATAAATTAGCAAACAATAATTAAGTCTAGTATATGAAAAGAAAATGACATCAGAATGTTGACGTCGGTGATGAGAACAGCTAATATGATTTCTAACCTGAAAAGTGTTTTGAAAACTATCTAAAAGAGTCTTAAATTCAAAAAGCAAAGAAGATAGAGCTTGACTATATTTTTACAATGTAAGACATCATTCTGTATTCATTAAACCTCATTGCAATTTAAAGGCTAGTATGAATAAAATGCTTTAAAGAAAATATATCGCTTTTGTATTATTGTATTCTGATCATTAGAACCTACAACTTTGTGTATTGAGTGGAAGCCAAATTTATGTGCTAATTGTCATAGCTTTGGTCATGCGGATACACATTGTCAATTTACTAAGGCTTGGAGACCTAAAGTGAATTTTTCTGATAAGGTGAACAATCCTAATGATATGAACGTTGATACCAATTAGATTGGTACAAATACGATAGGTCTTCCGAATGATACTGATATACATCTTGATTCATATAATATGGAGCAGAGAAAAACAGTTTGTAATCCTTCCAATGTCAGCTCAAATTGTGATATGGAAACCAATTCAAAGGATACATTAAACAGAGTTTAATTGGTGAACTTACCCAATATTTCAAACCCACTTCAAAATGCTTCTTCTCATATCATAGACAAGACCATTCATATATCTGCTATGTATAATACTGAAGACACAGATCCCTCTGACGTTCTGCCTGATGCAATGTCTCCTCCTTACGCTGTATCTATTGACCAAAGCTCGGATGTTCTGCGGGCTTCCAGAACAAAACCCATCAGGAAAGTTAGACCAGAAGAGTCAACTTTTCAATTTAAAGCTACTGCTACAACTGATGTCATAGATAATCCTGAATGGATAAATTTGGTTGGTCAATTGAATGGTAAGAACAAAAGGTCGGAAAAAAAAATCACTGGGGATTCACCGTGCTTCGAGGGACATGCCTTCATCGCCATTGAAGACTTGAGTGTGTTAAGTGACGAGTTCTTCTCCTGCCATCGCACTGTGAAGATTTTTATTTTCTCTACGTCTCCTGTTTTGTGCATTCCAATAGGTACATGTGTATTTGCACTTTGTTTTCTTCTGCCTTTTTCTTTGTTTTGTTGCTTTAAGTTGTTCGTATGTGTGGTTTTGAGTGTATTGCTATTTTGTCTACTCCTCCACCTATTTGACAACTTAAGTAATGGTATGCAGTATCCATTGTATTGTTTCATATATGGACGTGATATGTACTCTGTTTCCTGGTAAGACACCAATTTAGTTTATGGGGATTACTAGGTTTTAATGAGGCATATCATGGAAGTATATGACATTTTTTTGTTAATTAAGTATCTTATTTCCAAAAAAAATTGTGTATTGAAAATAAATCTTGTAAATGCAATATCAATACTTGGTGGTTGTTAATCAAGTATACAGTATCATCATCACACCTAATTTATCAGAAGAAAAGTACTAAATGTTATACACAAACAATACAACATCAGCATGTTCTTACATTGTGATTTAAATTCTAAAAAATCTGTCTAAACAAAAATCGGTGCTAGACATCAATTAAATTTGGTATTTTAACCATTAGGTTCTTGAGAACAGGCAATCTAATTTTTCCAAGAAACACAGATATACCCAGCAATAGTAGCCTACCACTACCTAAAAATAGAAACAATGACACTTCTGAATGTAAAGAGTTAGCCTTCAGCAATCCATTATCACTGGTCACATGGAACAGTTCCAAATTAGTCTGCTACTTCTGGATAGTTATATGGTGTGACTCCCAGAATAGAATGACCGATGTAGTCATCGCCAATGATGACATTATGGGCCCAATTGCACCTACCATTAGGCAGCTCTCTTCTCTACAGAATTTCATGATCATATTCTCCAACTCCACTTCTTCAGTCTCTACCACCATCCCTAAATCCATAATAGAACTCTCCAACCTCACTTTTCTTAGGCTGTACAACAATTACAGGTTGACTGACCCTGTACCTTATGTATTGTGCAAGTCGGAGAAGCTGAAAAAAGCAAGGTACATGCAAAACTCTTTTTCATACAATGGATTTTTAAAGTTCTAATTGTTTATAATGTTTGTATTCATTTAATTTGGTCCAGATTAGGTTGCTAAGTGAGAAAGAGAAGCTAGCATTTCTATTAAAAGAACAGTATCGAGATCATATTAGAGTTATATAATTGTTTTTCTTTAACTATGTAAAGCTAAAACCAAGTGAAGCATTTGAGTATATATGCATTAGTTATTGCTTGACTTAATCAATTCTAACCGAACACCATTTTTCTAGTGCATTAATCAATTCTAACAACATAATTAAGAAATTAATGAAATAGTTGACTTAATAAAAGGGAAACATATGTAAACAGAAACAGTAATATAAGTCATATTGGTGCTAATATAATAACGATATCATAAGTTCCATTTCCATAAAGTGTTCATTGCTTCCTATGGAATGTGCACCGATATTAGTAATAATATAACTCAACTAATCTAATTTAGTCCACAGTCTTTAAGCTTAATGTACTCCTAGCAGCCGTACATTAAAATAGCTTATCTAGTAGTTAAATGAAGATTGCATTGTGATGCATGCATATCGTATTGCAATTATACAGTTAGATTTGCTATGTACATTATGCTTCGTAATCACTCAACATAGCAATAAAATCACAACCTATCCTTTGTATACACAGTCATATTATATTATGAATAAAGAAAGAGAGGGGGGTCCATGGAAAACATTTCAAAGTTCTAATACTTAAAAACTTTAAATGCATTAGTTATCACTTGATCAGATTTAGTTCCAATTTACTGAACTGTGAGTATATATCTTAAATTTATTGAGTTTGAAAGTGTTTAACCTTGTGACTTGTAAGTCTAATATGATTTCTATGTACATATAGCAAACTTCTATGATTTGGACACTAAGGATTATGATTTATGATCAGCCTTCTCTTGTCAAATGACTTGAAATACATCATAAACTATCGATGAAACAATAATTTGACCTTCTTTTGATGTAGCAAAGCTTATATACTAGGCCTACTATAAAAGGTAGCAATCCTCAAATACAGAAATAGTGGTATTGGGTGATGCTTACTAACTCTATGCTAGCTGAAATACTGGAATTTAAATACAGAAATTTATACATGTTGATAGACCATTTAAATTATTTACTGTTATTTAAACTAGGATTTACACTTCGCTGGAAGTTGTTATTTTTGTTTTTCATCAACCTTAGACTAACTAAGGTTTACACTTCATGCTTTAATGTTGCAGATCAACATCACTCTTTATTGTACTTGGAGTTCTAACAAAATCAAATGAAAGGACGAGCAAGCTTCTTTCTGGAAATGATATCAATGCTATTTGAAAGATCATTATTTCTCCTGGCCATTTAAGTTTCAAGGAAGGGTCATTCACACACATGAATAGTGCTCTTCGGTTGATATTTGGGTTGTGTCGGTCAAAGGCAAGTAATTGTTTATGTAATGCTTTTATAATTGTGTTGAGTGCAGAATTACATGCTAAAATTAGTTCTACCAAATTTTGAACTTTATTGATTAAGAGAACCTGCAATTGTATACTTAAGTTCAGGGCCAAAACTTGGGATATGCAGATAAAGTCACTGCATTGAGCCCAAGTGTTTTAAATATTTTTATACCCTGATTTTTGAACTGCATTGAAAATATCCAAATCCCAAATAAATGATATGCTAATAGTTATAATTGGCTGACGCCTTTGTGTTATGTTAAACAGGCTATGGCTTCAACTTCGATGTCTATGTTGGCCCTTTGGCTGCTGACAAGAACATCAATCTTTCTTTCCAAAACTATCGCGGTTTTCTTCTTAGTTGGTGCTTCAAATTACTAGTGATTACTCTTTGCAGGTTTGATGTGCATGAGCTGACAAGCGGAAGACTAAGGGATCTTGTTTTTTCATGTAATGTTTTGTTTTGAAATTATGTACTCTAAACCTATGTACCTATTATCAACTATGTAAGACCATATATATATTGTCATTTGCAATCAAATATGCTTTGGTAGTATATTATGCTTTTGCTGTTACATTTACATTTCGTATTTTGATTACTATTGAAATGAGCAATTCAAATAAGATGAAAGATAGCGTTTGCAGGATACTATAGAAAGTACATCATAATATTAAAATTAATAGCGCAAAAAAAGTACTATGGAAACAGAAATTAAAACGCTATAGAAACTAATTATATCAAAGGCGCTATAGGAAATAATATAACAGCGCAGGAAAAGAGCTATAATGATGGTAAACGCTATGGAAAAGATTTTTTATAGTGTTGATTCCAAGCTATGACAAATTAATTAACGCTGTAAATTAAAAATTGAGATTTTTAGTAGTTAAATACAATTGCATGAATAAAACGCTATAAAGTCGATATAGATAAAACGCTATCAAAAGGATTCAATAGTGCTGAATAAGTGCTATAAAATGTTCTATTCAATAGCGTATAATATAGTGCTATCAGATGTGTCAGGGCTATTATAACATGTCGTTATATAGCATCGTCACTAACGCTATGAAAATTTATTATAGCGTTTTTTGTGCGCTATTAAAAGGTAAATCTGTTGTAGTGTAAGAAAGTAATTACTCTAGATTATATTAATTTCGAGAATCAAATTGCTGATATATTAACAAAACCCTTAAATGAATCTATATTTACTAAATTAAGAAGAGAATTAGGTATTTGTTCAATAACTGAAATATAAAATATAAATAAACAAAGTGTAATTAAAAATTAAATCAAAATAAATCAATTAATAAAAATTTAAATGACCATGTCGACATACCCCCCAACCCATGTCGACATATAACGTTTTTAATTTTTAATTTTTTCCCACCAAAATTCAAAATAATTGGTTATATATTATTCACATTTTCGAAATTTTATACATTTCTTTTGTTATCTCTCTGTTCTTTTCTCTGAAATCAAATAATCAAGGGCCTCCTCTTCCAAATCAAACATAAAATCAGCATTTTAGTTCCCCTCTCCTACGTGTGGTCCATTTCAATGCATTACTCTCGCTCATGTGACTAAAATGAAGGACTCTCTAAAGGATGCACTTCAGTTAATGACTGAAATCCAAGTAATGCAACTTCGAATGGCAAAGGAACAAGAGAGGCAAGGCAAAATCCTTAGGAATTTGCAAAAATTTCTAATGGACAATCATGCTAACCCAATCTTGATTGACGAAGATCCTTCAGGAGATCAAGAACATGAGGCCAGCGAAGAAGAAGAAGAAGTAGAAGAAGAACCCATGGAAGAAGCGCACGCGGAGGATGACGACCAAGTCGTGTGCGTTGGAGAAGTGTTTTTTGACAAGAATGGGAATCTTTTCAAACAACGTGGAAACTTCTGTTTCCACCATCCAAACTGTTCGATTCATAGAACTCCTATGTTCAAAAATACACATTAGTTTCTTCCCTTTCTTTATCATTATTGTTTGTTCCTTCTTATGTTTACAACGAAAATGTAAAAATAACTTTATGATTAATAAATAAATTGTGTTCTTACATGTGTTCTTCCCTAAATATATGGTTATCATATACTTAGAATAAATTAGTAGTTTAGGATTAGGTTTATTATTAGATCTAAGTGTTGATTATTTATGGTAACACTATCATTATAATCACATATCACAGAGTATTAGATTTAAGGGGAGTTCTATAGTTTGGTGTTATATAGTTTAGTGTTAGTTTTTGTTGATGACAAAGGGGGAGAAGTATAAAATAGGGTAGTTAGGCATAAATTAAGGGGGAGTTATTAGTTTAAGGAGGAGCTATTAGGATAGAAGTAATATTTTATATACAAAGGTTGTCATCATCAAAAAGGGGGAGATTGTTAGTCCATGAGATGATGGTTTTGATGACAACAACTTTAAAATAAATTATAAAATATAAATACTAACAGTATAAGTTTAGATATATATGTATATGCATGATTTAACCATGCAGTTATCATGAATGAAGACTGTACAGTATACAGATTCAAGATATCAAGATTGAAGACTCATGAGTATAAAGATTATCAAGAGTTCAAGAATTCAAGTAATTTATCCTTTAATTATAAATTTTGTTAAGACTTCTGGAAAAGAACTAGCATCGTAAAATCCAATTTATTCGTGGAATGGAATCCACTTCGAGCCTATTAAAGGGATGGAACCCTAGGTAGGATGGAACCTATGAAAAATATAGTGGAACATTGTTTTGTATCCGCTAACTTTTTATTCAAAATAATTTTTCAAAATTATATCTTGTTTTCAAAATGATTTCGAAACCTTCCTTTTAAAAGCATCGAAAACATCTATCCTGATTTCAAATACTTTTAGCCTCAAAATCATCTTGATTTTCAAAGTCAAATTACTCCTGATTTTAAACTATCTTTTAAATATAATATATCTAACTTTTAAATATTTATACTTAGATTTAAATACAAAATTATAAGTAAAATTTTGTATATATTATTCTTTATATTTACTTATGAATTTTAACTATAGTTAAGTATATTTATAAAGTTTAAATATAAAATAAAAGTTATTTTCAAAGAAAATCAAAACACCAAAAAATCCTTTGGGATGTCGACATGCCCAAGTGCCCCATGTCGACATGGTGTCAGTTGGTTTCAAAATTCAAATTTGAAAAGAAGTGTCTATTCGTCATAACTCTTCACAAATGGACATGGCTGTTGTTACTCTATAAATAGGGGTTAGTTTCAAGGAATTTTAACAGAAGTTTTCTGGTTTTTCACTTCTCTTCTTCTTCCACATTTCTATATACAAATTCTTATCATTACTCTACCGAAATCAACATTGAATCTAACTAGATTATCTCTAGTTTGATTCTCTATCACTATCTCAACAACATCCTCAGTGCTATTCAGAGTTATAGGTGAACTTGTTGCCTGGGAAATCAAGTATCTCTACCCAAAGGATTGTGATTCTGGAGGGTGTACCTCGTTGCCTTGAAATCAAGGGTGTACCTCGTTGCCTTAAAATCAAGGGTGTAATTGTAAAGATTATTTTTAAAAGGAAATCTGTACTTGTGTGCGGGACTGGACGTAGGGTAACTCCGAACAAGTATAAAATCCGGTGTGTTCTTTCCTTTACTTCTTTTACTTTATATTTGCATTTGTGTTTGATTCTGTGATCATATCTGTGTCTGAATATTGTATACATTTTTGTCTGAATATTGTATACATTTTTGTTCAAATTAACAAAAACTCAAAAAGATTTAACAATTCTCTAAAACACTATTCACCCCCCCCTCTAGTATTTATCCATAGCCTTAAGATCCTTAATCCGCATTTCTCACATATAATTCAAATGAGATCGTTCAAATTAATTAATAATGATGGGAAATTAGCTTTCAAATTTTGTTTACATTTATTTGCAGATTAATTTATAAGTGAAAATGTGATTAGGGATCGGCTTCTCGATTTTCAACGTTTTAAGGAACGAAAGTTGTTCAAAATTGTTGCAACCTTGTTTACATGTCTTATGAACATATATTACACACACATGAACACCATAACATATAAATGAATACATATATACATAAAAATATACATGTACACTTATATATATATATATATATATGTGTGTGTGTGTGTGTGTGTGTAATACAAAAGATCTAAGATATTTTCCCACTAAAAAAAGCAAATTCACTTCACTCTAACACACATCAATTTATACGCATGACTTCACAAATGGGGGGGGGGGGGTATTCAGCCGTGCATAGTGATGGGGGAGGAGTGTGTGGTGGTGATGAAATGGTGATGTATATGCACATAAATAAACTTGCATTTTAGTTCACAAATTTTCCTATAAATACCACCATCCATCTTCACTTTATTTGTTCATAACCTAAGCTTCTTCATATTCTTATGCTCCTCTTTAATGCCTTCTAGTTCATAGAAAAAAATGTAGCAAAGCTATGGAAAAATATTCTAAGACAAAGTGAAATATCTACACATGTATACACCATGTCAATCCACCTCCAAAACATAGTCAAACACCTCCTCTCCACCTTCCAAACCCACGGCCACCACCTCCTACCACTAAGGCCGAGCTTACTTCCATTTGCAAGCATAGGTTGAGCCCATTCAAAGGTCCAAGGCTTAATTCCGTCAGCTTTGATTCGATCGTAGCGAAGCTATAGCAAATTTTCGTAAAGTAGAAACCAATGAAAGTGAGCAAATTATGATATTTTGGATGATAAATATGTTTCATTATTCTTGGTTATGATGATTATGAACCATGTTCGGATATGGTAATATGTTTGTTTGGATCTATAAAAATTTACGTTGAATACATGTCGAATATCATAATGGAAATAACTTTCCTTTACTAAATGAAATGGTTTATAAGAGATTGTTAAACCTCTTTAAAATGGTTTATAAAAGCTTTATAAATAATAAAACCCAATTTGATGATGTTTTGAAAATTCATGAAAATTGAGTCAAAAATTGGCACGTCTCGTACCAGTAGTTCGCGATTTCACGCCATAAAAGCTTAAATCCATTTATACGAAGGAATAGATGTCAGAATTTTTTGTAAGAATTTTCCATATTCTTATATCATTGTTTTAAAATAAAAGAAAATGATCAAGATATAGTCTAGTATATTTTGAAATATGAGCAAATCAAGTTTTCAAAATAGTCGCGGTTTGATAGTTCGGAAAGCAAAATCGATAAATTCTTTTAAATGTATATTTTTTAATTCTTTAAAAATTATCTAAAAATATGGAATAAATTCTATAAATATAATAAATTGTTTTAAAAGAGAGTTGAATTATAAAAATGAATTTCTAAATGATCAAATTTTTTTTGATCAAATAAGCATTAAAAGCGCTATTCGTAGCACTATTCAAAGCACTTTAATAACTTATGAAATATGACTTTAAACATAAGTATTCTTTCCTAAATCTTTTATAAATGTTATGAAATAAGTAATTAAGTATTCTAAAGATAATATGGAGGTTTTATAATTTATTTTAAAAGAGTCCAAATAAATGATTAGAAGAAAAGCTGTTATAGCTTTGTGATTTAATCTTGGCTCTAAAAGCCGATGAGTAGACTGAATTTTTATTTTCATGAGATTCGGATGTGAGGTGCTTAAACTAAGAAGATGTTCAGGTGCAACCAGTGCCCTGTCTCACCTAGCCTCTTTCCTGGGCGAGAAATAGATAAGGTCGAAATGTCGAAAACGAGACAAGTATAAAAAAAAAATTAAGTTTACAAATCTAATTTCATACAACTTGGATTGTATAGAAATAATCTTCTTATACTTGGTATTAAATTTCAATGAGGGAACCCATACTATCCATGTGAATTTAAAAGGTGATTTCACCATTATTTGACGAATAGTAAAGGTTGATTATGAAAATCGATGTTGTGTAGAATTAGTATAATTTCTATCGACTCTTTTTAACTCAATAATGTTTTTCAATATGACTTATGAAAATGATTTGCATTTCCAAAGTTAAAGAGAGGTTTAATGATTCCATATATACTGGAAAGAAATGTTTTAAAGATATATATCTTCAAAAGATATTTTTTGGATAAAGAGAAAGTAATTAGTCAAATGATAAACACCTATTTACTTAACATCGTTTTATCGATGATTGGTTCGAAGGAACCAAAATCGTATTTGGACGATTCTTATCTAAAAACCAGATTGAACCAATTTACAAGTTTAAAGGTGAAGATGTGGAATGATAAGATGGAATGTGAGGCTGCGGGTCACTGACCCTCGTGGGAAATTTCACATATCATATATATGTGTCGGGAGTATCTTCATTTAATCTCTAGTGCAAGGTTTACTCGCTACTAATCCTAGGGATGATACTCGATAGGATATAATAAGAGAGTTTCTTCAGTTTGTCCTGTTCTTAGACAACTTATATGGATGAATGTATGACACTGCATTTCTAAGATGCACGTACATTGATTTTTACAAACGTACATCTATTTGGTCATGTAGGAGGTAACTCTCCTATACTTAACACACTTCTTTGAGACGTACGAGCTTAGAGGTTGTAAATTTATGGAAAGAAATAGTGTGTGATGGAATAGGCAATGTGGCATTCAAAGTGGAATGTGCTATGTAATAGGTAATAGTTACCTCGGGCCTCATTACTTGGAAATGGCTTAAAAAGGGCATGTCGTAAGGCAATATGGTTCGGAGCCATTAAGGTATGGTCATCACCTTTCTAGATTACCCTTTACATATAGGTTCGCAAATAGGGCATGTCATATTCGGTTCTATCCGCCACAAGATGGATCTATGGGTAGGTCTGTCTTGTTAGGTGTAGAGGCTTCAAAGGTGTTAATCCACGGTACATCTGTAACATTCTCGATTTTTAGCTAGATGATTAATTTAAAATTTTGAGATTAATTGTGAATTAATTTGAATTTTTCAGATGCTATAAGAAAAGTGTTTGTTTATTTATATAAATAGATTGTGATTTAAAATTTGAATTTGAAAATTCAAAAGAATAAATATCTTAGAAAATAAATTGGATTTGGAACTATATTTTAAATTTAATAAGAATTTGTTTTCTAATTTCAATATACATATAATTTGAAAGTTATATTTTGAATTAAATACAAATGACTTTCAAAATAATTGTTTAAAGATGAATTCTATAATATACATATATGTATTTATTTATTTAAAAGTATAATAACTTGAATTTAAAATTTAAAAACAAAAATGAATAAAAGCTTTAGATATGTATACATAAGGAAATGTATTTATTAGGGTTCAAAATGGAATAAGTACATATAAAATATATGATTTGATTTTTAATCATATTTCTTTAGAGATTATAAATATATATATTGCTAAAAATATACTAATATACATACTGTATAAAATTCTAATTAATACAAATGTTAAGGTCTTTAATTATGTAAAAACAAGTGTAGCCATTTTATTTTCTTAATTAACAAAGGTCATTGGTCTTTTATTTTCAAGTTAATAAATTAAAAATGTAAAACATAATTTGCAAATTAAACATAATTAAAGGGTTTAAAAACAAAATTTATAAATAAAATAAAGAAAAGGTTTTGGACATAAATTTAACAAGTGTAAGATTTTTAAAATCATGTTGTAACAAATGTTTAATAAGTAACATCACTAATTAACAAGTGTTGTTTAGTAATACAAGTCGCATAACTATTTCTTTTAAAATCAAATGTTAATATCAAGTAAAATAAACTAGGTCATTTTCAGATTTCTCAGTTCAAACTTCTCAAAACTGAAATCAAAACCTGAACAAAGAAAAAGCAAACAAGAAAAAAAAATCATCTCAGCAAGCAGAAAATTCAAACTCAACATGAAGTTTTCAAGATCAAAACAATCTTGGAAATCAAAGTAAAACCAGAAAATAAACTCAAACAAGCAAGAGCTTTCAACCCGGAATGGAAGATCAGAGGAAAAACATTTCAAACCTATCAAGCCAAGAATCAAATCAGTAATCAAAAGCAAGTTTAAATTCAAAACCAAGAAGCAACTCAGTAAATTAAAAACAGCCTCAGCTCATTCATAAAATCATGATCAAGTTTCAGGCAACTCATATATCAGAACAACATAAAATCGAATTCAAGATCAAGCACATGTAAATGCAAATTCAACTTAGTTTAAGTCAAAGCAAGGTCAGTTTCAAAGCTACTGATCAAAAGTTCAAGACTAAGTTTCCAGGAAAACAAAAATGTCTGTCTTCTGTTCTTGTAGGAAACTGGTGAGCAAACCCTTAATCTCAAATTATCTTTGAAGTTGTTTGTATGTTTGTCAATGTGCATGCATGTCTATGGGCATATCTGTTCATATTTGCCTGAATGTGTCTGTAAACCAGGAGGTTAAACCTCTGTTCTTGTTTCAGTTTTCAAAAACGTATTCAAAATTAGTTGCTCCTTCCCTGATTCCTATTAAGCTTTAAGATTCAAACCAAAATTGTTTGTTTGGACATGTTTTAAGCATCAAAAATAAATTTAAGCAGAATTAATTAAAGTTTCTTCTAAAAATTGGAAAAATACAGTGAAAACTTAAAATTATGACAAATTCAAGTATCACGATTTTGAATTCCATTTACATCATCTAAGTAGATTTCAAAAACTATGAATTTTAAGGATAAATTCAGGATTTTAAGTTTGATAAATTTTGGAATTTACGAGTTGAACAGAATGTGAAATTTCTTCAATATCTGATGAACGACGAAGCTATAAAAGTCGTGGTCGGTTCTAGAGAAGGCCGGGGCATCGGGGAATCTATGAAAAATGTTTGCACATTTTTCAGATGACCAGAATGGTCGGGGAATGGTGATATAGGGTTTTAAGTCTCCTTTGGGTCAAGATCGGAAATCGAGCTACTGCAGTGCTTCGGGTGGTTCGAGTGCCATCGGACTTGGGGTAAGCAAGACATTGGATGTAGAGGAAGCTTCGAGTGCAATGACATGACGTCTGATGGTCGGAGATAGGAGTTTGAGGCGATCTTTGGTGATCGCAGTTGTTCCAGATTTGGGTCGAACAGTTGGAATTCGAGTTTAATGGTGCTTCCCTGTTTTGGGTTGTCAAAGGGCGCAAGGGGATGGTCGTTGACTGGTGGAAGGTGGCAAAGTCGACCAGAGCTCGTCGGAGCTCTGGTGCACATGCACGACACTTGGGTTGTGTTAGTAGAAGTGGTCTGGAAAAGAAAGGGAGGACTTGAAGTAATTTTCAGGGAGATGATGGATTGGCTCGAGTATTGAATCGAGTGTATTTTGTGTTGTATCTGGTCTTTTCAAAAACTTAATCAATTTTTTTTAAATATAAAAGACACGGGTTAGTTTGTGTTTTGACACGGGGGAGACTCGAAGCAAGTGGTTTTTGACTCGGGGAACACTCGAGTAGGACTCGGGTTTAACTTACAAAGTAGTTTTGGCTTTAAAAACCAGATTTAAATTTTAAAACATTTTTAAACCTATGTTTTAAAAATAATTGTCTTGATTTAAAATTGAATAATTAAAGGGTTAATAAAGTTATGTTTAAAGTAATTAGGTCCTTTGATTATGTGATCAATATTTATAATTAATTCTTAAATTATTTTTAATTAAAGAATTAATCAAGATAAAATGTTGTTTTAATCAACCTTAATTTCTTGAATAAATTTTTGGTTAATAATGATTAATTATGAAGTTTAACAATTAAATATAATGATTTATCTTTAAATTAATTAAGCATATAAGTAATCTAAGGATGATTAAAGATTTATTAAGATTAATTAATTTATAATTAAGAATTGATTAATGATTTATTAATGAAGTTGATTAACATAAATGTAATTAATCAAAGGATAATCAATTAAGGACTAATTAATTTAAGGATAATTAATTAAGGGCTAATTAATTAATGTAATTAATTGAGGATAATTATTTGAAGAATAATTGAATAATTAAGGGTTAATTATTTCATGATTAGCGATTTAATTAATTTATAATTAAGGTTGATTAATTAATAATTTAAAATTAATTGATTATTTAAGGTTAATTAATTAAAAATAGTTTGTAATTGATTAATTAACCAGGATTAGTGACTAATCTGATTTCAATTAATCAGATGATCAATTAACCTTACTTATAGATGTTTGAATTATATGAGCTGTTTTGAATTGTTTGATATCTCTGTTATGTAATGCTTTGTGATATGAATTGTTTAAATTTAAGCTATGATAAATGTAATTTATTTTATCTGTGATTTATCTGTGGATCTGTGAATGGAAGATAAGCGTTATAGAAGTATACCGCTTATCTATAATTGTGTGCTTGAATCTGTGATGATTGAATGATGTTGCACTATTGTGTAAAACCCATGGACTACACCATACACACACAAATATGGATTGCACGTGGAAATTAGTTAAGTCACAGATTTTAGAAAATAATTTTTAAATTGAATTTTGAATCCAAATGGTTATGGAAATTGATTTAGGTTAAACGTGAAAAGCTTTTGAAAAGGAGTTTTGAAGATAAAAGTTATTTTGAATAACTTAATAAAATTTTGAAATTTAAATAGTTTGATTTGAATTTAAATTCAAGATTTGAAATTGAATTCTATGTTTGGGATTTATGGTTTAAAAGATTATATTTGTTATAAATGTGTCTATATCGGTTTGAACCATTTTAAAAGGTATTGTTTTAGGAATTTTAATTTAACCCATGGGCTTTAACTTGTATAAATAAAATTGGATTTTTTCCGAAATGAAAACTATTTGTTTTCAAATAATAAAAGCTTTCATATAAGGAAAGAATTTCCAATTTATGTTGAAAAGATTTCAAATTTGAAATAGAATTGTTTTGGAAGCTGTGAATAAATCTTTGTGAAAGATTGTTGAACTTTGTTTTGAAATTGGAAAGATGTATCTTTTGTATAAAAGATTTGAAATGGAAGTGGTTTTAAAAGCTATGAATTGAATCTTTGATTTAAAGATTGAATAAGTTAATCCAATTTGAAAGGGAAATTGTTTTGAAAGCCGTAAATGAATCTTTGTGAAAGATTGGTGAACTTTGTGAAGTGAATCTTTTTGTTTAAAGATTAAAAATGGTAATTTGTTTAAACCATTTGTTTTGTTTAATAAATTGTGACTTAATTAAGATCCCATTATCCATATGATTTTTAAATATTGCGTTAATTAGTCGGTTTAGCCGGGAGAGGACCTTGTGTCATATAACCCATTTCGAATAATGATACGATGATCTGGATAGCTTTAGAAGACCGGTGGTGAAGACCGGTTATTTTCGAGAACGAAACGATAACCCGTCGAATGTCTCTACACTGGGTCGTGTCGGTATAGAGATCTCCATATGTGATGGGAAATCATATCGGGATTGCGAATATCCGGATTGCAAGGGCTTCTTTGGAAGTGCCTTCGCTTCTTTTCGAACCCAGAACAGACTTGTATAGATGTGTGTCCGACGTTACACTTTAATATGTAAAGCTGGTTTCTATCAAATACATTTTTGTTTGGTGGAGGAGAATTTATTCTCTTAGCTTAACACCCTTCTCTAAGACATACGAGCTTAGAGGTTATGTAGTTGATGGTTACTAGTGATACATTCCCAATTTGGTAATGTGGCATACAAAGGGTTGTTGATCATTTGTTAATCGAAGCATAGCTTTTTTGAAAAGCGTAGCTTTGTGGATGAGACCTCATCGGACCTCATAACCCGGAAATGGTCGAAACAGGAAAGATGCGGCAAGGCTATAAAGGTCGTGCCCTTTAGGGTATGTCATTTCCTTCTGGAAAAGGGTGGTATCATGATATGGAGCCCTGATACTTAACTCATGTGGTTACTGCAAATTTATTACTTTGTGGTTGTTGCTTTGTGGTTGAGGATCCTCGGATAAAGGTCGCAAACGACCGACGGATGACATACTCCTGTTATAGTTACCTAGTTATAGAGGTAACCTGGCCTTATGTTGGCAGAGATCTGGTTAAGTTCTCGGGGCGTCCCTCCAGAGGCGTTCTCATGTGGCAATAGGAAGTTCTTTAGCCTGACCATTTGTTGGAAATCCAATCACCAATACACACCTTGTATGGTTTTAGTTGTATAACCTATCATTTACTTATGGTGGTCACCATTGTAGATGGCAACTATAGTAGGCATAGTTCGAAATGTCCATGTTGGCAAAGATTAATATTATACTTGCAAATGTTTTCCACTATGCACTAATAATAATATCAAATGGTTTTTCGTGTATCAAGCATGTTTGACTATCATAAGGAGAAATCTCCTCCAATTCTGCGTTTGCATGGTGTGTCTGGCGGGAGGCCTTATGGTAGTTTCATTTTCCAAAAAGCATTGCGGATTTCAACTTTTAAATTCTTTTGTTTGTTTTAAAGATAACTGTTTTTGTTTGCTCATACCAGTCCCATGACTGACCTGGAGTTTATTGTTCCCTTCCTAAACTCTGGGTGCCCACAATTTTCCACACGGGCGGTTTAGAGTTGGGTTTTTCAGATAATCAAATAGGAGGAGTAGATTCGATAGCATCCAGCCGTTGATTTTGGCGACAACATTTGTTTCTCTTCAACATTCCGGGTTGACCTTGCTTAAGTCATCATGATGGTGGTTCGAGCTTATTGGATTGGAGTCCTCGTAGCTTTAGGGATGAGCTTTTGGTTTGGAGTTGCAGATTCTGGATTCACTCTTTATCGAAGATCATATTTGAGTTATCTCTTCCATTGTTATCTTTTCCGCTATTATTATTGTCTTTGATATTGTTGTATCATATTGTATCAGATATTGTATACATTGTTGTATCAATCATATTATTCATTTCTTCCGCTATGTTGTTGTACTTAATGTGTTATAAGCTCCGACAAACCAGATTCGGCATTCGAATCTACGACATTCGAGTATAAGTGAAGTATGTGTGCCGGTTTTCAAAGGTCGAGTCAGGGTCGTTACAACATCCATCTAGAGATGTACGGTATGAAGGTAGTTCCTTACCTTCCATTGTATGGAAATCAATTCTCCAATAAGTTCCTTTGTGAAAGTGCAGTGTGGATCGTATAATATGGATATATGATAATGCGGAGTATACTAATGATAATAATACTATAAATATTGCGGAATATAAAAGCAGTATAGTAAAATGACAACAGATATTTTTATACTGGTTGGGAGCACCGTCCTACGTTCAGTCCCAGAATCCTTCTGGAATTTCACTAAACAACAACCCTCACTTAATCCAGAGGAACAGGTCTATACACCCCTGAGCAGCCGAACAGGGACCTGAGCAGCAGAACAGGATTTCGTCCCAACAGCCGAAGAGGACTTTACTTGCCTGAGCAGCAGCACAAGACTTTAACAGTTTACAGAAAAAATTTTGATTGATGTGTTCTGATAACATGGATTTGTCACTTGTAGTACAGCCTTCCTATAATCTTATCCTCGAGTATAAATGTTTATATTTGAAGTATGAAGAATAGAAAGGTGTAAATTGCTTTTATGCAGAATAATCGAGAGTATGATAGCAAATAGATTTCATAAAGTTAGATCAGAGAATAAGAGAAATCGATTATGGTTCGGTGAGTTGAAATGTGTTTGGAGTTTGTATTTATAATAGTTAGAAAGCTACGACTGTTGGTGAAGAGCTTCGATTGAAGTGTTGCGTCCGAATCTTTTAGTTAAAGGTTTGCAACTCTTCACAAAAGTCGTGTCTTTTCAAAAATATGGTTGTTACAGAAATTCAATCGACTGGACTTACAAGGTCAGTGGACTGAATATTCAAACGATTTTAAATATTCAAATTCAAATATACCTGCACTGTGCATGTTGCACTTTTTACCTAGTGTCAGTCAACTAGACTATATGGTCAATCGACTGACCTGGTAAACTTTGTGCAATATGCACAGTTTTGTATATATGTGTGTGTGTGTATATATATATTATTTTTTAAACTTTTATAAAATTAATTATATGCTTATATAAACTAATATACATACTTTTAACTGAGGAGAGATTTAACTATATTAATCTAAGACTCAAACATTCAAAATATAAAGTTGATGCACCAGTTTTGAAGTCTTGTCTCCTTGTAGCATATATCCTCTTTTTGTAGCAGTCGTCAAATTTATGCGTTGTAGATGAAAGATCCGTGTCATGAATCAAAACCAAGTCTCAACATTCTCTCCCTTTTTGATTGATGACAACCTGTAAAATAGATGTAGATTTCGACTGTATATATATAAAACAACATAAATACTTACTCCCCCTGAATCTTTGACGCTTTTTGTCCTGCATTTTTATTAGTAACAATAATATTTCTCCCCCTTTGTCATCAATAAAAAGGGATAAGCAATATGATATTGTAACGTGAGAGATAATACGAAATGAAACAAACACTCGCACATTCTAATATCCATAGACAATAATATTTAAAAGCAAAAGAAGCTAGAATGGTTACTTAAATACAAGCCATATGAATTTAAACAATTGTCTTGAGTTAAAAAAAAGAAATAAACAAACTTCTTACACCATCGGACCCTTAACCCTACCACCATTTCCTTCATTTCCATCATCTCCTTCATAAGTAGTAGCTTGATCGTCTCCAGAAGAAGAAGTAGATGACCATGTGAATACTGGTTGCTTTCCCGGATCATCCAAAGTAGATGTAGAAGTACCGAAAGAGCACGATATTGCTTGCCATAATTTTGTGAAAAATCCTTTCACTTTATTGAGCTTCTTATCCACTTTTCGAATGTTTGATTGAAGGATTTGTTTATTACGGCACATGATATTGATAGCGACACGAGGTTGAAGTCCTCCATCCGGAATTGTAATTTCTTCTTGCTGATATCGAGTGGAAATTTGACTAGATGGTCGGTGAGAGGATTCGCCTTGTTGTGGTTGAACTTGAGACACTTGTCGTTGTGTCCATTCTTCAAAGGAAATTATTGTTGATACGCTAGATTTTGATCAATGACAATGTGCTTCAAAAAGGAAGAGATATGTGTAAAGCTAAAGGAAGAACGATAAAAACCTATGATTACATGGAAAGGAGCATACGGCCTAACCACCAGACCATATCTCATTTTGGTTGAAAGCAAGCAAATAGAATAAAGAAGTGAAAAATATAACACAAGCAAGATTCAAACCCTAACCAACAGGGAGGGATGCAACATGCTTACCAACTGCACTACAGAGACTTTCATTTACATGTCATTCAGCAATTTATTTGAATAAGTAGAAAGATGTAAAACTAAATTACTCAAAATATGTAGAAGGCGGGACTCAAACCCAGCAACTTTAGAAGGATGCACGCATGTCTTACCAACTGAGCTATAGAACGTTTTGAAGTTGGTGTCAACGGCTACTTTACACAAGAATTCCAGAGCGAATAAGAAATGAAAAGTAAAACAACAAACATGGGACTTGAACCCAGCACACAACAGAGACATGCGCATGTTGTACCAACTGTGCTACACCGCATTTTGAATTTGATTTCAACGGCTACTTTATTCAAGCATTCCAAAGCGAATAGTCAAGTTGCTATTCAAGTGTTTATTCAACCAATTCCAAACCTCCAACGGATGCATCTTTTCTAATGGGAATTTCTAAAGGATTGTGACTACTTATTGACTTCCATTCACTTCTATATAAGCCTTCCACCATCCCAAAAACAAAAACAATCCTACTCTCTAATACCATTCTCATATTGCTTACAAACGCTCCAAATTCAATATTTATTTCAAAAGCAAACTTAGAATAACGCTCTTTCACTCCACAATATTTGATTTTGGTCTTAATTCACTTCCTAACCTCTGCACACTCATTCTGCATCATTTTACTGGTTATAGAAGTTGTACTCCAGTTCGACTACTCAGTGTATTGAAGACACAATATATAGTCAAGTTATTTCTTTGTAAAAGAAAATATTGAAGTCTCGTTCGGCTGCTCGGGCAAGTGTACTGAAATAATGTTCTGCTGCTCAGGTGCCTATTCCTCCGGGCGAAGTGAGGGTAATAGTTAAATTCCAGAAGGAGTCTGGGACTGGAAGTAGGACAAGAGGTCCGAACCAATATAAAATCTTGGTGTCTACTTTACTTATTGCTTATCTTTATTTATCTATATCATTCCACTATTCCATATTATACGATCCTACCGCATAGCCTCTTTCAATTATAGAAGGGGGTCGGGCAACAGGTAACTTCATTAAAGCTAGCGTCCGAGCATTTAAGCATCCAACTGTAGAAACTGGTGAATCCGGTTTTGGAACTTCACAAGCTTTGAGTAGACGCATAATATATTCTCCATGATAAATTATATTCATTTTACCTTTGTTAAAGCTTAAAAGATCGTCAAGTATTAAACGAAGCCAATTGAATTTGATGTTTCCAAATATAGCATACAATGCTTTAAAATTATGCTCATAGATGAATTCGTAACTCCCGGTTCTAAGAGTTACGGTTTTCATTAATGCACGATGAATTATTCGTGCTTTTGGTCGTAAAGACATTTATTTTAATTGACGCAAATCGTGTTCAAGAAATAAATGGCTAACACGGTCTCTAACCACCAAATTGACATCAATAGAAGACAATTCAACCCCATCATTATCTGTTTTTAGTATATGAGTCATACGATCTAGAGAAAAGAAGACGGGCTTACCATATACTAGGCTCCATATACAATCTTCTTGGTTCGGAACACCTTGATGATCCAAATTGAGATTAGCGAAGAATAATTTAACCATAATTTGGTTAATTTGGTGTTTATTGTCATTAAAATCAATTAACCATTCCAAATTGCTACGGCAGGCTAATTCTTGAATATGATAAGGTGAGAAATCAGGAAAGTTAACGAATGAACCTTCGAATATTCTAGAATCTTGCATCCTTCTCCATCGCTTTATTACGGTGTTGTCAAACAACCATTGGTGAATTTGTTCAATTGAGGGTGGTTGAGATGAGGAGGAGGCTTGGCCTTTTCATTTTGGTGCCATTTAATTTTGATTTGAAGAAGAAAATTTTGAGTTTTGTAGAGCTTAGGTTTTGGAGAAGTTTAAAAAACTGAATTTGGAAGAAGAGGAAAAGGGTAAAGTGAATATAAAGAGGGGTGAAAGGGTAGGTAGAAAGTTAATATCCTTTCAGATCTACGGCTCAGTCAACTGGTGCAGACATTCAATCGACTGAAGCTGAAGGATTTTAATTTTCGTCCTTCTGTTCCAGTCGACTGAGGGCCTGCATCAGTCAACTGGCAATTTGTATATATTTCAATGTTTCAGCGTTAGTCAACTGGTGCAGGCACTCAGTCACTGATGTAGAAGATTGAATTTTTTCAATCTACTGGTCCAATCGACTGGGAGCCTGCACCAGTCGACCGACCTGTATAATTCTTATATCATAAATTTATTTTATAAGATAAAATGTGTATATTCTATTTAGTCCACTAATATAATTTTAATTTGAAGTTTGATGTGAATGATTTTTATTTTTAAATTGTTTGTTTGTTAGACGGGAAATAATTTTGTTGCAAAGATATAAAAATGTACATAGTAAGGGAAATTTATTAAGCATACAATGAAAGAAATTATTAAACACAAAAAAATTATTTCTTTGGGCTTGGTGTTTTGAATTCTTTCAGCGGTTTTCTGACGAATGTTTGAAGCTTCGTTGCGATCCTATGAATTTGGCAAGTATGTGGGTTATGGAGGAGACAAAGTCGAAGGGCGTCGAATTGGTAAAACAACATTTTCGTCTATAGGATGTGACGAAGCCCCGCAGAATTTCATTGCAATATGTTCGATTATACCAATACGTCTGGAATTAATTTTCTGCTCATAATATATCTCCCGTTGAAGCATTAGAGACTCCTGTTGATAATGATGAAGACCATCGATTTTTTGTTTTGTATTTGGTGAGATATCATTGGTCTTTTTCCTTTTTTTCTTTTGAGGTGTGTATCCGGTATGGTAAGTTGATGATGGCGAACCTTGGTGGTTTGGTATTTTTGGGGAGTTTGGTGTGGCAAGGATTTCAATAGAATAGGTAGTGGATGATGTTGACTTTTTTGTAAAGGCTGATGTTGAATGAATTTAAATATCAAAGAAACGAGTAATGTATTTTTTCAGTGCTTAGGAATAGGAAAATGTTGCTATTTATAGTTGTATATGTAGAAAAAATAGGATTTGTATTGATGAATCTTATTAATTTTAGGCTAAATGTATGTAGAGTCAGTGGAATTCTATTGACTGTGGTTATTTGAGCAGTTATAATATGTATAAAGTTAATAATACAGTAATACAGTAGTATAAAGATAATTGTTATATATAGAATAGTATAAAATATATGTAATTACTTAATAAGATGGCCATAAGAGAGTAGAATAGAAAACATTAATAGCTCAGGTGGTTAAGACACTTGGGTTATTCATAACAGGTCATGAGTTTGAGTCTCAGCATGGTCAGAATTTTGAAATATTTGAAAAAAAATTATTTTTGACTTTTCAGTTAAATTATTTATTTTTATTTATATATATTTACTTGAGATTATCCCAAGTTCACGTCGCAATTTTATAAATGTATTTTCTAATAATGGTTTAGTAAAATATGTGCTAACTGATTTTCAGAAGGTATGTAGTCTAGATTTATTATATCTTTTTCTATACTATCGCGTAAAAAGTGATGTCTAATACCTATATGTTTATTTCTCGAGTGATTTACAGGATTTTTAGATAATTTATTGCACTAGAATTATCGCAGTAAATTGTTGATTTTGATAGATTTATTTTAAAATCTTTAAGTGTCTGTTGCATATAAATCACTTGTGCGCAAGCTAGTGCTATAGATATATATTCTGCTTCACAAGTTGATAAGGAGACACAGTTTTGTTTCTTACTGAACCATGAAATTAATGATTTACTGATGAAATGACACGTACCATTTGTGCTTTTTCTATCCGTTCGTGATCCTCCGAAATCGGCATCGCTGTACGATACTAATTCGAACAAACAGTCGTTTGGATAGAATAGTCCGAAATTTGTAGTTTTGCTAAGACAACGTAGTATTCGTTTTACAGCATGTAGATGTGATTCTTTCGGGTCTGCTTGAAATCAAGCGCATAAGCATAAACTCATCATGATATCTGGTCTACTTGCTGTTAAATATAGTAATGATCCTATCATGCTACGGTATAATTTTCGATCTACACTTTTTTCGTTTTCATTTTTATCAAGATGTGCTTTTGTACTCATAGGAGTTGGTTTGGCAGAAGTGTTTTCCATTTCAAAACATTTAATAAAATTATTACAGTACTTTTCTTGATTACTAAATATTCCATTCGAAACTTGTTTAATTTCTAGTCCTAAAAAATATGATAATTCTCCCATATGAGACATTTCAAATTCTTTAGTCATTATTTCATAAAGTTGTTTACATAATTCATTATTAGTTGAGCCAAATATAATGTATCGACATATATTTGAACTATTAATATATCATTTTTAGATTGTTTTATAAATAGTGTTTGATCTACTTTTCCTATTTCGAATCTAGAATGAATTAAATAGCTTTTAAGACGTTCATACCAAGCACGTGGTGCTTGTTTTAATCCATATAAAGCTTTCGTAAGTTTATACACATGATTTGGACATTTTTCATGAATAAATAAAGGAGGTTGTTCAACATAACATTTTATTTAATATAACCATTTAAAAATGCACTTTTAACATCCTTTTGGTAAAGTTTAAAATTATTAAAACACGCGTATGCCAATAAGATTCGTATTGCTTCTAGTCTAGCAACCGGAGCAAACGTTTCTTCATAGTCTATTCCTTCTTCTTGATTATATCCTTGTGCTACTAGCCTTCCTTTATTTCTAGTTATATTTCCTAATTCGTCTGCTTTATTTTTATAAACCCATTTAGTTCCTATAACCGTCTGATCGGTCGGTCTGGGTACAATTTCCCAAACTTCATTTCGTTCAAACTGATTTAATTCTTCTTCCATAGCGATAATCCAATTTTCATCGGATGATGCTTCTTTAATATTTTTTGGTTCTATAGTAGACATAAATGCTACATTAGTCATTAAGTTTAATTGACTTCTAGTTCGAACATTCAAATTTATTTCTCCAATTATATTTTCTATAGGATGATTTCGTAAAACTCGTCGCGGAGATCTTATTGTATTAGTAGAATTTATATTTTCTAAATTATAAACAATTTTTTCATTTTCTCTAGACAAAACGATATCGTCGCCGTCGTTTGAATTGTTTATAACTGTTTTGTTTTATTAAGAAAGTCATTGTTATTAACTTTATAGAAGCATTTTCATCAAAAGATACATGGAGTGATTTTTCGATAGAATTTGTACGTTTATTAAAAATTCGATAAGTTTTACTTCGAATCAAATATCCAAGAAATATTCCTTCGTCGCATTTTGAATCGAATTTTCCAAACTGATCTTTAGTATTTAATATAAAGCATTTTGATCCAAATATTTTAAAATAAGATATGTTTGGTTTTATACTGTTAAAAAGTTTGTAAGGAATGTTTTTGGTGAGAGGTCTAATAGAAACACGATTCAAAACATAACAAGCAGTAGCAACAGCTTCTGCCCAAAATTGTTTTGGTAACGTGCTATCATTTAATAAAGTTCTGGCACATTCTTGTAGAGTCCGATTCTTTCGCTCTACAACTCCATTTTGTTGTGGAGTTCTAGGAATTGAAAATTTATGAAAAATTCCTTTCTTTTTACAATAGTTGTCAAATTGTATATTTTCGAATTCTCCTCCGTGATCACTTCTAATATTTTTAATTTTAATACCTTTTAAGTTTTAAATTTGTTTAACAAAAATTTCGAAATTTTCAGAAATATAACTTTTATTTCTCATAAAAATAGTCCACGTATATCTAGAAAAATCATTAACTATTACAAATATGTATTTATTATGATTTATTGATTGAATTTGGGTAGGTCCAAATAAATCCATAGAAGTAATTCGAGCGATTGTAATGTCGAGATAACTTTCTTAGATTTAAAAGAGGATTTGGATAGTTTTCCTAATTGACATGAGTCACATATATTATCGACTTTAAAATTCATATTAGGTAATCCTTTTACAAGATTATTTTAGAAATTTTGTTTATATTTTTGAAGTTAATATGAAAAAGTCGTTTATGCCATATCCATGGATTATTTTCTTTGGCTATTAAACATAAATCTGAGTTATGGTTAACTTTCATATTTAAAACATAAATATTTTTATCTCTGTTTCCTTCGAAAATAAGATTTTGATTCTGATCAAGAATACTACACTTATTTTCAGAAAATGAAATTTTAAAACCTTTATCGCATAGTTGACTTATACTTAATAAGTTGTGTTTTAAATTCTTAACAAATAAAACATTTGTAATAAGAGGTAAATTAGATGTACCGTAATTGCTCACATCGCCTTTGCCGATGATATATCCCTTGGAGTTGTCTTCAAAAGCGACAAATCCTCCATTTGAGTATGTAATATTTATCAACATGCCCTTATCTCCTATCATATGTTTTGAGCAACCACTGTCGAGTATCCATTTTCCTCTTTTCTTAAGTGGGACCTGCAAAAAATATGAGATTATCGTTGGTACCCACTTTTTAATAGGGTCCTAAGAGTTAGATCTTAGAAAACCAAACCCAAGTGGGTTTAGTATCCCTTTTATAAATGTAATTTTTGTTATAATGTACATCTTCTATGAATGAACTAATATATTTCTTTCTTATTAGTTTGTTATTGGTTTTAAGTATCCATATACTTATGGTTTTAGAAATTGGTCTATTTAAAGATGTGAATGCTTTATTAGTTTTAACTTTGTTCAAATTACTAGCTTGAGACTTTTTAACTTCCTTCTTATATCCTAAACCATGTTTATTATTAATAGATTGTGATTTCTCAATAATTCTAGATAAATTTTCTCTATCTTTATTAAAATTTGAAACATTTTTAGTAATTCCATTTAGTTTAGTCTTTAGACTTGAATTTTCTAGTTCTACCATTTTAAGATTAGTTTTTAAAACATGATTCTCAGAAACAAGACTATCATTCTTTTCTTTTTGAGTTTCAATTTCTTGACTCAATAATATAAGTTGAGAATTAACATTAGAGAGAGATTCTTGAGTTTTCTCAAGTTCTTCTTTCAATATTTTCTTCTCATTTTTGAGCATATCTCTTTCGAATTCAGCCTTTTTCTGATTTTCTACAGCTTCTTTATATTTCTTTCTAAGACTTTTTAAGGTGTCTAATAATTCAGAGTTTATTTCTATCATATCATCAAAAGTAAAATCACTAACCTCATTAGCTTTAGCCATAAAACATACGTTAGCTTGTTCATTATCACTTTCACTTTCACTTCATGAAGAAGATGATGAGGAATCTGAATCATCCCAAGTGACTGAAAAGACTTTTCTTTTGAATTTGTCCTTCCTTTTATTTCGATGTTCTTTCTTTTGATCTAGACAATCTTTCTGCATGTGCCCCTTTTTGTGATAGTTATAACATTCCATAACTTATAAAGACGGTGGTTTATTACTGTTTAAACTTCTCTTCCCGTTATTACTGTTTCCTTTTCTGTATTTCAAAAATTTCTTGAAGTTCTTGGCAATAAAGGCTAGATCGTCGTCCGAATCTGATTCTTCTTATTCTGCGTGAAATGCTATATTCTTTTTATCTTGAGCTTGAACTCTTTTAGCCTGCAAATTCACTTCATAGGACATTAGATTTCTGATTAACTCTTTAGGTTTTATGGTAGAGAGGTCATTAGCTTCTTCAATAGCCAATACTTTTCTTTCCCATTCATCCATTAAAGAGTTTAGAATTTTTGATACAATATCAAAATCAGTGTACTTTTCTCCTAATCCTAATAGTGAATGATAGATATCTTGAAATCCAGAGTACATATCATTGATGGATTCATCTTGTTTCATTCTAAAGTTTTGAAATTGATTTTTGAGCATGGAGATTTTGCTTTGTTTGACTTTGTTAGTTCCTTCATGAGTGATTTTAAGTGATCTCCATATTTCATAAGTAGTATGACACATGCTAACACGATTAAAGTCATTTCTATCTAGTGCACAAAATAACATGTTATAGCTTTAGCATTTGTAGTAGCATCTAATTTTTGTGTGTTTGACCAAGTGGAATATTCTCCAGTAGGAAGAGTGTATTCATTCTGTGTGATATTCCACGATTCAAAACTATTTGATTGCATATAGAATCTCGTACGGGTAGACCAATAACTATAGTGTAAACCATTATGATTAACTTTCTTTGTCGTTTATGCCATATCCATGGATTATTTTCTTTGGCTATTAAACATAAATCTGAGTTATGATTAACTTTCATATTTAAAACATAAATATTTTTATCTCTGTTTCTTTCGAAAATAAGATTTTGATTCTGATCAAGAATACTACACTTATTTTCAGAAAATGATATTTTAAAACCTTTATTGCATAGTTGACTTATACTTAATAAGTTGTGTTTTAAATTCTTAACAAATAAAACATTTGTAATAAGCGGTAAATTAGATGTACCGTAATTGCTCACATCGCCTTTGCCGATGATATATCCCTTGGAGTTGTCTTCAAAAGCGACAGATCCTCCATTTGAGTATGTAATATTTATCAACATGTCCTTATCTCCTATCATATGTTTTGAGCAACCACTGTCGAGTATCCATTTTCCTCTTTTATAAAGTGGGACCTGCAAAAAATATGAGATTATCGTTGGTACCCACTTTTTAAAAGGGTCCTAAGAGTTAGATCTTAGAAAACCAAACCCAAGTGGGTTTAGTATCCCTTTTATAAATATAATTTTTGTTATAATGTACATCTTCTATGAATGAACTAATATATTTCTTTCTTATTAGTTTGTTATTGGTTTTAGGTATCCATATACTTATGGTTTTAGAAATTGGTCTATTTAAAGACGTGAATGCTTTATTAGTTTTAACTTTGTTCAAATTACTAGCTTGAGACTTTTTAACTTCCTTCTTATATCCTAAACCATGTTTATTATTAATAGATTGTGAATTCTCAATAATTCTAGATAAATTTTCTCTGTCTTTATTAAAATTTGAAATATTTTTAGTAATTCCATTCAGTTTAGTCTTTAGACTTGAATTTTCTAGTTCTACCATTTTAATATTAGTTTTTAAAAATGATTCTCAGAAACAAAACTATCGTTCTTTTCTTTTTGAGTTTCAATTTCTTGAATCAATAATATAAGTTGAGAATTACCATTAGAGAGAGATTCTTGAGTTTTCTCAAGTTCTTCTTTCAATATTTTGTTCTCATCTTTGAGCATATCTCTTTTGAATTCAGCCTTTTTCTGATTTTCTACGGCTTCTTTATATTTCTTTCTAAGACTTTTTAAGGTGTCTAATAATTCAGAGTTTATTTCTATCATATCATCAAAAGTAAAATCACTAACCTCATTAGCTTTAGCCATAAAACATACGTTAGCTTGTTCATTATCACTTTCACTTTCACTTCATGAAGAAGATGATGAGGAATCTGAATCATCCCAAGTGACTGAAAAGACTTTTCTTTTGAATTTGTCCTTCCTTTTATTTCGATGTTCTTTCTTTTGATCTGGACAATCTTTCTGCATGTGCCCCTTTTTGTGATAGTTATAACATTCCATAACTTATAAAGACGGTGGTTTATTGCTGTTTAAACTTCTCTTCCCGTTATTTCTGTTTCCTTTTCTGTATTTCAAAAATTTCTTGAAGTTCTTGGCAATAAAGGCTAGATCGTCATCCGAATCTGATTCTTCTTATTCTGCGTGAAATGCTATATTCTTTTTATCTTGAGCTTGAACACTTTTGGCCTGCAAATTCACTTCATAGGACATTAGATTTCTGATTAACTCTTTAGGTTTTATGGTAGAGAGGCCAGTAGCTTCTTCAATAGCCTATACTTTTCTTTCCCATTCATCCATTAAAGAGTTTAGAATTTTTGATACAATATCAAAATCAGTGTACTTTTCTCCTAATCCTAATAGTGAATGATAGATATCTTGAAATCCAGAGTACATATCATTGATGGATTCATCTTGTTTCATTCTAAAGTTTTGAAATTGATTTTTGAGCATGGAGATTTTGCTTTGTTTGACTTTGTTAGTTCCTTCATGAGTGATTTTAAGTGTTCTCCATATTTCATAAGCAGTTTGACACATGCTAACACGATTAAAGTCATTTCTATCTAGTGCACAAAATAACATGTTCATAGCTTTAGCATTTGCAGTAGCATCTAATTTTTGTGTGTTTGACCAAGTGGAATATTCTCCAGTAGGAAGAGTGTATTCATTCTATGTGATATTCCACGATTCAAAACTATTTGATTTCATATAGAATCTCATACGGGTAGACCAATAACTATAGTGTAAACCATTAAAAAATGAAGGTCGTGCAGTGGACTGACCTTCAATAAAACTAGTGTTAGTGATAGTGTTGGTGTTGTTTTTCATATTAACAAGTTTTCAAATAACTGTGCAACAGTTATAAGATGCCTGGCTCTGATACTAAATGAAAGTGCAGTATGGATCGTATAATATGGATATATGATAATGCGGAGTATACTGATGATAATAATCCTATAAATAGTGCGGAATATAAAAGCAGTATAGTAAAATGACACCAGATATTTTTATACTGGTTCGGAGCACCGTCCTTTGTCCAGTCCCAGACTCCTTCTGCAATTTCACTAAACAACAACCCTCACTTAACTCGAAGGAACAGGTCTGTACAACCCTGAGCTGCCGAACAGAGACCTGAGCAGCAGAACAGGATTTTGCCTCAACAACCGAAGAGGACTTTACTTGCCTGAGCAGCAGAATAGGACTTTAACAGTTTATAGAAAATAGTTTGACTAATGTGTTCTGATAACACGGATTTGTCACTTGTAGTACACCCTTCCTATAATCTTATCCTCGAGTATAAATGTTTATATTGAAATATATGAAGAATAGAAAGGTATAATTTGCTTTTATGCAGAATAATCAAAAGAATGATAGCAAATAGATTTCAGAAAGTTATATCAGAGAATAAGAGAAATCGATTGTGATTCGGCGAGTTGAAATGAGTTTAGAGTTTGTATTTATAATAGTTAGAAATCTACGACTATTGGTGAAGTGCTTCGATCGAAGTGTTGCATCCGAATCTTTTCGTTAAAGGTTCGCAACTCTTCACAAAAGTCGTGTCTTTTCAAAAATATGGCTGTTATAGAAATTCAGCCGACTGGACTTACAAGGTCAGTTGACTGAATATTCAAATGATTTTAAATATTCAAATTCAAATATACGTGCACTGTCCATGTTGCACTTTTTACCCAGTGCCAGTCGACTGGACTATATGGTCAGTCGACTGACCTGGTAAATTTTGTGCAATATGCACAGTTTTGTATATATATTATTTTTTAAATTTTTATAAAATTAATTATATGCTTATATAAACTAATATATATACTTTTAACCGAGGAGATATTTTAACAATATTAATCTAAGACTCAAACATTCAATATATAAAGTTGATGCACCAGTTTTGAAGTCTTGTCTCCTTATAGCATATATTCTCTTTTTGTAGCAGTCGTCAAATTTATGTGTTGTAGATGAAAGCTCTGTGTCATGAATCAAAACCAAGTCTCAACACTTTGAACTTGATTGGTGAGCCTAGTATGCTGGAATTCAATAGTGTAACAATTTTAGCTAAGATTATATATGTTTACTTGAAAATTGTTTTCAAAAGAATGTCACCAAAGATAATATTCCCAGATTTTGCATAGCAAATTTTTTGGTTATGTTAGATAAAAACCCACTCCATTACATCAAATGTTTTGGTTATCATAAGGTAAACCTTGTTCCATGTTTATGTGTATCATGGTATCATGAGATACTTTTGTTTTCAAATATCCATATTTTGAGTTTCTCATACCAGTCCTATAGCTGACCCGGAGTTTATTTTATTTTCCCTTAAACTCTGAGTGCCCTATTTTTTTGAGCAGCTAAGTCGCTAGGTTTAACTTGGAGCATTGTTATAGAGCATGATGTCTAGAGCTGAAGATGTTCTTGTAGATAGTTCTCCATTTGCATTTCCAATGTATTAGTATACTGATTATATTCAGCATTTATAAAGATATAGATTTATAATTGTCTAGGCTTATTTGCAGGATAGACTCTGATAAGTGTATTTAAATTTTTGGTGTAAAGATTTATAAATTGAAATAATATATATTATTCTATTCATGCAAGATTCTATTCTGTCTTTATTTTCTTTTACTTCATGATAACCTGCCTCTCTGGCACATGGACTTGCGTTACATGAATATCGCGGATGTATTAGTGTCGATTTCAAATGATCAAGGAGGTGGATCATCACATAGTATGCGTCCATAAGAAAAAACATTAAAAGAGACAAAATATTTTTTAACCTATAAGTAAACAAAAAACTTATGGTTGTTTTATGCACTTAAATTTAAATATGTTAACTTAATTGTTTAACTCGACATTGGATTTGAAAATGACATTTTTTATAATCAGTATAAGGCATTAGAAAGATTTTCAAATTGAAATAGTCCAGGATCATTGAGTAGTCGACAATTAGTTTGCTATTTAAGTTTTGAAATATTATTCCTTCTCTTTCATTTCAGAATTCTCGGTCCAGAACTTTGATCGTATGGAGTCCAATCTTGTCCTTCACGAAGGTCACAGATTGGGATTAACCCAAATGATATATGCAGACATGATATTAAAAATGTTTAATATGAAGCATGTAAGATGAGTTCCTTGTGTTTTAGCAGTAGGAGTTATCATGCTATATTGTATACAAAATCGCACTTCGCTTATGTATATGATAGACAGAACAAGTATCAAAACAGAATTAAGATTACTATATGGATTTGAGAGCATTCCCATGTATTTATAATAGACTCGAGTTGGAAAAAAAACAAAGTCCTTACAAAGGAGTACGCGAACTTGAACTTCGTAAATGGTAATTAATATATGTCACTCCTAAGTTCATGTTCAATCTTAAGTTAAGAACTTTAATATGTAGTTGTTCTGAAGAAAAAGTAGTAGTTAATTCAACCAAATTCTAAGCACATTTCCTTGAACAAGCATTGAAATAAAAGAATTTTAAATAAATACACAAATTTATAGCTAACTAGGGTGAGTCCAATATTGTGAATCCCATTACATTGTTACCTGATAACAACTCTATGATATAGTTCCTATAAGAACTCAGAGCTCACTAAAAGTCAAGAAACATACTCAGAATAGCTCCATATGATAAAGGCAGTCTATCAACAAGGGAGAGAGTTGATTAAAGAGTAGATAGTTAAAGAAAAATAGCATACCCATTCACTAAGAGACTAATCCGATTAGTTTTTGAGAAAGAACGATCTAAGAAGTTGGAACAAGATTCCTTAATTAACCCGAAGCGGAAGTGGGAGATTAATAGAGTTAGTGGTATGCCCTTGGGACAATTATGTGATTTGTTACAAATATCTTACTCGATAACAAATCTTATCCAAAATAAAAGGTGTTTTCTTTATATTATATAGTTGTTATATTATGATATAATTAGTTAAGTAATTAATTTAATGTATCTTATGTGTAAAATCCTTAAATGATGTACATGATATTTGGCATGTAAATTAATGCCGGTTATAGGATTCTGTTTTCCTTTGTTTAGTTTTTTGCACACTATCTTGTGCCTTAGCCTTTTTCTGTCTGTTTATTCCCGTTCTACGCTTGCAATTTCTTATTTTTAATAAATTTTTGATACAGGCCCAGTATAAAAACCCATTTGCCTTTACAAAAAAATCATTAAGTGATATATTATGCGATGGTAATTATAATGTGTTGTAATCATGAGAAATTTATCATATTAAAAATAATCTTATTTTACATATTCCTAGTCAAGATGTTTCAAGGTGGGACACCGATAGATCTATTGAATCTAGAGTGCCTAACTCTCTCTAAATTTTGGGTAGTCTATTACTTAGGGCTATTAGGGGTACTAAGGAGTTACGTACTGATAGTTATTCAATAACTATAGAATGACTAGCCGGGAGTCTCTGTTGGTTAATATAACTAAGATTAACAAGAGAATCTTTATATGATGTTACATAGTTTTATCGACTAAAGAATATTATGGAACTTCAATATGGACACTCCACTTTGGTTGTAGTTAAATCATGGCATGACGATCCTTGAACAACAATAGTTGGGTATGAGTTAAAGCATTAGAAGTGAAAAACTATTCAATAGAGAATTCATCTCCTCGGTTATATGAGGTTAGTATTATGGTCAACCGTAGTCAACTTAAAGTCAAAGTCTCTATTTGGAGCAGTACGATTAATAATAATTGTTATAATTTGACCAGTGACTTTTTGTTTAGACAATTCAAGTTTAATTTGGGCGATGTAGGAATTCTGACCAAAGCCGAATTTTGTAACTCTTGATGTGATATATTGTTGACAAAGAGAACTGGTGTAAATAATTGATACTACTTGGTACCGCTTATAATATGTAAAATTGGATTTTATCGAAACTTATGTAAGCGATAAATTCCGCCAAATTGCATACCACTAGTTAAAAAAATGTATAAACATTAATATTCGAATTGTTTGATATTAATCGCTGACTGAATTTACACATTTGTGTCGCACAACTAAAACGATGAATACTGATGACCCACATGATTTAGTTAATTTATGATCACTGTAATTTTTTTAAATATTTATGTAATATCAATTATTAAATTTTATTTTATTTGTTTAAAAGCCATTATTATTTAATAATGTGTGTGTATATATATATATATATAAGTTATAAACGTGCGTATTGATATATGATGCCGGTAGAATATTTAAATTGGATTTAAATAAAATAAATACTAAGTATGTTTTTAAATTAATTAATATTTGTGAAATTTTAATGGTTACTAAATTTTATTTAATTATTTATGCCATTAACTTTGGAAAATTGTGTATATAAAAGTTATAAACACTAAACGATATATTACATTGGTAGAACTGTTAAAATGGATTTAAATGTGAACGGTGCTATGTCTGGCCATAATAGGGGGGAAAGGATGAGTTTATGTTAATTTGAAATTAAAGGGTTAAGACATAATTAAAGGAAACTGAGTCATCCCCTATCTTTAATTATCTTTTATTGCCTCATTTATAGGATTTCATTCATTCAATTTTCTAGTGCTCTTTATCTCTCTCTCCTATGCCATGGCCAAATTTTAGTGGCCTCATATGCCTAAAATTTCAAAAATCAAAATCAAAATAAAAGGAAAAATAAGGTGTTTCACATCTCTAGGTTCTTGCAAATTTTGGAGATTTATTCTATCGAATTTGCTTTTGATTGTCATTTCAGGGTGTGATTTACAAGCAGCATCTATAGTAACTCTTTAACTAATTAATTTATAAATATGTTATATCATCCATATGCCTGGATTGTAAGATTTGTCATATTTTCAATTGATCCTTTCAATATCCTCTTTCATTTCAGTTGATTATATGACAGTTGTATTATTTTATTGTAGATCCACATATTTCTTTACCCTTCTATTATATATGTTTGTCTCAACATGATCTGATTGGATTCTTCATCACTTTTGCTTATTTCTTGTCATTATATGTATTGCTTAGATCTATTTATTCGTATAACAAATTTACCTATGCCTAACTCCCAATTCTTTTTTTTGGTGTTTTTGTTTTAAAAAAATGTTAGCTGAAAGTTAGTTTTGACCAAGATCCATTTTAAACTTTGGTAAAATGTATATATAATAGTAAATTAATTTTTTATTTTAACTACTTATTATTCCGTAAAGACTAATTTCTATACTTGTATGGCTAACTTTTTGATACAGACATTTAAATATCATTCATGTAAAAATGAAAGTTTCTGGGTCTAAAATTTACAGGTGGACTTTTGTTCCTTTTCTAAATTTTCTATTAATAATTACTTTCCTAAACTCTAGCTTCATTTCTAAATAAAACTTATCCTAGCTTGTTTACTTTCAAATCCAACTTATTAACATATATGTTTATACATATATAGTAGAAGTAAGATATTCATAAATATATGTTGTTTTATTTCATTTATAAATAAGATCCTGTATAATTATGTACCTTTTATGTCACACCTTTCTTTAATGGAAATAAAATTTATTAACGTTAAATTTGAATTTTAATTACATAAATTTATCTAGTGTCATGTCAATATACATATATTTTAAATAAATATTGTGGACAACAAAGGTATATGTACAAAAGGAATGAGTATGTTGCGGTGTAAATCCCAGCAGCCAAATACATTTCCATTAACTATGTACATTCTTATCTACATCACATGCATTTCACTCAAACAAGTATATCAGATATCCTTATGAATAAAAAAAATTAACAGAATTGAATAAAATGAAGATTTTAATCAAAAATTCATAGGTTGGATCGAAAATCCATCTAGGCTTCTTATACTTAACAAAGCTCAAATTACTTTTTTATATGAAATTTACCCATTTAACCCACTTCCGACTGGCCCGGTTCCTTCACTAGTTTAAATTACCTTTCAATGACTAAAACACCATTACTTAGAACTCAAACGTCACTATTTATGTCTACCAAAATAGTTTTATTTGAAAATTAATATTCATAATATTCTTATTAAAATATTACTATATCTACTTTCCATCAAACAGAGGATGGGTCTTTTTCACAGATAGTTTAGGAGAATTATGAATTCATCATTTGGATATGTATAATAGCAAGTGTTTTATTGTACTCTCCCACTGTTTCAATTGCTATAATAGCAACATTTGCAATGTAAAGTTCCAATAAATCATTTGTTATGTTTCTTCTACTATTATATTTCGATTACAACTACGTATGCGAGTTCTTTATCTAATATCTGACCTCAAGCAGTAGAATTAACAGAAAGGCAATTTGTATATGAAACACTTTAAGAAGGAGAATCAGATTTCTTCTTCACTTTTAGCATCTTTAAATAATTCGAACAAATTTCATTTCCGTTGTCCTTTTTTGAATAGTAGTAATTGTTACAATCAAAATTCTAAAACAGATTAATAAATAAGAAAGCCATCATATGCAACTTAAGGGCATAGTATGCTATTTGGAGCATTCAAGTGTAGATGAGAACTGTAGCACCCTGTAATTCGGCATTAGTAATTTTATTATTAGTTAGATAATTAATTAGGCTTCGAAATTGGAACTTGTGCAATGATGGAATTTGACCACGAATCTTGCAGCATTGCGTTCGGGGTGTAATTTTGAGCAACTCCATATTTGGAGTTTTGCAATCGAAGACAAAATGAAGAAGTTACAAATGAAAGAGGAATTTGAAACGAAAATAATTAAATAAGAAAAATTAACGTTTTTATATTAATTATTCGGGCCTACAGGTCGACCCGTTATTGGGGATGGTAGACCTCAATGATCGATCGGTGACCCATAAGCGGTTAATCGGTTGCGATGTGGCGGCTCCAATAACACTAGGCCGCAATAGCTCGGATTTGATATTTTAAATCGTATGGTTTTGGTTGACTCTAGCACCTATAAAGTTAGGCCTAGCCCTCCCTTCTATTCTCGTATTTTTATGAAGGCAGTAGCGAAACTCTGACGTTTCTTCTGGTCCACTTTCTTTCTAAATTATAAAGATAAAACATTTGTATCTACATTCATACAAAATCAGAGAAGAGTAGAAATCTAATAAAAAGGAGAAGAGAAGAGACTCGCATATTTGAGGTTATATGTGTGTGTATGTATGTGTGTGTGTATTTGTATCTATTTTCTCTCCATATCCTAAATATCTTCTTAGATCTGCAATTCTAATATATGTACATACCCTTTTGTACATATCTCTAAAGAGTAAAAAGAATTTGGAAATGAATCAAAGGTTTTACTTTAGATCTAGAGATTTGGATCACTTTTAAAAGATGAGTGGGAAATTTTATAGATTATTATAGTATGAAAATTGTCCCGTTGGTATTTATTTGATTTTTATGCTTAATCGGATAATTATATATAAGTTGTAGGCAAGGAATTGTATATGATCTGGATATAATAAATATCACCTACGTATTCTTGTTTATGAATTGACTTAGCATTGTTAATAACCTGATCTAGAAATCAGTCCCAAAAGTATAAAACTAGAATATTGATTTGAATGGAATTTATTCCAGATCCAAAATGGGTTGTATAATAATCATATAAATTTGGATTATTATCCTAATCTTATTGGAATTTATGCTTTTCTATGTTTGGAATTGTTGAAATTTAGATCCATTTAATATTTGTAAATTAGTTTGATTTCTTTCCCTTTTAGAAAGATACAGCTTTTGATCTAAAAAAGAATAAATGCAAATAGAAAGAGAAAGAGATATGTAAAGTATGAATTCATTGTAGTTTATGCTGTCTATTTCAGTAATAAAAGGAAATGATTATTCATTATAATTTCAAACGATGTAATCTTTTATATTTTAAAGTTAAATCTTTTGTTTTGACTAATTTGTGGAAATTATTGTGGATAATCTTTTGATATATGATTCGAACAATTTAAGATGAAAAGAATATTCTGGTTAAGATATATACCTAGAACATATTTGATAAAAGCAAACATTTGTAGGTAACTACCGCGTTTATAATAATTAAATGAAAAGCTAATAACGATGCTTGCACGTAATATTCGCATTGAGGAGAATTAACTAATGGGAAAAGAATTTAAATGGTTGTAACTCAAAAAATGGTAATAAATATGGGAGTTGCAATAATTTGATAATGAAATAATGGGATTGATAAAGATGGAATAGATATAATAGGTTACTAATCTGAAAATAGTAATCATACATAAATGTCTTACAAAATATCCATTAGGATTTTATGGGAAAATTGACGTTTATGAGAATTAAATGGAAATTTATGGGCAGATAAATATTTAAGGTAAATCTTATTGCCATAAATGAAAAGGGAATTAGTAGGCTATGTCCAATATCCACCTAAGATAATGTAAATAGAGACTTAGGATGGTTAATTGGACTAATGGGTTGGTGATGCGAGGTTAGTAGAGTCACTCGACGAAAGACTGCCCTTCACTTTGAGGCTGCCAACAGTCGAGTGTACTTTCAACTGATGTGAAATATCACTAATCCTGGGACCCGTGATGACGTGAGAGATTTGGTCTTGCTTTCTTAATTATAAAGTATTAAATTGTCCAAATTTGGAACGAAGTGAAATCTCCATATGGGTTTCGCTTCTGGTTTGAGGTCTTAAGTGGCTGAAGTGTCCACCTCTCTCCTAAATGGAATTATTAAGTAACCTAGTGAGGTTCCAGGTAAATAAATAAGGATGTCTCTAAAAAGGGTTCGGTATTATTGTCTTAAGTGCCTGAAGGGTTTGCCTCCTAGCTTAAAGAAATAACCTAATGAGATGCCATACTTATAATTAAAGACTGAAAGTGGATATCTTGGGAATGGTTCGTTTCAAGATTTGGGTCTTAAGTGACTGTAGGGTCCTCCTCTTTCCTATAAAAGAAGTATCAAGTAGCCCAATGAGATTTTCAAGTCATGACAATTAAATACTATTAAGGAGCATGTTTTTGGAAATGGGTCTAAAATGATATGGTCGACCCTAATTAAGATCATAAATGACCAGAGTCTGCCTATTTTCCACTTGGAAGTATTAAGTGGATTGGGCATAGTTTATCACATCGCTAAGGCCATAATAACAATAGTACCATTTAGGAGCACGTCTTGGGGATAGGTCTTAAATGATGGGTTCTTTCTTAATTATGGTCTTAAATGACCAGAGTCTACATATTTTCTAATAAAAGGCACTAAGTGGCTTAGGTACTGTTTATTACATGGCTATAATTTTATCGGCGATAGATGCAGTAATTGTTGGACATTGAATGTCAAAAGCCTTAAATAGCGGTTAGAGGTCATGTAGCTAGGATCCACCAAACATTGACAACATTGTTAGATAACCACATTGGGAATAGGTCTTAAATGATGGGGTCTACCTTGATTAAGGTCTTAAATGATAGAGTCTATCTATTTCTCTTTTTAAAAGTATTATAGAAGCTCATTGTACATTTAGAAATGCTAAGTGGCTAATGGTTTTGGAAGCATTTGGTGGTTGATATGGCTTCATTTGTATTTCGTACCATGGGAAGGGCTAAATATGTAATTGTTGCATTGTAAGGTCAGATTAGAATTGCTAACCTTAATGGACATAATAATTAAATGAAAACCAATCGGTATAAGTTTATGTTATGGACAAATTATATTTCCAATCACCACAATGTTGTTCTAACCTCCTCCTCATTACAACCCATAGGATAGATTTAGAGGAATAGGTCATTGGGGCTAGATGTGCTTTGTTGATGGAGAAGTCTTCTTTCTCTCATGCTTGATGTGATGTGACAATTTGCTATCCAAGGAATACCATTACTTCTAAGGTAGTAGTCATAGTCGGTATTCTTATCCTATTATTGTTTCCGTTGTGAGTTTAGGTTTCTATATATCTCTGATAATGCTCATACTTATTTGTAGGTACCAAATTAAACTATTTGGGCTTTGTTGGACTTGTGTTTCGATTTTTATTGAAATTTAGGCCCATTAAGGTGCGGATGTTTCGTTTGGTATCATAGCCTATGTTAGTAGATCAAAGGGATTAGGATAAATTGAGATAACATATCCATACTTTCCAATCTAGTATAATACGCTAGATTCTAAGAGTTTCGACTATAACAAAGAAACTACGGCATGGAAATATCATTGAGTTATGATATTCACGCCGAATTCGAAGTATTACATGGAGTGATGGCGATGCGTAATGTGCTATTGATGAAGAGCATGAGTACGACATATAGCCGAATTTCGGAGACCAGAGGCATTTGACTTGATGGTTAAGATTCTAACTACCTTGTGACTTTGGATTTTGAGTTCCAGTCAGGGACACACATTTATTCCTGATGAATGGAAAATTAGAGTCGGTATGTCGTAATTGTCTGAAAACAATTTTTAGTACGGTGCATTCATCGATCACCTCTTTTGATGGCAAACCAGATTTTTATTTGAACAATTAATGTCAATTCCTTAGTCTAAAACCCGCGAGAGAATTTTTATAAAGTATATTTTGGAAATGCCTTAAATTTTTGAAAATGGGTATTTAAAGGATTACTTTCCCAAGGATTAATTTTAAAATTTATGTTTTTGGAAAATTTTGAAATTTTCAAAAAAACACGTATACCACTAAGTTGGTCATGTTAAGGAATTTTTGGTTTATAAAAGATTAATTTTGAAATCCTTATGTATTTATATGTATATATCAGTATAGACTTAATTTTTATTTTTTGTAGGAAAAGAGTTTTTAATTTGGGAAATTTGTATTTTAAAAAGAAGGGAAACCCTAAAATATATATAGGGTTGATTTTAAAGGGAGTATTGGTGTGAAATAGTTTTTGTTATTCAGAAACAAGTATAAAGGAGCATATATTTAGCTCCATATGTTTAGCTCTGTGATTTTTCGATTTATAAAATCGAGGTTTTCTTATTTTCTCTCTTTAAGGTACAGACAAAATAGGAATGATATTCAATTTTATTAGGGTATATAGTTTGAAGTATTGTTGTACCCACCAGCTAATGGAAGAAATATTTTCATGCGAAGTAGGCAGGAAATAGCGGTTGGAATATTTTTAGGTTTTTGAAAGTGCTGTTGGTCGCAACAGTTTTGCTGAGGGTATCACAATCTTGCCGAGAAAAAGTCTACACGGTAAAGTGGATATCGTCATGTGGAAGGCAAAATTTTTCTAGATGGGTTAAGCTGAAGATTGTGTGCACGATCATTAGAATATTAATTAATTGAACCAGCCTTATTGGGTCCAGGTTTTGGCCATGTCCAAATGTGGGCTAGCGGTCGACCAGTTCACCAAATAGTAGTCGATCGCTAGCTGGATTCGGGCCAAACCTGAATCTGGAACGTGACTATAAGTCGTGTCCAAACCTTCACCCACCGTACCCTCTCACTCTCTTCCTCCTCTTCAATTTTTTTAACTGAACCCATTTCGAACCCATCCTCTATTTAACCAAAGCCTCTCTCCTCCATTCCTCCACTAAGCGACGTGAAAATCCTTGCGTTTCAGATCTTACCCCACCATTACTCCGTATCTAAAACTTTTCTCCATTTTTCCAACCGCCTCTTAGCCCATGCCACCACCATGCATCTACGGCTCTTTCTTCCATCATCCTGGCCTCACTTCCTAAGAAGCCACTTGGCTAGACCGAAGCGAGCGGAAGATCACCACCTATCTCATAACGACGAACTTTGATTTTCTTCACGGGCGACCAGTGAAGTTCGGAGATTTCGTCGCTCTTGGGATTGAAGAGTATTCCGTCGTGGCAGGACTTACACCAATCCTTTGCTTCAAGACTTATGAGCGGGAATATTACCTGCAATGCATTTGTCTTTTCAATGCGTAGATGATGTATATATTTGATGATGGCAATAGCTATATCGAGTCTGAAGTGAAGGGAGCTTGGATCGAGATAACAGATGATGATCTTGCTGGGATTATTGAGATATCTCAATACGTGCAGATTTGGATGACATAGAGATAACTAACTTGAGATTTTATAGTGGATCTTTTCTAGAAATGTCGATGATTGGAGGACTGCAATTTACAACCGGTTGCCGTCTCGTCATGCAAGTCATTAGCACAACATCATTCCATAGATGGGAAGCCTTGACCAGTTTTATATCTCAGTGCGAAGATTTGCTAATGCTATAATTGGCGGTGTAGCTATCAATTGGGCTCTTGTCTTGATGCTCTACATGGTCGATCAGGGAGTTGGCACCCTAAGGAATCACTTTTAATATTGCCACTTGCTCACTCAAGTGTTTAGGCATACAAGGTAAATTTAAGTGGAGAGCCAATAGTGAGGTTGGCCCCTCCCACCATCGGCCAGACTACCATTGAGATATGATTATTCCTTTACTGCCTGTCGCACCTCCTGTACCAGCACCAATAATAAGGGTTAGCACAAGGTGTTGAGGGATACATGAGTCTTGTGCTTATTGCTATCTGTCAGGCTCAGGCCGAGCTTCAAGAAATTAGGATGGAGTTACAATGCCATGAGCGTGAGGTTGGGTGCATATCTGCCATACTACGACCATTCCCCGATCATGGAAATGGCTCGATCTCCAATCGCGGAGCAGGACCTTCTCACAGTTCTTTGGCTGTGGTTTATTTAGGATTGTTGTTTTCTTTTCCCTTCAAGCATTTTTTCTTTTCTTTTAGGTTGTTGGATTGTAAAACTGTTAGTTATCTCCTATAAAAGGCACACAGATATTATGGGTTTCTATTCATTTTCGGTGTTAATGTTTCTGGATATGCGAACTGCTTATATGTATATATGCATTGTAGAGAAGCAATATAAATATGGGAATCTCATAAGGACACTTAACTAATAGTTAAAGTAATATAAGACTGGAAGTTTAGAATATTTGGAAATTTTAGCAAAGGACATGATGAAGTTGTTTGTATATCACGGGTCATTACTCATGTTCCTTAAAAACTAATTATTTTGAATATTAGATGTGCTTATATTTGTAAATAAAATGTCAAATTTTTGGGTAAAGGTTAGTTGTAGAATTCTGGAATTTGGTTTATACGTTTAGCGCATAACCGACTTCCGACTACATTGAAATTATGGCTTGATTTATCAAAAATTTTGAGAAAGATAATATTTTAAAAAATTCCCCCTTGATTTGAGATGTTAACTTTTGAGAAAAAAGGAAAAAAAATTGTATTTTACTTATTTTTAACTCTTAAGTTATTTTTTCAGTTATTGTTCAAAATATTATTTCAAGGGAAAATATGCATCTAAATATGTTATGATTTTATTTTTCAAATGATGTACAAATTTGAAAATTGAGAAAGATTTTTGCGTAAACTTCGATTTTGAAGGCTATAGGTTAGGCGTAAGGAAGGCAAGTAAAGTTAGAATTTGCGAATTTAGCTGTGCATTAGGGTCGACGATGCAATAAATGCAATCTATAACAAGGGAAAAGCTGTTTTAGCCTTGAAATTCTTATTTTCATACCTTGTCGAAGACGCGTGCAAGTCTATTTTTAGACAATTCCATTTTATAGCTTGAAAATAAGTCTCCTTATTCGTTTTGTACGTGGAAAATTTGAAGTAAATTCAGGACAATGAGGAAATTTCAACTATACTATGGGAATAAGAAGGTTATAGGGTGGTAAGAATGTTAAATTCTTTGTCTAAATTCCTTTTTTGGGCATAAGAGTAAAGTTTAGGAAGCAATTTTTCGATGCGTTAGATTATTGGATGATATGAAGTGGATGAAAAATTGGTTGCTTCATATTCTATTTATAGAAATGTAGGGTTTGCTTGAAAAGATTTTACAAAAAGCTGCACGTGTAGAACTGCCAGTATATATGTAGGTTGTTTACACCTAGTTTTCAAAAATGCTTCAAAAGAAATGCATTCATATAAGAAGATCAGATTTAGAATCATTCTGCATGCATATTTTCTATGTGGTGATACAGTTATAGACTATGCACTTATGCATGTTTGGTTGCAAAATATGTTGTACACTCATTGGTTGTGCAGTTTAGGATAATTGGAAGCTAAAACCATGACTTAGTCATTGGTGAAAATTTCGAGGACAAAATTCTTTTAAGGGGAGAAGAATATAACACCTAGTAATTTGGTGTTAGTTATTTAATTAGTTAGTTAGTTGATTAATTAGGCTCCAAAAATGAAATTTGTGCAAACGCTGGAATTTGACCATGAAAATTACACCATTGTGTTTTTATAGGAATTCTAAGCAATTTCATATTTGGAATTTTTTAATCGGAGTCCAAATGAATAAGTTACGAATGAAAAAACAATTCGAAAGGAAAATAACTAAACAAGAAAAATTAACGTTTTTATATTAATTACCTAGTTCCACAGGCCGACCCGTTATTAGGGACGGTCGACCCAAAGTGGTTGATGGGTAACCTAAAGGTGATCGACTGATGGCAATCTGGCGGCTCCAATAATCCTAGGCTGTAACGGCCCAGATTTAATATTTTAAATCATAAGGTTCTAGTTGATTCTAGCGTTTATAAATTAAGGCCTCATCCTCCTTTCTCTTCTCATATTTTTATGGAGGTAGTAGCGAAGCTCTGCCATTTCTTCTTCTCCACTTTCATTCTAAATTATAAAGATAAGATATTTGTATCTATATTCATATAAATCGCAGAAGAGTAGAAATCTATTAAAAGGAGAAGAGGAGAGAATCAACTAAATGCATATTGGAGGTAATTTATATATTTTTATATATATTTGTATCTATTTTATCTCCTTATCCAAAATATCTTCTCAGATCTGTAATTCTAATGTATATATATACCCTTTTATGCATATCTCTTGGATTAAAATGATTTGGAGATGAATCAAAGGTTCTACTTCAGATCTGGAGATTTGGGTTGCTTTTAAAAGGTGAGTGGGAAATTTTGTAGATTGTTATAATATGAAAATTATTCCCTTGATGTTTATTTGATTTTTATGCCTAGTTGGATAAGTGTATATGAGTTGTAGGCAACGTATTGAATATGATATAAATATAATAAATATCGCCTATATATTCTTATTTATGAATTGATTTGGCATTGTTTATAACCTAATCTGGAAACCAGTCCTAAAAGTATGAAATTAGAATATTGATTTCAATGAAATATATTCCAGATCTTAAATAGGTTGTATAATAATGTTATAAATTTGGATTATTTCCCTAATCTTATTGGAATATAAATTTTTCAACGTTTGGAATTGTTGGAATTTCGATCCATTTAATATTTGTAAATTAGTTTGATTTCTTTCCCTTATAGAATGATACAGCATTTGATCTAACAAGGAATAGATGCAAGTAGAAAGAGAAAGAGACGTGTATAGTATGAATTCATTGTAGTTTACACTGTCGATTTCAGTCATAAAATGAAGTGATTATTCATTGTAATTTCAGATGATGTAATCTTTTATATTTTAAAGTTAAATCTTTTGTTTTGGACTAATTTGTGGAAACTACAGCGAAAAATATTTTTAGATATGATTCCAACAGTTTAAGATGGAAAGAATATTTTATTGAAGATATATAACTAGAATATATTTGATAAAAGTAAATATGTGTGTAATTACTGTGCTTATAATAATTAAATAAAAAGTAAATAACGACACTTGCACATCATATTCACATTTAGGATAATTAACTATTACGAAAGAATTTGGAAGGTTGTAACTTCAATATATGGCAATAAGTATGCAAGTTGCAATAGTTTCATTGGTTAAATGGATACCAGGACTGATAAAAATGGTATAGTTATAAAAGGTTACTAATTTGAAATTAGTAATCATACATTTATTTCTTAGAAATGTCCGTTAGGATTTTATGGACAAATTAAAATTTACGAGCATTAACTGGAAATTTATGGGTAGATAAATATTTAAGGTAAATCTTATTATCTTAAGTATAAAGGGAATTAGTAAGCTAACTCCAATGTCTACCTAAAATAATATAAATAAGTACTTAGGAAGGTTAATTAAACTTAGTTGGTTAGTTATGCTAGGTCAGTAGAATGACTTGACGGAAGACTGCCCTTCACTTTGAGGCTACCTGGAGTCGGATGTACTCATTACTGATGTGAGATCACTGATCCAAGGACCCATGATGACGTGAGAGATTTGGGCCTGCTTTCTTAATTAGAAAGTATTAAATGGTCCAAATTTGGAATTAGGAGCGGTGAGTGGTATCTCCATAGGAGTTCACTTTTAATTTAACAGCATAAGTGTTTGAAGGGTTAGCCTCTCTCAAAATGGAAGTTTTAAGTAACCCTATGAGATTCCAAATAAATAAATAATTGTAACGACCCGGAAATTTCGATCCCGAAATTTCCAGATAGTTAGTGAAAAGAAGAAAGATAGAAGAAAACGAAACAGAAACAAGACACAGAAACCTCACATTCGCAGCGGATAAAATATAATATCACATAATAACAGTTTACAAAAAGAACTGTATTCTGTACATTTACATTTTCATATATCAGAGTTATACATATACATAAACACTGGATAAAACAATCATATCCAGATACTACAATATCATAAAGTAAACTCTCCATATGACCCTGCCATCCAGCTCGCCTCCTAATCTCCAGAACGTCCTTACCTGAAAATCTGTAATACTCGGTCTGACCCGAGCATTACATCAAAGTAACACCCGGGTCAGGCTGGAAACCAGCGTGAGTAAACCCATCTAACATGAAATACAAAAGCATGAAACTCATATAAACCCGGGGTACTTATCAATTTACAATTTCACAAACTATTATAGACCTTACTCATTTCACACATCAATTTCTAAGTGCCAAACTTAGATTAAATGGTATAATACACTCACATCATTCCAAATTAGCACATTGATTTTCAAATATTAATTTTATAAAGAATCGAAGTGGATTCGGGTATTAACTAATACCCGACTCCGGTCTCTTCGAATCCAATGTCATCCTTACTTAAATTATTCAAGTGAAATACAATTCAACTTTTAATTACAGGACGTCACAGTAATTCATCATCAATAGATAATCATATCTTCATAGTTTAAACCAAACATATTTTATCACATAGCATCGCAAATCACATACTAGGAATAACAGTAAATCGAGGGTATTCAATATCATTCTATTATCCTTTACTTACACTTTAAGTAATTAAACCCCTAATTTAATTTCACAAACTAATTATTCTTAACCAAATACAATAATTAACCCTTAATTACTTCATTAATTAATTACTAACCATAATAATTAATCACCCTTGATTAATAACAATATTAATTAACTTCCCTTAATTGCTTCATCAAATAAATTATTACTTCCTAATTAACTTCCCTCAATTAATCCCTTGATTAATTATCCTTTAATTACATTCAAGTAATTATCCTTAATTAATTTTACAAATTAATTATTCTCATTATCAATTACACAAAGTAATTAATCCCACATTACCCTACTTCAATTAATTACCTCCATAAATTTTACTTAACTTGATTACTTCTCTAAGTAATTATTCCTCATTGATTACTTATCAACCCATTCAATGATTATTCTAAATTAATTAAACTTAATTAATTAATTTAAACTAATCAAACTAATAAATTAATTACAATGAGTAATCAATATCTTTAATTATTTCCATAAAGAAATCATACTTAATCAAGTTCCATAATCGATTATCTAAAATTAATTAATCCAATTGATTATCAAAATTGATTCCAAGTTAATGACCTTTATACAAAACTTAAACTTATTTTAAACCAGAGATTCAAATTCAGATTTGAATCAAATTTAAACTTTGTTTAAAACATTCTTTACATTTTAATTTATAATTTAAATACAAATTTCCTTTAAAAACATTTTTAAACAATAAACCCTTAAAAGTATTTTTTAACAAATTTGAATTTAAGAAAACATATTCAATTCCATCTTAATATTCAAATTGAACTTGAACCTATAGTTTGAAAAATTAGATTTAAAACATATTTTAAATCTTTGCTTAGTCTTTAAATTTAGTTTAAAATTTGAAAACATAACATGTTTCTAACTTGAACAAATTCTATTTCAAACAACAATTAATTATTTAAGCCAATCCTATTCTAGCTCGAACAAATTATTAACATAACTCGAGTAACTTACTAAATAACTCGACTAACATCTTCATCCACCTTATCAATTTTTAAAATACTGACAGTTTTGCTTGACAGTTTACTCAAAGACCTGAGACATCAATAACCCTAACCCAACACAACAGTTTTCCCGAGTCCCAAACCCAAAAGCTTCGAGCAAAACAAACTACAACTTCGAGCAATCCAAGATTCAACCCGATACATCACGAGTACCCCTTCTTCCCCAATACAATCACTGATACACCAAGATCGACGTGCACCTGCACCGTCACGCCGTCCACTCCGACACCTTCGCGAGCATCCACACAAGTCGCCGTCCATCCCCTAACTCGATTCCGGCCGTCAAACTAACTGCAGAACCTAAAAATCAAAAACAAGTATTCGAGCTTATAACAGGGAAAATGTCGAATCGAAAATCACCCAAAATCTCTCGCCTCCGTTCACCAGAGAAGTGCCACCTCCGGCAATAAACTTCTCCATACCCCAGCTACCTTCATCTCAAAACTGGTGGAACTCGATTTCCTATTTTGATCGCGGTGATCAATTTACTGATCGCAGTGTAAACTAGGGTTTAATACTTTGATCCCAATTTTTTTTCGGCCTCACCGCATAATCCCTCCTCCCTATATTTTTCCTTTCATCCACAATCATTACTATATCACCAGAGAAAACCATGGCCATCCCGACCTCCTAGGTTGACAGCCCCAACTAAAAATAAGCTTTCTAGTTAAACCAGAAATACTCAACCAACTCCAAACTAAAAATTCTATTTTTAGTTTTAAAATTCAAGTTTTTGATAATGTAATTGGTTTATAAACTTTAATCAGTGAATCTGGAAAATCAAATTCCTACTTATATACAATTTTGTTCTGTTATTATTGAGTTTCCAGTGAAAATATAGAATTTCCTGTATTAAATAAAATTTAAACTTTACTTATATTACACAACTATATTACATTTAATCCTTAGTCCTTAACACCGATTAGATCCAATGGAATGGAATTTTTTTTTAGAAATTCTAGCATCTGGAACTTAAATATAGAAAATGAATTACTCTGCAGCATGCACTACATTCATATGTTCACTTATATAGCAGAAATGAATCTTGTAGAGAGAATACAAACATGCATCATCTCAGAGAAAATCAAGCAACTAATTTCATACTTAATTTATATTAAAGAGTGAAGTTACTCACCTTATCTTCTCTTTTTAATTTTTTAATTTTAGCCTCTAAATTGTCAGAGGAGCATATGCAGACATATCCTATATACATGCATTCACATTTTATGCATTTACAAAACATATTTCAAAATAAATTTCATCACGACATTTCAGTAACATCATAGATATAAACTGTTTTTAAAAGGGATGAAAATATTTACTCACCTCTTTTTTAAAAATGCAGAGAGTTTGTTCTTGATGTTAGAACTGGAAACTTGCCAAAACATTTGAACTTGAAACAGAAAAACTTCATTTCTCTGATTAGCCTTTAAACTGAATTTGTTTTCAACAGATTTTGCATTTTGAAAGTTTGGAAACATTTGAGCTTGAAGCTTTAAAAACTGAAACCTTGAAACTTGCATGCATATGAAATTTGAGGCAGATACTTGACTTTGAGGAATTTAAATGCAGATTTTGTTTTTAGAATAAACTGCAGATATGCAGCTCAATTTGGAGTAAGTTTTCAGGTTTTGCTTGAGCATTTGTTTGAATTGAGGAGTAAATGCAGGTTCGAACATTGCAGGTAACAAAATTTGCGAATTTGTTTTGAATTGAGGAATTATGCAGGTTTGGGAAAATGTTTTACAGGGAAAACAAAATTTGCAGATTTTCACTTTACAGGAGGTTTCAGGTTTTGGCTAAACAGGGATTGATATTTAAATTTGAGGAATTGATTTTTGTTTTGAGAAAATGAATATAGTACTGACCAAATTTGAATCTGCCATTGTTTTCTAAACTTTTGAGAAGAAGGTAAAAAAAAGAAAAATGAGAAGGAAGATTTGAAATGTTTATAAGAAATTCTAGATTTTATTAAAATTAAAAGAAAATGCAAATAAAACGACACATGTCTCTTACCCTATACTAATATGTTAACACTTGTTAAAAGAAGTCCTAATATATTAACACTTGTCCTAATGTATTTTTATATTATTAATAAATGATTTTTAAAGGCTTTTAAATTAATTTCCTAACTAACTAATGTGTTTTCTTAATTTATAAATACTTTTCTAATTAAATTTCAATAAACAAATACATTTATACATTTCTAAATGTTTGCTAAATTTATATAAAATGCAAATTTTAAAAAGAAATGAAACCAAATATAATTTAAATAAAATTATGTATAATGTTGCAATACTCATTTAAAATGTTGTTTCAAAAATCCTTGTGTTTATTCCTTAAATTCAAATTTATATTCAATTCAAAGTCAAATTTGAAAATCCAAATCTAAAAATCAATTTTAAATGAATATAAACATTTATTTTTAATTAAGCTTATTATTATTTATAATAATATATCCTATTTTAAAATCAATTTATAATCATAATTAAAACATTATATTATTATCACTTGGTTAATTATCTTTGAAAATAACAATTTATCAATTCAAATAATTTAAATTAAGAGATTATCAGCATTTTAATCTCCTTGAAATTCCGGAATATTACAATTGCACATTGCTATTTATATGAATTTACTATAAGATATATCATTTCCAGATGTCAAAATTTGATCTATTCAACTGAATAAAACCAGTTAATTATTTAATTGCCAGGTATCAAAATCTAGGTTATCACATTCCTCCCCCTTTGAATCTTTTCGTCCTCGAAAAGGAACGAAAGCAGATTTTATTAAATAATTTAAAAACAGTTAAAATATTCTTTAATTATTCTAAACACTTTTTAAAATCTGTATATCATTTCCAAAATAGTTTTAAATAAAATACCTTTATAACTCGATGTTTCCACAAGTCCGTCTTTGTTCTCACAGAAATTCGGTCATACGTTGATCAGGCGTACGACTGAAAATCTATAAGTACTTAGCATACCCGTTTTCAACACCCAATGAAAATACTTTGAAAATAATTTTATTGAAAATATTGAAACTGTTTTTGAAAATAGAGGATATATCTTTGGTGAGAATGCTCTGGAAATCATCACCCCCATCCATGGTCACAGTTACATACCAGGGTTACGTTGCAGTCACAACAAAAGTCCATGTAACTGCAGGCTCTCTGCGGCCTCTCGATTACGCCATGGATCCCCACACAACAGATCACAGTTACACCCAGGGTTATGTTGCCGTCGCAGCAAATGTCCGTGTAACTGCAGGCTCTCAGTGGCCCTCTGATTTTCGCTGTCAAAATGAAACTCCTCCACTCCTACATAGGTCGCAGTCTGCCGATATAAAATCAAACGCAGACCGTTGGCTCTCAGCGGCACACACGAATTTCGCTATGTTATACTCAACTCAAAATCCCTAGGAACTAGTTTCGTCTAGACTCCTCATAGGATCAACTTTAGAACCCCCCTTGGGGCTCAAGGCAGCACCACCCAATGGTACTCCTGAGAAGTTCATTTCAAGGGAGTGCCTTTTCCCCAGAGCCATTTTCAAAATATTTTATACTATACATATATAGTGTTATCCCGCTTTTTGGCAAAGCCGCGATACCAAAAGATCGATCAGAAACGGAGAACGGTTTGTCCCAGAGACCGGCCATACTTCGTCTCGCTATGGATCACTGAATTTTGTCCAAGTCCAGATTGAGCTACAATTGATAGGACACGGCAAGGAAGATCATAGGAATCAACATCTCAAGTTTCAAGTCAATCCGAGTTCATACGCTCAAATTATGATCGATTCAATTTGAAAGAAAAGGCCTGAGACTCGAACCCATCAGGTTTGAAACCATCACCATCGAACCCATCAGGTTCGAACCCATCGGGATGCCTCGGGTTCGAACCCATCAAGTTCGAACCTACCAAGTTCATAACAATGGACCTCGAATCCATCGGAGAGTAGCAGCTTCGAACCCACCACAAAGCCTTGTTCGACTCCAAACAAGCATCCTTGTTCGATTCCATCATAAGACGTTGTTCGAACCCAAACATGGAACCTCGTTCGAAACCATCCATGATGCCAAGTTCGAACCCATCCAGTGTAGCCTCATTCGAATCCACCGGGTCAACCAACCATGATGACGTGTCTTCCATCGGTTCGAATTCATCGAGATTTATGGAGTCGAAGCGGTCAACTCGGAGTGAAGACCGGGTTGGTTCGAAGTTTGCGCTCCACGTCACCACGAAGACACGTGCCATGATGGATTCGAAACCATCGGTTCGAAAGCACGGTTTCGAACCAAACAGCCATGCAATGAACCCCATTTCGAATCCATCATATCTCCCAATCTACTGATCCAAATGCCATGAAATTTTCACAGAGGCTTGCATACATGTTGAAGAATGTCCACGCCAAATTTCACCTCGATTGGATGAATTCTTGAGAGTTCGAACCGATGCCAAAGTGGGCCCAAACTTCCTGAGACCGTGCGTGTGGGCCCCCTCACGTGCCAGAAGTGGTCTCCCGAGTTTTCAGCGAAATATCAGCAGCCTACGCCTATAAATAGAGCCCCAGGGCCAACAGTAAAAGGACTTTTTGGATTCTGAAGCATCCAGACTCTGCCGGATTGAGATCTCCATCATTTGATATCATAAACTTGCTGTTAAATTCGAATTCCTGGCCGTAATTCACCGTTGATTGCTGTACCGACTTGTAATCATCGAAAGAAAGTCAATAAAAGTATAAAAACTTCACAGTGGACGTAGGCAATACGTCGAACCACTATAAATTGCTTGTCTATGCGTTTATTTGCATGCTATTTGGAGTTTTTGTTAGATAATCCTCTGTTTTAATTTGCCCTCTTCATTTATTATCTCTTCAAAAACTTCCGACGAGTGTTGTGCCCAATTTTGGTGCAAACACTTTGGTGCTTTCACTGAGAATTGAACTCAGGTTTTCTCCCTCTCCACGGATCTGTCATCAATACCGGATTGCATAAATCTAAGAGAAAGATCCAAATCTCAAGCTCAGATTCCTTCCGTTCTATTCAAACTTGATCAAAGTCTAGGAAAGAATCTTACTATTCACAATGGTGAGTACTAGAACCACCTCTAACCTTGGTAACCGGGAAGGCCGGGATAGGCCGGATCCCGCGCAGCTACCATCTACTCAGGACGTCGCCGGGCCTTCGGAGTCATCCGGACCGGTAACGAGGCAAGAGTTTCAAACGTTGCTCCAGGAGCTGACCCAAAGTCGGCAACAGTTGACGGAGCAACTACGCGCTAACGCTGAATTAACCCGCCAGCTACACAGTCATAAGCGCGGGCGGTCTAGGAGGGATTACGCATCCCAGTCTTCCACGGAGAGTTCGGCTTCCACCGATTATCATCACCGACCTTCACGACCCCGAATAGATGGGAATTATGCACAGGCTACCGGAGACCTTCCGGCATTGACGGTTGGGCAACTACGAGTCGGCCCATCTGCTAGCTTCCATACAGGGCCTTCCTCCCGGGGAGGCACTGTTCGTCAACACACTACCGAAAACTGTCCTGCAACCATTGCTACGGAGCCAGGGTTTGACATCCATACTTTGTCAGATCAGAACCACCACCGACGACGGCAAACTCCTGAACCATATGTACCAGAAGATGTCGAACCAAGGAGGCGAGATCCGGACCGTCGACAGCATCCGGTCCAGTCCCGCATTGTGGAACCCGACCACACCTTGGCTCGACATGGCCAGAACGCAGCTGTGACGGATCTTCCGAAAAGATCAGGCAGATGATCCGTGAAAGTCAGGGGTTTACTAATGATGACTGGGGAATCTCCCGGAGTCACACCCCATTCACAGACGAGATTCTGTATGCCGAACCCCCTCGGCGATTTAGGATGCCCACGCTACCGATGTACGAGGGAAACTCGGACCCCAATTAGCACATATTGAAGTATGAATGGTCCATGAGCGCCGCTAGAGCAGACGATGCGGTCAAGTGTAGGAGCTTTCCTATCTCTTTGGGGGGCATTGCTATGATGTGGTTCACGCGATTGCCACCCCGTTCTATCTCTTCGTTCAATCAGCTGGCCAGGAAGTTCGTGGAACAGTTCCGCATGCATGTTGCAAGGCCAAAGGACGTCAACACTTTGTCTAGTGTTACCCAAGCTCCAAGAGAAACTCTTAGACACTATTTGGAGAGATTCCATAAGGCCTGTGTGGAAATCACCAACCCCAATGATAACTCGATTCTGATGGCGTTGATGAAAGGGATTGACCCTGATTCAGATTTCAAAAACTGGCTGGCAGGAAAACCTCCTGCGTCGTTGGACCGCTTCTACTCCAAAGCCACCCAGTTCTTAAGGCGTGAGGACGCGAAGTAGTCTAGAAAACAGGACGACGCAGGACCCAGTGGAGAGGGGATTCAAAGTAATGTGGCTATTAAACAATCGGGAGAGAGTTCTGGGAAAGTGCAATTAAATATCCAGAACAAGCAATCACAACCGAAGAATAATGGGAATCAGAGCAGGAAGCGGGATCAAAGACGTGGGCCAAGGCGTAGGGCCGCTATTTCGATAATTATACTCCGCTGAATACATCGTTGAAGAACGTATATCTACAAACTTGTAACGCCATGCAATACAAGAAGCCTACTCCGAAGCCGTCGTCGGAGAGACAGATTCAAACGGGCAAGTTTTATAGATTTCACGACAGTTACGGCCACAATACCAATGAATGCAGACACTTGCAGGATTTAATTGAGAAGTTGATCAGGGAAAGGAAGTTGGACCAGTTTGTACGGGCGCCGCAGTCTGGCGGTGCGGGCCCGTCAAACCAGAACGATCGGCCAAATCAGCCAAGGCAAGAAGAACCCGCCCGAACGGGCGGAAGGCTAGTGATAAACACCGTCAGTGGTGGTCCCCATCCATCGGATAAGAGTTGGAAAGAAATGGAGTCATATGCTAGCTCGGTTAGGCATATGGACTTCGAATGCTGCAGTAGTTATGACGAAGGGGCTCCAGCCAAACAACAAAAGATGATGACAGATGACATCGTGTTCCGGAACCGTGATGCAGACAAGGTCGAATCCCCGACTATTGACCCGCTTGTTATATCCGCCCAGGTTGGTCCTGCTTGGATGAAGAGGATCCTGGTGGATAGTGGGAGTTCAGTCAATATTTTGTTCAAGAGAGCTTACGATCAGATGAAGATGGAAGCCAAAGATTTGAAACCCTGTCAGTCCAGGATTCATGGCTTCGATGGAAGCGCTAATATACCCGCGGGGGTTGTGGAGTTACCCGTGGAGTTGGGGATCGGTGAGTGCAGAAGAGTACGCATATTACAATTTGTTGTTTTGGACCTACACTCACCGTACAATGCGTTTCTGGGCCGACCGGCCCTTGCTGAATTTCGGGTGGCAATCGCCCCATGGTGTTTGACTTTGAAATTCCCCACCGATTGTGGTATCGGTGTGATTCATGGAGATCAGGCTGCTGGAAGAGCCTGTTATGTTGTAGAGCTGCGAGAGGCGCAGCGAAGGGAGAAAGGGAAGCGCGTAGAGGAATCTCTCTGCGTCCGTTCTGCCGATAATTGACAATTGGTGCTTGGGCCTCGGCCCGGGCACCACGACCAATTCCAGAAAGACCTTGACCCAAGGGACAACGACAACAATGAAGAATCTACACAGAGTCAGGCTTCTCCGGCCGAACTAACTATCGATGTCCCGATCGGTAATGATGGCGATAATTCGAGAATGTTAAAAATTGGGTCTCAATTGAGCCAGGGGGCACAACAGGAATTGGTTGAATTTCTCCGGGCGAATCTTGACGTGTTCGCCTGGGCGCACTCTGAAATGTGTGGGATCTCGCCGGATATCGCGAGCCACACTTTAAACGTTGACCCGCGGTATATCCCGGTCAAACAGAAAAGGCATGGTATGGATCCAGAGAGATCTGCCGCCCTTAAGGAGGAGGTCGATAAGTTGAAAACAAATGGGTTCATTAGAGATGCTTTATACCCGGAGTGGGTGTCCAACCCGGTACTTGTCCGGAAACCGAACGGGAAATGGAGAACGTGTATCGATTATTCTGACTTGAACAAGGCTTGCCCGAAGGACAGTTTTCCACTTCCTCGAATCGATCAGCTTGTTGATTCAACCGCCGGACACGAATTGTTATCCTTTATGGATGCTTACTCGGGCTACAATCAAATACCCATGCATGTGCCCGACCAAGAACATACGAGCTTCATGACTGATCTGGGACTATACTGCTACAAAGTCATGCCTTTTGGGATAAAGAATGCCGGCGCAACCTATCAACGTTTGGTTAACCGGATGTTTTCCGACCAGATCGGGAAGACCATGGAAGTTTATGTAGATGACATGTTAGTAAAGTCACGGTATTCTGTTGATCACGTAAAGGACTTAGGATCAATCTTTGATATCCTTCGGAGATATGGGATGAAGCTCAATCCGCTAAAATGCCATTTTGGAGTTGCGTCCGGAAAATTCCTTGGGTTCATCGTCAACGCCCGAGGGATAGAGGCTAACCCTGAAAAGATTTGGGCCATCAGGAATCTTCAAACTCCAAGGACCTTAAAGCAAGTCCAGAGTCTCAATGGGAAAGTCGCAGCATTAAGTAGGTTCGTCTCGAAGTCAACTGACAAATGCATCCCTTTCTTCGATCTGATCCGAAAAGGGAAACGAAACTTCGAGTGGACCGCAGAATGTGAAGGTGCGTTTCAGTCACTGGTTCAGCATCTTTCTACACCGCGATTCTCTCAAAGCCTGTTGATCACGAGCAATTATATCTTTACTTAGCGGTATCTGAAAGTGCAATCAGTGCATCATTAGTCCGGGAGGAAGACCGAGTGCAAAAACCGGTATATTATGTAAGTAAACGGTTGACCGGAGCCGAGAGGAACTATCCCAAGCTGGAAAAGTTGGCATATTGCCTAGTCATTGCCTCGAGAAAGCTCCGCCCATATTTTCAAGCTCATCCTATCACCGTGTACACCGACCAGCTGTTACGACAGGTCCTCACGCGGCCTGAGACGTCTGGTAGGCTACTAAAATGGAATATCGAATTAAGCCAGTTTGACATTGCTTATACTCCGAGAAGGGCCATACACGGTCAAGTTCTAGCAGATTTCGTTGCTGAATTCACTGTACCCGAGGAATTACCTGAGAGTAGCGAACCTCCTAAACACATATGGAAGTTATATACTGACGGTGCCTCCAATGAACGGTGTTCGGGAGCAGGGGTAGTGCTTGAAACCCCTGAAGGCCGATCTATATGCTACGCCCTAAAGTTCGAGTTCCGTGCAACTAATAATGAGGCTGAATATGAAGCTTTACTCACTGGGTTGAAGCTGGCCCACGACCTGAGAATTGTCGCTATAGAGATTTATTGTGACTCCCAATTAATCGTATGTCAAGTCCGAGGTGAATATCAAGCTAAGGATCGAAGACTAGCTGCTTACTTATCTCGAGTCAGGGAAATTCTTGATCGTTTCGATTACTATGCCATTTTCTATATCCCCTGGGAGCACAATCAGAAGGCGGATTCGTTGGCGAAGTTGGCAAGTACGGGCGAAGCCCAATAGTTGGGGCTTGTTCCCGTTGAAACCCTACCTTCTCCGAGCATTGATCAAAGTGAGGTCAACCATGCATTCGAGGCTACCACAAGTAGGGAGTCGTGGATGACCCCCTATCGAAATTACATTGAACATGGGACACTGCCTGAGCGCAGGAGTGAGAAGAGGCAGGTCCTTCGAAAAGCCTCATGGTTTGTCATTCAAAACGGAGTTATGTACAGAAGGGGGTATTCTGTCCCTCTACTCCGATGTATCGCACACGATGAAATCAAGCGAGTGTTACACGATGTACACGAGGGAGAATGTGGCGATCACACTGGGGGGCAGGCACTCGCCAAGAAGGTACTCCGATATGGATATTACTGGCCTACCGTTAATCGAGATGCATCAGACTACGCCAAAAAATGTGACAAATGCCAGAAACATGCTCGGATTCCTAGAGCTCCACCTACCGAAATAACCCAAATGGTTAGCCCCTGGACGTTCGCGGTATGGGGAATCGATATAATTGGAGCATTGCCTCTGGCCAAAGGTGGCGTGAATTACGCCATCGTCGCGGTTGATTACTTCACTAAATGGGCCGAAGCTGAGCCTCTTGCAACGATTACAACAAAGAAAGTGATCAACTTCGTAGTGCGCAACATCATCTGTCGATTCGGTCTCCCGCATACTATCATCACCGATAATGGAGCCCAATTTGACAGTACCGAGTTCAAAAATTTCTGCCAACGATTTCGTATACATAAGAAGTTTTCTGCAGTGGCACACCCTCAAGCAAATGGTCAGGTCGAAGCTGTTAATAAAGTTATAAAGTCCATTCTGAAGAAGCGACTAGAAAAGGCCGGAGGCAAGTGGGTCGACGAACTCCCTATGGCGTTATGGGCCTATCGAACAACTCACAAAACTGCAACTGGTCACACTCCGTTTTCTCTATCGTATGGCTCTGAGGACGTTATTCCAGTCGAACTGGAAGTGCGCTCTCATCGTGTGACGTATTATGATCCAATGACAAATGCCATATTACTTGCTCAATCTCTGGATTTATTGGATGAGTGGCGTGAAGAGGCTGATTTGAGGGCAGCCGCATATCGGAGTCGAGTCGCCCGAATATTCAATGCCAAGGTCCGTCAGCGAACCTTTGAACTCGGCGATCTCGTGCTCAAAAGAGTTTATCCGGTTCCTTCGCACATGAAGCCAACTTGGGAAGGGCCGTACGTGATTTCACAAAAGCTCGGAGATGGCACGTTCAAATTATCGACCGTTGACGGTCTCATCTTGCCGAGGGCTTGGAATAGCGAGAGTCTTCGTCGCTACTACACATGAAAGACTTTACTTTTTCTGTCAATTTATTCTTTTGCATTTTATTTTAGCATTCCGAGATTTAAATTTGTAATAAGGCAACTGACTTTGCCATATTTTCTCGTTTCAGCAATAAAATGCCATCTCTTCGGGCCAGAGCTATGATTTATTGAGTGTGACGTACAATATCACGACACACAGAGAGCTAAGTTCCATCATGCGGTGGGATTTATTCAAATAGAGAGTGGCTGCGATATGACCGGTCACTCGCTAAGTGAAACCCGAGCTCAAGGGCAGGACATTATATCAACATTTGCAGGGATTGACACACGGCAATCCCTCCTTTAACTCCAAATTCCCGAAGTGCGAATTGGAGTATAGAAACAACTCTCGGTTCACGAAATGCGAACCGGAGTGTGAATCCATAGCTCCTAAAGTATAAGCCAACTCCAAATTCCAGGAGTGCGAATTGGAGTTTAAACATTCAATAATTCGTTCCCAGAGTGCGAACGGACTCCAACTTCCTAGAGCGCGAATTGGAGTATAAACATTCAATAATTCGTTCCCAGAGTGCGAACGGACTCCAACTTCCCAGAGCGTGAATTGGAGTATAAACATTCAATAATTCGTTCCCAGAGTGTGAACGAACTCCAAGTTCCCAAAGCATGAATTGGAGTATAAACATAAGTTACAGGTTCCCGGAGCGCGAACCAAAGCATCCTGCTGACTCCAGATTCCCAGAGCGTGAAGTGGAGTGTAAACATTAATTCCAGGTTCCCGGAGCGCGAACCATACTACAAACATCGATAACTCTCAAGCTCTGTGCAAGCCAGATTATCGATCTCGAATTATCTTAAGTCCCCGGAACGCGGAGGCTGTATAGGAGCTCTTGGAGGAGGGGTGCACGATCGAGACCGATGCCTGTAATCCCTATCTCTCCATTCTTGGCCAGAGTGCCCGGAGTACCTACGATCATAACTCCTATCTCCTTCTCTCCGTTGTGAATCATAATATGAGGAAGATCTGCGAGCATATCGTAGGCTCCCTAGCATCGAACCACGTCCAGTCATAATATCTGCAAAGCAAAATGAGAATAGAGTTAGTGGTTTCTCGAAACCGATGACCTAAGACTCGGGACTGTGTAGTGTCGTGAAATGTGTATGAATATGCATTTCCCCCGACCAACCAGAAGTGTCGACTGAGCTAGTAATAAGAGGCTCGCTTAATTCAAGAGTACGATGAAACTCCTCCAACCCGTCGTCATGCTGAAAAGATACATCATCCGGGATTGGAAGGTCGGTAAGCCCTTCGTAAAGACTTTCGGTTCGCGGAGGAGACATCTCGAAAATTCTAACTCTGGGGGAGGATCGGGCCGTGACAACCGACTTCCATCTCCCCTTCTTAGTTGACGTAACGACGGCTGCCTTCCCTTTTCTTTGCTCTTCAACATCTTGAGCCACGTCTGTAGGCTCCAACAACGGCTCGTCGTCAGTGTGATTTCTTTCAGAATCAACTTCCTCGGCTATAATGACTTTGGGTTTCTTGTGCTTGGCATGTTTTTTCAAAACAATTCTTTGCACCCCGTCGAATATTATACTCTGCCATCGTTCGTTTAACCCACAGGCCCGGAGATTCCTATCCGTCAATAACACGTCAATAACCCTGTCGACGCTCGGGATCTCTCGGAGCACTCGTACTATCTCCTTAAAGTTTTCACCGTCGGGACGCTGGATCATCGCTGTACAGAAGAAAAATATATAATTCACACTTCGACTGCAATCGCCTTAGTAATTGTTTGGAAACTCAGCTGTACTCACGTCTAAATAACCATCGCCTGGCGAAGCCCGAAGGACATCTGACGTAGAACCATTCCGTCCTGTAATAGCTTAACCTAGTCCAGGACCCGGTGACCACTTGACAATTCCGTACTGCCTCCAAGAATGTAAAAGATGGGTAATCATTTCGAGTTTTGAAGTTAAACAAGTATCTGATTTCAGTCGGGGCCAGTGGTCTATGAAGATATTCCATAAAGACGATGAACAGGCTGTTCACCGAAGCATACCCGTTCGGGTGAAGTTGGGATGGTGCGATTCCCAAAAAAGATAGCACTTCTCTTATATACTCATTGAATGGAGGGAGCGTCCCAGCCGCGCACGCATGGCGATTGAATGTGGTATACCCCTCCAGCGGGTTGTGTGGTCTGTCGTTTGGCCCCGGTAGTAACACGTCGTCTAGTGACAAACCGTGCCTCAGGCATATCCTCCCCAGCATATCTTCGGAAATATGAGATGGGACGGAATCTGATGGATTAGCAATGAATGACGCGTTGGGAAGTTCATCCGGTGCTGGGCCGATAATTTCAGGATCAATGTCCAGGATCTCTAACCTCGGGGGAACTATACTCTGAACATCTTGTGGGGTTTCCTGCTGTCGCGAACTCGAAGGCTCCATAATTGACTAACTCATGAGAAACCATCATTAGATGACAAGGGGCCCGTGAATTCCCCAGTGAATAGTGTATGAATGTGTGTTGTGCGGTGTTGTGCATTACTTGGATGAATATCGCAGAATTAAAGAAAACACGCAAACGACAAACTACAAAGCCCAGTTGTGCTGACCGTCATCGTAAAACCATTCACATAAGGAAAATTGAGTCGAATAAAAATTGTTATTGTTCCGTCGACGAGCTTCGAAAGGTGGTCAAGTATGCAGTTTAATATGTCCAAATATGCAGGAGTGAAGCTCGTCGGAATTATGCTCAGAAGATATCAAACTTTGATATCCACTATATGGAGTTTCGAACCGATCACAAGTGACTTGTTCGAACCCATCACCGTACCACTTCGAATCAATCCAAATGAGCGAGCTTTGAATCGAAAGTCAGACGCCGAGCTCGAATCGATCAGTGGGGGATAACTTCGAATCAATCCTTGGTTAATTAGTTCGTACCGATCAGGAAAGCCTCAACTTAACATCGATCGAGTTCGAATCGATACCTTTCGTATCGGTCGTAAAGGAATATTTCGTATCGATGTGAAGTTGAAAGCCTCGGACCAATCAACGGCTGCTTCTCGTATCGGTCGTTGTGCACCGATACGACTCAACACCATGGTTAACTTGGTGCGAACTGCGCCCCCTCGAAGGGAAGTCACAAGGATCGATTCAAAATCTAAAAGAGAATGATGCTGCCCCCCCATCGATTCGTACACGAGTCTCTGAATCGATTCGAAATTCCTCCAAAAGCCAGATCTGGGTTTACCAAATCCCAAGAAAGGCCGATCGGTGAAGGAGTGATGAGTTCGAGGTAGCTTTGCCGTGTAGATTCGAGGTCAGTTACCTAGTTTGGATGATTGGTTTGAAGAATTGAAGATTTGGATCTCAAATGATTCGAATACAAAGCACAGTGCCTCCCTCTCTGAAGCTTCGAGATGATGCAGAGAACTGTAAAAAAGTAAAAAGTGAAAAAATGCCGAGGTCCTTGCTATTTATATAGGGGATTAGAGATGACCGGGTCGACTCGCATTCCGGTAAACTCGACCGACTACAATGGGTCAACATGCAGAACCGGTTCAAAATTTACCTTCGAACCCATACGTTTGAGGCTCCATCGGTGCTAGACCAACGGTGGGCACGTCAGTTCGAAACCCGGTTCACGTCAACAAAATTACAACTACACTCACGGCCCACTGTCACGAACGAAAGTTTCGTATCCACCTAAGTCATCGATTCGAATATCTGTTTCGAACCCACCATTGCATAAGCGTACTCCACCCATATGGATGTTGACTTCGAATCCATCGGAGCTCGCACCCATCGGTTCGAAATGTCGTAATTACGCAACGCAGAGTCGTTTCCTTCAACCTTCTGCATCGATTCAGGAGAGGATCGATACGAAGGAACCTTCCAAAACAACCATCAAGCGTTGTCTCAATTCAAATTTCGAAATCGGTTCAGGAGAGAACCGATACGAAGTTGAATAGCAAACAAAACTAACACGACTCATGGACGCACAAGTTTGCAAGGGTCAAACTAACATATATGCATATATGTCGAACTAAAAATCGATTTTAAACATTTACAGGAATCAAACACTCACCCTGTTACAAATGCAACAGCCAACGGCTAAGCACTATTATACAGCAATCAATCATGTCAACACAAGGTTACAACAATACAGCATACGAGTTTCAACAAAAAAAAGAGAGCAATGATTGTTCAGAGAAATTGCAGCTGTTCAAAGCACGTCATGTTCCCATAAGACGTACTTTGAGGGGTAAAATGTTATCCCGCTTTTTGGCAAAGCCGCGATACCAAAAGATCGAACAGAAACGGAGAACGGCTCGTCCCAGAGACCGGCCATACTTCGTCTCGCTATGGATATCACTGAATTTTGTCCAAGTCCAGATTGAGCTACAATTGATAGGACACGGCAAGGAAGATCATAGGAATCAACATCTCAAGTTTCAAGTCAATCCGAGTTCATACGCTCAAATTATGATCGATTCAATTTGAAAGAAAAGGCCTGAGACTCGAACCCATCAGGTTCGAAACCATCACCATCGAACCCATCAGGTTCGAACCCATCGGGATGCCTCGGGTTCGAACCCATCAAGTTCGAACCTACCAAGTTCATAACAATGGACCTCGAATCCATCGGAGAGTAGCTGCTTCGAACCCACCACAAAGCCTTGTTCGACTCCAAACAAGCATCCTTGTTCGATTCCATCATAAGACGTTGTTCGAACCCAAACATGGAACCTTGTTCGAAACCATCCATGATGCCAAGTTCGAACCCATCCAGTGTAGCCTCATTCGAATCCACCGGGTCAACCAACCATGATGACGTGTCTTCCATCGGTTCAAATTCGTCGAGATTTATGGAGTCGAAGAGGTCAACTCGGAGTGAAGACCGGGTTGGTTCGAAGTTTGCGCTCCACGTCACCACGAAGACACGTGCCATGATGGATTCGAAACCATCGGTTCGAAAGCACGGTTTCGAACCAAACAGCCATGCAATGAACCCCATTTCGAATCCATCATATCTCCCAATCTACTAATCCAAATGCCATGAAATTTTCACAGAGGCTTGCATACATGTTGAAGAATGTCCACGCCAAATTTCACCTCGATTGGATGAATTCTTGAGAGTTCGAACCGATGCCAAAGTGGGCCCAAACTTCCTGAGACCGTGCGTGTGGGCCCCCTCACGTGCCAGAAGTGGTCTCCCGAGTTTTCAGCGAAATATCAGCAGCCTACGCCTATAAATAGAGCCCCAGGGCCAATAGAAAAAGGACTTTTTGGATTCTGAAGCATCCAGACTCTGCCGGATTGAGATCTCCATCATTTGATATCATAAACCTGGTGTTAAATTCGAATTCCTGGCTGTAATTCACTGTTGATTGCTGTACTGACTTGTAATCATCGAAAGAAAGTCAATAAAAGTATAAAAACTTCACAGTGGACGTAGGCAATACGCCAAACCACTATAAATTGCTTGTCTACGCGTTTATTTGCATGCTATTTGGAGTTTTTGTTAGATAATCCTCTGTTTTAATTTGCCCTCTTCATTTATTATCTCTTCAAAAACTTCCGACGAGTGTTGTGCCCAATTTTGGTGCAAACATATAGTATCTTCAAATCATACACCTAGTATGATATCATACAAAGCTCCTTTACTCAAAATCGATTATCCCAAAATCGATAATTCTCAAACTAGGCTTTCCAAATGCAATATTGATTTTACCCAAAAATCAAAAGCCTTTCCAAATCCATAGGTTCCCAAAACTTTTTCCAAAATCCTCATATGATCCTTTATATATATAGATATATATATAAAATTCTTTATAAAAATCTTTGGATCATTATAAACTTGTATAAAATCCTTTTATACTTCAAACATTTCCAAAAACCCTTTCCTTTCGGCAAAAGATTCATCAAGGGGAGTTTTATCTTATATAACAAAGATATATAACTTTGTTTACTCAAAATCAAATATTCAAATTTGATTATTCCTTTAAATATCAATTTCATTCAAATCCGTACGATGTACACATATCATTCGTACGCCATACCAATCTGATCGCTCACTCGATCACACAATTTCACCTCCGAACTAGTATCATTCACCCAACTTCCTAGTGCGGACACAGATTTGGTTTCTTGATCAGAAACCATCATTCTCCTTGCATAGTCATATATATGATAGAGAATATCCAGAACCAATCAACAATCCATATCCAGGTTCGCCTTCAAAAATCGAGTGGAAAATTCCAACTCGGATCGATATAACTATCCTGAAATTATGTGCTCGAATCTGGATCAAATCACTATGCGAATAGAATAACATACGTACACCCTACGTATTTATCTTTATTGGTTATTAGCCAAATTAATTTCATTTCTATTCTCATTCACTTAAATTTTCATTCACTTACTCACAATTTGTTTCAATCCATTTGGATTATCACCTCTATTCTTATCTCGATTGGGTATTCAACAAATACAGTTTAAACTCTGTCCAGTTTTAAATTTAGAAAATAGCTTGAAAAGTTAAAAATAGATAAGTAGTTGGAAAATAATTACTAATTTGTAAAATAGCTGTAAAATAGTTCAGTAATGGTCATAGAAATTTTTAAATAATTGGAAAATATATAAAAATAGAAATTAGTAGTTGAAAACAGTAATTAGTTTATAAAACATTTGAAAAACATTTTCAAAAATTATTGTAAAACAAGTATAAGATAGTTTGGCTTTTAAAAGAAAGGTTGTATATATAATAAATACTTGGAAAAATAGGTTTATATTAAAACAATTTATATTAAAAGTAGTCCAGAGTCAAAACCGTTCTCTTCCTAATCTTTATTCCCAATCAATTCAATTTAAATTTCCCCTACCATTTAAATTGACCCATTTCTAATTTAAATAACTTCAATTTCCATTGGACTTGATTTATTCCCAATTCAAGCTGGATTAATTCTCGATTCCCTTTCAAATTTAAATCAAATTCCATTTGATTTTAAACATATTCAACTTTAATTACAATTCCAAGTTATTCCAATCACTTTGGACTAATATTCATTCAATTGAACCCACTTCAATTCCAATTCATTTCAACTTCAGTTTGAATTAATCCGAATTTCAAATTCCATTTTCAGATCAAGTTGGATTAATCTTGATATCCTCCCAAATTCAATTCAAATTCCATTAGAATTTAAAACTATTCAACTTTAGTTACAATACCAAATTATTCAAATCAATTTGGACTAACCTACTTCAATTTCAAATCATTTCAAATTAATCAAATTCAAATTTTCCATTTGAATCTTATACTCATACATCTTCAATCACCATTTCAATTAATTCCGATCAAATTCAAATTTGAACTAATCCAAATTTCAAATTTAAACCATCTCGAATTATATAAATTCGAGTTAATACTTCAAATGTTGATTTAATTCCTTTTAAATCAATTTACCTTTTTATCCCAACAATGGATTACCATACTCCATTTCTCATTCATTTAAACAAATCCAATTCACAACTTAAGGATTTTTAACAATAATAGGATGATACCATTTAACTCATCTTAAAACATTTATCAATATACAATTTTCAGATCTCAAACCCATTTTGAGATCACACAAACTTCCAATTTAGATTAACCATTTAACTCCCCAAGTTAAATTCCAATTTCACCTTAAAACTTATCACTTTGGGTATCACATCTCATTCCAAATTGAAAACTCAATATTTAGAGTTTATTTCAAATTATCTTTGATATTATGTATATCCACCTATATACATATTAATTTCTTCTACATACCAAGTTACACTTTAAAATTTTAAACCACCTTTGGTTTTTAATTCAAAACAATTTTCTTTAAAATTTTCAAACATTTCTTATTTTAAAATAAGATCATATTCAAAGTAGTCTGAATAATATTATTTCCTTTAACATTTTGAAAACAATTTTCAAATGTTTAAATTTAGAATTCAAAACTTCATAATTGGAAACCCACTTTAATTTTCTTTCTTTCAAATTTACAAGTTTATTCTCCTTTTAAATGTTTACTTCCTTAAACATTTTATTGTTCATTGAAGAACAATCACTCCATTATTAAACACAATAACCATCTATTTCTTTGGGTTAAAACCAATACTAACTCATCTTATTTTGAAATACTTCTCCAATTCAAGATTTCAATTTTAGTTTGAATTCTTTTCAAACTTATCTTTATTTAATTTCAATTTCAATTTGGTTGCATTCTATTACTTCTTAATTTAATTCTTACTATTACTTTAAATTTAATTAATGCTACAACCAATTTCCTTAATATAATAGATAATCTATTTCTAATATAAGATTCATTTACTTTTGAAATCATTTAAAAATCTTTATATAAGAAAATAACAAGTACGCTCTCTCATATTTATACACTCAACTCATTATAGGGTACTATTGACCCTGTCTTTAATGAGTATCCCCAACAGAGCCAAGGTTCTCGCTTAACCTTCGGCTCTGATACCAAATGTAACGACCCGGAAATTTCAATCCCGAAATTTTCAGATAGTTAGTGAAAAGAAGAAAGCTAGAAGAAAACGAAACAGAAACAAGACACAGAAACCTCACATTCGCAGCGGATAAAATATAATATCACATAATAACAGTTTACAAAAAGAACTGTATTCTGTACATTTACATTTTCATATATCAGAGTTATACATATACATAAACACTGGATAAAACAATCATATCCAGATACTACAATATCATAGAGTAAACTCTCCATACGACCCTGCCATCCAACTCGCCTCCTGATCTCCAGAACGTCCTTACCTGAAAATCTGTAATACTCGGTCTGACCCGAGCATTACATCAAAGTAACACCCGGGTCAGGCTGGAAACCAGCGTGAGTAAACCCATCTAACATGAAATACAAAAGCATGCAACTCATATAAACCCGGGGTACTTATCAATTTACAATTTCACAAACTATTATAGACCTTACTCATTTCACACATCAATTTCTAAGTGCCAAACTTAGATTAAATGGTCTAATACACTCACATCATTCCAAATTAGCACATTTATTTTCAAATATTAATTTTATAAAGAATCGAAGTGGATTCGGGTATTAACTAATACCCGACTCCGGTCTCTTCGAATCCAATGTCATCCTTACTTAAATTATTCAAGTGAAATACAATTCAACTTTTAATTACAGGATGTCACAGTAATTCATCATCAATAGATAATCATATCTTCATAGTTTAAACCAAACATATTTTATCACATAGCATCGTAAATCACATACTAGGAATAACAGTAAATCGAGGGTATTCAATATCATTCTATTATCCTTTACTTACACTTTAAGTAATTAAACCCCTAATTTAATTTCACAAACTAATTATTCTTAACCAAATACAATAATTAATCCTTAATTACTTTATTAATTAATTACTAACCATAATAATTAATCACCCTTGATTAATAACAATAGTAATTAACTTCCCTTAATTGCTTCATCAAATAAATTATTACTTCCTAATTAACTTCCCTCAATTAATTCCTTGATTAATTATCCTTTAATTACATTCAAGTAATTATCCTTAATTAATTTTACAAATTAATTATCCTCATTATCAATTACACAAAGTAATTAATCCCAAATTACCCTACTTTAATTAATTACCTCCAGAAATTTTACTTAACTTGATTACTTCTCTAAGTAATTATTCCTCATTGATTACTTATCAACCCATTCAATGATTATTCTAAATTAATTAAACTTAATTAATTAATTAAACTAATCAAACTAATAAATTAATTATAATGCGTAATCAATATCTTTAATTATTTCCATAAAGAAATCATACTTAATCAAGTTCCATAATCGATTATCTAAAATTAATTAATCCAATTGATTATCAAAATTGATTCCAAGTTAATGACCTTTATACAAAACTTAAACTTATTTTAAACCAGAGATTCAAATTCAGATTTGAATCAAATTTAAACTTTGTTTAAAACATTCTTTACATTTCAATTTCTAATTTAAATACAAATTTCCTTTAAAACATTTTTAAACAATAAACCCTTAAAAGTATTTTTTTAACGAATTTGAATTTTAGAAAACATATTCAATTCCATCTTAATATTCAAATTGAACTTGAATCTATTGTTTGAAAAATTAGATTTAAAACATATTTAAAATCTTTGCTTAATCTTTAAATTTAGTTTAAAATTTGAAAACATAACATGTTTCTAACTTGAACAAATTCTAGTTCAAACAACAATTAATTATTCAAGCCAATCCTATTCTAGCTCGAACAAATTATTAACATAACTCGAGTAACTTACTAAATAACTCGACTAACATCTTCATCCACCTTATCAATTTTTAAAATACTGACAGTTTTGCTTGACAGTTTACTCAAAGACCTGAGACATCAATAACCCCAACCCAACACAACAGTTTTCTCGAGTCCCAAACCCAAAAGCTTCGAGCAAAACAAACTACAACTTTAAGCAATCCAAGATTCAACCCGATACATCACGAGTACCCCTTCTTCCCCAATACAATCACTGATACACCAAGATCGACGTGCACCTGCACCGTCACGCCGTCCACTCCGACACCTTCGCGAGCATCCACACAAGTCGCCGTCCATCCCCTAACTCGATTCCGGCCGTCAAACTAACTGCAGAACCTAAAAATCAAAAACAAGTATTCGAGCTTATAACAGGGAAAATGTCGAATCGAAAATCACCCAAAATCTCTCGCCTCCGTTCACCAGAGAAGTGCCACCTCCGGCAATAAACTTCTCCATACCCCAGCTACCTTCATCTCAAAACTGGTGGAACTCGATTTCCTATTTTGATCGCGGTGATCAATTTACTGATCGCAGTGTAAACTAGGGTTTAATACTTTGATCCCAATTTTTTTTCGGCCTCACCGCATAATCCCTCCTCCCTATATTTTTCCTTTCATCCACAATCATTGCTATATCACCAGAGAAAACCATGGCCATCCCGACCTCCTAGGTTGACAGCCCCAACTAAAAATAAGCTTTCTAGTTAAACCAGAAATACTCAACCAACTCCAAACTAAAAATTCTATTTTTAGTTTTAAAATTCAAGTTTTTGATAATGTAATTGGTTTATAAACTTTAATCAGTGAATCTGGAAAATCAAATTCCTACTTATATACAATTTTGTTCTGTTATTATTGAGTTTCCAGTGAAAATATAGAATTTCCTGTATTAAATAAAATTTAAACTTTACTTATATTACACAACTATATTACATTTAATCCTTAGTCCTTAACACCGATGAGATCCAATGGAATGGAATTTTTTTTTAGAAATTCTAGCATCTGGAACTTAAATATAGAAAATGAATTACTCTGCAGCATGCACTACATTCATATGTTCACTTATATAGCAGAAATGAATCTTGTAGAGAGAATACAAACATGCATCATCTCAGAGAAAATCAAGCAACTAATTTCATACTTAATTTATATTAAAGAGTGAAGTTACTCACCTTATCTTCTCTTTTTAATTTTTTAATTTTAGCCTCTAAATTGTCAGAGGAGCATATGCAGACATATCCTATATACATGCATTCACATTTTATGCATTTACAAAACATATTTCAAAATAAATTTCATCACGACATTTCAGTAACATCATAGATATAAACTGTTTTTAAAAGGGATGAAAATATTTACTCACCTCTTTTTTAAAAATGCAGAGAGTTTTTTCTTGATGTTAGAACTGGAAACTTGCCAAAACATTTGAACTTGAAACTGAAACCTCTTTGAAACAGAAAAACTTCATTTCTCTGATTAGCCTTTAAACTGAATTTGTTTTCAACAGATTTTGCATTTTGAAAGTTTGGAAACATTTGAGCTTGAAGCTTTAAAAACTGAAACCTTGAAACTTGCATGCATATGAAATTTGAGGCAGATACTTGGCTTTGAGGAATTTAAATGCAGATTTTGTTTTTAGAATAAACTGCAGATATGCAGCTCAATTTGGAGTAAGTTTTCAGGTTTTGCTTGAGCATTTGTTTGAATTGAGGAGTAAATGCAGGTTCGAACATTGCAGGTAACAAAATTTGCAGATTTTCACTTTACAGGAGGTTTCAGGTTTTGGCTAAACAGGGATTGATATTTAAATTTGAGGAATTGATTTTTGTTTTGAGAAAATGAATATAGTACTGACCAAATTTGAATCTGCCATTGTTTTCTAAACTTTTGAGAAGAAGGTAAAAAAAAGAAAAATGAGAAGGAAGATTTGAAATGTTTATAAGAAATTCTAGATTTTATTAAAATTAAAAGAAAATGCAAATAAAACGACACATGTCTCTTACCCTATACTAATATGTTAACACTTGTTAAAAGAAGTCCTAATATATTAACACTTGTCCTAATGTATTTTTATATTATTAATAAATGATTTTTAAAGGCTTTTAAATTAATTTCCTAACTAACTAATGTGTTTTCTTAATTTATAAATACTTTTCTAATTAAACTTCAAGTAAACAAATACATTTATACATTTATAAATGTTTGCTAAATTTATATAAAATGCAAATTTTAAAAAGAAATGAAACCAAATATAATTTAAATAAAATTATGTATAATGTTGCAATACTCATTTAAAATGTCATTTCAAAAAGCCTTGTATTTATTCCTTAAATTCAAATTTATATTCAATTCAAAGTCAAATTTGGAAATCCAAATCTAAAAATCAATTTTAAATGAATATAAACATTTATTTTTAATTAAGCTTATTATTATTATTTATAATAATATATCCTATTTTAAAATCAATTTATAATCATAATTAAAACATTATATTATTATCACTTGGTTAATTATCTTTGAAAATAACAATTTATCAATTCAAATAATTTAAATTAAGAGATTATCAGCATTTTAATCTCCTTGAAATTCCGGAATATTACAATTGCACATTACTATTTATATGAATTTACTATAAGATATATCATTTCCAGATGTCAAAATTTGATCTATTCAACTGAATAAAACCAGTTAATTATTTAATTGTCAGGTATCAAAATCTAGGTTATCACAATAATGATGTCTCTAAAAATGGTTTATTTCAGTGGTGTGGTCTTAAGTGGCTAAAGGGTCCGCCCCTCTATCAAAAGAAGTAACCTAATGAGATGCCATATTTATAATTCAAGAGTGATGGTGGATATATCGAGAAGGGTTCATTTCAGGTTTGGGGTCTTAAGTGATTGTAGGGTCCTCCTCTTTCCCTAAAAAGAAGTATTAAGTAAGCCAATGAGATTTCCAAGCATTGACGGCTATATAGTACCATTGAGGAGAACGCTTCTAGAAATAAGTCTTAAATGATGGGGTCTACCTTAATTAAGGTCTTAAATGACCAGAGTCTTCCTATTTTCCACTTGGAAGCATTAAGGGGCTTTGGTATAGTCTCTCATAGTGCTAAGACCATAATAACAATTGTACCATTTAGGAGCATGCCTTGAGGATAGGTCTTAAATGACGGGGTTTGCCTTAATGATTGTCTTGATTGACCAGAGTCCGCCTATTTTCTAATAAAAGGTATTAAGTGGCTTGGGTACTATTTATTACATGATTACGATTTTATCGGTGGTAGGTGCGGTAATTGTTTGACACTAAATGTCTTAAGCCCTAAATATTGGTTAGAGGTCTTGTAACTAGGACCCACCAACAATTGACAAAATTGTTAGGAAATGTCCTTGGGAAAAGGACTTAAATGACGGTGTCTGCCTTGATTAAGATGTTAATGGCAGAGTCTGCCTGTTTCTCTTTTTAAATGTATCATAAATGCCCGCTTCATATTTTGAAGTACTAAGTGGCTAATGGGTTTGGAAGTATTATATGGTGGATATGTCTTCATTAGTATTTTGTACCATAGGATGGGGTAAGTATGTAATCGTGTGTGAAATTCAAGATTAGATTAGAATTCCTAACCTTAATGGGGATAACAATTAAATGGAAACCAATTGGTATATGTTTATGTTATGGACAATTTATATTTTCAGTCACCAAAACGTTGTTTTGACCCTTTCCTCATTATAACCTACATGATAGATCTAAAGGAAGATGTCACTAGAGTTGTATGTGCTTTGTTGGCTGTGAAGTCTTCTTTCTCTCATGTCCAGTGCTGATGTGACAATTTTCTATCCAAGCAATACCATTAATTCCAAGATAGTAGTTATAGTCAGTATTCTTATCTTATTATTGTTTCTACTGTGAGTTTAGGTTTCTATCTATCTCTAATAATGCTAATGCTTATTTGCAGATATCAAATTCAATGATCTAGGCTTTGATGGCCTAAGGTTATGATTTTTGTTGAAATTTAGTTCCATTAGCTTGTGTGTTGTTACAAGATTCATCGTGTATAATTCGAGGTCATCAAATGAAGAGTAAAACTATCGTATGCTATTAGGAGTCATCATGGTTAATTAAAGCCATCGTGTATAATTGATGCCTTCGCACACAATAGAGCCTTCATACATAAGTAGAATTATCATGGGAAAATCGAGCAATCTTTGGTAAACAGAGCTTTCATGATATAAAGCATTGAGAGCTATCATGAAGCAATACATCAAAGCCTTCATAGAGGATTTTTTGGAGTCATCATGAAAAGAAATATGAAAGCCATCGTGAGATAATTCACTGAAGCCATCGTGAAATGGACGTGCTAAAGCCATCGTTAAGTATTGAGGCTATCATGATAAGAAAGTCGAGGCTATCATAATGCATTGTTGAGAAGTCATTATGATATGAGAGATTAAGGTCATTACGAAATATACCTATGAAGCCATCATGTGATACTCAAAGCCATCGTGATGTATTAGTCAAAGCCATAGTGAGGAGATATTTCAAGCTATCATGATTCAATTACTCAAGCCATCAAAGCCATCACGATGATTCAGGCCATCACAATAATTCAAGCTATCGAATGGATAAGGGGCATCGTGATAAGTCAAGCTATTGTGTATTGATTAAAGTCATTATGTATAGAATAAAGCCCACATGTGCCAGCTAACCCATAATGCGTCAATTAAAGCTATTGTATTCCGATCAATGTCATCGTGTGTGGATAAATTGAAGTTGTTGAAAGTTAAGGCAAACAAATGTTAAGAGAAATCCATCACACAATGGTGAAATTCAAGCTATAGCCTATATGAAGAAGTAGTGTATTGATATGAAGGGAATTTTGTGTAACAAAGCTCTAAAGCACTATTTTACAACCATGACACCTTTTTTGATACCTTGGTCAATATAGCGATCCACGTGAATTACTATAGATTGAGATGATGACAAGTGGCACCATCGAGACCATCCATCTTGCCAAGTCATCGATCCATGTCAACTTCGGTCCACCAATCGAAGCAAGCAATGTCACTCTCTAGCTTCTATAGATAGAGACCAACCCCTACCAAAAAAGGGTCTTCTTCACTTTCTCCCTCCCTTAGCACAAATCATAATTTGGGGGTTGATATTTCTGAGTTCTCTTGAGAGCTCAAGATGTCCTTCAATGACCGATGAAGAAGAAGATGACTTGATATTTTTGACATAAGGACCTTTAGAAATATGAGTTTTCATATTGAGTTCATTAATGAGCTTTGAAGTTGAAAAATAGAGGATGACCTATATTTCTTGCATATTGACCATTAAATAAAGAAAATTGCACATATTCTCGAATTTCATTGCATATGAAAAAAGAATGACCTGAACTTTGGATATTTAAGGCATTTTAGACATTTTGATTATGAAATGCTACTTGTTTTGAAATATTAAAATGTTGGGCTTAAAATTGGACTAATATTTTGGTGCGTTCATTAAGTTTTTAACTCAAAGAACCTTGACTTTCAAAAATGATCAAAATACCCTCGGTTTTGGAAAAACTAATTTTTTAGAATTATTTAAAATAATACTAGATATTTTTGTGAGCATGTTGGTCAAAGAATTTTTAAAAATAAGATATAATACCAAAGAAGATATGAATTCTTGAAAATTTAAATATTTGGAAATTTATTATTAACCTTTGTGATTAATTTGCAGGTGAAATCTCCATCATTCAACTATCATTTGTTAATTTGCAGCTGAAAGCTCCATCGTTGATGATGACTCATCGTCCATCATTCACAAAGAATTGATCACCCATGATGACCCCTACTTCAACTCCTGGTGATCCAACCTTCATGTATAATCCAAATATTTTTTTTTACAATCAACGACACCCAAATGCATCCATATACAATTTACAGGCATAACCAATACAATGATACGTGATGATACAGTATGACACTTCATGATTCTGATTATCAATGATGATTCACGATGGCTTTAGTTATTCACGATGGCCTTGGTTATTCACGATGGCTTTGGTTATTCACGATGACCAATGCACGATCTTGATCCCTTCAAGAACACAAGCGCACAGATCAATCATCAAAATATGGTTGTTCAATCACCATACGAAAGCTTCAACTCCATCGCCTTACGATGACCTTATTGCTCCACTAAGCTTCATCGAGCTCAAAGTTAATGAAATTTGAAATTCGCCAACGATGAACTTTCCGACAAGGGTCATAAGGAAGGAGCGCATTGATCAATCTTCAATGATTCAAGGGGCCCTAAGCAAAGAATATTCCAATGAACCTCGTGCTTTCGAGCAAAGTAAGGTCTCATTGAATGCATAACTGACTTACTGAATTGGTAGGGAAAACTAGGCAGAGTACCGTTGAATCAATGACGTCATTGTTGGTCAATAGAAAACTGAGTATACCTTACTTGGGCTATAGACTCTGAAAAACCTTTAACAATTGGGATGGTGATAAACATCACAAAAGTTAGCATTGAATAGAGGATGAGCTATCAAGTTCGACCGTCTACCTTCATCCATCAAATTCGACGTCCACCTACGGCAAAAAATTCGTGAAACAATCAGGGTTTTGACTAGAAAATTATGATTTGGTCGGATGCCAAATTCTCCCTATCTACAGCCTAATTAAATTCTAATACTGGTGTCAACATGAAGCTTTGCATCTCCTCTTTGTCTCAGCAGCTGTACGATCATTTATGGAGCAAAGACGACGGTAGGAAAAATCAAGAAACTAAAAGCATTTTTTATTGTTTGAGCCCAAGTCTTGGTGAACCAGCAACTATCTAATGATCCATGGCAACCAGCCACCATTGGTTTGTTACATTCAACGAGATCTATGTGCTCGAATAATCAATTTGATAAATGGAGCAATGGATCATAAATTATAATCAAATGGCTATGAATTCCCATATTTATTCGCAAAATTTCAAATTGGGATAGCTTTTGAAAAAAATGGTACATCAAGAATGACCTTGGGAAAATATAAACAACAACGAAGACCATTCTGTATATTAGAGAAATTGCAAGTTGACGTTCGAAAATTAAACAACGGTCAATTTTGAAACTTGACAATTTGAATGTTGTAAGATTCAAAATAATTAAATCTAAATTGGAATGTAAATTAAAGTAAGGAAAATAAATAAGTAATTACAAAATAAAACAATATATGTATATTAAAACTAATTAATTACTTTAGAAACAACATAAAAGATATCACAATAAAGCAAATTCGATAAAAGGTAGAGCTGCAATTATGAAATTGACAAATTATAATCTACTAACGTCCATTGTAAACATACCTTGTAAGTATGTGTTATCAAAATACAATTTCTCTTGTATTATAAGATAAGAATATATGTTGACCATTTGTACTAAGAATTTAGTTAATCCACTAATTGCGGATTAAATTTTTGTATAGGTAAAAACAAAGATGTCTGGCTATGGGATTATAGATTATTTTGTCAAAAAAAAAAAAAATAAGGCTTGGAATGTCATCTTCTAAAAGAAGTTGAATAAGAGCTCTCTTCTATATGATGATGGATTTCTTTTTCATTTGGACTTCTAGTTTTCTTATGTTGACGAGAAAACTCTTGCTACTGAAAATTCTTTATGGACTTTCGGATCTCTTATTGATGTTATCTAGATAAAAAGCTCTCTTTGTTGAAATATTTCCTTCTTATTCATGATTCATGAGATTATCAAGATAAAATACTATTATGATCTCCAATATCAGACGAATTCTTATAGAACCTAAACTTGAATTCTTTTCTATACACTATGGATTTTCTTATTATGGACTTCTAGTTTTCTTAATGTTATTATCTAGGAAGTAAAAGTCCAATTGTTGAAAAATTTCACTCTTCACCATGATGATGGGATTTCTGTGATCGGAATTATCAGAATCTCCTACTTTAGACGAATCCCTAAAAAGGTCAATATTCAAACTCTTATGTATGTTTCTCAAATCTACAGAGAGGGTAACTCCTTGATAAAAACTATTTCTTGTTTTCAAAGATTATTAGTTCATGAGTCATGACTTCTATGGCATACAAACAAAGAAATATCTTTTCATTAAGAAAAATGTAAGATATTACCATACTTTATACGAACTTGGTAGATTGGAAATAGTATTTTGGATAAGAAGATAAAACTTTTATATTTTCAAAAAAAGGAAATATATATACTAGGTTTCATTGTAAATAAAATATTACTATCTGAAGACATTGATTAAGGATGATTTTGGAAAGGTATTTCGAAGATCAAAAGATTTATTACGGCACCACTTACATACCTAAAGAAATACAAACACATTTATTTAAAAAATGGTTTGTTAAATCTTAAGAGTTGCAATTCCATTTGAAAGCTTTAATCCCAATTTATTTTGATAATTCATACTTTTAATTTTTTGAAATTTTCACCAAGTATTTATGTTTTAAAATGTGGAATATAGTACTTCAAGGAAAATTACAAATTTTAAAGCTATGCCCTTTACGAAAACTCTAGATAGAGAAGTCTACTCCTATTTAAAAAACTACCATTTCATGACCAAGAAGTGCTTTATTTAAGGTCACTTTCCTGACGAGATTTCTCAAAGACCTTTCTTAGCAACAATGCTGAGAAGGGATCTTTTGTAAAAAATTAAATTTCCAATAAGCCATTTCGATTCATTGGCTCAAAACCAAACCAAAAATTGATTCATAGAAGGAAATTGGTTTTTAGAAAAATCTTCTTGGTTTATTAAAGATAATGTCGAATAAATTTTTTAATTTTCTCAAAGAAATTCCTCAGTTTATAAGGTAAGGATCGCCCATCACCAAGAGTCACATACCTTACTATCAAAATAATGAATCTATAAAGTTCCAGAATGTTTCATCAAGCGCTAATCATTGTTTGGTAATGGAGCTTCAAATATCATGCTCTAGGTTATCAAGTCGAATAAGGTCATAATTTATGGTTATAGATTAAAGGCTTAAGTTTCCTATTAAGTAGTGGAAAATCTCTTTATCGAATGTGTTTTTTAAGATTCTTTATGACACCTTGGATGAAAAAACTACTATTATTGAAACGCATGCGACCAAGCATCTAGACAACTAGAATTTATAGAATATCAAGATGACTTTGTATTTGAGGAAAACCCCTAAAAATATCAAAAAGCATAGATTGCTTATTTTCTAAACATACAAATACCAATGCTAGAATACGAGTACATGTTTCATATAAATGAGTATTTAAGATCTTTGGGCTAAGCGAGTACTATTGTAATAGTCCACGAGGATCAAATACTTCATTAAGCAAGACTCTAAATTCCTAGATTATTCTGTTGAAAATGAATATTTTTCACCAATGAAAACTAAGGCATAGTTCACCCAAAAAATGACGGTACATGTCACAAGAAAAATAATCCATCTTCGTATAATCAACATGATAGTAAGCTTTCCTACCAAGTATAGCTTGTTGTAGTAAAGTTTAGAAGTATCAACTATCAGTTAAGTCTGATAAGAGATATGATCATGGATTTTTAAATAGAAAACATATTTTATGAACGTATACTAACCTCAGCCTACTGATCAACAAGGTTTATTAGGAAGGATATTGTTTTGATTCTCTTCTATGGACAAGCTTCCAAGTAAATAAAGACCATATGATTTTCGATTCCCTTATATTTCATCACTTGAAGGCATGAGTTTACAGGAATATGGATTTATGTACCAAATATGGATCTCTTCCTAATAATAAAGTCCCCATCCCCAATCTCAAAACATGGGTTACTGGTCTTATTTATGGTAAACTTCTACCACCAACTCAATTACGAAGATGAGATAAAATTCCAATTTCTTACTTCACATCCACCTTCGAAAATAAGTAGCCACTAATATCAGCATATGGTTAACTAAATAAGTACAAATAAAGGAAACACTGTTACAAGGTAAGACTAAACCAAAGGAGTTAAAGATGTTATGCCTTCCTGCACTACAATCGACAAAGCACTGTAAGAAGGAATTAGCCTTTTTGATTTCAATTTTGACATCATACTAGCAAATGGAAACAAATTAACTATTTTATCAAATGGAAGGGGCCAAGACATTATCTACCTAAAAGTCTTAGAATTTATAGACAACAAAAGCATGAATAAAACGATCAAGGATACCCCAAAAGGGCACTTCAGTCGAAAATTCAAGTAATATAACTATCCTCAACTCTTGATCGCACAAAATCAAAAAAAAATCGCTACTAGACATAACGTTCTTTTACTAATATAAGGATTTTAAGCAATGCTACTAAACAAAGTAAGGGTTCCATCATATTAGGAAATTGTATATGCTTGAGAACCATACTAAGAACCAATAAAGAAATCCTTAGGTCTAGCCAAAACCATATTATGAGCCTTGGAGTATCAACAGGAAAACTTTAAGTATCTCAATTCAAGAAAACTCACAAGGAGAATGGTTCCGTATTCAAAAGGTAAAGACAAGAGTTGAAGGCAAGGCAAGTAATTTCCGAAATCAACATCGGAAAGAATCTCTGCTACTAAACTTATATTGATAAGGTAGTCCTAATAAAGATGCACTATCAAGGATATGAATCTCAACAATCTGAGAAAAAGAGATAATGGATGTCAAAGGGATCATTCCAAAAAATAATCCCCCGGAATGAGATATGATATGTTTGACTTAGCTTCTAACCTAAAGAGGTTGGAGAGATTAGTTCAACAGAGGCATACCTCATACCTGGAAGAGGTCAATTAAGTTTTTGATCCCACCGTTGGGCCTAGTCAACGCACCCATCCAAAGAAGATGGATGAAAAAGTCTTTAGACCTGCTGCCATGCCTGTCTAAAGCAACTGACCCAAGAGTCATGGTCATTTAAGCTGTTGATCCCACCATCAGGCCCGGTCATTCAGCCATCCAAGCGAGATGGGCAAAAAGCCTTTGTCCACCACCAGGTCTAGCCAAACAAACCATAAAAAGAGTGATGGTCAATTAATTTATTGATCTTTCTATTGGGCCTAGTCAATGCACCCATCCAAGGAAGATGGAGGGAAAAGCCTTTGGTCCCATCGCTAGGCCTGGCCAAAGCAATCATCCAAAGAGTGATGGTCAACTACACCATAGATCCCACAATTCGGCCTGTCAACACAATCATCTAGAGGAGATGGTCAATGGAAACTCTAATGATCAAGCAAGGTCTATGAAAACAATCTTCCAAAGCAAATTGACAGAACACTTGATTCGATGAACAACCAAACTCGGAATAGGTTCATTTCTCCGAAACTTTAGAAATTTCTATCTTATCACAACATTTATTTATTCTGATAAAAGAAGTAGGTTTCCTTAGTTTTTAAAATTTTACTTTTTTAGAAATCACACTTTAATAAGTTTATATGTTCGATTTTCACCTTAAAGGGCTTTCAAACAAAGTTATGAAATTTTTTATAAGGATACTTGTTGAGTAAATTTATGAGAAATTCTTCGCTATAAAAAATATTTTCAATAAAAAGGGTCATTGCAAATAAAAATATTTCTAAAGGATTACAAAATCTACGCATTTTGAAAAACCTTTTCTTAAGGGAAATCATAGTGTTAAAGAGAAAATGTATAGCAAGATGATGTAGTATAAGCAATCAATGATGAAATAAAGCACCCAAGTAATGATAAACTAAGAAGAAAAAGAAACAACCCAAGAAGAGAAGTTTACTGAGCTAAATCGTAAAAAACTTCTTATTCTAGGGGGCAGGGCAAAGATACACCCAAAAAATCTAGGAGCACATTGATAATAAGAAAGCCAACATGTGAAATTTAAGGGCATGATATGTCGTTTGGAGCCTTCTTTTGTAGAAGAAAGCCATTGTGTATAATTTGAGGTCATCAAGTGAAGAGTGAAGCTATCATGTGCTATTAGGAATCATTGTGATTAATTGAAGCCGTAATGCACAATTGAAGCGACCATGCAGAATAGAGTCTTCATACATATATAGAAGTATCATGGAAAAATGGAGCCATTGTGATGTAAAGCATTAAGAGCTACTGTGAAGCAATATGTCAAAGTCTTCATGGAGCATTCCTTGGAATCATCATAAAAAGAAGTACGGGAACCATTGTGAGACAATTAATTGAAACCAACGTGAAACGAACATGCTAAAGCCATTGTGAAGTATTAAGGTGTAACATCCTCTTACTTGGAGGCCTAAAACTAACGGTTACGGATGCTGTAGTCATCCACAGTTATTAATTCTCGATGAACAAATACAGCGGTGTTAGATTCATTGATACACAGAAACACATGAAGATGGAAAAAATTCAAACTTAAAAAAAATCACATTTCATTCCAAAATATTTCCCAATCGTTACATAATCCTACAATCGCAAATCACATTTGGAGAAAATATATTTATTACAACATACCCCAAGAGCGAGATGTGATGATGCCCCCTTGGACGATTAGAGTATATATCAATATAACAACTTTGTCATTACAAACAACATGGAAGAATCGAATAAAATCAAACTTTATACATCTATCATTCCTCCTACACGTCTCTAGAAGCTTTATTCGTCTAATGAGGTACCTCAAAACCTCAAATCTCAAAGTACTCAAAATCAATTGAGTGCCCGAGAGTTCAAGGGGAAAACATAAACTTCGATCAGACATAAAGCTTGGTATAAATAATAATCTACCATCTCAAATCATTTAGATATCAAGTGAGACCACACCGATTAGCGGAATGGGTATTCCCCTAACTAGTATCCTAAAACCTTTATAAAACCATATACTGTGCTCCTACATCCACAACGGTTAAAACATAGTCATTTCAAAATATTATTATGATATGCAAACATGTTAAAATATACTAGATTTCCCATCATTTTTTTAATTGACTCCCTGTTTTATTTATAGTTTCTAGGTTCATTGTTAGCCTATTAGTTTTCATAGGATCACTAATAACCTTTATATAATATATGGACTCCCTATCCTATTTCATAGTTTTCATGGGTGCACTATGAACCTATTGGCCCCTACCAATTAACTTAACACTACCACTCCTGTGGGTTTAGTTGATTCATGGGTTCCCCTAAACCTATTAGTTAATCAAATAATTTCTCCCTTATCCTAGTTTTCATGGGTTGACTATGAAGCTATTGGCCCTTACCATATCTTTTCTTCTTATCCTAGTTTTCATGGGTTGACTAGAAACCTATTGACATATGTCAATAACTTAATCCGGACACAGTTTCATGCGATCACTATGAACCAATTGGCCCTTGGAAACCATTCTTTATAACATAATTTTCGTGGAATCACTATAAAACCTATTGTTAATTCCAATAACTTCCTAATCATAGTTTTCATGGGATCGCTATAAACCTGTATCCCTGACAACTTCCATATTTAGGCATCCTATATTCTGGTCTCCTTGACCTCTTGGATGCAATTCTATTCATCCCTGAGTTTAACCAATTTATATTCACTACTAGATTAACCTAGTTAGTTCTTCTACTCTTCATCCCTAAGATACCATTATGTGTCCATTATAAAATGAATATATTTATACTTGAAGAAGCAAACATAATAACATAACAATACCACTCATGTGGGTTTAACATAAAACATGGTTAATTCCTTTAACCTATTACTTTATCAAGGAAAGCTTCTTCTCAAAACCATTACCAAAACTCCTTTAATTTAGCAATGGGTTTCTCCTCTTAAAAATAGATTTTAGGTTTCAAAACCTTGCTTTCGACTTCATAGGGTGACCTCCTTCGAAAGCATTAAAATCTATCTTCAAAACATTAAGCTCAGGCCTTTCTAATACATACAACCTTCCTTTCGAAACTTTTAGATTATATTAAAGTATTAACATACAACTTTACAAGCATAGTTTCAAAACTATTTGAAAGTACCCCCTTCGAAACCATTGGAAGTAACTCTTCCAAAACCAATGAAAGTCCCCTTTCGAATGATTGGTTTTATACTTAAAATATTATTTGCGTCAAACTAAATATAGACGAAATCATCTCTTTCGAAACCATTCTTTATCATATAAAAATATTGGGAAAAACATGATGGCGTAGGCACCATCCCTTTCGAAAGCATAAGACATCTAGGTAAAATATTAGATGGTTGGCTTCGAAGCCCCTTTCGAAACCATTTTCAGCGAAACCGCTAACCCCTTTCGAAATCTATTGGAAATGGCCTATATTTATATAAACACAAAGAACCTTTCGACAGCATTGACATCTTTAATACCATCGAAAGGCTTTTGGTTACAGAAGGTTTCGACTTGGTCGAAACTTACCCTTCCAAAAGCTTTAATTTCAAAAAAAAGTAACTCCTTTGGAATCTACTTCTTTAAGAAGGCGACAGCTCTACTTTGAAAACTTATTTTAAAATATCCTTTCATAGGAATTGGTTTCGAGTTCTTCGAAACCTCTTTGTATATAGGCTAGCGCTTTTCTTTAGAAAATCAACTAAAGATCATGACCCCTTCGGAAGCTATGTTTCAACACCAGACTCCAAAATCATGTTTTATATAATATAAAAAAATTCCATGGCATTTAAACATCAATAAAAACCGATTTTACCCTAAAACCTTGTATAACTCCATTTAAAAATCTTGTTTAATTTAAACAAATCTATATTCTAGCATATCGTCTTCCAATTCACCATAGAAACATAGTTATCTTTAAATCCAATAACATATGATTCAAACCAAAATAGAGATGGAATTATTATTCACATTGATTATGATAAGGAGATTGGATTGAAATTGATTTCCCTAAAGCTTGAATCTCTAGCTTTTGATTTAATTTCTCTTGTTAATGGTCGTCCTCTCCTTCTTACGTTTTGTTTTCAAAATGATGTGAATGGTATGAAATAGTAGGAACAAAAAATATAAGGGTGAGGGTTATGGGTGGCAAATTCCTAATATAGCCTTATGTAATTTGATTAACCCAAAAACCCGCTTTTAAGCCCGTTAATTATTTTATAGGAACGGCCGTAATTAAATTTATTCTAATCTCAACCCTCTTATCACTTAACATTTACATTATTCTGTTTAATTTATCTAATTAAATGTCCTGAATAATGCCATCAAAATTAGGGATATTACAGGCTCCCCACCTAAAAGAATTTCATCCTCGAAATTCAGTAAGGACTAAATACTAAACATAGTAATCGTTTGTAACGACTTCCACCAACCATACTTGTCTACCTGACTAGGAATTATCTATATAGATCTAATATAGACATACCCTCAAAGCAGATCGGGATAAGTATCTCGAATCATGTTCTTTGTCTCCCTAGTATAATCCATCTCATTGTCGCTCCAGTGAACTTTCACCAACTTGACTGTCTTGTTTCTTAATCTTTTCTCATCTCTCGCAACAATCTGAATCGGTTGTCTAACAAAAGTCAAATTAAGCTATACTATTATATCTTCCAACCCTATCAGAGGAACAGTAGTCTCTGGATCATGCACATACTTGAGAAGATGAGATACATGAAATACATTATGGACACCTGACATACTGCTAGGTAACTCTACTCTATACGCGATGTAACGACCCAGAATTATTAGTAATTAAAATTTGAATATTTAATTAATTTTAAATATTAATAAGTGAATTTATAAGTCTAATAAATTTTATTTGAATAATTGGATTTAATTGGATAATTAAATCGATAATTTAATATGTTAAATTATGGAAATAATTGAAAATTTGGTTAAATATGATTGAAAATGATTTGTAAAATTTTATTTTATCATGTTGGAGTTAGAACGATATTTTAGAACTTTTAAAATCGAATTAAAAGTTAATTTGTGAAAGTTGAATATTTTAATATTTAATCGAGTAGTGAAAATAGTCAATTTTTGAACAGTCTCAGAATTGAACGAGACCAGTTCCATTGGATCCGTAATAGTTAGTTATTATCGGATTTCAATTTTCGTAGCAATCGGAGTTATCATTTGATCGTGGCAGCTCGAAACGCATCGAATTATTTTTAATTTTAATTTGGCAAGTTAAAATAGCCATTTTTCAAAAAGTCTCGGATTTCGACGAAACCAGTTTCATCGGATCCGTAATGTGATATTATTGTACGATTTTAAATTTTGTGTCAATCGGATTTACCGTTTGTCCGGTACAAATTAAAACGCCTAGAAAATCGTTTAAATCGGTTTAATTTAAATTGAACGTTTATTGCCATATCTCGCACAGATGTCCGAATTAGCTTTCGAAACCTGTTCCATTGTGTCCGGAACGCGGGGTAAACCCTAGAAACGCTGGTTACGGTGCGTGAATCGGAGTTCGGAATTTCCGGGATGAATAGTGTTCGAAAATTCTCTATAAATAGCCAACCCTTCACAAAGAAAAAAAAAATCTAAAACCCTAGCCTAGCCGCCAGTACCCCCATCAAAGGCCGAAAATTGGTCACCTTCTCCATCTAATCTCTCTTCATCTATTCAGTTTTAGCCAAAACTTTCAACATGAAAGTTGGAGAGGGGAGTGAGGGCTTCCAATCTGTACGGTTAAGATCGTGATTCGTCGCTTGGATCGACAACAAATCGTGGTGGAAGGGGGGCCGAACGCACACGGTTTTCAACGCAACAGCGTGACCGAGCTTGCCGTGCTCGTGGCCGTGGGTAGAGGCAGTTAGGGGCTTCAACGTAGAGGTGCCTGATCAAATTTCTATCGAGCGAGGAAGGTGGAAAATTTAACCCTAAATTCTAAGGTGGGTTCGGCCTTGATTCCTGCATACGTGAATATGTGCGTGATGAAGAAGATGGGGGGTGTGCGGCCTGATATTGAGGGAGATGGATCTAACGGTGGAGATTAGATTAGGTTTGAAATAGTTAATTTATTTGTAAATTATATATATAAAATTTGTGTAAACTTCAAATATTCATATCTTTTTCATACGAGGTCGAAAACGCGCGAAACCAGTTGCATTGGAATCGTATGGACGAGCACTATGCGATGAAATTGGATTGGAGTTGTTTGGAGTTAGTGAGAATTTCGGGTAAAATTAAACGTCCGTTTAATTTTATTCGAAATAAATCGCTAAAACGAAATTGAAATCAAGGTGAGAACTTCTCACTCAATCGAATCAGTTTCGATTTTATTTTAAATAGTTAGATTTAAAATATTTGAATGCATGTTTGAATGATGATTGATATCTATTCATTGTTAAAATAGACATTATGCGCCGTTAGTAAGCGGATGTTATTTATTAAAAACTATACCGCGAATATTTCATAAACAGTGAAATTGGTATTATATATAATAGCAATATATATATTGGCATATGTATATATTGGAGTTATTGATTTCCCGCATTTGTTTAGCGGATGAGACCCTATTTCGCCGTCTATTAAGCGGATAATATTTTAAATCTCATATACCGCGATAATTTCGTACTGGAGCGAAATTGGTATTGTGCTAATGTTTGTGGATGCAGGAAAACAGATTGGAGGGATCCAACTGGATTCCTCGACAGTTTTTATTTGATTTCAGATATTTTGATATTTGATGGATTATCATATCGATATATGATATCGTTGTAGTCGTGATTGACTATTTTGGTGTGTAGCATTATTGGACCAAATTTTGGGATTTTAAAATGATTTTAAAGTGATTTTTGAAAGTATACGTTTATAAAATATTTTTGGAATTGATCCATTTTAAATAAATAAACGTTATAATTTTTAATGTTATAAAGATTATGAATTTTTGAGAAATATAGTAAATGATGATTTTTGAAAATATATAGTTAATGGTTTTATAAAATAGTTTAATCGGGATTTTTGAAATTATTATAAAGAGTTGAAAATATAGGATTTATGAAATTTAATTATTTTATAAATCATAATGATGAAATTATAAAGGAGATTAAAGATATTTTAAAAGAATAATATAAATTGATTTATATAAGAGATTTATAAATTGATAATTTGTAAATTAAAAATATTTGAATTATAAAACGAGTTTTTATAAGTGTTAGAATGAATTGTAAATGAATTTCATAAATGAATGAAATTTATAGAATTATACACGGTGAAGTTATAAATGGAATTTTATAAGCAGTAGGTTTATAAAATTCATAAAGTTATTTGAAGAATAGGTTTGGATAAATAATTGAATCTTATAAGTTATAAGATTTATAATTATGAAGTTTAAAGGAACGATTGTGCAAACAAATAAGTTATAGGTGTTTAACTTATAATATGAATTTTGTTTTATAATTGAGTTATAAATTGAATAGGTTAATAAAGGAATTTATAAACGTTGTTTTATAAATTCGCAAACGACTTATTTTAAGAAGTAAATTGTTGTAACCTATTAATGGAGTTATATTCACATTTTTGACTGTGAATAATCCTTTAAAATGAAATGTATAAAAGGATGGAAATTGTTAACGTGGTATATTCACGTTTTTGAATAGTGAATAATATGTTAAATAAAATGTTTTAGATGTGATGTTTTAAATAGAATTAAAACAATCTAACGATGTTTTACGCAACATTCGTTTTGGCCCAAATAAATATGTTTAAGAGAATGATTTCCTTAAAGAATGAAATATATACTTAATTTCGATTTAAGTATATTGAATATTTTCCAAGTGTTGAAAATAAATAAAATTTGTGAATTACTTGTTAAATAAGTATGGAATTGTTTTCCGATATAAAGGGAATATTTTGAGAATTTATCTTTTTGAAGATAAATTGAAATGATAAATTGAAATCGTATATGCATGGATATTTTGGAATATAAATTCACTAAGGAATTTATAAAAGAAAGTGGAATTTGTATGAAAATAAATATTGATTTATTTTTGAAGTATTGAAAATAATATATCTTGTAAAGATATTTTGGAAAATAAATAATTTGGAAAATTATTTGGAAACTGGTGATGTGTGCATATCAATTGATAGTTCAATAACCGACTATCTATATTTCCCTTTGAATGGGTAATTGATGTGATTTGTTTGAATTTGAATGCCACACTTATTTTTGAATAAGCGCTCACTATTCGGGTTAACCAGGAAAGGACCATGGGGTTGTATAACCCATTCCGAATATGTGATACGTCGTTATGAATTGCATTTGAAGACCAGTGTTGAAGACCGGATCTTTTTGAAAGCGAAAGGACAACTCGTCGATTGTCTTTGCACCGAGTAGCTACGGTATAGAGACTCCCTATGTGATTGGAAGTCGGGACGTGATTAGAGATTATCCGGATTGCAAGGACTTCTTTGTAAGTGCCTTCGGTTTTGTTCGAACCCGGAACAGACTTGTATGGATTGTATGTCTGACGTTACAAATTGAGATATAAAGCAGATTTCTTTCAAATATATTTCTGTTGGTAGCGGAGAATTTATTCTTTTAGCTTAACACCCTTCTTTGAGACGTACGAGCTCAGAGATTATGTAGTTGAAGGTTATCAGCGATATATTCCCAATTTGGTAATGTGACATGCTGAGTGTTGCTGTGAAATGATCATTGTGTTGATTATTTGTGATAGGATCGTTTATTTGATCGTCTATCCTGGTGATCATTTCTATGATCATTTGTTGACCCAAAGCATGGCTTTTGTATAAAGTATGTTTTTGTGGACGTGACTTCGTCGAGCCTCACACCTCGGGAATGGTCAAAACAGGAAAGATGCGGCAAGGTTATGAGGGGTAGCGCCCTTTAGGATATGTGCATTTCCTTCTGGAAAAGGGTGGTGTCATGGTATGGAGCCCAGATACTTACTCATGTTGAAAACACTTTATGATTGTGTGAATTGATTGCGAGCGCTCGGTTGAAAGGTCCCAAAGGACCGGGGGATGGCATATTCGGTCAGTTGTTACTCAGTTAGGGGTAACCCGGCCTTGTGTTGGTAGAGATCCGGTTTGGTTCTCGGGGATGTCCATCCAGAGGCATTCTCATGTGGCAATGGGAAGTTCCTTGGCCTGATCATTCGTTGGAAATCCAAAGAAACAATACGTGACTTGTACGGTTTTAGTTGTAGAACCTGCCATTTAATATGGTAGCTATAGTAAGCATACTATAATGGTACCTATGTTGGCTATGATTTATACTCTACTTTCGAAATGTCTTCTACACTATGCACTAGCAATAATATCAAATGTTTCTTTTTAAATGTGTATCAAGCATCTTTGACTATCATAAGGAGAAATCTCCTCCAAGTCTGCGTTTGCATTGTGTGTGTGGCGGGAGGTCTTATGGTAGTCTCATTTTTAAAAGCATTGCGAATTGACTTTAAAAATATTCCTCTACTTTGTTTTCAAAGATAAATAAACTGTTTTGAGTTCTCACACCAGTCTTGCTTATGCTAGGTGATATGTGATGGGGGGTTCTCGCTTCGCGGTTTGGTGGCGAACGGGAGACTCTTACCCCCACACGTCCTCTTTACGGGGTTGGTTAGGCGAAGCCGTGACATTCGAAAGGGTGGCCGTAAAAGCAAGTTTGGGATACCTTTGTGAGCGACGGTGGGGCTGGGATGGTTGAAAAGCCTACCGGTTGTGAACGCTGACGGTACGTTCGTCACAGGTGGTATCAGAGCCTATGGTTAAGCGACAACCATGGTTCTGTTGGGTATTACTCATTAGAGATAGAGTCAGCGGTACTCTAGAATTAGTTTGAGTGTAATAATAGCTATGAGAGCGTATTTGTTAGTGAATATAAAATTGTTTTATATTGTGATGATTGGTTTGTTGAGTGGCATATGAACCTTCGTCGGCGCAGCCTCGAAACTGAATCGAAGGGGTTTCTAAACACTTGAATAGAACAATTCGACACAATATTGTTTTAAAATTGGGTAAATGGAATAATTTTTCCTTGATTATATTTTATATATGAAGAAATAATTTTTCAGAATTATTAAAGTATATAAGTGGATTGTTTAGTTGTTTGAATAATCTAAATAAAAGAATATTGTATAAGCAAATGAATTATAAGTATGAAATTATAATTAAAGTGATTTACAATTGTGAAGTAAACTTACATATATATAGAAGTGAAACTATATGGATATATTTATGAATATGAGTTATAAATAAAAATGAATTTAAAGTTAAATGGAAAATTTACTTTAGAATTGAAATCTGAATTTATTTATAAGTTGGAATTTAAGTTATGTAAAACAAAGTGGTGTTTATAAATAAAATATAACTTAAGAGATGTTGAATGAAGTTGATATTAGTATCAAAGTAAAATAATAAAGTTAAGTGATAAATATGAACTTGAGTTATGTAATGAAATTCAACTTTTGTAATTGAATTGAATGAATGGATTAAATGTTAATCAAATGAATGTGAATTAAGTTGATATGAAATAATGAATATAAGTGTAATTCATTAAAATCTAATGTTATTTGAAAGTTGAATAATTGAATGAAATGAATATAAGCAAAGAAATTTGGTTGTAATAAATATACATTGGTTGTTATATGATTGTTAGTTGATTGTATATAATTCATTAAGTGTTAATGAAATTGGAAGCTAAATTAATTGAAATTCAATTGGAAGTTAAGTGAATATTGAATAGAATTGAATTTGATTTGGAAGTGAACCAACTTGAATATGGATTAGTGAATATAAACTAATTGAAAATGAATGTTAGTAAAAACATCCATTGTTAATAAATCAAAAGTGATTTAAATTGAAAACCATTTCATTGAATATTAATAAGAATATGAATGAATATATATTGGTTATGAATGCTTGTTGGATGCTAGTTGGTTGATGTTTGCTTTTGTTTCAATTGCTATGTTGGCATATATAGTTATTATGTTGCTATATGTTGTATATTGATACTATTGTCTATATGCATGATTCTCATGTTGTTGTTGAGTGATTAGTAGGTGCGGATTGCGTTTGCTTTGCATTTGGAGCTCGCTTTCGCGCTATATTAGCCGTATATGCTCGCTAATAAAATATAAGGTACATATCTCGGATTACATACCGTACTTTTATACTTTTTTCCCTTCGGGATGCCTCATTACTTGATGAGAAGTATATTTGTGATATATATACTGTCATTTTTTTTCGGATCGAGCCGCGCAAAAGAGACTATGGCAAAAAATTTCGGAAATTTAAGGCGTTAGAAAAAATTTGAGAAAATTGGAAAATTTTGAAAACTTAGACTTTGATTTGGAATTGAAAGTTAAACAATAGTAGTTGTTTTTGAAAAGATAACTAAGTATGATTTGAAAACTTGGTAAGTTATTGTAAGAAGTTTAACTATGGATTTTGGGAAAATTAATAGATTCTGTAACTTTTCTTACTTAATAATTTCGAGGACGAAATTCTTTTAAGGGGGGAAGATTGTAACGACCCAGAATTTTTAGTAATTAAAATTTGAATATTTAATTAATTTTAAATATTAATAAGTGAATTTATAAGTCGAATAAATTTTATTTGAATAATTGGATTTAATTGGATAATTAAATCGATAATTTAATATGTTAAATTATGGAAATAATTGAAAATTTGGTTAAATATGATTGAAAATGATTTGTAAAATTTTATTTTATCATGTTGGAGTTAGAACGATATTTTAGAACTTTTAAAATCGAATTAAAAGTTAATTTGTGAAAGTTGAATATTTCAATATTTAATCGAGTAGTGAAAATAGTCAATTTTTGAACAGTCTCAGAATTGAACGAGACCAGTTCCATTGGATCCGTAATAGTTAGTTATTACCGGATTTCAATTTTCGTAGCAATCGGAGTTATCGTTTGATCGTGGCAGCTCGAAACGCATCGAATTATTTTTAATCTTAATTTGGCAAGTTAAAATAGCCATTTTTAAAAATGTCTCGGATTTCGACGAAACCAGTTTCATCGGATCCGTAATGTGATACTATTGTATGGTTTCAAATTTCGTGTCAATCGGATTTACCGTTTGTCCGGTACAAATTAAAACGCCTAAAAAATCGTTTAAATCGGTTTAATTTAAATTGAACGTTTATTGCCATATCTCGCACAGATGTCCGAATTAGCTTTCGAAACCTGTTCCATTGTGTCCGGAACGCGGGGTAAACCCTAGAAACGCTGGTTACGGTGCGTGAATCGGAGTTCGGAATTTCCGGGATGAATAGTGTTCGAAAATTCTCTATAAATAGCCAACCCTTCACAAAGAAAAAAAAAATCTAAAACCCTAGCCTAGCCGCCAGTACCCCCATCAAAGGCCGAAAATTGGTCACCTTCTCCATCTAATCTCTCTTCATCTATTCAGTTTTAGCCAAAACTTTCAACATGAAAGTTGGAGAGGGGAGTGAGGGCTTCCAATCTGTACGGTTAAGATCGTGATTCGTCGCTTGGATCGACAACAAATCGTGGTGGAAGGGGGGCCGAACGCACACGGTTTTCAATGCAACAGCGTGACCGAGCTTGCCGTGCTCGTGGCCGTGGGTAGAGGCAGTTAGGGGCTTCAACGTAGAGGTGCCTGATCAAATTTCTATCGAGCGAGGAAGGTGGAAAATTTAACCCTAAATTCTAAGGTGGGTTCGGCCTTGATTCCTGCATACGTGAATATGTGCGTGATGAAGAAGATGGGGGGTGTGCGGCCTGATATTGAGGGAGATGGATCTAACGGTGGAGATTAGATTAGGTTTGAAATAGTTAATTTATTTGTAAATTATATATATATAATTTGTGTAAACTTCAAATATTCATATCTTTTTCATACGAGGTCGAAAACGCGCGAAACCAGTTGCGTTGGAATCGTATGGACGAGCACTACGCGATGAAATTAGATTGGAGTTGTTTGGAGTTAGTGAGAATTTCAGGTAAAATTAAACGTCCGTTTAATTTTATTCGAAATAAATCGCTAAAACGAAATTGAAATCAAGGTGAGAACTTCTCACTCAATCGAATCAGTTTCGATTTTATTTTAAATAGTTAGATTTAAAATATTTGAATGCATGTTTGAATGATGATTGATATCTATTGATTGTTAAAATAGACATTATGCGCCGTTAGTAAGCGGATGTTATTTATTAAAAACATATACCGCGAATATTTCATAAACAGTGAAATTGGTATTATATATAATAGCAATATATATATATATTGGCATATGTATATATTGGAGTTATTGATTTCCCGCATTTGTTTAGCGGATGAGACCCTATTTCGCCGTCTATTAAGCGGATAATATTTTAAATCCCATATACCGCGATAATTTCGTACTGGAGCGAAATTGGTATTGTGCTAATGTTTGTGGATGCAGGAAAACAGATTGGAGGGATCCAACTGGATTCCTCGACAGTTTTTATTTGATTTCAGATATTTTGATATTTGATGGATTATCATATCGATATATGATATCGTTGTAGTCGTGATTGACTATTTTGGTGTGTAGCATCATTGGACCAAATTTTGGTATTTTAAAATGATTTTAAAATGATTTTTGAAAGTATACGTTTATAAAATATTTTTGGAATTGATCCATTTTAAATAAATAAACGTTATAATTTTTAATGTTATAAAGATTATGAATTTTTGAGAAATATAGTAAAAGTTGATTTTTGAAAATATATAGTTAATGGTTTTATAAAATAGTTTAATCGGGATTTTTGAAATTATTATAAAGAGTTGAAAATATAGGATTTATGAAATTTAATTATTTTATAAATCAGAATGATGAAATTATAAAGGAGATTAAAGATATTTTAAAAGAATAATATAAATTGATTTATATAAGAGATTTATAAATTGATAATTTGTAAATTAAAAATATTTGAATTATAAAACGAGTTTTTATAAGTGTTAGAATGAATTGTAAATGTATTTCATAAATGAATGAAATTTATAGAATTATACACGGTGAAGTTATAAATGGAATTTTATAAGCAGTAGGTTTATAAAATTCATAAAGTTATTTGAAGAATAGGTTTGGATAAATAATTGAATCTTATAAGTTATAAGATTTATAATTATGAAGTTTAAAGGAACGATTGTGCAAACAATAAGTTATAGGTGTTTAACTTATAATATGAATTTTGTTTTATAATTGAGTTATAAATTGAATAGGTTAATAAAGGAATTTATAAACGTTGTTTTATAAATTCGCAAACGACTTATTTTAAGAAGTAAATTGTTGTAACCTATTAATGGAGTTATATTCACATTTTCTACTGTGAATAATCCTTTAAAATGAAATGTATAAAAGGATGGAAATTGTTAACGTGGTATATTCACGTTTTTGAATAGTGAATAATATGTTAAATAAAATGTTTTAGATGTGATGTTTTAAATAGAATTAAAACAATCTAATGATGTTTTACGCAACATTCGTTTTGGCGCAAATAAATATGTTTAAGAGAATGATTTCCTTAAAGAATGAAATATATACTTAATTTCGATTTAAGTATATTGAATATTTTCCAAGTGTTGAAAATAAATAAAATTTGTGAATTACTTGTTAAATAAGTATGGAATTGTTTTCCAATATAAAGGGAATATTTTGAGAATTTATCTTTTTGACGATAAATTGAAATGATAAATTGAAATCGTATATGCATGGATATTTTGGAATATAAATTCACTAAGGAATTTATAAAAGAAAGTGGAATTTGTATGAAAATAAATATTGATTTATTTTTGAAGTATTGAAAATAATATATCTTGTAAAGATATTTTGGAAATAAATAATTTGGAAAATTATTTGGAAACTGGTGATGTGTGCATATCAATTGATAGTTCAATAACTGACTATCAATATTTCCCTTTGAATGGGTAATTGATGTGATTTGTTTGAATTTGAATGCCACACTTATTTTTGAATAAGCGCTCACTATTCGGGTTAACCGGGAAAGGACCATGGGGTCGTATAACCCATTCCGAATATGTGATACGTCGTTATGAATTGCATTTGAAGACCGGTGTTGAAGACCGGATCTTTTTGAAAGCGAAAGGACAACTCGTCGATTGTCTTTGCACCGAGTAGCTACGGTATAGAGACTCCCTATGTGATGGGAAGTCCGGACGTGATTAGAGATTATCCGGATTGCCAGGACTTCTTTGTAAGTGCCTTCGGTTTTGTTCGAACCCGGAACAGACTTGTATGGATTGTATGTCTGACGTTACAAATTGAGATATAAAGCAGATTTCTTTCAAATATATTTCTGTTGGCGGCGGAGAATTTATTCTTTTATCTTAACACCCTTCTCTGAGACGTACGAGCTCAGAGGTTATGTAGTTGAAGGTTATCAGCGATTTATTCCCAATTTGGTAATGTGACATGCTGAGTGTTGCTGTGAAATGATCATTGTGTTGATTATTTGTGATAGGATCGTTTATTTGATCGTCTATCCTGGTGATCATTTCTACGATCATTTGTTGACCCAAAGCATGGCTTTTGTATAAAGTATGTTTTTGTGGACGTGACTTCGTCGAGCCTCACACCTCGGGAATGGTCAAAACAGGAAAGATGCGGCAAGGTTATGAGGGGTAGCGCCATTTAGGATATGTGCATTTCCTTCTGGAAAAGGGTGGTGTCATGGTATGGAGCCCAGATACTTACTCATGTTGAAAACACTTTATGATTGTGTGAATTGATTGCGAGCGCTCGGTTGAAAGGTCCCAAAGGACCGGGGGATGACATATTCGGTCAGTTGTTACTCAGTTAGGGGTAACCCAGCCTTGTGTTGGTAGAGATCCGGTTTGGTTCTCGGGGATGTCCATCCAGAGGCATTCTCATGTGGCAATGGGAAGTTCCTTGGCCTGATCATTCGTTGGAAATCCAAAGAAACAATACGTGACTTGTACGGTTTTAGTTGTAGAACCTGCCATTTAATATGATAGCTATAGTAAGCATACTATAATGGTACCTATGCTGGCTAAGATTTATACTCTACTTTCGAAATGTCTTCTACACTATGCACTAGCAATAATATCAAATGTTTCTTTTTAAATGCGTATCAAGCATCTTTGACTATAATAAGGAGAAATCTCCTCCAAGTCTGCGTTTGCATTGTGTGTGTGGCGGGAGGTCTTATGGTAGTCTCATTTTTAAAAGCATTGCGAATTGACTTTAAAAATATTCCTCTACTTTGTTTTCAAAGATAAATAAACTATTTTGAGTTCTCACACCAGTCACATAACTGACTCGGAGTTTATTGTTTTCCTTCCTAAACTCTGGGTACCCACCAATTTCCACACGGGCAGTCAAGAGTTAGGTTTATCAGGATATTCTGGATATTCTGGAATTGCTGGAAGCAAGCTGGATAGCATGGCGTATTACTAGTATATAGTATTTCTTTTCCGCTGATTGTTGTTGTTTGTTGTTGTACACTCTGATGATGATGTAATGAAATGTGATGTAATGTAATAACTGATATAGTTCTTTGTTTAAAGATTATTCATTTATTTATTATATTTTGTTCCGCTGCGAATTGTGAGATTCTGATGTTGTTCTGTTGTTTTCTGTTCCGTTCTATTTTCTATTTCCTTTCCTCTCTATCTTTTCTATCTTTTTCCCTCTTCTTCTCTCTTCTTCTTTTTCTTAAACATTGATAATTCGTATTTCTGTTCATCTTGAATTAATCTATGGAGATTAGTGTATATTCAAGGAGTACGGATTTGCGGGTCGTCACACGCGAGCTTTCCAATCCTTTCTATAATCTAGAATGGACCAACATATCTCGATGCCAGTTTTCCTAAATTCCTAAAATGTATCACACCCTTCATCTGTCACACCTTATTATAAAGCCTCTCTCCAACTGAAAACTCTAGGTGTTTATGCCTCTTATCTACGTAACTCTTCTGTCTGGATTGAGCTTTCTTCATCCTTTCTCGGATCAAATCAATCTTCTATGACACCTCCCTATCCAAATCTAGACCTAAGATCAACTTATCTCCAGTCTCCAACTAACATACGGGCGATTTGCATGGCCTTCCATACAAAGCTTCAAAAGGCACCATTCCTACATTAGTATGATAACTATTATTATAGGAAAACTCAACAAATGTGGGTGATCCTCCCAAGTTCCACCACAGTCCAACACACAAGCACTCAACAAATCCTCGAGTTTCTTATTGACACTCTCTTTCTGCTCATCCTTCTGAGGGTGATATGCAGTACTCATCTTGAGTTTAGTGCCTAACACATCCAATAGACTTCCAGAATTCGCTAGCGAATAAAGCATCTCTGTCGCTGACAATGCCTACTAGGAACTCCATGAAGTCTAACTGTGTTCTTCATGAACAACTTTGCCAAAACAAGTGTCGTCCTTATCGATGTTAGTGGAATGAAATGGGCACTCTTGGTCAATCTATCCACAATAACCCATTTACTCTCATTTCCTCTACTTGATCTTGGCAACCCATCTATAAAATCCATGGATATCAATCTCATTTCCAAACTGGAATCTATATAGGCTAAAGTAATCCACTCAACTTCTAATGTTTGGCCTTCACTTGTTGACAGTTTACACACTGCCTAAACCACAAGACAACATCCCTCTTCATGCCTTCCCAATAGATGCTCCTCTTCATATCCTGATACATCTTGGTCTGTAATGACCCAAAATTTTCGATCCCGAAAATTCCAGATAGTTAGGGAAAAGAAGAAAGAGATAGAAGAAAATGAAGAACAGAAACACCAACATCTCACATTTGCAGCGGATAAAATATAATAAAAAATATTAACAGTTATGCAAAGGAAAAATGTACTTGTCAAATTTCATTTTAATACATTAGAGTTACAAAATATATACAAACACTGGATAGATACAATCAACATATCTTAGATATATACAACAATATAATACATCAGAAACACTCCATACATTCCTGCCATCCAGCTCGCCTCCTGAGCTCCAGAACGTCCTTACCTAAAAAGCTGTAATACTCGGTCTGACCCGAGCATTACATCAAAGTAACACCCAGGTCAGGCTGGAAACCAGCGTGAGTAAACCCATCTAACATGGAATACAACAGCATAAAACTTACATAAAACCCTGGGTAACTTGTATCGATTTACAATTTCGCAAGTCGTTATAGACATCACTTACATCACACATTAATTTCTAAGTACCAAACTTAGATTAGATGGTCCAATTCACTTAAATCATTCCATTTCAGCCTATTGATTCCACATATCAATTTTTAAAGAATCGAAGTGGTTTCGGGTATTAACTAATACTCGACTCCGGTCTCTTCGAACCCAACGTCATCTTATCCCAGGTTATTCAAGTGGTTAAATTTTAAATACTGGATGTTACTTTTATACAGCAATTCATCAAAGATAACCACATTATCTCTGTAAAACCCAACATACCATATTGCAAAAACATTTATTTCACAAAGCATTACAATCACATATCAAGGATAAAAATAGTCCAAGGCATTCAAATATCATTCAATCATTCATAAGCAAGATAATTTAGTCATACCATTTCTAGTTCATTTAATTAACTACCAATGAATTAAATGAATTACTTTATTACTTAAACCTTGCTAATTTAACATTAATTAATTATATTCAATTAATTAATTGGCCCTTAATTATCCATCTTGATTAATCATCCATGATTGATCATTCTTTAATTACATTATGTAATTATCCTTAATTAATTACACAAATCAATTGGACCCAAAACCACTACCATTCCTCAATTAATTACATCCAGTAATTACCCACTAATTACTTCACTAAGTAATTATACTTTATAAAATACTCTAAGTAATTTTGCTTAACCCATCAATCCAATGATTATTTAAATTAATTAAACTAATTAATTAACTTAACTAATTACATAAATTTAATTAATTATCTTGAGTAATTAATTCCTCATATTACTTTCATTAAGTAATTATACTTAATCAATTTCCATAAATGATTATCTTTAAATAATTAAGATAATTAATTATTAAAATTAATCACATTAATTAATTATCTAATAATCCCAAGTTAATGGTCTCCATTAACTATTAACAATTCTTTAATTACTTCTCTTAATTAGGTAATTATTTAAATTAACCCAACAATTAACTAATCATTAATTAAATAATTAGCTAACTTCTTATATTTAAAAATCCTTAATTAATTAAGTAAATCATTTATCCTAATTAAACTTTTTACTTATTAACAAATCACTTACATTAATTAACTATTCTTAAATCAGTAACAATAATTAATTAACCTTTATTATCTTTACAAATTAATTATCTAAAATTAATCAAAAACTTAATAACTTAAAGACAAACTCTTTATTTTTAATTGATTTACATAATTATATCATTAATCCCTATTCAGAAATAAAACATCTAGAAATCAATTATAATTTAAAAGTAATTTAAACATCCTAATTTTAACCTTTAAAATCCTTGAACCCTTTTCAAACATATTTAATTTAAATTTAACAAACTTAATAACTTGTTCGTGTTTTCTTTAAAAAACTAGAGCTAATAATTTTAATTGAGAATATCTTTTGAATTACAATTCAAAATTAATTTAGCTAATTACTTTTAAAATCAACTATTTTAAACATTTCAAATCTTGAAATATATTAAATTTAAATATTCTCAAAATCATGATTGCCATTTATTTGGAAGAACCTGCTTTTGAAATTTAAACTTGATTTCTCTTTTAAAAAATTTGCCTAACTGAAATCAAACTAACAAACCATAACAAACCCGAGCCAATCATCTAAATCAACAGCTTCGAGTCATTCCTTCACTCGCACGAGAACCCACCCAAGCTACTCAACTCCAAACACGATGTACACGTAGTGCACGTACACCAGCATCTCCGACCACCATAGGTCATCGCGGCGATGCTCGACAACCACCCGAACCCACACGACCAAACATTCGAACCCAGATCGAACGAAAACCAAGCGAATCGAAATAAGGCATTCTCGACCAAACTGGAAAACCACTATGGCCAGAAATCCTCGTCTTCCCAATGCCTCTGACCACGAGATCACTGGCACACTTCACCCAAGCTACATCACATCTTCCAGCAATCATTCCTTCCATCGCGATCCCCTCCGTCGTCTCCACGGAAATGCAAAACTCACGAACCCATCGACTAACAAAACTGACCCGAAACCCTACTTCGACCCTCTGTGGCCACCACAATCCGAAGAAAAATACTCTGTTATTTTTCCTGAGACTGACAACACATCGGCCTCCTCCAACCCAAAGCTCGACCAACTCCACCTTGCCGATCATCGGCAATCTCCCAAAATACCTAATTCGAATAACACGAGAATTCACAAGAATTAATAGTCTAAAAATTATGAAAAGCATATCAATATTCGTGATTTTCAATCATGAATTCATCCCTTTAATTCTGTAATTAAGATAGTTGATTTTATCATAATTTATGAATCTCGCTGTTATTTCAATTTTTTAAAAATAATTTATTGAAATTTAAGTCCTGAAACTATTTTTAAAATCTTCATTATACATCAACAAACAAATTTCATTTATACATCAGGGTCTAATATTGGTTTGATTGAGAGATTTGAATTTTTGAAGGCAAAGGCATAAACTGAAACAATAGAGAACAGGGTGTATACATACAGACATACTTACACACACATACACACATATTTTCCATCCGTTTATTTATTCAATATAAGTAGTTTATCCCTCAATCCATTATGAATTTTCCTTTCCTTAAATATTATTTACAACCCACCAAATTCTATTTTAATCCAAATTTATTTTTTTTACTTGATTCAAATTCAATCCAATATCATTAAACTTGGTTTTAAGTTAACTTCACTTTACTTTACCATCCAATTTTATTGACTCACAATTCATTTTCATTAACTTCACTGACAATTCAAATCGAATTAAATTTATAACTTGAGTTTAATTCCAAACTTCATCATTAACCCACAATTTAACTTTTATTTAACTTCATTAGGTTCTCATTACATATTTCCTTATCTATATAGCTCTTTCCCTATTTATAATCCAGTACTTGATTTTAAATCTCAAAATCTCTTCATTTCATTTTCTTAAGTTCAATCTACTTTATAAATTCAAGTTTGGATTTTCTTTCATTTTATTATCCAAAACTTCAAACAATATTTATTTTGGGTTTTGTATTCCATTTCCCAATTTTATAAGTCACAACTTATAATTTTACACATTTCCATACATTATAGGCTTGAATGTATTCATCTTTTATCTTTAACTCAAGCCTTATGCTTATTTATAACCCAAGCATATTTTATTCTGTGCATTTTTAACTCTTTTATAAATAGTTCTCATTCATCTATTTCAATCCAATCCATATCCAATTTATTTTTCTTTTATTCAGGTAAGAATCTAATTCCATTCAACAACTCAATTGAATTCTTATTCCAATTCAATTTTATTTTAACTCAGATTTATTTAATCTCAATTCGATTTCAACTTAATTCAAATACAACTAGATATTATTTTCAGCCTACTCAACTACTTCAATCCAGTTAAATTTTATTTCCCAATCCAAGTTAATTTCAGTTTTTTTTAGCTTTACACTTTTAATTCAAATTCCAACATTCAAAGCTTATATCTTCTTCCTGATTTAAAAATCATCTCAATTTATAAGCTTACATTTATCTCATCAGGATTTTTAAACACCCAACTTTTGTTTCAAATCATTTTGAAATCTCCAACATTTCAAATCACATTTCTCAAAATTCAAACCAATCCTGGTTTTATTCCCAACAAATTTCATTTGAGATTTCTAAAAACAACCAGCTTTTCTGAACAAATCAATTTTTGGCAGCAATCCGTCACTTAGAAATTCGAAAATGAATACTGATGATGCGGCCGTCATCATCAGAATTATTTCCCAATAATCCAAGTGATTTCAATGCTATATCACTTTCAAATTCCATTTAAAACAATTTCCTTTCGGAAATATCTCCAAAACAATTTGTGCTATTAAATATTTTCAAAACACTTCCAAAATCTCCGGGATTTAAATTTCCAAATCCTGCTTAAATCAATTTTCCATTTTATAATGAAGTTATTCCCTTAAATTTTAGTTATACTTCAATTTCTAGTTAAATTTTTATACAACGATGATAATACTTTAATATTATTCTTCCTAACATCCAAGCAACCACATATTAGCTAAAATAGTTTACAAAACTTTTATTTATATCAAAATATATTTTGGGTAAAATTATTTCAATCACCCACATTTAAAAAATACTGTGTCGATTATTCTATTTAAGTGTTTAGAAACCCCTTTGATACGTTGTCCAGACTGTGCCGACGAAGGTTCATATGCCACTCAATAAACCAATCAACACAATATTAAAATAATTTTATATCCACTAACAAATACGCACTCATATCTATTAATACGCTCAAACTAATTTTAGAGTACTACGGACTCTATTTGAGTAATTTCCCACCAGAGCCAAGGTTATCACCAACCTAAGCTCTGATACCAAGTGTAACAGTCCGCAAATCCGTACCCCTTGAGTCAACACTATTCTACAACACTCAACTCAAGTTGTACAGAAATACGAACCATTTGGGTTAAAGGAGAATAGGTAGAAGAAGAAAATAGAAAACAACAACAGAATCTAACCATCGCAGCGGAATAAAATATAGATGATCTTTACTCAAAATCAAATATATCTGCTTACATATTTTACATCATCAGAGTACATCAATCACAGCTCAACATCAATAACATTCAAATGGGTACAAAACAACTCAACACAGCGGAATATGTATATATATACAAGTACGGGAGTACGTATCGCCATCCTACTCGTCTCCTGAGCTCCACAGCATTACATCCTGTATCCTATAATACTCGGTCTGACCCGAGCATTATAGTTAAATAACACCCGAGTCAGTCTGGAATACCAGCGTGAGAAAATCACACTCAATTGATTATTAAAGTTTCAAAAATCCTTTGAAAACAAAAGCATCTCGTAAGACCACGCCACAAATAAACATGTCGGGTTTTTACCTTACGATAGCTAAAACAATTTTTATAGAAATCCTCTCATATTATAATAGGGTCTATATACAAATACTTATAAAATAGCGAAATTGTTACATCTATTAAATTCCAGCTACTAGCCACAGAGTGGGTAATACAAACAAAACTCGTACAAGGCTCGTAGGGAGAATGGATTTTCAACAATGACTAGGCACTGGGGTATCACCTCTCACGGTACGGGGCCTAGATCACCGTACCGAGGAGTACGCCCGCTCCCCTGCAACACAAGGTCGGGACTACCCCTTATTGGATAATCCCGAGTGAGATCACCCCGCGGTTGGGATCAGCAACCGCCCACTAAGCCGAAATAAAAAGGGACATCTAGACTGGGATGACCTCACCCTGCTTGGGTGCTACCCACCTAGCCTTGCTGCATAACCCCTGATTTTCAGTCATTCCCATTTGATGAGGCTTGAGGCTAAGCGTTACCTTTTTAGAACATATCTCTTAGAATGCCCATCGTCCCTGACGATGTTTCGCAAGCATTCATCCATACAAGTCCGTCCGGGGTTCGAAGGGAACCGAAGGCACTATTCCTACTACATCCATTTTGGAAATATCCTCAGGATTAGTAGCGACTAGCCCTTGCACTTCACTGCTCCATTTTCGAATCCAAAATCATTTTCACGAAACGTACAAACCGGATCGAAGTGGTTTTCGAGAAATAAATCTCGATCCCGGTCTCTTCGAAACGATCAACGCATTTGTCCAATATTGATAGTCGGTTATTTAACTATCAATTTATATTCACAAACATCCATCAAACAATAAATAATTTCTCAAATTATTTATCACAAAAATATCTTCTCAAGATATATTTTCACTTTTCAAATTCCTTTGAAAACAGTTTCCAAAACTACCTGCCTTTCTCAGAATAAATTCCAAGTATTTCTATTTCCACTAGAATCACCAAGCACAAAACTAGATTTTCTAAATTAATTTAAAACACTTTACTTTTAAAAATATACTTTAAAACATAAAAGTTAAAATTACTTTAATAATTTGTTAAAAATACATACTATATGAATATTTGAAAATAAGGTTACTTCATAAATATAAACTAGGTTTTCACCTTTTAAACAGAATTACTAAATCACTCTTTATAAATTATTACTATGGTAATAGATTTGAATAAATATTTACTTTAGAAATTTTAAACATTTAGAAATAAGTTTCCAAGAACATGCTTTGTAAAACGACATTAAACCTTTATTTTCTTTTAAAAACTTACTTTGAAAACGTACTTGGCTATCCAGAGAAATGTACTTCTCTTCACAAACTTTAAACATAAATCACTATTTATTTTAAAACAATTTTCCTCATTCCTTTAATAAATTCCCACCTTGAAATTTATTCTTCCAAATATCCAATTTCAAATACATAATCAATTTCCAAATTGATTTCCAATTTACTTCATTTATCCCAAAATCCTTTAATTTCAGATTTATTCCTTAATTATGATTTAAAATACTTTTAATTGAAATACCAATTTAGATTTCTCAATTTACTTCTTATTCCTTTAGATAAATTTAAAACTTTAAGTTTTAAAATAATTCTTTATTCCTCCAAAATAATATCTCTTGATTTACAATTCATTAATTACTGTTTATTCAAACCCCTTTCTTTTCATACTCGAAGTTATTTATTAGTATTTAACATACTTCTATTTCGTTCTCAATTCGTTTTTAATTTATTAAATTCTCTAAGATTATTTCGTTTACAAATTTACTTCCTTTATTTTCTTTCCAAAATCCAATTTATATATTTCTGGTAATTCATTATACCCAATATATCAAATCAAATCATATCATTCAATATTCCAACATTTCAACATAGAATATCAAGTAATCACAACAGCGAATATTAAATAATAAATGTTGAGGGATCCAGTTGGATCCCTCCAACCTGTTTCCCTGCATCCACAGACGTTAGCACAATAAGATATCAATTCCAGGATATACCATACTATAGCACATCAATCAATTTCAACCATTCGAACAATTATTTATTTTTAATCCTTCAAAATTTTTATTTAAATTAACTGAGTGAGATTAACTCACCTTTGATTTAATTTGCAATTCATCCAATCCGACTTGATTTTCCATGATTTCAGACCTTGTAAGAATAATTTATACAATTTATCAGATTATTTAATTGACTAAAAATTTATCCAATTGGTCATTTTCTTTTTAATAAAATCCAATCAACTAATGATTTAGTTTTAACCCTTTACAATATGATTTATTAACATCAAAGATAATCTACCAATAATTTACCACTAATTAAATTAACCAATAAGTTAATTTAAACTAACCATTTGGTTTTAAAATAATAACTTTAAAACATATATAGGTATATTTATTTTCTTTTGAAACTACATATATATATATATACCTATATAGAATTGATAAAAATATAACTTATATAATTTTTCAACATTTAAAAACCCTTTTATTTGTCAAAATCTTCTATATATATTTATATTATCCGTTTACTGTTTATCTATTTAAAATCAATATCTTAAACCTTACTGTAAAAATGATTTTTTTATTAACTATACTATCTCAATGTAAATCATTTAAATCAAAATAACTTATTGTAAATTATATATACATTTCCTGTACATATTCTCATATAAAATTTACTGCTAGATTTCCAAATTACCAAATACACATTTTAGTTTATAAAAATAAATGTTCAGAGTTTCCTATTTAAAATTCAAAACAAAAGAAAAAGAAAAGCAGCTCACCCCAATCTCACGTCAACGGCGAACCCCTTACCCCCACCGTAGGCCCACCCTACAACCAGCAACGCGCCCCCTTGCCAAACTTAGGAACCTTCCAAAGTTCGAAGTCGGGCAGCCTCCTGAATCCACATCTCGATTCGCGCCTCCCATTCGTGTCGTTGCCCCTAAATCCAACCCTAGTCGGCATCATCGCGCTCGAGATATGAATCTCCTCGTCACTTCAACATGTGCCACTGAAGTCGCGCGACTTCGACCGCGGATGCAAGCTCGACCGAATCCCCCCTTTCTCTTATCCACGAAGTCGAAAAGAAGAAAATCGAAAAAAGATGAAAAACAAATCGCGAATGAATCGCAAGTATTGGAGAGGGATCGCAGCCATTAATCTTTTTTTTTTTATCACGGCGAGGTTTTAGGGGAAGGAAGAAAAAGAAGTTCGAACTTATCGTGTTTTGTTCGTTTATTATATATTGTTTTTTTTTACACGGCTGAAAGCTTCCACTTGAAGCTTATCCTTCTATTTTATTATTATAATAATTATTATTATTTAATTCGAGCATTTTGATTGTTGATTGAACGGCTTAGAATTGGGAAAGTATGTAATTAAATGACAAAAAGATGGCGTATACAAGAAGCTTGATTAATTAAATTAAATTTCATTAGATTATTATCAATTAAATGTTCAGCGCGTTTATATATCGTACACTCACATACTAACTCCGATTAATACGAAATTTGAATTCCGATAGTAATTCAATATTGCGGACCCAATGGAACGGGTTTCGTCAAATTCCGAGACTGTGCCTAAGAAGGCTATTTTTAAATTTAATTTAAACGATACTAAATTTCAAAACTTAACAAACCATCCTTAAATTTGATTTCAACACTTCTATTCCCTTCAGTATTACCAATATAACTTTTATAAGCCTTCAATCTATTTTTAGCAGGCTTAAAATTCCAGATTCAACAATTTACCCAACTTCACTTATTTAATTTCTATTATTTAATTATCAAATAAATAGCGATATTTGTAATTCAAGTTAAGATTGCTCTATTTAATATTTAAAATCAATTAAATATCCAATTTCAAATGCCCAAAAATTCCGCGTCGTCACAAATGGCAGGGCTACCGGGTACCGCCCGTCACAGTACGTAGCCTATATCACCGTACCGAGGATCACTCCCAATCCCCTGCAACACAAAGCCGAAACCATCCCTTACTGGACAGTCCCGAACAAGACCACCCCGCAGATTGGCCGTCGCCAACTGCCACACAACCGAAATAAAAAGGGACCTCTAGACAAGGGTAAATCTCATCCTACTTGGGCATGACCCACTTAGCCTTGCTGCACCTCCCATGTTTTAGCTATTCCCGGTTGATGAGGCTTGAGGCTACGATTACCTTTATAGGACATATAAATCTTAGAATGCTCAACGTCCACCTGACGATGTTCTGAAAGCATTCAATCCATACAAGTTCGTTTTGGGTTCGAACGAAACCGAAGGCATTATCTCGTTACACTCATTTTGGAATCACCCTCAGAGCTAACGACAATAAACCTTGCACTCTGAATCTTCATCTTCATTTGAGATTCACGACCTAACGTTTAATTTGAATCAATGTGGTTTTCAGAATTCCAAATTTGAAAACCCGGTCCCGGTCTCATCGAGATCCAAACGCCATCTTAATGTCGAAGTGAATTTAGTTTGAACAATTAATTCAATTCATTATTATCTATATATGCACAAATAGATAATTCACATATTACAATAGATAATCACATTCTCATCATAACAGATAACCCATATCATCATCACAACAGATAATCATCACAACCAGATAATCATCACAAACAGATAATCCATATTATCACACTCTAACTAAGCATCCATATCATAAAGATATTACTCATCTCATTTCTGAGATCAAACCATTTAAAGAAATATCAATATCATCTATAAGCAATGATTTATTAACCATCATCTATAATTAATTGAAAATGAATTAAATTAATTACTTCTATCTCTAATTAATTTAAAATAAATTAAATTAATTACCACATCTATAAATCCTACTTATATATCCATTAATTAATTAACCTAGTTAATTAATCATTCTCTAAGTATTCAACTTGATTAAACACCTTTGATTAATCATTCTCTAATTACAATAAGTAATTAGTTTTTAATTAATTTCACAAAATTAATTAACCTTAATCATTAGTAATTAACATTTAATTACTTCATTTATTAATTAACTATAATTAATTACATTTATTCTTAATTAATTACATTAATTAATCACTTTATTATTAATTATCCTTTAATTAAACAATCCTTAATTACATCATTAATTATATTAATTAATGAGATCTGATTTATATTTAAATAAATTACTTTATTAAAATTAATTACATTTAGTAATTAATCTACAATTTAAAATACAATTATTAATCACCCTTGATTAATATCAATCCAGTAATTAACTACTCTTAATTACTCATAACAAATTAATTATCCCATAATTAATTATCTTCATAAATTAATCCCTTAATTAATTACAAAAGTAATTACCCAGATTACTTAATTAAAAATCATCTCTCACTAATTATCATTTATTACTTCCCAAAGTAATTATGCTCTATTAATTACATTAAGTAATTACTCTCATTAAATCATCAAATGATTCACTTAAATTAATTAAACTAAATTAATAAATTAAACAATTCACATTATCATAATTAATCATAATAGGTAATTAATCCTTTAATTACTTTTATCAAGTAATTATACTTAACAATTTACAATTGATTATATTCAATTAATTAATCTAATTAATTATCAAAATTAATCACATTAATTAATTACTTAAAATTTTTTTAGATAATTATCATTATAAATTAACAACATTTTCTTTAATTACTTTCTTAAGAAAAATTATCTTGGATTAATTATTATTAATCAACTCTAATTAAAAATTAATCTAAAACATTAATTAAAATCAATGATATAAGACATTCCTTAATTAAATTCTTTTATTATCTTAATTATTTATAAGATAATTCATTTACTTATTAATGACTTCATTAACATTCAAAATGTATTTGAAACTAAACATTTCTAAATTAAATTCAAATTCCATTTTAAAATTTAAGATTTAAAATGTTTAACTATTTAAACATTTATCCAAATTTTAAATATATTATTCCTTAAAATAAAAGTGAAGAACATTCAGTACTTATATAAGATGCTTATATAAAAGAAGTTTAAACAAAATTACTTAATTTTATTAAAAGAAAACAAGCTTAAAAATAAATTGATTATTTAACTTTTCAAATTTAAGTTAAACACTTCATAACTTTAATTCAAATATTAAAGAAAAGAATTTTGTCAAGTTTAAACATTTACTTGAAATCAAATTCATTTTTAAATCTACTTTAAAATATTTGAACTTGTTCAACAATTGAAAATATACAAAACTAGTCTAAATTCAAATTTCTGGATTCATAGAAAACTTGAGACCATATTTAGACTTGATTTTAAAACTTAATTTAAATCTTGCATAAATTTAAAATTTTCATTTTAAAAACTTTGAATTCAAAAGTTCACTTGAATTCAAATTTAAACTTTGCATTTAAAAACCCTGGTTTAAAAATTCCTTCTTTAAAATTTAAATTTCATTAAATTTTAAAAAAACTACATACTGAAAGGTTATAAAAACCTGAAGCTAACACCTACCCGAGACCACCGTTAATTACTTCGAGTCCACAACCTAATTGCTTCGAGTAAACAACTCGTTCTACTCGAGTAAAACTCGAGTCACCATTCTACACAGTCCCAAAAGTTCATCAGAACTTACATATGCACGGTGCATATGCACCGGCACTCTGGCAATCTCCAGCCACCCTAATCCACTTCACCAACACGCCGACCAACTTCCAACATGGATACGACCTTCAGATATTCCTCTACAGCTTGAAATCAAAATCCAGTAATCCAAGCCAACTGGAAACACCACCCAACAAACATTCCCAAACCTGTCATCAACTCGCGAATCCATCTCCGACCATCTGATTACCTACAACTCCGGCCAACCCTCCATCTACATCTCCTCTACCCATTCCTAGAGTCTTGCATCACTCGATGCAACAGAGATAAAAAGAAGCATCAAAACTTCGACCACCTAAAAACTAGGGTTAGAACCTGTAATGGACAATCACGGTCGCCGCTTCCATTAGAAAAATCAATCAGTAATTTTCCAGTGACCACTCACCTATCCTCCACCTTCAGGAAGAACCACAACATCTCAATACCACTAGATCACCAGATAAACCCAAAAATCCTCATTCTGTTCCACTCAGGCATGCTCATTCCACAGTAAATTTAAAAATGCGATTTTTGTTTTAAAATTCATGATTTCTAACATGCATTCAAGTTATAACCCTGATTTAATAATTTAGGAAGTTTGATATTTTTTCTTATTGAAAGTATTGTCTGTTATTGTTATTTTCAGAGGCAACAGTTCTTATTTTCTCTTGATTATAATTTGTAAACATAAATCTATATTAAACTAACGACTTTCATTTACATAATAAATCCTAACTGAGAATCAATTCAAGAGGTATTGGTTTTTTGTTCTATTTAAAATTTTAGTTTTATAAACAGAAATAGGTGATCATGTACCTGTAAACACATATATATATAAGTGTGTATATATATATACACTGAATATCTCTCACAATAAAATCATACAAAGCAAACTCATTTCTACCAATCCACATGCAACAGATAATTTTTGAACAACTTTTCAATTGTGAGGTTACTTATTAAGAAAAAGGAAGACAGAGAAATTTTAATTTTTGGGAAAACAGTTTGCAACTTGAAACTTGAGTACTGGAAACTTGTTTTAGAATTGATTTCAGAAAGAAGAACTGTCTTTAAAAATAGAAGTTTACTCACTTTTTTTATAGAAGAAGCAGAGAATACTCAGATACATTATCCTAGCACTGCAATTTGAATTTCCTGAAACAGATTTGAATCTGCTTATTGAATCTGCTGATTTCAAGTTGAAAATCTGGGTTTTGCATTAACTAGTTGAAGTTGATTTGCAAGTTGAATCTGGGATTTACTTCCAATGAATTACTAGCTGATTTGTAGTTGATTTTAAACTGCATGCTGACCCCAATTCTTCCTTGCTTAGAGTTGAAGTTGAAATTTCAAATTGATGTTGAAAATTGGAGCAGATTGTTTGCAGATTTTTAATAGATTTGGGTTTTGCAGATTTTAGATAGATTTGCGTTTGGGCTTGAATTTCTTTTCTAAAATCTGATTTCAGATTTCTCATTTGAAGATAAATGGTTTGAATGAAATGAATTGTTAAGTTTTCTTACCTACAATAATTAATTTCAAAAATAAACTAATATTGCCACTTGTTACCTTATAGTGTAGATTAATTTACAAGTGTCCTCTTATTAGTTAAATGTTTAACACATGTACAATTTAATATTAAAGAAATTCCTTAATTTCATAAATATTTTTAAATTCTTTCTAAATCAATTTCTTATTTAATTTAACATGTTTTTCTATATTTGGCCTTTGAACGAATACATGTAAACCTTCTTTATAAAATTACACATTTTAATGTTTGTCTGAATATTTTTAAAATAATATTTTTTTTTAAAACCAAATTTTCAAGAAAGAAAATTTAAAATGAAAAAGAACATTGATTTATATTTTATTCCAAAGTTTCAACTAAAATATTATACTCTAATATATAAGAACTAAGTCTATTTCAAAAGAAAACAATTTTTAAAAGAAAACAAAATAATTTTTTTTATAAAATACAATTTAAACTATTATATTCATAAACAAAATAAATATTTACTTTAATTTCTTTTGAAGATATAAGATAGATTTTTAAAACAAACTTTTGAAAAGTTTCTATACTAATTTAAATCAATTTTACCAATTCACAAGTTATACATATATATATATATATATATATATAATAATTTGAAAATATTTTTATTGGATTTAAACTTAAATTAAAATCAAATTCTCTATTTACAATGTATTCACATATATATATATATATATATTATAAATAAAGTATTCTTTAAATAAGCTTAGAAAGATAATTTTATCATTTAAATAAATCTTAACTTTTGAAAAGAATAAAATTCTCAAATACAAAATTATCATTATTATAAATTTTGAAAAGAATATCATTTGACAAACTAAATAATTATTAGTTTTCAAAAGATAATTTTTTTTTGAATTAGATTATTAAATCAATATTTCACATTTTAAAATAATTATTAATGGAAATTATTAAATAAATATTGCCTAAATTTCCGGTACATCACATTCCCCCCCCCCCCCTTAAAAGAATTCCGTCCCCGAAATTTAAAAGCAAAGGTAATTTAATAATCCCATACAGATTTTAATTTTAAAATAGCAAACATATGCTATCAACAAAATACTAGCAACCATAGCAAACAATTCAAACAAACAATTCTAACTATCCAGACAAAATTTTGGATATGATTCCCTAGAGTTTCCCAGGTACAAACACCGGGACACTCGCTCTACAGAATCTAAACTAGCTACACCACTCAGATCTAGAGCTCCTATATATCTAGATCTACAAATCTAAACAGGATACTGGACCATAGACAAGTCCTGATTAACTTCCAAATCTCTCAATACTACTGATTCTAAAACCAATGATAAACCATACACGTACTCCCTCGGAGATACGTGAAATACATAACAAATTCCAGCCATTCGAACTGGAAATTCAATCCTGTAGACCAAACACTTAACTCTTAAGAGAAAATAGAAAGATCCAATACTCTTATCCACAAATCTCTCATAACGATCCTGGGTTGCCTTCAACCTTCTTGATCAATCCAATCTTCGCAGATGCTTCACGGAACAAATCTGGACAAGAAAAAATGATTTCCAGATCCTACTCAACAAAATGGTTCTCCTAAGATCCATCAAAATCCACCACACAAACTCTACTACACAGACATCAGAAGACTTCAAACATACTGCTCCTATTCGGAAAATAGAACAGATGCACAAGACAACCAAGCCTCCAGATTTAAAATGAATTTCCTGTAGAAATCCTCTGATCCAAGACAAAACTCAAATTCCCAATGAATCGGGTGCCGCTTCTATTCTGGAATAGCTGCCACCATGCTTCTGCTGCGCAACTCTGATTTTGAAAATGCTATAGATGAACACAAGTATAAACTTGATCAACTTATCCCGAAAACATTGTTCATCAAATTCCATAAAATCTCAGTGACTTATCCGATTCGGTCACAAACCCAACTGCAAAAATTCTATCAGAAAACTGGATCCGATCAATCATGCCAGCTTAAACAGATCTCTCTCTCAAAGAGCCCCCCTACTAAGCTGAACCACCGTTAAAGCTTCAAGAACCAAGTCGAAACAGAACTCAATCTCTCGGTGTGGATGCAAATCTTAACTCCTTCGAAGATATCCAGAAAAATACCAAACCACTTCGATAACGCTAACATCCTCTAGAGATGCTTCAATCCAAACAAAGATTACTCAGAGAACTTACGAACCATCGCAAGTCACTTTTGTGATTCTACATAGCTCAGATTCCAAGAAACCATTCTCTCTTCAACAATCAGAACTGCTAAAGCCTTCTAACCAAAAGAAGAAACTAGCGGTCCACCTTCAACCACAAACATCACACCCAACTGAGCTTTCAGAAGAAATGGACAAGCTTCACCATCTGCCCGGCCTATTGACAAAAGATCACAAAGACTTCTGAACCAACGAAGAAACAGGCCTCACTGCTGCTACTATTGCCAAAAGACATTCTTATCCAAAAGCTCATCAAATCACAAAGCTACATCAGCCACTTCCACAACAAAGCCTTCAGTAGACAGATATCTCTCAGGAAACTCGACTTCAAACCAAGCAAAAAACACTCTGCCAAACTGAGTCTCAAACTCAAATACAGACAGAACTCCTTCCTAAGGTTGCTAAGATACCATCGCTGGCTTCAGTGCTCCCAACTGATCCAAGCTCAAGAAAATCCACTCACACGAGTGCAACCAAGCTTACAATCCAAAGATAAACCCCGAACCTTGAAAAGATTTCCTTCAGAGATCGGTGAAATCCTTCACACCAACTGCAAAACTACTCAAGATGCCCAATACTGCCCTAGCAGATCACTTCCAACCTCAAACACTTGGACTCCAACCATTGGTAGTTGTGTTACACACACCACTACCCAATCTACCTCTATTACTTATATTGGAAAACCCGAACAGGTAACCCAATCAAATAGGTAGAAATATATATATATATATATATATATATATATATATATATATATATATATATATATATATATATTCAACATTACAAATGCGCTCTCTCAAGATAGACACCACCCAGAGTCTAGGTATTCACTCAACCTAGCGCTCTGATGCCACAATGTAACGACCCGCCTTTCATTCCATAGAAAGACGCATCATTAAGATGAAAGAAAGGGATAGAAAAGATAAAAGATAGGAAAGAAAGAAACAAACAACATCAGAATCTCACAGCGGAACGAATAAATTATATTACATCACATAAAACATTACATAGTATCATATACATCAGAGTTATACAGCTAATACAACACAAACTAGACAGTTATATAACATCTGTCTAGCAATTACAATTCAATTACATCAGAGAAAACAGATACAACTCAAACATAGAGGAATCACTATACATATCTACACGCTGAAGCCTCCTGCTCCATATCTCCTCAGAACTCGTCAAAGCAATCCTGAATCACTTGACTACTCACACATAATATGAGTACCCACGAGTTTAATAAAATAGAAAATAAACACTCGGGTCAGACATGGGTCTGGTGTGAGTAAACGGGTTTAAAAGTTGCTTACTTTGAAAATCCTTTGAAAACAAAAGGTATCACGTAAGACTTCCCACACATAAACATGGAAAAGTTTTTCCCTTACGCTAACCAAAACATTTGATAGGAAATTCAGTGATACTATAATAGTGTCTAGGGTTTTCAAGTAAATAAGAAATAGCCGAAATTGTTACATTCATTAAATTCCAGCTACTAGCCACAAAAGTGGGTAATACAAACAAAACCGTAGGGTCTCGTAGGAAGAATGGGTTTCCATCAATGGCAGGGCTACCGGGGTACCGCCCGTCACAGTACGTGGCCTAGATCACCGTACCGAGGATCACTCCCAATCCCCTGCAACACAAAGCTGGAACCATCCCTTACTGGACAGTCCCGAACAAGACCACCCCGCAGATTGGTCGTCGCCAACTACCACACAACCAAAATAAAAAGGGACCTCTAGATAGGGGTAAATCTCGTTCTACTTGGGCATGACCCACTTAGCCTTGCTGCACCTCCCATGTTTTAGCCATTCCCGGTTAATGAGGCTTGAGGCTATGATTACCTTTATAGGACATATAAATCTTAGAATGCTCATCGTCCACCTGACGACGTTCTGAAAGCATTCAATCCATACAAGTTCATTCTGGGTTCGAACGAAACCGAAGGCATTATCTCGTTACACTCATTTTGGAATCACCCTCAGAGTTAACGACAATAACCCTTGCACTCTGAATCTTCATCTTCACTTGAGATTCATGACCTAACGTCTAATTTGGATCGATGCGGTTTTTGAAATTCCAAATTTGAAAACCCGATCCCGATCTCATCGAAATCCAAACGCCATCTTAATGTCCAAGTGAATTTAGTTTGAACAATTAATTCAATTCATCATTATCTATATACACACAAATAGATAATTCACATATCACATTAGATAATCACATTCTCATCATAACAGATAACCCGTATCATCATCACAACAGATAATCATCACAACCAGATAATCATCACAAACAGATAATTCATATTATCATACTTTAACTAAGCATCCATATCATAAAGATATTACTCATCTCATTTCTGAGATCACAACCATTCAAAGAAATATCAATATCACCCATAAGCAATGAAATATTAACCATCATCTATAATTAATTTAAAATGAATTAAATTAATTAATTTTATCTCTAATTAATTTAAATTGGATTAAATTAATTACCACATCTATAAATCCTGCTTATATATCCATTAATTAATTAACCTAGTTAATTAATCATTCTCTAAGTATTCAACTTGATTAAACACCTTTGATTAATAATTCTCTAATTACAATAAGTAATTAGTCTTTAATTAATTTCAAAAAATTAATTAACCTTAATCATTAGTAATTAACATTTAATTACTTCATTTACTAATTAACTATAATTAATTACATTTATTCTTAATTAGTTACATTAATTAATCACTTTATTATTAATTATCCTTTAATTAACAATCCTTAATTACATCATTAATTATATTAATTAATGATCTCTAATTTATATTTAAATAAATTACTTTATTAAAATTATTTACATTTAGTAATTAATCTACAATTTAAAATACAATTATTAATCACCCTTGATTAATATCAATCCAGTAATTAACTACTCTTAATTACTCATAACAAATTAATTATCCCATAATTAATTATCTTCATAAATTAATCCCTTAATTAATTACAAAAGTAATTACCCAAATTACTTAATTAAAAATCATCTCTCACTTATTACATTCCAGTAATTATCATTTATTATTTCCCAAAGTAATTATGCTCCATTAACTACATTAAGTAGTTACTCTCATTAAATCATCAAATGATTCACTTAAATTAATTAAACTAAATTAATTAATTTAAAAAAATCGCCTTATCATAATTAATTACAATAGGTAATTAATCCTTTAATTACTTTTATCAAGTAATTATACTTAACAATTTACAACTGATTATATTCAATTAATTAATCTAATTAATTATCAAAATTAATCACATTAATTAATTACCTAAAAAAATTTAGATAATTATCATTATAAATTAACAACATTTTCTTTAATTACTTTCTTAATAAAAATTATCTTAGATTAATTATTATTAATCAACTCTAATTAAAAATTAATCTAAAACATTAATTAAAATCAAATAATTAAGACATTCCTTAATTAAATTCTTTTATTATCTTAATTATTTCTAAGATAATTCATTTACTTATTAATGACTTCATTAACATTCAAAATGTATTTTAAACAAAACATTTCTAAATTAAATTCAAATTCCACTTTAAAATTTAAGATTTAAAATGTTTAACTATTTAAACATTTATCCAAATTTTAAATAAATTATTCCTTAAAATAAAAATCAAGAACATTCAGTACTTATATAAGATGCTTATATAAGAAAATTTAAAACAAAATTACTTAATCTTATTAAAAGAAAACAAGCTCAAAATTAAATTGATTATTTAACTTTTCAAATTTAAGTTAAACACTTCATAACTTTAATTCAAATATTAAAGAAAAGAATTTTGTCAAGTTTAAACATTTACTTGAAATCAAATTCATTTTTAAATCTACTTTAAAACATTTGAACTTGTTCAACAATTTAAAATTTACAAAACTGATCTAAATTCAAAATTCTGGATTCATAGAAAACTTAAAACCATATTTAGACTTGATTTTAAAACTTAATTTAAATCTTGCTTCAATTTAAAATTTTCGTTTTAAAAACTTTGAATTCAAAAGTTCAATTGAATTCAAATTTAAACTTTGCATTTAAAAACCCTGGTTTAAAAATTCCTGCTTCAAAATTTAAATTTCATTAAATTTAAAAAAAATTGCATACTGACAGGTTATAAAATCCTAAAGCTAACACCTACCCAAGACCACCCTTAATTACTTCGAGTCCACAACCTAATTGCTTCGAGTAAACAACTCGTTCTACTCGAGTAAAACTCGAGTCACCATTCTACACAGTCCCAAAAGTTCATCAGAACTTACATATGCACGGTGCATATGCACCGGCACTCTGGCAATCTCCAGCCACCCTAATCCACTTCACCAACACGCCGACCAACTTCCAACATGGATACGACCTTCAGATATTCCTCTACAGCTTGAAATCAAAATCCAGTAATCCAAGCCAACCTGGAAACACCACCCAACAAACATTCCCAAACCTGTCATCAACTCGCGAATCCATCTCCGACCATCTGATTACCTACAACTCCGGCCAACCCTCCATCTACATCTCCTCTACCCATTCCCAGAGTCTTGCATCACTCGATGCAACAGAGATAAAAAGAAGCATCAAAACTTCGACCACCTAAAAACTAGGGTTAGAACCTGTAATGGACAACCACGGTCGCCACAGCCACTAGAAAAATCAATCAGTTATTTTCCAGTGACCAATCACCTCTCCTCCACCTTCAGAAAGAACCACAACATCTCAATACTTCTAGACACCAGATAAACCCAAAAATCCTCATTCTGTTCCACTCAGGCATGCTCATTCCATAGTAAATTTAAAAATGCGATTTTTGTTTTAAATTCATGATTTCTAACATGCATTCAAGTTATAACCCTGATTTAATAATTTAGGAAGTTTGATATTTTTTCTATTGAAAGTATTGACTGTTATTGTTATTTTCAGAGGCAACAGTTCTTATTTTCTCTTGATTATAATTTGTAAACATAAATCTATATTAAACTAACAACTTTCATTTACATAACAAATCCTAACCGAGAATCAATTCAAGAGGTATTGTTTTTTTTTTCTATTTAAAATTTTAGTTTTATAAACAGAAACAAGTGATCAGGTACCTGTAAACACATATATATAAGTTTATATATACGTACATCGAATATCTATCACAATAAAATCATACAAAGCAAACTCATTTCTACCAATCCACATGCAACAGATAATTTTTGAACAACTTTTCAGTTGTGAGGTTACTTATTAAGAAAAAAGGAAGATAGAGCAGTTTTAATTTTTGGGAATACAGTTTGCAACTTGAAACTTGAGTACTGGAAACTTGTTTTAGAATTGATTTTAGAAAGAAGAACTGTCTTTAAAAATAGAAGTTTACTCACTTTTTTTATAGAAGAAGCAGAGAATACTCAGATGCATTATCCAAGCATTGCAATTTGAATTTCCTGAAACAGATTTGAATCTGCTTGTTGAATCTACTGATTTCAAGTTGAAAATCTAGGTTTTGCATTAACTAGTTGAAGTTGATTTGCAAGTTGAATCTGGGATTTACTTCCGATGAATTACTAGCTGATTTGTAGTTGATTTTAAACTGCATGCTGACCCCAATTCTTCCTTGCTTAGAGTTGAAGTTGAAATTTCAAATTGATGTTGAAAATTGGAGCAGATTGTTTGCAGATTTTTAATAGATTTGGGTTTTGCAGATTTTAGATAGATTTGTGTTTGGGCTTGAATTTCTTTTCTAAAATCTGATTTCAGATTTCTCATTTGAAGATAAATGGTTTGAATGAAATGAATTGTTAAGTTTTCTTACCTACAATAATTAATTTCAAAAATAAACTAATATTGCCACTTGTTACCTTATAGTGTAGATTAATTTACAAGTGTCCTCTTATTAGTTAAATGTTCAACACATGTACAATTTAATATTAAAGAAATTCCTTAATTTCATAAATATTTTTAAATTCTTTCTAAATCAATTTCTTATTTAATTTAACATGTTTTTCTATATTTTGCCTTTAAATGAATACATGTAAACCTTCTTTATAAAATTATACATTTTAATGTTTGCTTGAATATTTTTAAAATAATATTTTTTCTAAAACCAAATTTTCAAGAAAGAAAATTTAAAATGAAAAAGAACATTGATTTATATTTTATTCCAAAGTTTCAACTAAAATATTATACTCAAATATATAAGAACTAAGTCTATTTCAAAAGAAAACAATTTTTAAAAGAAAACAAAATAATTTTTTTATAAAATACAATTTAAACTATTACATTCGTAAACAAAATAAATATTTACTTTAATTTCTTTTGAAGATATAAGATAGATTTTTAAAACAAACTTTTGAAAAGTTTCTATACTAATTTAAATCAATTTTACCAATTCACAAGTTATACATCGATATATATATAATAATTTGAAAATATTTTTATTGAATTTAAACTTAAATTAAAATCAAATTCTCTATTTACAATGTATACACATATATATATTATAATAAAATATTCTTTAAATAAGCTTAGAAAGATAATTTTATGATTTAAATAAATTTTAACTTTTGAAAAGAATAAAATTCTCAAATATAAAGTTATTATTATTATAAATTTTGAAAAGAATATCATTTGACAAACTAAATAATTATTAGTTTTCGAAAGATAATTTTTGTTTGAATTAGATTATTAAATCAATATTTCACATTTTAAAATAATTATTAATGGAAATTATTAAATAAATATTGCCTAAATTTCCAGGACATCACAGCTCCACTCCCCGATCGCCAGAACTCCACCCTCACGTCGAAATCGAATTCGAGCTCGAGATTGAAACCTGGAAACACATACGAAAAACTTCCACCATCCTGGCAACGCATCGCTCTAGATGCCTCGACCACCGGAGGTGCTGAAATTCCGGTCACGACCTCGTTAACTCACCCGCTTCCAACCCCCAAAAGCACGCGACACTCGATCAGTCACAGGCGGACAACGAATCTAACTACCCGATCTTGCTGAAACTAGGTTAAAAATTTTCAAAACCTCGCCGCCTTCCACGTCGAACTGGAGCCCTTCCCCCCATTTTTCTTAGGCACACATTACTCCCCTCTACCTTCACACGAAACCCCGAGGTCCCTCAATGACGAGATCATATAATTCATCAAAACAAAGAAGTTCGAACAAACAAAAACTGCTCTTGAATTTTTGATCTAAAAATTATAAATCTTGCTTTAAAAATCATATTAAAGTATAATAATCCCATTTATACACCTGAATTCATGAATTATGAAGTTCGAATTTCTTGTTTATTTGCAGTTAGCTGTGTTGTCTTGCTTTCCAGAGAAAGTTAAACATTGTTTTAACTTATATAAATTTTTAATCTCAAGTTTATACTATAACAACCAGTTTTCATTTTGATTCTAAGTCCACACATATACCTAATTTACTGACAGCAATACACAAATGAAAATGCAACAAATAAAATTGAGATTTCTTACCTTGAAACCTCAATCAAAGCTAGAAAATGTGAGTTTTGATACTCACCTTATATTTGTTTCAGCGAATTAGATTTGCAAGCTTGAATCTTCTACCATGAATTAGTTACAGAAAACTGAAACTGTTTAAAAGGTTTCAATTGATTAATTTTCCACAAAAATTTGGAGAGATTGAAATTTGGGTTTTAGGTTTCAAGGGAGAAATAGGTGTCAGCTTCTTTCTGGTTTCTCTCCTTTTACAATTTACTGTATATTCCAATTTCTAAGAAGAAGATTATTTTCTTCTTTGTTAGGATGGTTAATGGGCTTAGACCCAAAAAGAAACAATTAGCCTATAATACTAATTAACACTAAAGCACATATATTTTACCCAAAACAACATATATTCTCAAGTTTTCAATTTTATATAAAATCAAACTAACATGTTTTATGTTTACAAAATATTTTACCATATATAAAAGTTATTTTAACCATTTAAAATTATTTTTATCATTAAATTCTCATTTTTAATTAAATACTTCAATTATAACTTTTATTCAAATAAATCAATATTTTAACAGCAAAAATTACATAAAATCACTTCTCTTGTTTATTTTGTCTTAGCAAACCATGTTAAAAATATTTTACATCCAAATGTTATTTTTAAACAATATTACACCCTTTTCTTTATAAAATACATCATAATAAATTTTAATACTTCATTAAAATTTACCAAACTTAACATTTGGCAATAATTTGCAAAATTATTGCATTTTATCAAATGAAAACCATATAATGTTCATTTTTATCACAAACAAACATAATAAAGTTTTCATACTTTATTCCTAACATTTTACATTTATTTCCAATATTATTTACTTATTTCAACAGATTATTATTGAATTAAATTCTTTTATCTCACTTAATTAATTCAATTAATACCAAATTGACATATTACCATTATTCATCATTTATTACCAACATTAACATCTTAATTCCGTTTTTATTTATTGAAAACTCATTATTTATTCAAAATGAACAGTTTTAACAAATTCTCTATCTCCAATTTATTTTATTTCCCTATTATTAAATTATACTACCATTATAATTTAATTTTTGCAGGTAATCACCAAAACCAAGGTTGTTACAGACTCCCACCCTTATAAAAATTGCGTCCTCGCAATTTCAAGAGAAGAGTTGTATTCAACACAATTATTTCATCTAGCAAAGGAAGATAGATAGGCTTGAGTTTAAAATTTCTCACCATCAACACAAGATGATAAAATTACAAGATAAAATTTCTTGATTAATTCTATGGTTTCCCAAGTGTAGGCATTGGGATTATCGAACCATTGATTTTAAAATAGGAGTAATTGGCCATAATTTCGAAGACGTCATACCTTTGAAACAAGAACACGGACATAATGCTACATAAAAGATTAATCGAGTGAGATTGATTTCTCAGAAGCTTCTAGAAAGAGTCAGAATTTTAACATAACTTTATCCCGATTCTGACCAACTAGATAATTACTGACATAACCTTCTGTGTGTCACTATGAAAGGAATCACGTAGATAAAAGATTGACAACAGTAGAGGTAAACAAGAGGTAGGTGGTTTCTTTAATACCACCAACCCAAATGACCGCGTAAATGTAAGTTGTTAGATAATTGTGCAAAGGCAAAAAAAAACTCAAGGAATGGATTTTTATACTCCTATTTTACTAAACAAATATTCTTAAAGTTTTCCAACCCATTATCTTTCAGATTTAAAATTCTAAATTTTCAACACTTGAAAATTTTCAAAATTTCTTACTTAGATATTAAATTTAAATTCATTACTCTTTATTAGAGTAAATAAAGTTTAAGTTGTTTATTGTCTAATTCTTCCATAGGTATACTCTAGTTTGCAACATGTTGTTTTCAATTTATTTCTCAAATTTTCTAAGTGTTAGAAATTTTCGAAAAAATCGGCGGAGTCTCCTTTTTACGGAGGGCCATATACAGTATTACAAAAATGATTTATATAATATACATCGACCATTAGTCAGAAACACAGAATATATATCATCATTTAACACTTTAAAATTAATCCAAAAACATACCTTCCTTTTTAGCATATTTAAAGCATGTTAGCATAAACTTATATATATATACATTTTTGCTCAAAATATAGTCGAACCATCCTTTTTCACCTGTACTTAACTCAAATAGATGATATTAGTTCATATTCATAAATAAAAAGTGCCACACTTAATTATTAAGGGGAAATAAATCAATTTCATTTTAGACGTGCTGTAACGAAGAGATGTTTTGACCTAGCAAACAATAAAATCTGAGTAACTTTATAAAATGAAAGTTCTTCTACTCAATCTAAGAATTTCAGAGATAAAAAGATCATCAAAATCGTATTTACGATTTGAAAGTTACGTTAAATTTACTTTCAGCTTAATCTTAGAGAATTTTGTAATAGGGTAGAACTGTCTATCAAACTTCAAACTTATTTTAGACTCAGTAAAACCAAAATCTTTAAAAGTGGTAAAAATAAGCTTTATAGCTTACTAAAACCTCTTTTGTTTGCAAAAAGATTGAGCTCATTTGGAGTTATAAATCCAAAGTTATCGCTGTTTTAGTACAGCACTTTTCTAAATGAAATTTCAGCTTTTAAACCATTTTAAGCTCAAACTGCATTTTTAAGCAAGCTTTTTGCTACATCATTTATTAAATGATTTTTTTTTCGGAAAGCTAAGACATACAAAATTATGATCAACTTATGTAATCATCATAAAACATTATTATTAAGTGGAAATACTTTCATTACACTCCAAAATCTAGCTTTAAAAACAATTAACTATGAAAACACATTTTGGAAGAGATAACTAACCTCTTTCATTATCAAGAAACGATTATTGATTATCCATCAAAACAAATTTTTGGGATATATTTATAAAGTTTAAATTTATTCACACAATTTAGAATGATTATACTAAATGAATTATTTATTTACCAAAACAATCCAAATTCACATTTCCACTAGTCACAAAAATTAAATTTCCATCTAATTATCAACATAAAACTAATTAAAGTTGATAATTAATTTAAACTTTTTTCAAAAGAATTGTGCAATTTCAAACCCATAAGTTTTAATACCATTTAAGTTTACAACAAAAACTAGTTCACCAATTTATACTAAATGTTCTAAACCAACACTTCTTTATTTTCTCTTAAGATAGAGTTTTATATCCATCTTTTACTATTACTCAAATAAATAAGTGGCAATTTTTTTTTTATAGTCATCATTAATAGCTGGTACTAAAATGTTCAGTTAATATTTTAATTTTCCAACCCAAAGATTCTTTTACCATAAGTACATCATTTTGTTAATCAAAGAATCAAATGATCTTTATTCTAATTAAGACATCCCCTTAATTAGAATTATTTACTTTTACTTACAAAAATTACCATATTCAATTTCATAAATTTCAAAAATTTGATGGTACTACCTCGCCATTGATTCATAGTGAACGACCTCATCGATTGGCTGCCGAGTTGATCGAATGATCAAAACTGCCCCGCCACTAATCCAACACTCACTATGGTTCATTCGTTTAATTAAACATTAAAAATAAAATTAATACTCTGCCATATTAATTACTTTCAAAATTTACTTATTAAAACTCAATTTACCATGTCCGGCTGTCTCATCAAAGTGTTTAGGAAATCCCTATCGATAACGTTGGCCAGACGCATCGATTCTTAATGTGCTAGACGGACAACCCAGCACAAAAATTTATTTTCTTTAAAAGAAATACCTCATGTATAATACTTAAAATATTATTTGTTGTTCTCAAAACCAAAATCCAATTTCTCTCAAAACTTATCTTCAATTTGAAAGATTTGAAAATTCAATTTGGGAATTCTACGGAATAAAATATATTCCTAGACATATCCCAATTATCTACTTCAAAAAATACAAAAAAGGCTAAGGACCAGAGATTAAGGAATTTGTAACACTTGTACTATACTTGGATGTATCGTCATATATGCTTCTGTTATGTGTTTGTAATATTTTGTTCTGAACTTAAGTAGATTGAGAGAAAAAGAATTTTTAATCAAAAAAAATGTTTGTTTATGAACTTAAAACAGAGACATATTCAAACATCAGTCTGCACACAAACTCCATCACAAAGAACCCACATATAGATATAGATGCAAACTTACGTATTTACAGACATATAGGTGCAACAGATTTTTATACTTTTCAATTCAAATTTTTTTAAAGTAGTGTTACTCACTGTGGTTTGAGGCTGAACAGAGCCTTTTATGTAGAAACAAGCTTGAATTTTTGCTAGCTGAAACCTCTTTTTGATCTCTGGTTGCATGGATTTGTTTGATGTTTTAAATGGAATGTTGTTTGAATTTTCAAGCTGTTGTTTACTTCAGTTTAACATAGCTATGAATGAACGATCTGATGAAGATATATGGGAAAGCAAGTTTACTGGTTGATGTTATTATTTGTACAAGTGATGTTATGTATATTTGTACAACGCAGGGTAGATATTAGTTGGTTTGTACAAAATAAGATCCGAGATCTTTTTCTTTGGAGGCTGAAAGCAAATTTTGAATGGATGGCATTTAATGCCTTGTCACCTTTCATGTTTACACATATCTTTGCTGTCTTGTTTATAAGCTTGCATATTATATTACTTATCCAATTCTGTTTGTTACATTGTATTGACTAAGAGATTTCCTTTTCTACTTTGGTGGCTGCAGCTTTATTTTGGTGGGGTGAAATGATTTGTATTTTGCGTGCTAAGATTTTGTATTTATTAACTCTTGTCTTCTTTCATACTTTAATGTATTTGCACTGTCTTGTTTTGCAAGCTTGTAGATATTGATATTTTTATTTGTCCATACTTGTCTTTATTTGCTTCTACATACTTATATCTTTATCTTTTCTTTTGTCTTTGCTTTGTAATATAAATGAAGTTCTAAAATGAACATATCGTTTGAATTTATTTATGTATTTATTTTATTTTAAATAATTTTGAAAGACTTTATTTTAAATTTTCAAACCATAGTTTTTTTTCAGAATAAACACACACACACACACACATATATATATATATATATAAATTTGAAACAACCATTTCTATTTATATTAAAATCCATTTGTAAAGACATTACATTATTAACATTGTTTAAAAATAACTCATTATTAAATTAAAACAATTTATAAAAGAAACTATCTCTTTATTAATAAATAACATATTTTATTTGAATTTGGAAAATCTCAAATCGACTAACCAATTATTTTCACAATTTTTAATCAAAAATTAAATTAATTATCAATTTAAATTTAGTCAAAATCTGGGAACGTTACAATTTGTTAAATCCATTTGATTTGTTTATTACTTTACCAAGAAAACGGATGTATATACGTATAAAAGAAACGAATAAATTTATTTCTTTTTACACATTATTTATTACTTAATTTAAAAGTATATAACCAATTTAAAACTAACAAAATTGGAACAAATCTTGTACAAATATATACAGTTTAAATCAAAGATTTGGAAGTTAAAATTTAAAATTTCAATTAAAGATAAACTTTAACCCAAAATCAAAATTACAGAAATTGTTTATATTTATTACAATTTGGGCAAATGATTTATAATCAATTCAACAAATTTCTAAAATTCAAATTTTTAAGAAATCAAACACCAAAGTTTTAAATAAGATGAATAAAAATACAAAATTCAATTAAATATGTAAATAAAACCATTCAAAATTATTAAAATTTTACGGGTCGAAATTATTAAAATTTTACGAGTCATTACATACTCCAATAATTTCTCCCTTATCCTAGTTTTCACGGGTTGACTAGGAACCTACTATCCCTTGCCAGTATCTTTTATTCTTATCCTAGTTTTCATGGGTTGACTATGAACCTATTGACATCTGTCAATAACTTAATCTGGACATAGTTTTCATGGGATCATTATGAACCAACTGGCACTTGGAACCCATTCTTTATAACATAGTTTTCATGGGGCCATTATGAACCTATTGGTAACTCCAGTAACTTTCTAATCATAGTTTTCATGGGATCACTATAAACCTATTGACATCTGTCAATAACTTAATCTGGACATAGTTTTCATGGGATCATTATGAACCAACTGGCACTTGGAACCCATTCTTTATAACATAGTTTTCATGGGGCCATTATGAACCTATTGGTAACTCCAGTAACTTTCTAATCATAGTTTTCATGGGATCACTATAAACCTGTCTCCCTAACAACTTCCATATTTAGGCATCCTATATTCTGATCTCCCTGACCTCTTGGATGCAATTCCACTCATCCATGAGTTTAACCAATTTATATTCACTACTAGGTTAACCATGCTGGTTCTTCTACCCTTTATCCCTAAGATACCATTATGTTTCCATTATAAAGTGAATATATTTATATTTGAAGAAGCATACTTAATAACATAACAATACCTCTCCAGTGGGTTTAATATAAAACATGGTTAATCCCTTTAACCTATTATTTTATTAAGGAAAGCTTCTTCTCAAAACCATTACAAGAACTCCTTTAATTTAGCCGTGGGTTTCTCCTCTTAAGAAAATATTTTGGGATTTAAAAACTTTTGACACCTTCGAAACCTTGCTTTCGACTTCATAGGATGACCTCCTTCGAAAGCATTAAAATCTATCTTCAAAACATTAGGCTCATGCCTTTCTATCGCTTTAAAACCTTCCTTTCGAAACCTTTATATTGTATTAAAGTATTAACATACAACTTTATAAGCATAGCTTCGAAACCATTTAAAAGTACCTCTTTCAAAACCATTGGAAGTAACCCTTCCGAAACCAATGAAAGTCCCCCCTTCGAATCCATTGGGTTTATACTTAAAATATTGTTTAGGTCAAAGTGAATATATGCAAAATCATCTCTTTGAAACCATTCTTTATCATATAAAAATATTGAGGAAAACATAATGGCTTCGGCGCTATCCCTTTCGAAAGCATAAAACATCTGGGTAAAATATTGGATAGTTGGCTTCGAAACCCCTTTCGAAATCATTTCCATTGAAATCACTAACCCCTTCTGAAAGCTATTGGAAATAGCTTATATTTATAAAAACACAAGAACCTGTCGTCAGCATTGATATCTTCAATACCATCGAAAGGGTTTTGGCTAAAGAAGGGTTTCGACTTGGTCAAAACTACCCCTTCCAAAAGCTTCAATTTCAAAACCTAAGTTACTCCTTCGGAAGCAATTTCTTTAAGAAGGTGGCTGCTCTACTTTGAAAACTTGTTTTAGAATACACTTTTGCAAGAATTGGTTTCGAGTTCTACGAAACCTCTTTGTGAACAGGCATGCGCTTTTCTTTAGAAAATAAACCAAAGATCCTGACCCCTTCGAACGCTATGTTTCGACACCCTACCTTCCACCTTTCTCCAATCCACTACGTACTATCTTTATGATACCTTGTGTATTGGTTTCGGCTTAATAGGTTTCCATTGGGTTAAAGGCGGATGCTCTGTGTCGAATGGTACTTTTAAGGTAGGCGAAACCATCTTTTTTGAGTAAACCTGATTTAATACTACTTAAAGCAAGCCTTTTTCCAACTAACCTGTCACGTGTCATCACCAGATTAGTTGACTTAACTTTTAAAATTCTTTACTAAAATAATTGCTGCTAATTTCATATCTAAACCATGATTAAGTTAATCAATAAACCCTTCCATTAAGCAAAATCAATTTTGCAAAGAAGTCCCTCTTCTAAAGTAATTTAATATGCATAGCAAATCACTTTGGAAAAATCCTCAAAAAATTCCAAAAATTCACTTTAATCATGCTATCTAACATATCAAAATTCTACACCAAAATTCTTAATAACCCTTCCAATAAAAATGTATAAACTCGAATAACCATAATTATCTTGAACAATCATAACAATCTTTCCATAGCTTAGAAATTGTCAAACTTGAAACTCAACTCTAAAATCATGTTTTATACAACATAAAAATTTTCTGTGGAATCTAAACATCAATAAAAACAGATTTTACCCTAAAATCTTGTATAACTCCATTTAAACAATCTTATTTAATTTAAACAAATCAATATTTTAGCATATCATCATCCAATTTACCATAGAAACAAATTTACCCATAAATCCAATGGCATATGATTCAAACCAATATAGAGATGGAATTATTATTCACCTTGATTAAGATAAGGAATGGGTTGTGATTGATTTCCTCTAAGCTTGATTCTCTAGCTTTTGATTTAATTTCACTTATTAACGGTCGTCCTCTCCTTCTTACGTTTTGTTTACAAAATGACGTGAATGGGAATGAAATGGTAGGAACGAAAAATATAAAAGTGAGGGTTATGGATGGAAAATTCCAATTATATCCTTATGTAATTTGACTAACCCAAAAACCCATTCTTAAGCCCGTTAATTATTTTATAGGCCGACCTTAATTAAATTTATTATAATCTCAACCCCCTTATCACTTAACATTTATATTATTCTATTTAATTTATCTAATTAAATCTTCTGAATAATGCTATCAAAATTAGCGGTGTTACAGGCTCCCCTCCTTAAAGAATTTCGTCCTCGAAATTCAGTAAGGACTAAATACTAAACATAGCAATCGTCTGTAATGACTTCGATCGACCATGCTTGTCTACCTGACTAGGAATTTTATATATATATATATATATATATATATATATATATATATAATATAGACATACCCTCAAAGCAGGTTGGGATAAGTATCTCGAATCAAGTTCTCTGTCTATCTAGTAAAGTTCTTCTCGTTGTCGCTCCACTGAACATTTACCAACTTGACTGTCTTATTCCTTAGTCTTTTCTCATCTCTCGCAACAACCTAAACCTATTGTCTAACAAAAGTCAAATTAGGCTCTACTACTATATTTTCCAACCCTATCAAAGGATCAGTAGTCTCTGGATCATGCATATACTTGAGAAAATGAGATACATGAAATAAATTATGGACACTTGACATACTGCTCAAAAACTCTACTCTATACGTGAGCTTTTCAATCCTACCTATAATCTGGAATGGACCAACATATCTCGGTGCCAGTTTCCCTGACTTCCCAAATCGTATCACACCCTTCATTGGTGACTCCTTAATAAAAACCCTGTCCCTAACTGAGAACTCTAGGTCAATACGCCTCTTGTCTGCGTAACTCTTCTGTCTAGATTGAGCTTCCTTCATCCTTTCTTAGATGAAATCAATCTTCTCTGATGCCTCCCTATCTACATCTAGACCTAAGACCATTCTTCTCACGTCTCCAACCAACATACGGATGATTTTCACGACCTTCCATACAAGCTTCAAAAGGACTCCTACTTCAAAGTTGCGGTTGCAAAACTTGGCATTGAAGTTCCATGCAACCCTTTTTTGATCGTCTACTACCCTTAATTCCACTTTTCAACCAAATCGATGGACTTAAGAAAGAGTTTCTAGTTCACCTTCAGGTCTAAATTCCTTTTGCAATGAGATGGGATTTTCAGTTCTATCGGGATCATCACTTCCAATCCGTAAGCTAAAGTGAACAGTGAGCATCCAGTTGTAGACTTCTATGTCACCTTATAAGCCTATAATGCTAGTGAAAGCTCATCAACCCAGTTGCTTTTATATTTTGCCAGTTGCTTCTTTAAGGGGGATTTTATGGTCTTGTTTACTACTTCCACTTGCCTATATTCCTACGAATGTGCCACCATAGGGAAGCTCTTCGCAATTCTGTACTATTTGCAGAAATCCTTAAACTCTATATCTTCAAATTGAGCTTCATTATTCTTGATGATTTTATGGGATACCCCGAACCTACAAATAACGTTCTTAGTTGTAAAGTGAATTACCATTTTTGTTGTGATCATGCAAATGGTTCCACTCCAGCTCATTTTGTAAGGTAATCCACTACAGCGATAGTATATTTTCCTCGTCTCTTTGCTATTTATAGTATACTAATGATGTCGATTCCCCAAATTGTAAAAGGTCATGGACTGGCCTTTTGCACAAGTTCCTTCGATTGGGCTCTTACAATCTTTGCAAATATCCAACATTGGTCACAACATTTGGTGTAGTTAATAGCATCCTAGTTTGTCATCGGCAAGAAATATTTATAGCCGAGTATCATTTCCACTTAATTATATCCCCCGATGTAGTTTCCACAGCCACCCTCATGTTTCCATGAGATTCTTCCTGGCCTCATGCTTGGCTACACATCGAAGCAGGGGAGTTAAGAATGCTCTCCTATACAGCAGTCTTCTTGCATCACGAACTATGGCACTTTTTGGATGAACTTCTTCCATCTGTTTCTATCTCTTGGGAGAGTTCCACTGATCAAATGGTCTTTTATTGGGTTCATCTATGACTCCTCCTCCCCTGCGGCCTCTAGAATCCAATCGACCTCTATATACATACTAGGAGTTGCCAGAACTTCCACCAGAACAAATTCCCTTAGCTACGCTTTCCTAGAGCTAGCCAGCTTAGCTATTGAATCAACCTTCATGTTTACCTCTCTAGGGATGTGCGTTATTATAGATTGCACTACGTCCTATAGTACCTCCAGCACCTTTGATAGGTAAGGGGCTAGTTTCGCTATTTTGGCCCGATACTTATTCTTGAGTTGGAAACCACCAACTGGGAGTCGCAAAATATGTGCAATATTTTTATCCTAATTTCCTTCACTATCCTCAATCCTACTATTAATGATTCATACTTGGCTTCATTATCAGTTGCAGGAAATTCCTGATTCAATGCATAAAAGATTTACTGTCCTTTTGGGGCATCAAATACTACTCCTACCCTCGAGTTGTATTTTTTCAAACCACCATCAACAAATAAATTCTAATGTGGATTTGTGTAACGGACCGCCTTTTTGGACAATTCAAATCGACAGTAAACCACACATGTCAACCTTAAACCATTCAAAATAGGGGATTGTTATGGGGCAAGTAAGAAAAAGAAGAGAAAGAAAGAGAAATAAACACAAAATCTCACAACGGAACGACAAAATATAATAATCAAATAAATAGTTCATGAAGTTGTTTACAAATAACATTTGATTATACTTTTAAAATACATATCAAAGTTGCATATAACAGGAATAAATAAATAAATTCAGCGGAACAACATGATGCAGTGGAATATATATAATAAATAATAATAGTATAAAATATTCGTCTTCATCCTCTAGAAAGCAGTCTTCGATAAACTAAAAGCTCAGACTGACCCGAGCGAATTGAAAATACAAAACACTCGAGTCAGAACTAAAAGATCTTATGTAAATTAAATCAATAGTAGATAAATATGAGTGTAATGGCATCAGAGATGTATGCAGAGTTTGACATCTACTATCCAGTGTCTAACATGAGTGTAGTAACTTAAGAGATGTTTGGAATTCCCATCTCCTAAGGATCCGTTAAACTATCTACTATGTAGTAATATACGCTATTATAATAAAGTCTACAGTAAAGTAAAGTATTAAAATAACGTTAAGGCGTTACCCATATCTCCCTTAACACATTTTACATAGTGCCGTAGTCTATACAGATATTGTAACTCCACCCACATGCGGGCTATCAGGGAGTACAACACAAAACAAACTCGTAGAAGGTGCGATATAGCATCTGAACATGGCACTCGAGGCAATGATAGGGTAGATATACCAATTGCGAATCTGGACTGGTGGTAATGTATAGCAGCTACTACCACCCCCCGGAACACACTCCCATAATTAAAATCAAGGGGTGGCCACCAAATCATCACAAAGTCATAATATGGTATCGAAGAAATGTGTCCGATTGGAGGAATGACCTTACTTGGCCCGGCGAGGCTCCTGTTTTAGTCACATTAAAGCTGACTCACGGGAGTCTAGGTCACGTAAATACCTCATACAGGATTGTTCATCAATCTATCTTGCTTCATTTCTGGAATCTCTACCTCGTACACAGTTGTTCAAGTGGTTTTCGGCATTGGCAGAGAGTATGATAATATCTGATCCCGATCTCTTTAACAACCAAATACTTATTTCACACCGGATGGTTCTTTTACATTTCAAAAGTCAATTCACAATTGATATCAAAGTATTATATTCTCAAAATCATATTATTTTTGAAATCACATTTACTTCCAAGATTATATCACATTTGAAATCATATCACTTTCGAATTCATATTTTCAGAAATCGATTAAATCCTCATTTAAAATCATCATGTTCCTCAAATATGTCATTTAAATCCATACTTATGTTAAAACATTACTAAATCTTGCTCGCTTAAAAATCAAGGCTTTGATTATAAACATTTCCACCTTACACCATCTGAATTTTAGAAAATAATTTAGATAGTTATAAACGGTTTAATTGTTTACATAGTTTTAAATGGAGATAAATTAGGTTTAATAGGTTTAAAATAGATTTAATAAATTTAAAATAGATTAAAATACTTTAATTATATTTAAAATAGTTTAAATGGTCTAAAATAAATTAAATAGGTTTATTATGGATTAATTAGATAAAAAATAGATTAAATGAATTTAAATAGATTAAATAGAATTAAAATAGATTAAATAGTTTAGAATAAATTAAAATAGATTAAAATAGATTAAAATAATTTAATAAAGTTTAAATGATTTAAAATATATTAAAATATATTAAAATAAATTAAAATATAATAAGATAGGTTAAATAGGTTAATTAGTTTAAAATAGGTTAAATTAGATTAAAATAAATTAAAGTGATTAAATTAGTTTAAAGTAGATTAACTTATTTTAATAGTTGAAAATCTTAAAATTAGAATTTAAAAGAACATTTACAGTTTATATTGAGAAAATAAACTTTGAAATTAACATCATATTTAACCATTTCTTCCATTCCGCTATTTCAATAACTTAAATTCGATAAATGTCGTTTATATTTCAATTACAATTTCAACATTTCAATTTAAACCAATTCCAATTTCAACATTTAAAACTAAGATTTTCGAAAATAATTCAGTTTACATAAATCAAGTTTTCTTCAAAATATCATTTAACTAATTTCAATATTTAAGGATTTAAAATAGTTTAATTTAACCAATCTAGTGTCCGTATATAATTCTCTACCCTATGGTTAAGTGATATGGAGAGTTATCTTTTCAATCCAAAATTTAAAATTTTAGGGGTATATATCATTTCAACTCAAAATCCCAAAATTTAATTTCAGAAATCGCTCAAGTCTATCATTTCAATCCATAACGATTTCTCCCTAATCTATCGGATTGGTCAGCTTTGTATCATTTTGACCCATAGGGAACTTGTAGTGTTATAACATTATAAAATATAATATCATTCATCTAATATCAACAATAAACATCCATCAAAATTATCATCCAGATCAATCAATAAATATCTATAGCTGATTGATTATCAATAACAAGTATAAACTGACGAATTAAAATTTAATATTAAGTTAAATGACGACTAAATGCAATAAAAGTCATATTTAACTGGAATGACAATTTAAATATACCAAACATCAATCAATCAATTTCTATTCACATCATAAATTTAATTTAACCAACATAAGATAATTTAGTAGTTGTGAGTGGTTAAGACACTCATCTTTGATTTTAGCCCATAAAGATCCATATAGAAGCGTAAAAACTCAGCAATCTCCAAATTCAACTAAATCAATTTCATATTGTTTAAATTTGAATCCAACAGAAGAAAAATCGCGCATTAATCAAATTTTATATGCAAAAGATATTCATGTTATAAGAAATATTATTAAAATGATAATTGGTACGCATAAAAAAATAAACCAATTTTAATACTTACGTTTCTCTTAATATGAGGCTTAAGGAAAAGATTCAAGAAAAACTAAGATGTGGATAAGACGTGTGAGGAAAAATGAAAAAAAATTATATTTCATAAAGAAAGCTTTTGGATTTGCAAGAATAAGAGCTTCTGAATATGAAGTGCCAAGAGAAACAAAAGGCAAATGAAGAAATAAGCTGCGCAGGTTATTTATAATTAGGAAATGAAGGTGGAGGGACAAAATAAATGTCATGTTTTATTTTGAAAGATCCAGGCATTAATAATGCATAAGAAAATGTACCTAGGAATGGAAAAATTTGCAAACCAAATAAAATTAAAACTTTGTATACGTAAAAATGAGGTGGCAAGAATTAAATACAACCTAAAAGTCTAGGCTCGGGTATTAAATAGTAGGAGAAATGAAAAGATCAAGTATTAATAATAAGGTAACTATTTTAAAATGTTCCTGCAACAATTAATAACAAAATAAATGAAGGAAGCATGTACATCGCACAACCCTTTAAAATTCAATTTTTATGAAACGTAACCAAATTAACTTCATTAATTCAAATAATACCCAAATTTGTACGCATTTAGATTTTTATCTACGCATAATAAAAAATTTGTACTTACCTTAAAAACGAAAACGTTCAACTTGGTTTTCCTAAAATGATCTTTTATTTCCATTAAAACACCTTTTTTTTTTAAGACAAAACCTGTGTTTCTTTTATTAAATCTATTAATTGCAATCAACGTTTTTTCCTTTTAATTGAAATATTTGAATTACATTAATTGCGATTACTTACAAAGTTAAATTTTAAAAAAGATAATTTAAATGGATGAAAAATAGAACAATTTAACATGTTTATAAATTTTTTGTTTATACACAAGAGTAATAAATAACTTTGAAATAGATTATTTTGTTATTCTTGTAATCAATTTGTAAGCTAAAACATAGTTCAAATAAACATATATTTCATCCTTTAAGATCAATCATTCTATTCTTTATTTTAATGAAATTAAACCTACATTCACAAATGAAAAGTTTATTTTATTTGATGTAAATGTTCTTTTCATTAAATCAAACTTCCCTTATATTTTCACAAAACATAAGCTACTTTTAGTTACACCTATTAATTTACAATTTAGTATTCTCTCTCCTAGCAATTGAAAATTTTCGATTACATTAATTTCAGTTGATTAAGTTTCAAAATGGACTAAATGAATGTAATGAGAAGTAGAACAATTATTTCCTATCTAATAATAATTTAAATATATTTATACACTATTGTATACAAATGGTAATTACACATTTCTTACTAAATAATTGTTTCTCATCTCTACAATCAATCTTTCAACTACAAAACATTTCAAATAAATAAACATATGTTTACCCCTTTACTAAACTTATTCATTTTTATTCTTTTATTTTGATTTATAGTTCTACTATTAAATCAACCAATACCTTGTGAAATTGTTAAGATAGGTTTCTTTCTTGTTATCCTCATTTTCTACAATTGACGTTTTTCTTATATTAACTACAATATTTAATTACATTAAATACCAATTAATTGTATTCGTAGTCCAATAAATTGGTTTAATTATATTTTAATATTTTTATTTAATCTAACATTACTCTATGGACATAGTTAACCTTACTTTGTATCTTATTACGTTAATATTCTCCAAAATCATCTTAATTTCCATTAACGCAATATTTAGTTACATTTATTGAAATTTTTTTCCAATTTGATTTCAACAAGTTAGACAAATATGTAATAATTAACAATTGTCACCTTTAGCTAAATTTAATTACATCTATAAGTTGATTGTTTACAACAAATGTTATAATTATTTACACAACACTAATTTTTTCCAACTATAATTTATTACATACTATTTCATTTGTTAATACGACATTTAAATTATGAATTACTCTTTTAATCCAATTACCAATTAATACACACATTATTACAATTAATTTATAATCTATAACAAATTATAACTTTTTAATCATTTTAATTAATTGAAATTACATTTAAATCGGTTATCGATTAACTTAAATTAATACTATTACATTTCATTCCAATTATATTGTTACTATTAAATCACCAAATTTTTTTATTCTTCCAACATTAAATCGCAAAACCTTGTTAAATTAACTAATTTTAATTATCGAAAATTGCGGATCGTTACAATTTGCAACCGCATCATCCTCTTCTTCTTTACCATCATCCATGGTAAACCCTACAATAGAGTCTGCCAATGCCTGACCGTTTATCATTCTCCACGAATGGTAAGTAATATCATACTATCTCAATTCAATATTCCATTTTAGTAAACTTTCTGAGGTCCCGGGTCAATACAATAACTACTTTAAAGGCTGATCTGTTGCTGTTTTGATTGGATAAGCCTGAAAATAGTGAGTGTCCAGTTGCAGGCTTATGTGTCGTTTATAAGCCTATAATACTAGTTGAAGCTCATCAACTCAGTTGCCTTTAGCTCTAGTCAATTGCTTCTTTAAAGATAGATTTGATGAACTTGTTTACTACTTCCACTTGCTTTTTTTCCTATAGATGTGCCACCATGGAGAAGCTCTTCTCAATTCTATAATGTTTGCAGAAATCCTTGAACTCTATACATTCGAACCGAGTTCCATTATCCATGATGAGTATATGGGGCACTCCCAACTTACAAATAATGTTCTTATTCATGAAGTTAATTACATTTTTCGTTGAGACCGTGGTAAACGGTTCTACTTCAGCCTATTTTGTAAAGTAATCCATTGCAAAGATAGCATATTTGGCTCCTCTCTTTGCCACTGGTGGCACACCGTTGATGTCAATTCCCACTACCTTCGACTGTCCATTTGCACAAATTCCATCGATGGCGTTTTTTGAATCTTTGCAATATCTGGCATTGAGCATACTATTTGGTGTAGTTAGTAGCATTCAAGTTTATCACCATAGAAATATCCATAACCAAGTATCTTTTTCGCTTAAGTCAACCCTCGGTGTGGTTGCCACAAGCTCCCCTCATAAACATCTATGAGGTTCTTTCTAGCCTCATCCTTGGCTACACACTAAAGCATGGGAATTGAGAATCCTCTCCTGTACAGCACTCCTTCTTGCATCATGAACTATGGCACTTTTCGGAGGACCTTCTTTCGCTTGTTTCTACCATGGATAGAGTTCTACTGATCTGATAGTCTTTGGTTAGGGCCATCCATGACTCCTCCTCCTCCTTTGTAGTCTTCAGAACTCAATTGACATCCATCTGATCGATACTAGAAGTTGTCAAAACTTGCACCGAAACTAATCCCCGTAGTCGCGCTTTCCCCTAGCTAGCTAGCTTAGCTAATGAATTAGCCTTCATGTTTTCCTCTCTTGGAATATGGGTTATTGTATAATGTTGATGTAAGGTTGCAATAGGTAGTTTGTATAGGCTTGGTTAAGGAGTGAGTTAGTATTAGGTCGTAGTAGGAATGTGGTTGAAGTGGATGAGTGGATGCAGTTGAAGATGTAGAGAAGGGCAGTGATTATAGATGCTAGAAGAAAGAGCAATAAGGAAGTGAAGTGAGGTGAAGTTGCAGGACAATGTGTTGTAACAATGATCGCAGTTGGTTTCTCTTGGTGAGGAAGGCATTAGGTGGTGCGGTAAAAGATGGTAGGAAGCATGATTGATGCAGTTGTGCAGAGGTTGGTGGCTGATTAATTTTGACGAGTAGTTGTGGGTGTTTGAGTTTTTGAAGGGAGATAAATGTTGGAGTTGTTTTTGGTAAGTTGTAGGAGGTAATGATGGGAGGGTTGAATAAGAGGAGGATGTAATGTAAATGTAAATGCAATTGCAGCAGTAAAAAAAATTGTTGAACAAACACAATGTCAATGTAGTTATGTTTGGTGGTTGTGAAATATGGGGACGTTAAAAAAGTAAATAAATGCAAAACTAATAAAAGAACCAATGCATAGTAAAGAACAAATGCACGGTAAACAAATGAACTATAGAATGTAAAATTGCTTACAAGAACAGTAACAAACGCACATGAAGAAAATTATAACAAAGGCATTAAGGATTTTTTTTATATGCAAAACTAACGCAAATTAAAAGAAAAATAATAATTCAAAGAGTAAGAAAAAAATAAAATTGCTTTCCACGGCAATGGCGCCAAAAACTATTATAACGATGGATTTCAATCGGTTAGAAAATCGTCATTAAATATAATCATTATAAACTACAAGCGCATGGCGTACAATCATAATACGTATGCGAGTACGGGTTGATCCACAGAGAAAGCAAAAGGTTTAATATTACCCAATCAAATTATACCAAAGTTGAAATGAAGTTTTTAACTAAAAATTATTGAAAGTGAACAAAAAATAGAATTTGAATAAGAATAAAACTATGATATTAAGGAAAAATTTGAGGCAAATCCACTTTCAATCATTCATATAAATCAACAAAATATTCATCTATAATCTCCCATTTAAATATTAAGTAGAAATGATTGATATGTTTATTATAGATATAGTTTATTTGTGCTATTAATTACCACAATTTAAACCATCAAACTCTAACACACCATTCAAATCCACTTATCAACTCTTATGAAATTGACATGAAATTGAAAATAAAATCTATTTTAAGCATGATCTATATACTATGAATTAGTGATAAGATCATCAATTTGGTTCTAGTTTGAATTTCATCATCAAAATCACTTAGGAAAATGAATAAATAATTTATGTTTTTTCCATTAATCCCATAAGGGAGATCCTAAATGCAACCATGTTATGTTGATTTAGTATGATTTATGAGAGCTTCATTACCCCTAAATTGAAGGGGTTTAGCTTCTTCTATTTGAATTCATATCAACACAAAATGATTTAATCATAAAAAGCCAATAAAATGAGAGCTAATCAAAAAAAGAACTAACTACTTGCATAAAATTAATCTACAATAATTCCATGGAAAAAAGAGAGCATAAGAAAACATAAAACAAAATAGCATAAAATAAAGTTTCATAAAAAAAACAAGGCTAAGAAGCCATTGAAGAGACATTTTATTTAACATCGAATTTGTGCTATAACTTGCATAAAAAAAGAAGAAGATCATTGCATGAAACATAAGAGATATTTATATATGCTTAAAACCCTAATCCATTTTTAAGGACTGCATAAAATGCCCTTAAGAAAGTGTAAACTTCGAGTAATCATTAGGGAAATAATTAATCTTCACTAACATGCCTTTAAGTCTCTATTAACATGTGAATGTGCTTTTATTATGTACCATATGTTAGTGGGTATGTGGGCTTCACCATGTTGCATGAATTCTTTTATTTCCATTCTCCATTTGTCTTCAACATATTTGCATGCATACATCCATGAAAGCTCTTCATATTTGCATACAGATAAAAATGTGTAGATAAATTTTCTTAAAATAAAATCATGCACAAAATTATCATTTTACCCCCAAATGAAAATGAATGAATGAAAATTTGAATACAATTTAAATTTTGGTTTAAACATTCAAAATACCCTAATATGGTCATTTATTTAAATAAAAGTAGATTAAATGTGGGAGTAAAAATATACACTTTTACATGCACATCAAATGCTCTATGTCCTCTAGTAGCTCAAATGCCTTTGAAAGGTAAGGGGCTAGTCTTGCTCCCATGGCCAGATACTCCTTCCTGTGTTGGCAAACAACCAATTGGGAAGCGTTAAATAAGTGTAGTGTTTTTATACCTACTTCCTAAACTATCCTCAATCCTACTAGTAATGCTTTGTACACGACTTCATTATTAGATGTAGGAAATTCCAACTTTAGTGCATGACAAATTGACCATTCTTCTAGCATTTCAAATTCCACTCCTACCCCTAAGTTGTCTTCCTTTGAAGCATAGTCAACAAATAATTTCCAATGTGGAATTGCAATCGCATTATCCACTTCTTCTTCACCATCACGCATGGTAAACTCCGCAATGAAGCTACTAATGCCTGCCCATTTATTGCTCTCCTTGAATGGTAAGTAATATCATACTGGCTCAATTTAATATTCCATTTCAGCAACCTTCCCGACATCTTGGGTCAGTACAATAACTGCTTCAAAGACTTATCAGTTGGTACTTTGATTGGATGAGCCTGAAAATACAGCCGTAAATTCCTTGACGCAATCAGCAAGCAATTTGCGGGTTTCTCCAACTTTTGATAATTCGTTTCAGCTCTAATAAACCACTTTTTGGGGTAGTAAACCGGTCTTTGGATCCTCGCCTCTACACTCAATGCTGAGAAGACACTGCTAAATAAACAAATAAATCCTTCCCGTCCAGTAATTTGGACAAGACCGGTGGTGTCACCATGTTTCTCAATAACTCTTTGAAGGTATTCGAACAATCTTGATTGCACTCAAAGTTCTTCCTCCCTTTCTTGAGAGCATCGAAGAAGGTTGTGCCTTTATCAATTGCCTTTGAGATTAGCCGACTCAAGGCAGCAATCTTCCCATTCAAGCTTTGCAGTTGTTATTTCATAGCCAGTGCGGTTACGTTCCTCAAGTCATTAATCTGCTCTAGATTAGCCTCGGTTCCCCATGCATTGTAATTGAATCGCACAAACTTCCCAATGCCGCTTCAAAAGAACATTTCAATGGATTTAGCTTCATTCCATATTTTGGTAAACTTCGACCATCTCTAAAAGGTCATCCAGATGGTTTCGAAACACTCGTGATTTCAAAGCATGCCATCTACCTATACTTTCTTTGTTCACCCAATTTTACGTTCATCAAATTTGACTCTTGAACATAGAATTTACCAATCTCTGGTACGTGTCTTTGGTTTCTTCAAACCGAATGGCATAACTCGATAGTAGTATGGTCCTAGATCCGTTATAAATCTAGCATTCTCCTAGTCCGATATATGCATCGAAATCCTATTATAGCCTAAGTAAGCATCCATAAATGAAAGTAACTCATGTCCTACAGTCTCATCTACTAGTTGGTCAATCCTAGGAAAAAGAACGATGTCCTTTGAGTATGCCTTATTGAAATCTGAGTAGTTGATACACAGTCGCCATTTCCATTAGACTTCTTGACCAACACGGGTTTGGATACCTAATTCGGGTATAAAGCATCGTAGATAAAACCATTCACCATTAGCTTATCACTTCTTCCTTCAACATAGCAGATTTCTCCAAACCCATACTACAACTTTTTAGTTTTACTAGTGTGAACTTTGGATCAATATTCAATGCATGACACACTATCTACGGTGATATCCTCTATATATCTAAATGTGTCCAAGATAATACATCCAAATTTCCTTGGAGGAAATTAAGCAATTCCTGACTTAAGATTTCATTGACCTGAGATCCAATCTTCAGGACTCTAGTAGGATCGTCCTTGTTGATGGGAAAATTCACTATCAGCTCAGCAGGTGCTGGTCGCCTTTCCCCCGACTTCTTCTTGGGATCCATAGCCTTATCAAACCTACTATGGTTCTCGAGCCAAGGTCCAAGCTTTAGTTGCTATACATGCGAATCTGAGCTCGCTCCATATTCTTACCTTTCTCATGTCGCTTCGCTTCTCCCAGTTTCGCAACGTATCATTCTCTTCTAACGCTCTGGTCACCTTTCACCACTCTGACCTCATTTTCCATGAGGAATTTCATCACTAAACATCAAGATGCCAGTGCTATTCTAAATTCAACGAGTGCCGATCGGCCCAAGAAGGCATTGTTTGCTACATATTCATCACTATAATGAACTTCTGAATTTGGACTATCTTGCGATCTCCTCCACCAAATTCCATAGGAAAATCAATCGTCCTAATTGGTTGCTTTACTTCACCCATAAATCCTTAGATCTTGGTTTTTCAAGCTGTAACTTCCTTTATTTTGATCTTCATTTGATCGAATGTTTGCCTGAATAGTATGCTCATCGAACTCCCAATGTCTACTGAGGCTCGATGTATAGTTGTCGGTTCGATTCCAATCGTTACCACCATAGGGTCGAATTTTGGTACTTCAACCTTGTTAGTATCTCTATTTTGAAAACGATATCATCAGTTATCATTCTCTACTGTTTGGCCTAAGCTCTGTCTTCTATAGAAAAGTAGCCCTCTTGTGGTATATGCTTTAGTGAGCTTATGTATCGTTCCACTTCCCACCCACTTTTCTCTATTGGGTGAGGTCCTCCAATTATGGTGTTGAAATTAACTTCTCACGGTTTCACTTGGGACCTTCTCCGCTTGGTCCAAATTGATTCTTCTATACAGGTAGCCCAAGGAATCTTATGGGTTAACCACCTTCCTACAGTTCTTTGACATACTATTGGAGCTATTTTATCCTTATCAGTTCTTTGATAAGATCCCTCAAATGCAAACACTGTTTCATATTGTGTCCATGAGTTTCATGGAAAGTATGGAACTTTCCGGAGAGCATTTCTTCCTCGATTATGACCCTTCTAGGTGGTTTGTTATATCATTTCCTTCCTTAGGTGGCCAGGTATATGTTTTACAACGTATCAATTAGTGGAGTGTAATCTTTCGGTTTCATGTTCCTTGGGTTTTTCTTGTTTCCATTATGCCTATCGCTAGGGCCTTGATTCCATTTCTTTTGGTGACTAGAGTTTCCGACATTTATTGCCACATCGCCAATGCAATCTCAAGATTGTTTTACTGCCACATTACTTTAAATAACCCCATTTGACTATCCACCGTTAGAATGGCCTGAAGCTAGACTTGTTTCCTCTAAGTGCAGAAAATGGTTAGCCTTCCGATGGAACTCCTCGATGGTTATAGTTTGCTTCGTCTACAGCTATCTACAAAAATCTGTGTCTATGTGAATACCTCAAACCAACGCCATGAAAACTAGATCCTACTTTAGATTGTTTACTTTAGTAACAACAAAGGTTCAAGAAACCCTATAGTGATTTCATAGGCCCTTGATATAAGCTCAATAAGGACATCATGTCCTTAAGTCAAGGGACATGAAGTCGAAACTGCTTTAGGAACAATCTATCTAAATCATCGAAAGTCAATATGGACCTCGACGGGAGTCTAGTGAACCACATCGACATAACTCCTTCCAAGAAGATGGGATAGTGCCTGCATCGAACAACATCTATTGCCCTAGCACCATCCATGTGCCATTTATAATGGAGTAGGTGTTTTCTAGAATTGGTGGTTCCATTGTACGATGGCGTAATCAGCATCGTAAATGTTCTCGGATATTCCTCTCTAAAAATATTTTCCGTGAACGTAGTTCTACTTGGTGTAGAGCCCAATCTTCGTTCTTTCTACCTTTTCTTTCCACAACAAACCACTTAACCATATTTTCTATGTATTCCATGTTTGCACAGTATTCCATTAGACAACTATCAAGGGCTGCGTTGAGTATTTGGCTCTACAAACGATCTCAGTCCGTCCGTTGACATTTAGGCTCTCTAGTCTTTAGGAGAGCCACTCCTATGGTTTTCCATTGACGTTCGGTTGGTTCTGCTATAGCTGTTTGAACTCCAGCTCCATTAGCTTAAGCGTCTAGCTCGCAATCATCACCGTCCAGTTACAGGTCCTCTTCCAAATTAGAAATCTTCATAGCATCACCTTCACGTTCCCTCCGCTTGTAATATTCCTCTCGGTATCGAGAGAAATCCTCTTGGTACCGGGTTATTTTCTTGCAGGGTGGAGCACTTCTACTTTCTCCTATAGCCCCTTCTACAACTCCAACTACTTCCTCCAGTTTTCCATCTTGTCCTAGAAGAAGATGCTTCTCTCCCATTTCTTCTTGTCCACTATGGTTGTTGGGTTAGCAGAGCTTCCATCTTGTCCATCAAAGCTTTTTGACTACCATCATCTTTTGGTTCAATTCCTACATCATCTTGTCAAGCTCACCCCTTGTAACAACTTCATGTTAGGCAAACGACCCAAGCATTATCTATTGGTTTCCTAGTTTAGTGGGGATTATCTTCAACTCCACCAACCACCGCTCTAGATGATCTTCATCTTTTAGGTGCTATTGAATTCTACAAGCAAGTTTCCAAATTCTTTAGGCGATACTACTAGATCTAACTACTGGGCCTTTTCAAATCCAAAATACTAAGCAAGATCTAAACATGAGGTGTATTTCTCGATGAAAGCACCAAAATATTAACATTAAAGTGGCACAACACCCAAATATAACCTACTATGGGGTTGTATTCAGTAGAAAAGGTAAGAAAGTGCAATAAAAGAATAAAAAGTAAAGAGATTCAAGATTTTTATAGTGGTTCGACAATCTCTGGCCTATGTCCACTTTATATTTTTATAGATTATGGATTTGAGAAGGAATTATACTCAATAGTACAAGGGATTGACAGATTCTTAAGCTTAGAATTGCTAAAAGTATATTCCACTACAAGAATTTTGATTTTTAGTAGCGCTCAAAAAACGCTACTAAAAGTTTTAGTAGCGTTTTAATGAACGCTGTTATAAAGCCTACGACTAAAAATACCTGATTTTTAGTTGAACTTATTTCAACGCTACCATAAATCGTTTTACTGCAGCGTTTATGAAACGCCACTAAATTCTTTTTTTGCAGCGTATATAAAACGCTATCAAAAGGTTTGTTGATGCTACCAATAGAATTTCCAACTTTACCCCTACTCTACGGTTGCATTTATTCAACGCCACTATATGTATTTCGTAGCGTTTTTAAAATGCTACTAAAAGTTATTTATCATTTTGCACCATTTTTTCATGCTATTATTTCCTGTTGATGGTCTATTTTATTTCTACTATATCAATCAACAATCACTTACATAATCATCATATTCGAATAATTAAAAAAAAAATATTAATCATATAATCAAATAAGATATCCATAACCATTCTAATACAGTAGATTTTTTATAAAATGACCAACATACAATAACTATTCTTATACAAATTTACACATCTAGTACTAATAAAATATTATACCAAACCTGTGCTAACAAAATGCTTGATTATCCATAATTCTCTATTGCATGCAGAAATGAAAGCTAGCACCATAAAAGTTCAACCTTGTTCTCTTCGAAAGTCCAATGCCTGCACAAGTGAAAGCACACCATATAGATAAACAATTATGTTAATTCGTAGGACTACAAATCTGATATCAAACATCTACAACATAGTACAAGTGTATCATTCCCGTATGCTACGAATTCCATAAGCCTGGCCTTTTACTACCACTCCATCACCTGCACAGTTCATTTATTATAAGTTATCTTGCAGCTTTCTGGTATGTGTAAAGAAGAAAAATATACAATAATATAACTTAAGTTCAACAAACATTTACTTCGAAATTGCTCTGTAGTAGGAATGCTAATAGCCCAACCATTATTTCTGCAGAAGAATATGATTGGAACCCCCATCACAGAAGCAAAGTTCAAACCAGCATGAAAATCACCCTATATTTATTGTTATTTGTTAAATTTTGTAATACCCCAAAGTGCTATTATAAAGCTAAGTTCTCAAATTGTTCTTAAGCTAAGAACATGAAATTCTGATGAGATACAACTTGAAGTTTATGATTTTATATACTAATGATGCACACAATTTTAATAAGAATTCGTAAGAATATTTGAATGATCAAAAGATCATCAACTAAGAATCTTCATAAGTGTTTGTTTTCCATGATATCATTAGCAGTTAAGAGAAATTTGTGTAAAAAAACAAAAATATAACTGGAAAAACAGAGAAGATGGTATGCTCTGGTTTGTTTTCAATTGTAGCTCAAAAGTTTGATGATCCAAATAAATGCGTACATGTTAGAACATTTTTCTTTTTCTTTAGCATGCTAAAATTCATCTATGAATTTGTGCATACAAACTTCTGGTAGTAGATGATATATTCATATCTACGTATGTTACCTCACTTGTGGCTCCGTCCCCAAATGAACTCGCATTTGTCTTCCTTTTCCATTATCAACTTTGTTGCCTAAGCATTGATTTGCACAGCACTGGATAGTGAATCCACACCATAGAAGTACTCCAGGTTCTCTATACTGAATTAAAAGTAGATTAAGAAATTGATGACATAAGTTAAATAACAAAATAAACCTGTTCAATATGACAGTACAATATAATAAACCTGTGGAAAGATGATACCATCAACAATAAATAATAATTTTGTTTATTAAAAAACAAGGTTAATTTAATTATATTATTATTATTAGTATTGTTATTATTAATATAAACTTGGTTAATTTTATAAACTTAGTTATTTTATCATCGTTGTCGTCATTATTATTTATAAAACTTTGTTAACTTAGTTAGAGTATTATTATTTATAAAATTTAGTTTACATAAACTTAGTTATTTTATTATTATTATTATTATAAACTTAGTTAACTTTTATAAACCTAGTTAATTCATCATCATCATCATTTATAAAACTATATTAAATAAGCTATATTATTTTTATTATAAACTTACTCAGTAAATTTTCATAAAACTTATTGTTGTTGATAATTCATCATCATTATTATTTATAAAACTGTTAAATTAGTTATATTATTATTTATAAAATTTAGTTAACTTAAACTTAGTTAATTTTATAAAACTTGTTAATTTTAACAAAACTTAGTTAATTTTTATTAACTCAATTAACTTGGTTAATTTATTATTATTATTATTATTATTATTATTATTATTATTATTATTATTATTATTATTAAAACTTAGTTAACCTAATTGTATTACTATTATTAATATTATAAACTTAGTTAATTTTTATAAACTTAGTTAATTCTTTATTATCGTCATTATTATTACTTAAAACTTTTTTAAATTAGTTATTATTATTATTTATAACTTTTAGTTATCTTAAACTTAGTTAATTTTATAAAACTTATTTAATATTGACCTATCTTAAACTTAGTTTATTTATGAAAACAAAACTTAGTTAATTTTTATTAACTTGGTTAACTTAGTTAATTTATTATTATTATTATTATTAAAATAAAACAAGGTTAATTTAATTGTACTATTATTATTAGTATTATTATTATTAATATAAACTTGGTTAATTTTATAAACTTAGTTAATTCATCATCGTTGTCATCATTATTATTTATAAAACTTTTTTAAATTAGTTATAGTATTACTATTTATAAAATTTAGTTAACATAAACTTAGTTATATTATTAATATTATTATTATAAACTTAGTTAATTCATCATCATCGTCACTATTATTTATAAAATTTTGTTAAATTAGTTATATTATTATTATTTATAAAATTTACTTAACTTAAACTTAGTTAATTTTATAAATCTTGTTTAATTTTAACAAAACTTAATTAATTTTTATTAACTTGATTAACTTAGTTAATTTATTATCATTATCACTACTACTAATAAAACTCGGTTAACTTAATTATATTATTATTATTATTATTAATTTAGTTAATTTTTATGAACTTAGTTCATTTTTATAAACTTAGTTAATTCATCGTCGTCGTCATTGTAATTTAACGTACGAATTGAGGAATCATGTGTTTAGTTATAGTACCCAAATAGTAAATATTCATATTGACAAAGTGTAAAATATTTCACATTGTTTTAACTCACCAATAATTCCTTTAAGGCATGTGGGTTGTCATGAAGATACTTGATAGCCATCATTGAAGTAGTCGACACAGTCCCGTATCCAGAATAAATGAATGTGACCAATAAGTCAATTAGTTGTTCATCATTAAGATCTGAATTAGTTCAATCGCCATTAAACAGCAATGCATCCAACATATCATTTCTCCTACTTTTTTTTAAAGCTCCTCTCTCCTGAATATTAACAAACAGTACAAGAATGTAATAACCCTAGATTTTTTTGCACACAATTTAAGTTAGACTTTATTTTATTTTGAAATTATTTAAAACTTGTTTTACTTCAAACATTTCATTTTTAAATATAAATTTTGATTATTATATGAATTATAAATACAAACTGGTATAAATTGAATATTTTCCTGAAAAATGGATTTGTGGTCAAAACTGGTCAAACTTTGACTTTTAAATTTTAAATTTAAATATTTGAATTCTTGAATTTTATCTTTTATTATGGAAATAGATTTAATATCATGGGTATAGCTTTTTGTTTCATTGAAATTGGATTTAAATTGTGAAAGTTATACCCATTACAATATTGTGTGTATATAGGGTTGTTTAACAATATTCTTTGTTTTAATTTATATAAATGATATTTTTACTTGATATATCTTATTATAATTTGTATACTTATGTTATATTATGTATATTTTGAATTTTAAATATTTTTAAAGTGATGTTTGAATTTTTCCAAAGCTTATTGAATTTATTTTCTATTTTAAAGCCTAGTTTCTATTTTCTTTGTTATTTTCTTCATTTAAATTATATTTAATTTAAAATTTATTTATGTATTTTTTGAATGCATTTTTATTTTATGTTATTATCTTTGTTATAAATATTTTTACAAGTCCATATAAATTTTTCAAAGTTCATTCTGTTTATTTTTCATTTTTCTAGACCAGTTTGCAATTTTGTGCTATTTCTTATTTTACCTTATATAATTAATAAATATTTATATATATTTTATATTTTGTTATATTTTCTAATTTTTGACTGAAAGTATTATTATTTTCAGTAATATAAACTTATATAAATAAATTAAGGAAATTTGAAAGGTTTGTGACTCTTTAGTTGCTTAAGTCTTTTCACCTACTTTCACATTTTCATTTCCTAACTCTTGCATTCATTTCTTTGGCTGTTCCTTATCTTTTCTTCAGCTGACTTCCTCACATCATTTTCACGTATAAATTATTTCTCAACACCCAAAATCTCGGCCACCATAACCTGTAAAAGATTTGGTAAAATTTCCTTTCTTTTTCATTGTTTTCTACTTGTTTTGTTGATTTTGCACTTGCTTTCTTCTCCTTTTAGGCTCAGCTCCTCTCAACTCCAGCACCTTGGCTTCCTCCACCACTGCCTGAACCTGTCACCACCACCTCCAGCCCATCCCCTTGCCATAGCCGTGCACCATGATGAAGTAGATCCACCTAAAAATGAACAAACTCCACCTAAATGCACCTAGCTGAGCCTACCTAGCTTCCACCACCTCAAGCTCCTCCTTGTCGCCACTTGCACCACCACCACCAGCCAATTCTCGATCTGACACACCCTGCCACATCACCTCCAGCCCACCTGAGCAATGGCTGTTCCCTCCTTGGCTTTGGCCGAGCCTATATAGTTGCATAGAAATCATGTGTTGCCTTGTTGTGCTGTTTTCACCACTACCCACCTCTGCACCATCAACAACCAAGTGTAGGCCGACCATACCCAACCAAAACCTGATCCAAATCTTGCCTTATACCTGCAGTACACCTTGTGGCTGAACCTGAATGTTGTTGGAAGCAAGTGCAAAGCAATTCTGCTTTGATTCGTGCAATTGATTCTATCTTATTCTATCGTATTTTGCATTTGAAAACTTATGTTATTATTATTGTTTTGTGTGACTTGTATTTAAGGGATTTGATACTTTGGCTCTTCCACTCATCTCTCTATCGTGTTATCGTGCTTGTGTCTATTCCTTTTGGGCATTCGTAGTTGTGTCTCCGGCTCAAACCAGAGAGTAATTCTCACCAGACAATCTGTACTTATATAACTAGTAAACTGACCCCTTTTGAATCTGTAAAATGCATTATCATGTTAAACCTGCTATATTATGATCATATGATGTTCACCCATGCTTAAACACCTGTTATAACATCTGTTACTGTTATATTATGTTGTTCTGCTATTTTTATCAGTTTATCACACTGCATGTTCCCTTTAGATTAGAATCACTATGGGTTGAAATGATACATACCCGAACGGACTTTAGAATAGGAGAAAATCGTTATGGGCTGAAATGATAGACCTGAATGATTTTCAATTATTTTCATTTACTTGGAACTGCAGGTTTGAAATGATAAAACCCTTATTTTCTTTGTAAATTACGGGTTGAAATGATATATTACCCGTATCACTTTACCTAGCGTAGAAAATATATACAGACCCGTGGTTAAAATATGTTTTTCTAAAAATTTTAAAAATATTTTAGAAATGTAAATATTACTATATTTTGATTTAAAATTGATAATAAAATAATTTTTGTTAAGTATTATTGATTTTTTGGAAATTTATAAGTTAAATAAATTATGGAAAAGTTAGAAAAATTGAATGTAAGTTATTTTGAAAATTTTGATTTAATGATAAATGAAATTTAATTAAATATGAAATTATGATAAATTTATGATAATTTGAATTTAAAATGAATTTAAAGTAATTCTATAATATATTAATGATTTTCGAATAAAGTTAAAATGTGAAATAAATGGTTATTTAAGTTGAAATTTTGAAATATAACCAAAATAGGAATTTGTGAATTTGGCTTAAAAGTGAATTTTAAGTTAAATAAATAAAATTGAAATTAACTTATATTTTGAAATTTTAAACTTAGGTGTTAAGTTGAAATTTAATTCAATTAATTTAAAATTTAATATTGAAATTTAATAAGTGAATTATTATTAAATCTTGATTTTTGAATGGAAGTTTAACTTTATAAAATCATGAACTTAAGGAAAATTAAATGATGTTTATAAATGTGAAATGTGTGATTTTATAAGTTAAAAATGTTTTAAATAAAAATATAATTGGTTGTGAAATTATATTGAATATTTGAAGTTAATTAACTGCATTTTTGAAATGCTATTAATTGCAATGTAAATGATATTACAGCATTTGTAAATGCTGTAGTTGATGATAATGAACTAAAAAGCTAAATTGAATTAAAGGCTATTATAGCAATTTTTGTAAGTGCTATAATTGTTGAATTTAACTAAGTTTATTTGAAAATTTAAGTAAACCCTATTACAGCATTTTTAAAATGCTGTCTTTTGTTAAAATTGAACTATTTTGAATGTAACTTTCCGTAGCGTTTTCTAAATGCTGCGAATAGTGAATTTTCACTGTTTTGATAAACTTAAGTGAATAAATGAACTTTGAAAGTTGAAAATTTTAGAAATTTAATAATTTAATTATTAAATGTAATAACTTCATTTTTTTATTTAAATGAAGTAATTTGTTTTGAAATATAAACTATTTTGAAATGTGTGTTGAAATGATATTTTAAATAAAATGAATGTGGTTATGAAAAGATATGATATTTTGGTATATTAAAATAAAATGAATGTAGTTTTGAAAAGATATGATATTTTGATATATTAAAAAGATTTGAAATGTGGTTTGAAAAGATATGATATTTTGATATATTAAAATGATTAAAATGTGGTTTTGAAAAGATATGATATTTTGATATACTAAAATGATTTGAAATGTGGTTTTGAAAAGATATGATATTTTGATATATTAAAATGATTTGAAATGAAGTTTTGTAAATATATGATATTTTGATATATTAAAATGATTGGAAATGAAGTATTGTAAAGATATGATATTTTGATATATTAAAATGATTTGAAATGAAGTTTTGGAAAGATATGATATTTTGATATATTGAAATGATTTGACAGGAAGTTCTGGAAAGATATGATGTTTTTGAAATGGTTTGGAATTAATTTAATCTTTATTTTGATAAAGATTTGGATTTAAAATGATATTCTATTTTGAAGTATAAATATTATTAAAAGTTATAACCGCGGGTTATAATAACGATTGGTTGGCAAAGAGACCGGGATCGGATATCTAACATACTCTCTGTCGATACCAAAAACCACTTTGACAACCGTGTACGCAGTGGAGATTCCAGAATGAAGTAGGATGGTGGCGACGTTCTTAAGGTATATTTACGTGGACCTGACTCCCGTGAGTTGGCTTAAGGTGGCTAAAACAGCAGCGATCTCGGGCCAAAAGGAGTAGCTCCTCTGGTCGGACACATTCGTTCGATACTATACTCTTACTTGTGATTGATTAGATGGTCATTCTCTGATTTTGATATGGGAGTGTGTTTCGAGGTGGGTGTATGTGGCTACGGCGTTACCACCAGCCCGTGTTCATAATTGGTATATCTACCCTAGCATTGCCTTGTGTGCCGTGTCACCTACCATATCAACCTTTACTACGAGTTTCTATTTGTGTCGTACCTATGCAGTATCTTCTCATAGTCTCCCGATCAGAAGATGTGCAGGTACTGTATAGACATTGGCATTATTTGTGTGAAGGGTGATATGGGTAGCCCGAAGCGCTATTTAAAAGTAAGTTTATTTTACTGTAGACATTATTATAATAGCGCAATATTACTATATAGTAAATAGTTTAACGGATCCTTAGAGGATGGGCGGTCCCAGGCATCCTTTAAGTTACTTGTACCTTATTACAATTCACTTGAGTTGGTTTACATTATATAAGTATATAGTGTCCTGACTCGAGTGTTTGTATTTTATTTACGCTCGGGTCAGCCTGAGTTATTCACAGATTTGGATTCCACTTTCTAGAGATTGGAATCGCTGGAGATTATCTGCTTATCTAGTTTTATCTATTCCAGTTTTGTTGTTCTATTCAGTTTGTACTTGGTTATCATCTTGAGACTTCTGTTGTACTTTATTTATTCTATTGTATTTTATTTAACTCTGATATATTTACATAGTAGCTTCATGAACTACTATCTCTTTTACTTCCGCTGCATTTCGTACTCTGTGTCTGCGTTCCGTGATTATTATTTACTATATGTTCTGAGATTTGCCAAATTTTATTTACAACGCGGTATTTTTAGCAATTCAAGTCTGACATATGCGGATGCGAATGGTTGAAAATATCGGGTTGTTACAAAGAACGAAAGAAAATGCATCATACAATAATGAAATCTAGGACCTGCTTTTGAATGGAATTGCTCTTATCACAATTTGGTGATACATGGCAGTAAGTGCAGCTCCAATGAATGGTCCAACCCAGAATATCCACTGCATTTTTCATTCCATATTCAATCAATTAGTCAATGTTATATATGTGTGTATTATATGTATGAGTGTATGTATGGAAAAGGATCACCATGCCTCTAACATCGGCTCTTTAATTTCAACCACTTGTATATAAATACTAATAGACTCGTACATTTAAGGCAGAGACTAGTAGAGAGTCTTGGATATGATACATCAACATGACTGACACTACATAAAATATTAACGAAAAAATAGATCACAATATTACACAAATAAAATAGGGAGAAGATACTAGCAAAAAATGTTGCTATAATCATAGATAGGACTAATGAATCAACTAGAACACTACAGAATGCTGATACCTTCAACAAATCATCTCCTATCTCAACCGACAAAAGAAGAAAGAACACTTGAAAACGAAAAATTAATGAAGATAAAACTAATGCAATCACACGAAAAATAAATGAAAATAGAACAAGTAATGAAAAAATAGAGAACTCACAGATACCAAGTATCCTGACCATAAGGATCGGAAGGAAGGAGAATATGTTCTGGTTCAAAGTCATTTCAACCAAAGTTGTCGATAATCCAATATAGACAAACCTAGTTTCGCAAATTTCTTACTCTCTCTTTTGCAACAGTTCACTGTCTCCCAATACCTATACCATCAAATCCCTGTTCACTATCCTCGCTTCTTTGCTTATATACCATCCATAGACCACTCACCATATAACTATTCACAGACCATTCAACTGTCTTCAAACTCATCAATACCACTTCAACTTCACAGTGCACTACAATCAACTGTCATACTCGACAATCAATACCACCACCACGACCTTACCAGCCACTACATCTCCACAAACTGCCATATAATTACACCCATCAGTCCTGTCAAACTCAACTGTGGCAACCATCACAGTGCAACCAGCCACATCACTGCTATACCACACTGCATCAAACAACTCTTCCCACCTGACAACCCCCTCTGTTACACCACCCAAACAACAAACTTCGATTTCCATTATCAACATCACCACACTTCCGCAAATAACCTCACCCTTGACATCGACTTTAATTGTCGCGACTTCACGAAAAGAAAAGAAAACTATCACTACCTTATTTTTGACAAAGCCACTTCAATCGCCACAATCCAGTACATACTTCCTTCTGTCACACTACAGTTCAAAAACTACCATCAACACAGAGCCCATGCTCTGCTTCCAAGCCACCACTCGACCAACAACTTCTATCATGTGCACTGTTCCATCCCCAGTCTTTCCCAAACACCCAAAGTCCATAATCCCGCCACTGCATCAACCCATACTACCCCCTACATTCTCCTATGCCCCAAACATCATCCATCACCATTACATCGTCGATCAATTTCCCCAAATCGATCAACTGCCTCGACTGCTTGAACTGAAAACCCCCAAACCAGACTTTCCTCTCGACCATTCCTTCTCGTAAGCAACCAATCGCCAAACCAAACCAAAATCCCCAACCACGGCCATCATTTCTACAGTTCTCAAATTCCCAATCACCAAACAAAAACCATTACCAACTCCACTGTTTCTAAACAGCCACGCAAACTACTCCTCCTCTCCAGTCCGCTATAGACATTCATGTTGCTAGCCTCCATCACAACCACGAATCGACGATGCCTCAAAACCAAAATCGACCATCATCAAATCTCCTGCAACCACACGGAACCATAATCACCCATGAACTCGACTTCCAACCACTCAACAAACCAAGCCTAGAATGAAGCAAATTAACTTGAAGTGAAACTTGAAGCAAATTAACTCAGCAAACTAAGCTCAGACACGGGAAAGAAAAACTGAAGCCTAGAATGTCGATAGTAGGTTTCATGAGTCGATGATAACTATTACAAACTTGAAGCGAGATTCACAACATGAGTTTAGGAATTGCACGAGCTTGTGAATCGACGAGTTCAAGGAGACGAGGCAAGTCTCAGATCAAATATGAATGAAGCAAATTAACAAAAAAAAATCTGATTTTTTTGTAGAGGTAGATCTGAAGATAAAGAGGTTGGAGCAAACTTATTTAAGAAGGAGTTTTACACTCATGGGAAAATATTCATGTGAAAGAAAGAAAGACAAGGGCGGTCAAGAAAAAGATTGGCCAAAATTTTACCAAATTATCGGCGGGAACCATCGGTAGCTTTGGAAATTATCGGCGGGAATCATCAGTAGCGTTTGGTTATTTATTTTTGTTCCCCTAAATAAACAGTAGTTGCACTTAGATTAAAACACAACCAATTAATGCAACCAATAACAAGGTTTCTTGTAGCATTCCTAGATGGCTATTGTGAGAAAGAGATAGGAGATGAAGAAGATCCAAAGCCTGGGGTGGAGAAAATAGATCCTTATTTGGTTGTTTTAAGGCTGCAATTTATAGAGAAACTGCTTTGCAAGTTCATATGCTTAGGTTGTATAAGGTCTAGGAGAAAGCCCACATGTAGAGAGAGTGCACATAGGACCATTCTCCAAGATGGATCTCTCGACACTGAGAGGTTAGGTTGGGTGAAAATCCAACTTTTTCCCTTTGTAAAGTTTTCCTGTCTCTTGTTTGTTGTTTCCCAAACTCTTTTCCATTGCGGTTGAGTCATTCTCGATGATTTGCCTGATAACACTTATATTATCTTTCTTTCATCTCATTAATCCTTCGAGTTGCTCATCTATTCTCTGTGAAAAGCACTTGATGCTAGAATTAATGAGTGAATTACAAGAGGTATATGCGGTCCAAAGGGTGAAAAAAAAGCTCTTGGTACCGAGAGGTTTCTATCTATACAAAGAGGTCCATTTCACTCAAATGGACGTGCATCCTTTTGAATTCCATCCTCTATTCCTTCTAAGTGTGTTCACATGTTCCTAAGTCATTTCATCTTCATCTTGACATTTTAAATTCTATAGATAATCTACTTGGTTAAAAACCCGGGTAATACATATATTCTCGAATATCATTGCATATGAAAGAAGAATGACTTTAACTTTGGATATTTTGAGCATTTTGGAAATTTTAATTATGAATTCTACTTATTTTAGAATATTACGATGTTGGGCTAAAAAATGGACTAACAGTAATGATCATCATTCTCTTCCTTCTCAAAAGTCTCTTTATTACCACCATATTTAAACTCTCGTTTCTTCCTCTTAATAGATCAAACCTTTAGAAGAAAATAATTGATAGATTGTACTTCTTTCACAAAAGTGTCTTACAATTGTACTTAACATTTAATGATGATCAACTAAAATGCACTTGGGCGAGTTCATATGTATGAACGTGTCTAGCTAGTTCATTAGTTATCCAACAACATGATCTACTTATAGGTCTTAGTCTAGAATCGCATTTCATTTTAGCATGTTTCATAATGTACTTAATCATATTAAGCAGAAAATCTTGCATTGTGATTCCTTTTTAAATGAAACAATTTTCTTTGAACATTCATACCTTGTAGATAGAAACATTTAACCATATAACTATTGTATAGGTTGAATATAGAAAAAATATATAACCTTGTATTGTCTCATAGTAGTCATAACATGGCATTGAGTAAATTCATAATCTTGTAATAAGACTCGAATGTTTTGATCTTATTAATAGAAGTTATGGCATTCGAATCATGTATGAGAATTAAGGCTACAACATGATAAGTCTTTGTAGGAGAGTATTATATTACATTTTTTAGTCAACATTTTTTGATTCAAATTAATTAGTATTTCATTTTCCAATAAACAATTTCTTGCAAATATATTCAATGTATTAGATAAAAATTTCATATGTTGTTGTACTTATTAAAATTGCTTAATATATTTTATTAACAAGGCTTCTAATAAATTTTTCATATGTTTCTAGCCCTAAGGAAGATGCGAGAGTCCATAGAATGGTCTGAATAACTTATTATTGGTTACAGCATATATAACTCCTAAAATTATAAAATAATTGCTCTTAAACATCATTGTGACCTTGACTGTTCTCAATAAATCATAGAGTGATTAGGCGCTGATGAACTATCGTATCGCAATGTGTAAGTACAAGAATATGACCCTTGAGTGTACTCAATAAAGTCATATATTTGATCCTATTTATCTAGATAATATTGACAGCTTCAGTATGTTATACAACCATCCATGTACCCTAATACATCAATTTGTGTGTAAATGATAGCAAATAACCATTATCTATAAATTCATAATTATAGAAATGAATTTGATTGTTGTTAGATAATAAGGGATGATAAGTATGTAGCATCCAATGACATATCATATTTGATATAATATTCATACCCTTATACCTTAACGAGTTTGTTGTTGTAATATTTAATACAACTTTAACTCATCATAATTATTTGTTTCAGTTAATTACGTTAAAAAATTTATAACTTATATTTCATTTCAAATAATTTTGAAACTACACATATAACATTTATAATTTATTTATTTTAAATCTGGAACAATTATGCATTTACTTTGATTTAATTATAACAATTTATAATTAATTTATTTTTAAATATAAACTCATTTTAAATTTTAAATTCAAATAATTTGAAATTAAATATTATAATAGTTTTTATTTAATTTAAATTATATTTAAACATGTTATATTTAATTCAAATTTAAAAGAACTGTATATTTATATTTATGACTTCTACTAATATCAATTCAAAATTTGAGTATTTTAAAATTTGAATTTTAACCATTTGCAAATTCAAATTTTAAAAATAGTATATGGCCGGCGGTTCAAATCATACTATGCAAATTTCAAACTTATGACCTCTCGGATCAAATTCAGAGAACCTAACCATCGAATAGTGGTGCTGGACTCAAATCTTATTCATATTCAGTTCAAATTTGTATTTAAATCAACCTAAGGCATAAATAATTTAGGCCTTACACTTAGGCCATACCCTATTGATAGAACACCTTGACCAACAATGTATGGGATATGAGTTGGGAGGTTTACGTTTATAAGGATGCTCCTTAATTAGAGCATCCTCCTTCTTAGTTAAACACCATTTCCAGCTAGCCTCGTGGGTGAATCGATATACCTTTCTCAAATCATCTTAACTAGTGACATTTAAAGATAAGTATTTATTTATATATAACGATTTATTACTCATGATTATGAACATATTCGTAATCGGTTAAATAGTTGCTCCTACGTATTTCTTATTATCTGTAAAATGCGATCATTAACATTTAATTACAAATATCTACATACAATAGGAATAGAACCAAAAAAACATACTTTCATTATGAATAAGATACGTGCATAAGAGTTAAATATATATAATTATATAAGCAAAACCACGTAATTGCCCTTAGGGCATACCCTTAACTCTTTTTTTTTGAAAACGCAGGAGAACCCGGCAGGCCAGTAAACTCCTGAGGAGGGAACAGTAAAGCCGTCCGCTGATCCAAGCCCCCATACCCTCGGGTAAATTTATATAGGATAGGAAAGCGCATGGTAGGAATCGAACTTGAGTCTTTTTACCAGAACTCAAGCCTCTTTTCCACTGCGCCGCACCCGCGGACACATACCCTTAACTCTATTAGTGCAGACTTACTATTGTTGGATAATGTGCATTGACAACAAGGCAAAAATGTGGCAAATTACATAAAATTTCTTTTTATTAATTATTACACTAGATATTTAATTTGTGTTACCTTGAATAATTTTGTAATATCATATCATATTTATTTTTATTATGATGTTAAGAGAATTTTATGTTTTAAATTTAATGTGACCTAATTTTACTTTGATTATTTTAATTTATAATTAAAATGTTTATCTATTTATTTTACGCTGTTAAATTAAAATATGTGTTTACGTATATTTTATTTTGAATAATATTTTCATACAAGAGTTAAGTTATATAAAAATTACATAATTACTCATATGACACACCCTTAACACTATAAGAGTGGAGTCAACAAATGTTTAAGATGTGAAGTTGAAAAGAGATTATTGTATTTGAATCAAATTGGAGTGTTAAATTTGTATGATTCAACTGTATGTCAAACATTAAGGACCACTAGCTCAAGTGGCATGTAATGTGGCATTGTCAAGGTCACAAAAGTTATGCGTTCGAGTTCTAAGACATCAAAATTAGTGTCATGCTTGAATGAAGTATCACTGTTATTATAAAAAATATTTGTCAAATACACAAAGAAAAGAAATTAATTAATCGATTCAATTAACCAGTTCAATTCAATTAGATTATATGTGGAAAGAAGAAAGAAAAGAACAAGTAATGAAAATTATGAAAATCAAGATCTAACATTATCTATTTGCATTAAAATCAATTCATGAAAATTGAAAAGAATTCAAGATAATTGGACAATTAATTTAGTTCATCTCTTCAAGTGCTCTCCTCACAACCACTTTTTATTAAAAAAATTAAAATTAAAAAATAAAAACATCATCTCCAAGTAATGCCTTTGTCTTGTGTAAGGCGGTTCATCTTTATGTTGGTGTGAGAGAGTTAACAATTAGCCCTTTTTAATAAACCTTAAATTTTACAATCAAATCAAGTAAAGTTTTCAAGTGTAATTAAGTCTTTGTAGAAAATGGTTACTCAATTTACAATTATAGGTTAGTCTCATTATTTTTCTACCTATAATTTTTTTGTAATCTTCCTCAATTGTACTTCTTATTGAAAGCAATGGCAATAGTGCCCATAGGTCTAAGCAATTTGTCAAATCATGTTAAATATTTGTATTCTCTATTTTTTTTATTTTTTGTTTGGTGATCACTGTTAATAAAATAGTTGATTATTAACTGATAAGGTAAATTTTTTGAGTATTCCCAATGTAAGCCTTAGTTTGCACCACAGTTCTTACCTTCATTGGGATTTGGTCGTCAAGCTATCGAAACCATTACAAAGAATTGATCAAGTAATTTGGGTTAGCCAGTGTAGTTTAAAATCTTAATTCAAAATGTATTTATAATCAGAGATCAAACCGACAAAATAGTCATTCAGACTTGCAAGTCCAAAAGCAAAATCACCAAGATTTACTGTCAATGTATACCAAAATTATGAAAAATCTTGCACGTATATTGAAATTTAAGAGGTGAATTGCATTTATTCAGGTACCACTTGTGTAAGGAAGAACAATAGAGAGTGAAGTGGCACCATAATTTGTCACCTTAACCAAATAAACTTACTTTTTTATCTCATAAATTTAGGTTCTTTATCTGTTCAAGTTGTGTTGAAAATGCAGTTGAACGGCTTATTGTAGATACCGATAAAACAGTGAGGACGAAAAAGACATAAGATTTTGCCAGGTGCACTAATGTAAAAAGAAATGATAGTGGCAGATTGGCTTAAGTAACATATGAAGATAGATTTGCATTTATAGAAAACAGGTCACGTCAGTAATGATTACTGAAAATGTTTGGATAATGTGTTCTTGCTATATTTGAGTAAATATTTCTGAAATATTTCAACACTTAAATTATGTTCTTGTATATCATTACAAGTTATGCCACTGAAAGAAGCATAGCTGACGAAAAATAATCAATTAGCTGCTCAAAATTAAATATAAATGTTTGTCAAAAATAAAACATAGATGCTCTGGAATAGCTGGTGATCAAAGTCCCTCTATATGTATAACATTTTTGTTTAGAAATATGTGTATACCATATTAACTGCTAAACTATATTATTGTCGACTATGAGCACAGTGCTAGAGTAAAGGTCAAAAAAAAGTACTGCAGAAATTAATATGTTCAAACTACAGAGTTTTATAAACCAAATGTACCGTGCACCGTAACTTGTATCACACGTATAGTGCTAATTTATGTGATTAAGCAGTATCACAGGACAGCAGAACAAACTCCTTATGCGTGATGAAACACTTTGAACTCAAAGAAAATATTAAGTCAAATTAGTTGAATGAGGATCTGAATGATGATAAACATAAGTATATTAGCTCAAAAAGAAAACTAGAAATTCAAATTAAATGTCCCAGAAAAATACTTTAATTTGAAAGTTGAGTGCCACCTAGAGTTCTCCCAAACACTTCAGTATTGATCTACGACCAACAAAATGAGGATGAGACTGCTGAAGTGCTTGAAGGAATTCCAAGAGACAACCAACCATGTAAAGCTAAACTCAAACATATGTAACTACATGATTTCTGTAGCAGATTAAGCTTATAAGCACTAGACCTACTTAGCAGGTTTTGATGAAACAAAAAGTTATAAAATCCTCCAGTTATTTATAATATACTCCGAAGTTCCATCTGCGAAATGCAACATCAGTGAAAACATGCAAAATATAAGTCTAAGTTCAGTAAACCAAATGAACCTAGACATAATTCGAGCATTGGTACACTACCCTTTTTTTTTGGCTAGATTATTCCAATCCATTGACTGTTGACATATCTTTCAAGTAAAAGGCATGCATAATTTTAATTATTCCTTTCACATATATCACATAATTAATTATTTAGTAAAAAGATACAAGGTTCTTCGTGGGCACACAAGCATCTTTTAGATTATCTATGAATGCTTATAATGCAAACAGGCGGGAAGAAGGCCAAATTCACTATGAATGTAACTCCATTTCTAACGTATAGAGAGGGATTCTTACAACGAAAATCAAATAAGAGTAATATACTTCTCTATTTAATTTTTCTTTTTAAATAATATGGAAATGGTTCGATCGGTGGCAGAAAAATATAAATGGCCCAAGCGTTGTTGTAGCTGACAAACTAAGGAAACATTGCAAATGTGAAGGTTGAGCTGGAAAAATAGACATACGGTTGGATGACTCTGACAGTTCCATCCAGCACTTCAGTTTGTTTTATATATAATGCTGAAGTGTTTGGGGGAACTCTTGGCGTCATTTAGCAGTCGGTGAAACGATGCAGATCACTTAAAAGAAAATAATTCAAATCAATTGCTGGGCCAACCTTTACACCAATGCAGTATTTATTGTTCCACAGGATTCGTTTTTCACCTGCATTTCAATGGTCCGTGTAAACTTTTTGTCTTCTCAAATAATTTATGTTTTTTTGAAAATTATGGATGATATATTTATCCTTTTTGTTGTAGTTTTGGAATATATAAGCATAGATTGTGATCTGTAAGTCCAAATTGATGATAATTCTTTCAGTTAATTGTCAGACAAACATCTGGCTTTAATTCAAAATTTCTTTGTACAATATATGTGAAAGTCCAATTTTTTTATTTCACTTAAAGCACAAATCAACATTATTCAAAGTTTTACACTTTCAATGATTGTCAAAATTTGTAATTGGAGGATGCTAGTACTTTGAGTTTGGTATATCCGACGAGATGCTACTTGAAGGAGCATATCGGTGGCCAGTTTTGTTTATAAATATATCGCATCCTAGCTTCTCATAACATCAAATTGTGCCAGTTCGGTTTTAGATAGCTACAATCATCAGAATTTAATAATTTTTCGCAAAAAGTCTCTACATATCATAAACGTCATCGTCGTCAGAAATTACCATATTGCAATATCTCTTGACCATTAAAAATTAATATTTCAATACCAACGGTTATAATCAGTATATTAAACATACAATGTACTACATAATTAATTTTAGTTTGCAGGTAGTATTGAAATGAAATTCTTTTTTTGTAAAGACGATGTTATGTTTGCAAAAAATTATAAAAATTCTTATTATCATACGTGCTTGTAAAGACGATATTACGATGTGGATTACTCCCCACATATACATACATGCACGCACATGCACACACATACATGTGCGTGTAAGTATGTACACATGTATAACCTCTGAATTAGCTGAAGAAGAAGCAGATTTATTTAAATATTTTGAGCCTGATGGGAAAGCATATATCATAGCAGAAAATTTTGCCCACTATGCATTTGTGTGTCTCATGCATTTGATATATACCTTCGTGGTTAATATCTCTACCTCTACTACTAATAGAGAAAATTTGTTGAACTAATTTATTCGGTGTATTTTTGAAATTTCAAAAATGCACTTATTTCCGTTTACATGTCACTCATACGGTTACCACTGCATCCGTTACTTCCGTTTATTATAAGACTAATGTACAATTGACACTAATATACATATTACAAATTCAACGCCAATTTCAATGAAGAAGCATGTGCTTCATCATGTGTACGAAATATCCTAAAGAATTAGCGCACCTCACAACTGAGGTAATGCTCTGCTGTACCATCAATTGAACCACCAGCTATCAATATATCTGTTACTTATCAATTTGTATAATTTTGTTATGTATCACGATTTTACAAAATTAATACCATGCTTTTTCCTCAATGATAAGTCGAGGGGGGAAATTTTTTGAGAAGTAGGGCTATTATCATATGGAGATCGCAGTTACATTATATTACATACATATATCACAATTGTATAAAATTAACACCAGATTATTACATATTTTTTGGTGGAGAATTCCTTCCCTTATCCCAACTTTTTTCTACTTCTCTATTATTAATAATAAGAATTTGATGAATAAGATTTTAATCGCGTCTTTTTGAAATTTCGAAAATACCCTACATCCACCAACGGAATCTTGCTGTCAGTTTGCAATCTCCACCACCATCCCTTTCCCACCATCCATTGACGGAAATTAACTATAAATTTATAGCGGACATCATGAACGAAACATTTTGAAATAAATGTATTATGACCATCAAAGCTATTAGATACACGTATGTATGATTTATACTAGTCACATATAAAGTCAATATTATTCACGTACTAACATGTACCTCTGCATCAAACTTGAATATGACGATACCATTCCTGCACAAATTAAGGCTCTGTAGTACGTAGATGACATGCAGTTATAACTACAAAGCGTGACATGTGTTATATTGCGTAACCTATTGGACTACAATACTTCAACTTGTTTCCCTGAGCAACCACTATATATGCAAAACATGGTATTGTTGAAAAGTTAGGCAGTGTTTGGTTTAAAAATGAACTTTTTGTTTTTGGTTTTAATATGTATGTCAAATATGGATGTTCAGAAAATGGAACAAGATCAAATATAAGTGTTATAGCCAACTCCTACAAAATGATATATTTCTTTGATAATTTTATTTTCGGTGATTTTTTTGCGAATCCAACCGTACAGATTTGATTAGAACACTACAAAGCATCACTGGTTCAAATTTGGTCCCTTTAAAGGTCGTTTGACCTTCAAGTGAAGGGTTTTTTGTCCGAAAGTCTAAAACGGCCATAAATTTGAAATTCAAGATCGACATCTCAGATTCGTGTATTTTTAAACCATATTCTAAAAACATGTCCAAAATACCTTAGATCGACATAAGATACAGAGAATTTATTTTTTACACCGTATATTTTATTTTACATAATTTTATTATACCAAATACATTAAAATTCATAATTGATTACCCAACGGTTTAAAAATTATTTAATTCTTTGAAATGTTACATATAACCACCTTTATCAAATTTGTATAACGGATGGACTAAAAGTAGCATCGAATTGTCGTGCGAGTTAGATTTTCAACAATGATAACTTTTCGAATGACACGAACATATATCATCGAAAATACCAATTTAACCTATCATGATCCGTCAGTGGGTGAATATTAATAATCATACATGTCAATTTTATTTTTTTGGTCATTTTAGTAGTGTTTTTTATTTTTTCAAACGGCATAGGTGTATATAAGAATTAGATTGGAAAAATAAATAAATAGCCCCCAGCCGACACAAACTTCAATAGAATTTTGACCGTCCTCGGCCAACTCCATAATGGAGACGGAGCCGACTCGGGTCGGAGGCCGACTCCAGGCTCCGTCCATATTTTAGAGTATTCTAGTAGTTTTAGTTAAGTCCATAATTTTTATAATGTATAAATATTATTTTTCTATTTATTTCTTTTAAAGAAAATATAGCGGAAATAGCGAAATATAGCAGGAATAACGGAATATAGCAAAAATAGAAGGGCTCAAAGCGAAAAGACTATATTGAGGACTATATGGAAAAATCATAGCGGTAGAAATCCGCTATGAGATATAACAGGGTTATAGCGGGATAATAGCGACGCATTAACTCCACGGCTTTCAAGGCAATGGCCTCATCCACGACAAAACTTCCATCACTTTCTCATTTCTACCGATCATTTTTCAATAAATTAAAAGCGAAATTCAATCCATCCTTCATAAGGATTGGGCTATTTGGGTTTTGGAGTAAGGATTGAACTATTATTCATGCTTTGGAGAAGAAAAACAAGGATTGAGCAAAGTTGAATTGAATCTGAGATTTTCAAAACATTAACAAGTAAGAAATATAGTAAATTAACGCTAAGGTATGTTTCAAAATTTTCCCTTATTTGAATCATTTTAAAGTTTGACAAACTCATTCTATCAAAAAGTTTGAGAATGTAAAGTGGTTTAAAAATCGACTTTGATTGGAGATATATGTTAGGCATAGTGAAGTAAATATGAATATGCTATGGTGACAATTTCCTTTCATTGAAAGACAAATTCTATTTCAAGTCCAGTATTTACTTAGTACCCCAAAATTTAAAAAAATTTGCAAGCCCAAAAAATAACTAAATAGCCCCTACCATTTCCAGAACATCCTTTCTCATCACGCAAAACGTGAAAAATTAAAAATTTTCTTCACTGATTTAAAAACTTAGTACTGAAAAATTGAATTTTTTCTTAGTAAAGTCTGTAAACCCAAAAAATAACTTAGCGGTGAAAAATTGAATTTTTTCTTCGCTGATTTAGAAGCCCAATTCATATTTTCTTTAGAAGTACAATTAAAAAAGTCTGTAAATCCAAAAAATAACTTAGTAGTGAAAAATTGAATTTTTGCTTTACTAATTTTGAAACTATGGTTTTGAAGAAACGGTGATTTAGACAGTAAGAAACTGACAGAAGAAAATGGAATTGAGAAGAAAGAAAGTACGCAGCTTTTTAAGGGTGTTTTAGTCTTTAAAATTTTATTTATTTTAGAGGGGCTACTAAGTATTTATCTATGTTGAAATAAAATTTATCTTGTTGAAATTTAAATTCATGCTAAATATAATTGCTTTTGTATATTAGTTATTTTCAAAACTGTTGGTAATCTGAATAAATGATTTATTCATTGATTATTTTTATATAGGATGATCAAACATTGACAAAGAAAATATTCTAAGATATAATACCCTTATTCTTTCGATATATTATATAAGAAGAGGGAAATATAAAATTGTTCTTTTCCTTCTTAAATTTCATTCTCAAATCATTATACTATATAGTTTTAAGAATATAATATTTAAGACTACATAAATTTGGTCCTTCCATTTTTAGATGGAATTAAAACAACATTTATAGATCATAAATGTTTATAAATATAACTTTGTTGATTTAACAATTGACTTTTCTTTTGCTTGAGCATTTATTGCTTTTTCCTACAAAAATATTTAAGTTTCAAAATGAAAGATTTGCAGAGTAATCCATATAAAGTATTTTTAATACATTAAAAAGTTGAAAATAAAATAATAACCATTTTTTAAATGAAGTTATCATATAGATTGGGCATTACTTGCCAACACGAATGTGGGTAAACAACTCATAAGCATATAGTTTAAAATTTCATTTAGAGATTTAATTGAATTTAAATAGGATAAAAATACTAATTTTCCTTAAATCTTACCATTAAGAATTTTATTAGCATTAAATCATAAAACTGACTTTTGGTTTATTTATGGAAGCAGATTATGAGCATTTAATGATTATATTAGAATGGAAATTGAATTTAAATGGAAAATCATGATGAATTTTTTTTGAAACCACCTAATGAGGCTCTATGGTTATTAATTGATGGATTTGTATTTATTCTTATGGCATGCAAAGAACATAAATCAATTAATGTTTAAATGTAAATATTATGTTGTTATTAGAATATTGAGTTTATCATAAGTATATTTTGGAATATGATTATTGCTAGTTTTATTAACTAAGTTAATAAAACATCTAAATATAATTTCTATAATAGAAAAGATATGTGAAACATATCATGATTTAATATCTGTGAAATTTTGACAATGGAAAATTATGAATACTTTATACTTGGTTATGAAACAGTTCATCAAAAAAGGAGAAAGAACGCTATGGGCATGAGTATATTCTTAAATATGATTACATTTTACTATTAAACATATTCTTGTTTTCTATGTGTGTATGTACTTACAACACAATTCAAAATGAAATATATTTCAAGAGGATTTGAAACATTGTCACTTTGTTGACATGAATGAATTTATTGAAAGTGGAGAAACGATGAAACAATTATGCATTAGATTATAGTGAAGATATAATGTAAACAAAACTTATATAGTAGCAAACTATGAGATGAGTTTGTCTTTGAAATTGAATAAATGATGAATATTAAAAGTAACAAGAGAGATATATTTATTAAGGATGTCTATAAATCAAAGGGAATAAGTAATTGCTTAAGTATCTCATAATAAATTTCGAGATGAGATATGAATGTTTGTAGACAAACATAGTCATGTGATCTTGAGTATGAAAATTATCTAGATCTAGCCAGTAGATCTCTCTAAACCCAAAATAGCAAGCTAGATCTGACCTTGAGTTCAGCTCTTAAAACTTGCTGTTAGAAATTAGTGGCACCTAGAAAAATTGGAAGATCAACTAGGACTGTTGCTAGAATTAAAGGAGCAGTAGCTAGTGATGACGAAGAAAATCTCACCAATTGGTAGTTACCAATCAATCGGCAGTACCCGGATCATCTGCTCAATAAGAGATGGTTACAAAGTTGAATTCAACAAAATGATGCGGGAGCTTAACCAAAAGTTAGTGGATGGTCATAAGGTTCTATAGAATAGGATGGATGCTAGCATAACACTACTCACCTAACAACCACAGAGAACTAGGAGGAATAAAAGGTAGGTTTCTCCTCGTGGATTTGAAGTAGAGAATTCGTCTGTTTTTGGTCAAAATAGGCAAAGTGAAGTAGTTGTTGGTGCATCGAAGGAAGAAGATGGAAGGCGTAGGAGTGCTTCCTCCACAAGGAAGACCATTCGGTGATGACCACAATTAGGTCGAAAATAAGATGAATACTGAAGGGCATGAGGGACAGGAAATCGAGGATGTAGACTTTTTAGACATGGAGGATGACCTGCAAAATGACGGTGATGATTACGAGCTAGACGTCGATGCTAATGGAGCTGAAGTTCAAACAGCTGCAAAAGAACCAACCAAGCGTCAATAGAAAACTAGGGTAGTAGTTATCCCATAGACTTGAGAGTCGAGATGCCAATGGGCACACCGAGATCATTTACAGAGCCAAACACTCGGTGAAGTCCCTAATACTTGACTTTTGGAATACATACCAATGAGGAATATATAGCGGACATGGTTAAGGAGGAAAGCAAAAGTATAAAGAATGAGGATTTCGGTTCCGCACCAAGCAGAACTCCATTATGGAAAATATTTGAAGAGAAGAGTTTCCTAGGAAGTTTACAATGCTATTGATACCATATGAGGCAACTGATACTAGGAAATATTTACTTAAGTATGAATGGCACATGGATGGTGCTTCGAAGATGGTTGATATTTGACGTAGATGTTCCCCTATCTTTTTGGAAGTGGTTGCATCTATATGGTTCATTTGGCTCACACCAAAATCCATGTCAACTTTTGATGAGTTGGCTAGAAAGCTCTTGAAGCAGTTCCAGCTTAATGCTACATGACCTAAGGATGTGATGACTTTGTCGAGTATGTCTCAAGGACATAAGGAATCGCTGAAAGGGTTCTTGAATCATTTTAATATTCCTATTACAGTAGTAAATGATCCAAAGTAGGATCTGGTATTTATAACGTTGGTTTGGGGCATACTCCCAAATAAGTATTTCGATAGATGACTGAAAATGAAGCAACCTACGATTATGGAAGAATTCCACCGGAAGGCTAATAAGTTTCTATGATTGGAAGAGGCAAATATAGTTGCAGGTAAAGACGATGATGGACTATCAAAGAAAGTTATCCAAAGGAACGTGGCGATTAAACAAACTGGAGAAAGCTTTGGAAATGCAGTTGTTAACGTTGGAAATTCTAGCAATCAAAAGAAAAGGAATCAAGGCCTTAGCGGTAGGTGCAATGAAAACAACAAATGCCCAAGGAATATGAAATAAGAAGACTACACGCCCTTAAATGATGTACTAGAAAACTTATACCGTATTATTGAAGGAGCGTAATAATATAAAAAACTACCGATGAAGGAGGTAACCGAGCAGTAAAGGCACTTCAAAATGTTCTGTAGTTTCCATGAAACTCAATGACACATCACGAACGAGTGCTGACATTTAAGGAATGTCATTACAGAACTGATAAGGAATAACATACTCCAATAGTACGTTATAAATTCATAGGAAGGTAGTCAAGCTACGAGCCCGCAAGGGCCACCTACTTGAGGGGGCCAGTCCGGACAAAGCAAAGAAGGGCCCAGATGATGGAAGGCTGGTTATCAATACCATAACTAAAGGACCTCATCAAACAAAGAAAAGCTGGAGGAAAATGGAGCACTATACGAGTTCTCTAAAGCAAGTGCTATAAGAGGATTGCCTTGTCGTATAAGATAGTGCTCCGGTTAAGTAGTAGAAAGTGATAACGATTGACATTATGTTTAGGAATAGAGATCCTGATAGAGTCCAAGAGACAATTTTCGATCCAACGGTAATAGCGGCAGGCATAGGATCGACGACAATTGGTCTGGTCTTGGTGGATATTGGAAGTTCCATAAACATACTATTCAGAAGAACCTCCGATTAAATAAAGATTAACATGAAGGAGATTACATCTTGTGAAACTAAAATCAATGTGTTTATAGTCGAAGTGAAATAACCAATCGCGATGATCAATGTACCCGTGGAGTTAGGTGAAGGAGAACATAGTATAGTCTAGATTCGGAAATTTGTTATTTTGGATGAATACTCAGCATAAAATATCTTTTTGGGTCGATCGGCACATGATAATTTTAGAATAGCACTATCCCCATGGTGTTTAACGATGAAGTTCCCCATGGAGAATGGAGTTTGAATCAATAAGAGGAGACATAGTGCAGGGAGGGAATGTTATATTGCAGATCTAAGGGAAGGAAAGCGATGGGAGAAAGGTAAGAATATGGAAGGGGATCTCTGCATTTGAGATCCGCAATCATAAAAACTAAAGCACGACCACTGGCTTGGGAATCATACCAGGATCAACAAGCGTATGGATAGCAGGAAGAATCAAGGAAAATGTGAGCAGGGCTGGTGGAGCCGATGGTAAATGTTCTGATCGACATAGATGATCCTACATAGGTTCTAAAGATTGGTCTCAGCTCGGCATTAATCTAAGGAGGGAATTAGTTAATTTCCTCTAAGGGAACTTTGATGTATTTGCTTGGATGCATTCAGACATGTGTGGGATATCGCTGTAGATAACATGTCACGCAGTAAATATTGATTCAAAGTTTGTACCGGTCAAAAAGAAAAGGCGCAGTCTGGGTCTGAAGTGATCCACTGCACTAAAGGAAGAAGTGAATAAGCTGATGACAAGCTGTTTCATCCACGATGCTCTATATCCCGAATGGGTATTTGATGATATATTGGTCAAAAAATCAAACGGAAAATGGTGTACATGTGTCGTTTACTCAAATATGAACAAGGCATGTCAAAGGATAGCTTCCATCTACCAAGGATTAACCAACTGGTAGATGGAACCGCGGATCATTAGTTACTCTCATTCGTGGATGCTTATTTAGGTTATAACCAAATTCCAATGCATATATTAGATCAGAATACTAGCTTTATAATGGATTTTGGGCTGTACTTCTACCGAGTAATGTTGTTTGGTTTGGAGAATGCTAGAGTCACATACCAAAATTGGTGAATTCTATGTTTAAGAATGTAATCAGACAGACGATGGAGGTATACGTGGATGACATTCTTGTGAAGTCAAGAGTATCATAGAACCATTTGGATGACCTTTCGAAGAAGTTCGAGGTTTCAAGGAAGTATGGAATGAAGCCGAATCCATTAGAATTTTCTTTCGGGGTAGCATTGGAAAAACTCTTGGGATTTATTGTTAATGCATGGAGCATCGAGGCCAATCCAAAGTAGATTAGCGCCTTGAGGAACATAACTGATTCGACTATGAAGAAATAAATTACGAAGCTTGAATGAAAGACCGTTGCCTTGATTCAGTTCATTTCAAAGGCAACGGACAAGTGCATACCCTTCTTCGATGCCCTTAAGAAGGGTAGGAAATTTTTTGAGTGGAATCAGGAATGTTAGCATGCCATCAAGGAGTTGTTGAGGCATATGGAGATGCCATCGGTCTTATCCAAACCATTGGATGAGGAGGATTTATTTGTTTATTTGGTAGTGTCCGTTCACTCATTAAGTGCAACACTAGTACATGAGGAGGCGAGAATCCATAGAATGGTTTTCTATATCAACAAAAGGTTTACTAGAGCCGAAAAGTACTACTTGAAGTTATAAAAACTCATGTATTGCTTGCTTATTTCGTCTAGGAATCCGCATCCATATTTCCCATTTTATCCAATCAAAGTACCGATAGATTGGCCTCTAAAGTACGTTGTATACCAATACGGGACTTCAGGAAGGTTGCTAAAATGGAACATAGAGTTGAGCCAGTACGGTATCACTTACCATCCGAGGAGAGCAATAAACGGGTTAGTGAATTCTAGCAAAGTATGCACCTCGGCTTAAGGCCTAGGTTATTAAATTAATTGTATATATATAGTTATATATGTATGTTTGTATAAATAGGGAAACTAGTTCCCTAAATTTGCGATTCTTAAACGTTGTGGGACTGGATAGTTGTGTGTGCAAGCAACAAGGCCTGGGCACTATTTATTCAATAAAGTCAATTACCAACATAGGTGATTCTATCTCAAATCGCGCTCACAGGAGATTCTATGGTTTATGTGCACACTAATGATGACGCCTGAGGAAGTGTATGGCCCAACACTAATGGAAGTTCTTTAATATGCATGGCGTTGTAAACGTGATATTGCATTATTGATGGATCCCAATATAATGCGAAAAGAGGCGTTACGTTACCATTAAGAGGCGGAAATGAACGTAATAGACGCCTTCGGCACGAGTCGGCATTGGGGGCTACCCCTTAATGCATAAACATAATATGTGTAGTTATAATTTGGCAATGTAAACCCAATGTGGATATTGTAGGCAATCCTATGTTGGAGTAGTTCAAGTAGTTATTAGCCAATCCAGGGTTCATCTTAAGGTTTGATTAGTTGTTTGATCCTAAATGTAAGCCTTCATAAGATGTTGGTGTAGTTGTATTGAGAAATATACCCCTTAGATTAATGAAACTTGCCTTAGTAAGTAATTCACAAACACCAGTAGAGTACGCTAAGTCACATAGAGTATTAATGAAGGTAATTTCATTTTATTACCGTATATTAAAGATGTACTCATTCACCAGACTTTTGTCTGACCTGCTCCTTTGCTTTCTTTTCCCTGCACCACAAGAGGGCATGATAGCAGGTGATAGGCCTGGAGATTAGTACTTAGAGAGACGAGCTTGACATTGGAGTTGCTTTTTATTTTCCATTACTCTCTATGTACCTATTTATAATACTTAGTGCTTATCAGACTTTATGCTATATTGTTATGTACTATGGATTATGACTACATACTGTTTTGAGACTGTATTTTGAGATTTTTTTTAGGACAGATATTTTCAATAATTACATTTTTTGCATTTCACCGTGAGATCTGAAATTGTAGAATGTCTTGGATTTGTTATATATATAATTAGTCTTTGTAATGTCTAAAAACCTGATAGCTCTTGCTTATTGGCATTGACGCGGGTCGGAAAGTCACCCTGGTATTTGGATGATGTGCCAGGAGATGCAGGTTGTCACAAAGATTTTCCAAATTCGTTTCCAAAATAGTGAAATAACTATACAAATATGTGAAATATATCTTAAAAATTACATATGTTATTTATATTATCATTGTTTTGAGACAAAGTAAGTTTATATGATGTAACCCTCCTAATTTTAATTTTAACATTATCCAGGAAATTTAATTAGATACATTAAATAGAATAATGTATCAAGTAATAAGACACATTTAATTAGATACATTATCCAGGAGAGTGAGATTTGATAACTGAATTTAGGTTATGCCTTAATAAATCAAGTAATAAGATTGTTTTGAAACTTGAAAATGAAAAGAATAAATGAGAAGGGAAAATTAACAATAGAATCTTAGTTCATATCCTAAACCCTTCCTCCCTCTTATCCATTCTAATTTTTGAAATACATTAAGTAAAAACAACAATCAAGGTCATCCATTACTAAGGAAGAAAGAAGGGCAATCAAGGGATTCAAAAGGAAAAAAGCTTAGGGAAACTAAACTCCATCAAATCTCAATCTCATCATCCAATTTAAGGTGTATAATAGCTAACCATCTCTATTATTGTGTTTGAATTTGTTTATGGAAAATTTTCGAATTATTCTTGGTTTTTTTGCCATGTTATGGATCTAATGATCATTTTTTGGGTAGAATAATGATTTACGGAATTTATATGAAATTATTTAAATTGGGTTTTAGGTAAAACCTAAATTTTTGATCTTCAATTGATTTGGTTTTCTGTTATGTTGTATAAAACACTATTTTAGAGATGAGATTTTAATTTCATAATTTTTTAAGTTAAAACGAATATTTTATGAATTTCCTAAGGAGAAAATAGTGTTTAGTTCGAGTTTTAACTATACCCCTTTCATTTCATTTCAAAACTATATCCCTTTCAAAATAGTTTATACTTTGAAACCAAAATCAATTTTATTTCAAAACCATATTCAAATCAATATGATATCATTTCCATTTCAAACATATATTCACCTTTCAAAAGCCATAAAATTTTCAAAGTTATAACACTTCCAAAACCAAAATACTTAAAATCATTATACTTTGAAAATCATAACATTTCGAAATCATACATTTGAAATCAGGGTACCTTCCTTTAATTCTTTACATTTTACAATTTTATTCAATTAAACCCAAATTTCAAATTTCCAATTTAATTCAATTAAAACCATCAGTTCAATTCAATTCAGTTTCCCAACAAACCATTTCAAATCTTATCAATTTCAAATATAGATTTGATCCACAAAATAAAATATTCAAAATTTAATATATTTCCAAGCTTTAATATCCCATATTTCAAAACTAAATTTTTATAATTTCATATATCTCAAATTTAACTTCATTACATTTAGTTTTGAAATATTTACTTAATAAACTCAATATCATTTAAATAAACCCAAATTACAAGTAAACTCAATATCTTTTCATACTTCAAATATTCATTTATCAAAATCAAATATCATTCCAAATTCACATTCTTTATCGATTATGTCATTCAAACCATTTCGAAATCATTTCCTTTCCAAATCCATTATAAATTCATTATCGTTCCTAAATTTAAATATTAAATTTTAAATATCATTTTAAAATCAAAGATACCATTTAAATATCATTTCAAAGCGTATTTCAAAATTTCATTCAAAAATTCATTTATTTCTTTCAATTCATTCAAAATAACACATAACCAAGTAAACCTTATTTAAATTCAAATCAATTAAATTCCTTAAAATTCAAATTTAATTGTTAAAATATTTTCAAAACTCCTAAAATTTCAAAAATAATCAATTCGAAAAGTTAAATCATTTAACACTTTAAAATATAACTCAAACAGTGTTAAAATCAATAATATTTCAAAATATTGTCAAATTATAGCAACGACAGCATTTAAAAGTGCTATCGTAGCTTATAGTTTCCAAAATAGTTTAGTTCAGGAACAACGACATTTATAAAATTCCGTAGTAGATATTTATTTATTTCAAACATAATTAAATTAAAAAACAACAGCATTTAAAAATGCTTTCAAAAGAACACAGCATTTTTGGAAAATGTGTTAATAAAATTCCAGATTTTATTATAACTTTTCAGAAACAATAAAACTCCAATTTTAGCAAATTTTAAACTTATAAATCATATTTTCTTGACTTAAAAATTTCACCTTTAAATAATTTTAACATATGATTTATCACCACAAAATTTTATAATCAAATATCGAATTAAAAATTCAATTCATTTGTTAAGTCAAAATTTCACTGTTTATTAACTTATAAATTAAATAAAACTTAATATTTTACCTCAAATATCATTTCAAACTTTAAATTTAATTTCCATTATTTACTTACAATTTAAAATAAAATTTAAAGTCAAAATCACATTTACTTCAAATTTACATGCTTATATTCACAAATTCAAAACTTAATATTTAGCCTTCTTAAAACCATAAAATATATATATTTAAATCAAAATTTCATACTTTAAAAATACATATGTTAAGAAAAATCATTTAAAAAATATATCATGGGGTCTGTATACAAATTTTCTAATCTTGGTCAAGTGATACGTATATATATCATTTCAATCCGCAATTTAAAAAGAAAACCCGGATTCTATCATTTCAAACCCGCAATCCCAAGTAAATAAAAATAAATAAAATCGCTCAGGCCTATCATTTCATCCCATAATGATTTTTCCCTATTCTAAAGTTCGTTCGGATATGTATCATTTCAACCCATATGATTCTATTCTAACAGGGAACTTGCAGTGTGAACATATACATAAACAATATAAATAAATACACTAACAGGTCAATGTCACAATATACTGTCATTTATAAAATGTCAGGTGATAATTAACAGAGTTAACATGGTAATAACATGGCGATAATCATCATTAACTTGCATAAACATTTTAATTATTAAGCACTTGTCATCAATTTACCATTTCATAAGTAGAAATGTCAGAGTGAGAAAGACTCACCTTTTCAAGCAGGAGTTAGCAAATCAAACACACAGAATAAATTCCAGAAAGCACGATACAACACGATTTTTGACAAGTGAATGAAGAGCCAAAGTGGTGATCTTGCAAACAACAATAAGCAAGACAATATAACACATGAATTTTCAACACAAAATAACATTGAAATGAATTGAAATAAAAAGCAACAAAGGATAAGAATGATTTGACCTTTCTTTAACCATTCAAGAGCTCGACCAAGGGGACCATATACTCGGCCATGGCTGGACATAGGCTTGGGTATTGCATCAATATGGCACGGCTACATGAGATGTGGAGGGTAGGAGTGTTACACATGAAGAAGTCATAGGGTCAAGGCAAAAGAGGCAAGGTTTGTTCAACTTTTTGGCTCGGCGATGACATCATAGGGCTCAGCCAAGGTCAAGTACAGGTCTGGTGATGGGTCATGTTGCGGTCAGAGGTGATGTAGCAGGTGCCGGTGGCGGCTAAGGGGGTGGCCGAAGCAACTATGAAGGGGTAGGTGATGATATGGTTCGGCTAGGCAATGATTTAGTAGAGTTTTTGGCAAAATTTTGTGGTGCAAGCTCAAATGGAGGTCACGGCCTGGTCTTGACAAGGGGAGATGAGGTGGTGTTGCTGTAGATGGTGGTGGTGAAGATGATTGGTGGTGAAGAGGTAGTGGCCGAGCAAACTAGAAGAAGAGGCAAGGCAAAAATCATTGAAGAATAGTGAAAAGAAGAACTTTTGAAGATAGCCATGAGTTTTAGAAATGGAGAGAAAGAATTTCACGTGAAAACACAAAGAATAATGCATGGCAATGCATAGGAAAATGGATGGCTACTCAATGAAAAGGCAATTGAAAAATGAAAAGACAAAGTTAATGAAAAGACATAGAATATAAAAGGGCTTTTGTCTCTTTGTATTTCTAATTTTCTTTTAATCAAAATAAACTAAATAAAATTCAGTAAATAAAAATAAAAATGAAAAAAAAATAAAGTAGAAAAGAAAATAAAACAAATAAATATTTTTAAGAAAAATAAAAATAAATAAAGAAAATAGTTAATTATATTGAAACTAGAATTAAAAATTGTAAACAATATACAATTAACATTCAAAAATTATAAGATCACTTTTAAAATGTTTTAAAAATAAAACATATGCATAACATGTCATGTTACACAAATTAGAACATGATATGACAAACCAAAATATTATTTATATATATTAAAATAAATAATTTTGTTAAATAAACAATTTACACACAATATTGTAAAAAGCATAACTTTCACAATATAAATCAGATTTCAACGAAACGAAAAGCAGTATTCTTGAAATTTAATTTATTTTCATAATAAAAGATAAAGGTAAAAAAAATAAAATTTTTGAATTTTAAATTTAAAAGTCAAAGTTTGACCATATTGACCAAAATTCATATTTTCTGAAAATATTCAATTTATTCATGTTTGAAATTCTAATTCACATAAAAATCAAAATTTATATTTAAAATAAAAAAGTTTATTCATTTTAATAAATAAAATAAAGTTCTTAAATTAGGAATTTCAATAAAAATAATTAAAATTATAAAATTAAAATAATCACAAAATACAGGGTTGTTACAGCCTAACTTCAAAACCAAGAAAGTATTTCATTAACCCTAAATCTGTCATTTTGAACTCTCAAGTCATGACCTATTTAAAATCTTTTATCATCTCCACATTATTCCCCATGAATATTAGATCATCAACATAAAGAGCAAAAAATATTAAGTTGCATTTTTCTTTCTCCACATATAGTGCATGCTCCTAGGGACATTGTACGAACCCTTGTCCTTAGGTGTTAATTCGGGTTTTCCATGCACGAGGCGCTTGCTTTAGTCCATATAGCACTTTCCTTAAATTCAATACTTTACTCTCCTCCCCAGCTTTCATGTACCCTGCTGGTTGCTCCACGTATACTTCCTCTTCAAGCACACCATTTAAAAATGCTGATTTTGCATCCATCTAATATATCGACCATTTGAATTGTGCTGCTTGTAATATGAGAAGCCTGATTGTTTCCATTCTCAGCACCGGGGCAAAGAATTTGTCATAGTCGATCCCCGCTTTTTGTTTGTAGCCCTTCACGACTAGGCATGCATTATACCATTCTATCTCACCGTGGGCATTCATTTTTTTCTTATATACCCATTTTACTCCTATGGTTTGATATCCTTCTAGCAAATCCACCAAGACCCAAGTTTCATTTCTACCGATAGCCTTCATCTCTTCATCCATCGCTGCTTTCCATTTCTTATATCTCACTGCCTCTTTAAAAGTAATATTCTCAGCATCTGCCAAGAGACATATCAAGTGTACTTCATCTGTTGACTCGTATAGATCTTGCAAACTTCGCACCTTTGGTTGCCTTGGCTCTTCTTCATCATCATATATTTGAGGTGTATTGGTGTGCGTATCAATGTAGTAGTTAATGATTCTCCTTTTTCTTCCTACTGCGTCACTTCCATTTGGTTGTTCCAATCGCACGTGCTTTCTTCATTCACCTGCACATTTGGGCTCACAACCACCTTTTTTTCAACTGGGTCGAATAACTTGAAAGCTTTTGTCTTTTCATCATATCCAATGAATACGTACTTCTTGCTCTTATCATCTAGTTTGGTTCTTCTTTGATCTGGTATACGCACATATGCTAAACTACCGAATACTTTTAAGTGTGTTACAATTGGTTTTTGTCCGCTCCAAGCTTCCTGTGGTATTTTATCTGCCAATATCGCATGTGGACACCGATTTTGCACATAAACTGCACATTGTACTGCTTCTGCACAGAATTCTTTCGTCATTCCTTTGCTTCTCAACATTGATCGAACCATGTCAAGAATAGTTCCGTTTTTTATTTCAGCCACACCATTTTGTCGAGGTGAGTATGGTGCAGTTAAAACTCTTTTGATCCCTTGTTCGTCGCAATAGCTTGTGAATGCTGTTGACATGTACTCTCCACCTCTATTTGATCGTAAGGCCTTGATATAAAAACCAGTCGTCTTTTCTACTAATACTTTGAATTTCTTGAACATTCCAAGTGCCATACATTTTTCTTTCAAAAAATAAATCCAAGTCTTTCTTGTGTAATCATCAATGAAAGTGATAATGTACCTCTTCTCGCCGAATGACTTAGGTGTGATCGGGCCATATATATTAATGTTTATTAACTCTAGAGACATTCTTGTACGATAATCAACCTTCTTTTGAAACGAATTTCTTGTTTGCTTGCCGAGCATACATCCCTCGCAATATTTCTTTGTGTAATCCATGTCTGGTAAACCGTAAACCATATCCTTCTTTGCTAACTCTTTCAAACCGTCATAATGTAAGTGTCCGAACCGTAAGTGCCATAGTGAGGCTTTATCCTCCACTTTGACTTGCATTTCTCGCACTTTTCCCAAATTGAGTTCGAACATTCGATTCTTGGCTATCTCTACATTTGCAAGTAAATAATCATTTTTGTCCTTCAAATGTAACATCCGATCTTTCATGAAAATTGTATACCCCTTCTCCAATAGTTGCCCCATGCTAAGGATGTTGCTCTTCAGTTCAGGCACGTAATAGACATCTTCAATCGACCATTCTTTACCATCCTTTTGAGAAAAACATATTTTGCATTGGCCTTTAACATGAACTATTGACGCATCTCCAAATGACACATGTCCATCCTTTACCTTTTGCATCTCCACGAAAAGGTGTTTTTGTCCGCGCATATGATTACTAGCACCTGTGTCCAGATATCACATTATATCGCTGTCAGAAGCATTGTCCTTGTAGGCCATCAAGATAACACCATCGTCTCTTAATTTTTCTTCCGCAACCAGATTCGCATTTCTTCCACCTTTTTCTTAGAATAGCGTTCTTTTGCTTAATGTCCATATTTGCCGCAGTTGTAGCACTCAACATTTGGACGACTTTACGGGTCACCTCTTCCATGACCAAGTACTCGACCATGCCAATTTTGTTGTCTCGGCTGGCCTTTTTCTTCAGGATTGTTTCCAAATCCACGGCCTCCAGTACGATCAAAACCACGACTTCCATGACCGCGTCCCCTTCCTCGTCTTTGTTGTGCATATATCACATTGTCTTCCTTAATACTTATCTTAGCTTGTAAAGCCTCTTCAAGTAGCTCTTGTTACTTTTTCATCCTCCGTTGTTCATGTGCTTCAAGAGAACCTCCAAGATCATCGATGGCCATTTCTGTCAAATTCTTCGACTCTTCAATTACGCATACGATGTTCTCGAAATCGTCGGTCAATGATCACTAAATCTTCTCCACAACCCTTGCATCGGTTGGGTTTTCTCCATTACGTTTGCGTTGATTAACCACTATTTGAACATGTGTGATATAGTCGGATATTCCTTCCGATTCTTTCATTTTCATCGCTTCCAATTCGCCTTGAAGAGTTTGAAGCCGCACTTGTTTAACTCGGTCAGCTCCCTTATAGACCTTTTGTAAAATGTCTCATGCTTCCTTCGAATTTGCTGCATTGGTAATTTTCTCAAATCCTGACTCATCCGCTGCATGAAACAAGTGGTAGAGAGCTGTCTTGTCTTTCATACGCATTTCTTTCAATGCCTTTAACTGCATCACAGTCAAGTTCGTAATATTTTCTGTTTCTGTGTAGCCATTTTCGATTACTTTCTATGCATCTTGTGCACCTAGCAACGCATGCATCTGAATGCTTAAATTGTCATAATTCAACTTGGTTAGTCGTGAAATCGGTATTTGCTCCAACGATAAACTCCCGAAATTTGTCATAGCTCTGATACCAATTTGTTAGAAACGAAGAGGAGAGAAGAAACTAATTATATTTCATAAAATATTTCATACAAATTTTCTTGCTTACAAACAACACAAAATGACCACATATTTATAGTGGTTTACATACCTTTACAAAATAGATACGACCTTTTAGATAGACACCTCTTCATTTTAATGGACACGAGTCTTCACTTTATTATTAATTTGAGTTTATGCTTAACATAGGCGTGCAAAAACAGGGGAAATAACTATTGCAAATAAAAAAACACGGGTGAAAGAAGACACATATTCAAGGCTTGTAAGTAACTGTTTTCCATATACTACCTATATAGATGTATAAAGTTAGGTTTTTTTAATACGGAAACAACGTATTTTTTGATCATTTAGTGGAGGAGAGAGAACATTTTCAAATGACTTCTTCTATCATGATTCGCACGCTAGATAGTCATCTGAACTTTTTAATTAATTTTAACATAGGTAAAAAGATCTTAATAACTTGAGAACATGGAAAAGCTTATCATCCATTATTTGGAACAAAGTACCATACTAACAGGAGTAACTACAATTTTCCAACCTATACTGCCAGTGCTAAAATGTACACATAATTTTACATTTTTGGTAATTGTACTTAAAACTTTCATTAAAAATTTAGGTGCTTGATTCAACTTTTTAAATGTATGAGATCATCAGCGGCGTTTATTTTAATATTTCATATTGTTGTAAACATATGCTTGCAGTACTCCTTAAGTTATATTACGGGTTATAAGAAGTTTATATTGATTTTGATCTACGCTATTTTATACCTCCCATGCTTAGATTTTGATAAAATGACATTTAAATTACCTCTGATAGCTTTGTCCAAAAAATAATAGTCCAACATGCTCTAAATAAGTACTGATAGGACCGCCCAGCAGAGATAGTATAACCGCATATGTTCTCATTGCTTTATACAGCTGTTTTTCGTTTTTGGACAGGGTTTCCTTGCAAGTAGCGCTGTCAATAGGTATCCGAAAAATTCGATATCCGTCTGAATTCAGATCCAAAAAGCTTTTCGAATACGGATAAGGTTATTGTGATATCCGTATCCGATAAATATCCGTCCGATTAACGGACACACACACACATATATATATAATTAAAATTATATTTAATTAATATATGATTTTTCAACTATTTCCTAACCATTTGATGTTACTATGATATGGTTTGTTGCTCATTTTTAGTGAAAACATACAGTTTTAGTGTTTAATTTTCAAATATTTTTGAAAACACATAAAGATATTGGTATAAAACAATGTTTTATCATCGCCTTTTTTTATTCCTTGATTTTTTTTATGAACATTAGTACAAAAACTGTTTTATGTTGATCTAAATCTTTTCATTTATACTTTTAAATTTATCGATTATGAACGGAGCGGATAATCATCTGATATCTGTCCGTATCCAAAAATTAAACGGATACGGGTATCCGATATCCGAATATTAAACGGATACGGATATCCAATATTCGAAAATAATTTCAGACACGGATATATGATACTATCCGTATTCGAAAGTATCCGTTGAGAATCTTACTTGCACGTACAGCAGCTTGCTGGTTTAGACAGTACACATTATATTCTAAGTTTTATTAAAATCATGACACTATTTAGTATTGATATGGTATGATCCGTGAATTTGCACGTTTGTTTGATATTGATATTTTCTATGAAACGATGGGCTGAATAAAATAGCGTTTACTAAATCATCCTATTTCTTAGAAACTAAAACAACCAAGTGAAAGTAATTGTACTGCAGGAGTACTGTTCCCAACTGAACTATTTTGTTGTGCAGTGAATCAACTTTGAAATGTAGCTTGTATGCTACGTCCCACAATTCCTTTTTATGCTTACCGTCCAAGTCTGATAAAACATTGGTTTCTACAATATTTAATCCTTGCTCCTCATCGTGTTGTTGGGCTAAAGAAACAAAAAATAATCAAGGCCTGTCTTTCTTACAGTGCTATGGTCATCTAATATGTACAGTGCTACAACTTAGGGTATATGCTTCACATATTCTGGCCAAACTGGATTATTCCTTAGCAACCTTTAATATATGTTGTCTTTCTCTTCTTCTCAACAGGCTTGGGAATATTTATGAAGTCACTATAAGCTTAACTATTAAAAATTTATTGTGTACTGCAAAAATGTTGTTTTATTTCTGAATTTAACCTTACACTTAACACAGTTACACTTAACACAGTGAAGCAATTGTGAAGCACTAATCTTCTGTCTTCATTTTACATTCGACAATTTATTTAAATGCTTTATTACAACTACTTAAACGTTGTTGTAGTCGCTATTCTTTAAATGATGTAGTCGCTACTAACCTTATTTTTTTTAGGTTCTTCGATTGTACGGCATTAGGAAAGATATGATACATTGGACTGCAATAATCAATAGTCATAACTGTGGTCGAAATTTTATCGCAAGCATGCACTACCACAAACATCAACTACCACAACCCAGTTACTGCGGTTTTTGTAGTGCTAAAATATTTTTCCATGAAAGCTTAAAGAATTGTTGCTTTGATGGTTCTATTGACATTCGTCGTCCTACCACAACACCACAAAATCTAATAAGCTTATTCCAAGATCAAGGTGAAGTAGGTACCCATCTTCGAACATACATCTGATCCTATAATAATGCATTTTCGTTCACGTCAATGGGTGCATCAATTGACAACAACCTAGCCAATGCTAAAGAAGGAATTTACACATATCGTGCGCAAGGTTCAATATATCATAGTATTGGAAGTATTTTACCCTTGGTCGGAAGTAGACCGAGATATTTGCAGTTGTACATATATGACACGAACCATGAGATTGAAAACCAACTTCAAGATAATGAAGCAATGAGACCAGAGATAATTTAGATTTTGAAAGAAATTTTAGACGCTCATTATCCATATGTCTCTATACTTCGATAGTTGGGGCAACAACCTGATATACAAATTTGCAGAATCTAAATTAAAGAGATCACAGTAGATTGACATCTTCACGAGTTGCCAACCACATCCCAAGTAGCAGGTATAATAACTGGAGATGAATCAGAAAATTTGCAAGTTCGAGATATCATGTTGAGACATGAAGTGAAAATCTACAAAGGATTTTAGATACTACAGGTTTTTATGACTCATTGCAATATCTACTATTGTTGCCATATGGTCAGCATGGATGGAAATTGAACATCCACGAAAATGGAAACACACCAATAAACTGTACATCATACTACTCTCATATTTTACAGGTAACTTTAGCCTATTTGATATCCAATATTCTTTATTTGTAAGTAACACAACATTTTGTTCATATCAACATCAATATTAACGTTACTTCCATTATGACTTTGATCTATTCACGTAGATACAAGCAACAAAGACATCACTTATATTGCTTTGTGGTCGTCTATTTCAACAATATGTCATTGATATGTGTGTAAAATTAGAAACAAGCGCCTAAGGTTTCCTCGCAATAATCAGAATACTACCAGAGCGGAGTTATAACATTGTTTAAAGATGCCTTAACCGATGGAGAAACATCTGCTAGTAAGTTTGTTTAACTACTACATTCATCCTTTTGTTGTTATTAGTAATTACTAACCACTTACTTCTCTACTACAAAATCCTACGAGTTTTCACACATTAGGAAGTGTAGGTGTCAAGAAGATTCTCCCGTCATTCAATATTGGCAGTCCACGAGATATGCATCAAAGATATCAAGATGCGATGGCAATAATGCGAAGATATGGGAAGCCCGGTTTATTTATTACTATGACATGTAATACTAACTGGATAGAAATTACGGAAGAATTACTTCCCGGTCAACAACCGCGAGATAGACCAAATTTAACAACTAGGATTTTTAAAGCAAAATTAGAGCAACTAAAAACTGACTTATTTGACACATGTGCTTTAGGTAAAGTCATTGTCCATGTCCACATTATTGAATTTCAAAAAAGAGGACTACCACATTCCCACATTCTAAATATTCTAGATGAAAATGATAAGATTACCAATCTCGATGATTATGATGCTTTAGTTCAAGCTGAAATTCCATGTAAAGATTTAAAACCTAAACTACATAACGTTGTAATGAAAGACATAATTCATTATCCATGTGGACATTTTAACCTAAGAGCTGTATGCATGAAAAATAACCACTGTAAGAAAGGTTTTCCAAAATCTTTTTCTTCATTAACTTTACAAGGAAATGACTATTACCCTATTTATAGAAGACGCAACAACGGAATACAATATCGAACTGGCAGCCATATAATCAATAACCATTGGATAGTACCTTATAATCCTTATTTACTTTTGAAATATGATTGTCATATAAATGTCAAAATTTGTTCAAGTATTAAATCTGTAAAATATCTTTACAAAGGTTCGGATATGTATCTGTAGGGTTATCCACTACACCTGATGATAACGATGAAATTTCAAAATTTATTAATGCTAGATGGATTTGTGCTCCAGAAGCTTTCTGGAGAATATTTAAATTTTCCCTAAGTAATATTTTTTCTTCTGTTGCCGACTTACAAATACATTTACCAAATAGACAACAACTACTATTTCTTGCAGAAGGGCACATACAAACTATTTTGGATAATCAACAGAGATCTAAAACAATGCTTACTGAATTTTTCTATAAAAATATTTTTGATGAACAAGCACATCAATATTTATACTATGAGTTTCTTGAAAAATATTGGTGGGACTCTACAAAAAGGAATGGAATTGCAGACGAAATAACCTTTGGGCAATTGGTAGAATTTATACGGTATCTCCCAATGAAGGTGATCGTCAATATTTGCGATTATTATTAACACATGTTAAAGGTCCCATATCTTTTACTAACTTACTAGCAGTTAATGGAATACAATATAATACATTTAAAGAAGCAGCTGAACATAGAGGTTTACTTGAAAATAATGATAGTTTAAAGTACTATTTGAGGGATGCTTCAAACACACATATGCCCAATGCTTTAAGAAGATTATTTGTTACAGTTTTAGTATATTGTGAACCGTGTCAAGTGCGTGAATTATGGGAGAGTTTTCACCTGTTTTACTTGAAGACTATCATATTACATCTACTACTGTAACGACCTACTTTTCTGTACAGTCGAAGCTGACAATATAACCGCACAAGTCAGCTCAAATTGCACAAAAAGACGAATTGTTAGGGGTGAAGAAGAAAACGTAGAAGAAAATAGAAATAATCAACACAGAATCTCACAATCGTAGTGGAACAAAACATAATATATAATAACATATTTTTATACAAAAGAATCTATAACTTTTTTATACTTTCAGTCAATAGAGTAAAACAGTCAATACATCAATCTGGACAGTTATAATAACTTGTCCGCACACAGCGAAAATATATACCAAGTACAAAGATACGTCTCTATCATCCAACTCGTCTCCTGAGCTCCATTGCAACCTATCCTGAATCTGTATACTCGGTCTGACCCGAGCATTATAATAAAATAACACCCAAGTCAGTCTAGAAAATCAGCGTGAGAAAACACACTCAATTTGAATTACTAAAGTTATCAAAATCCTTTGAAAACAAAGGTATCTCGTAAGACCGCGTCACACCTAAACATGATGGGTTTTTCCCTTACGATAATCGTTTTTTTAATGAAAATCATCTGATATTATAATAGTGTCTAATCAAAGTAAAAAGAAAATGGCCGAAGTGCTTGCATCTTACATTTCAGCATAGTTGGGCACAATCAAAACTGTACGGCGTTTATTGGAGAATGGATTTCCTACATTGACTGGGCTACTGGGGTATCGTCCATCACAGTACACCTCTGGAAAAATGTACCGAGGACCTCGTCGGGATCCCATGCCAGTACAAGACCGACTAACCCTAACCTGGATAGCACCGAATATGTTATCACCCCGGGTGCTCCCACACTTAAATCGAGCTCTCACTTTTCCAAGCACAAACATATCCATAATTTTAATATATCCAGGGGCATCTAGAAAGGTGACAACATACCCTAATTGGGTGCGACCCACTTAGCATTCTTGCATTTCCCATATTTTAGTCATTACCGGTTGTTGAGGCTTGAGGCTAATAATTACCTTTCAAGAACAATTTCGCTTAGAATGCTCATCATCCTCCAATGACGATGTTCTGATAGCATTCATCCATACATGTTGTCCTAGGTTGGACAAATCGAGTCGCCGTCTTCACCATCTTCACGATATCACCATTCGTAACGTTCAAATCGAATCGAAGTGGTTTTCGGATAATTAAATCCGATCTCAGTCTCTTCAAATGGATCGGCGAAATTGGCCAATATTTGTAGTCGGTTATTTAACTATCAAATATAACATCCATAAGCAGTCACTAGGCCCATATTATAAATTTTCAAACATTTATTTTCAAAATATCTTGATAAGATATATATTCAAATCCCTTCCAAATTTTCAATATTTAAGACAACTCAAATTTTATATCCATATTAGGATAGTTCAAACAATTTCTTATTTCAACACTTAGAAAAATATTTAAAAATATATTTTTCTAAACCCCTTACTTCTCAACACTTAGGAAAGTTCCATTGATTTCTCTTTTCTCAAAATCCTTCATAATTTATATTGTAAATTCCTTGACTCGTTTATAACAAATTCTATAAGTCCCAGGGTCATTGATTAATTTCCTTTAATATTTCCAAGGTCAAAACACTTGTTTATAATTCCAAATATCTTTTTCTAACTTCTTTTTTGAATCCTAATTCATTTATCAAAGTTCACTTTTATTTAAATATTTCGGAAATTTTCTTACATTTCCCCAAATTCCACGTTGAGAATTTCTCTTATAAACCCCATCTAATGAATAAATCTCGTTTCCAAACCTTGAGAAGATTTATAAATAAATTTAATCATTTTAAAACTATATATATATATAGAATAAGCATTGAAAGAATAATAATTTAGTTTTAAAAACATGTTCAAGTAATTATTTAAAATATCGAAACTCTTTTTATAAACATCAATAACTCACTTTTAGATAAATAAATAAATTGTCAAAGCAGATTTTAAAAACTAGGATTTATTAAAATAAATATTAAGTATTTGAAAATTCAGTTTTTGATGTATTTCAATTCTACTAGTTCAAAATTACATAGTTTGATGAATACAACTTCCTTTTTTATTACAAACAACTAAATTTCTTAGTAATAAAACATATTTTTAAAATCTCAATAACCAATTAATTTATAGATTCTTCTCAATTCGCAACTCATCGATTTCATTCCGATTCTCCTAACCATTTCCACTTTTCAAAAATAGTATCCACTATTTTCCTCAACCTTGTTTACATATTCTAATATAAATTCATCCTATGAATTTTACCAATTTAACAACTACTATCGTTTCCCTTATTTATAATATCGTTTATAAATTTATAAACACCTTTGAGTTTTCACTTTTTTATAAAAGTAATATCATTTATAAAATCTCATTTTATAAATGCATTCCTTCATAAATCCTACTCATTTTTCAAATCTATTTTTAATACCGATTTAAAACTCCTTATCGATATTTTTTTTTTAAATATACTTTTTAAATTCATAGTTAAAAATTCCTTATATAAATTATTTTAAAAGTTCTATTAATTTTTTTTTTCTAATAGCTAAGTATAAACCCAAAAATCAAATTATTATTTTATCCAACTCGATTTCCTTTAAAATAATCCAAATTCCAATATAAATATTTTGATATCTAAAATCCCCTTTAATTCCTTCAAATTCAAAAATAATATTTAAGGTATTAAAAATACCAAAATTCAGGCCAATGCTACTATAGCATCCAATAATTCAATCACAACATAATCTATATCAAATTATTCACCTAAACCATATAACACTGTATATGAAATTAAAATTAACATTTTTGAGGAATCTAATTGGATCCTCCTACTTGTTTTCCTACATCTATAGATGTTAGATAACATAAAAATACCAATCCCACTTCGAGAGGGATATCTTCGTAATATAGGGTCATCCGTTATTATGCGGGGCATATAGTGTCTCATCCGTTCCAATAGGCAGGAACATATCCAACTACTAATATATATACTACTATATATACGTGTGTGTATAAAATATAACGTCCAACTTATAAATGAAACTTACCAATCCATTCAATCAGCCAATAAATAATTTATAACATTTTAAAATAAACTAGTCATCCAAATGAGTGAGATTTACTCACCTTAATTTTTAATTTGCTAATCGTTTCAATTTTAAATTAAATTGAACAGCATTCAATTAAATTTAAAATTCCCGCTATCACCAAATGATTCCAACCAAATTCCACAGTGTAGATGATATCCATTTGAGTGCAATACAACCTCGATACCTAAATTTGACCTCCTATAACAAGGTTATTGAATGTTTTAATTATCGATTTGCAAACTAAAATTAGTTTAATCAATTACTAAATTTGTAAAAATAATTTTCCCATGAAATCCTGGCTGTTGCTTCCAATTATTTTTTATCGTGCTCGACATCAATTCACGACCCACATCACCTCATTATCCCATTAGCATGCGCACCAGATGACCCCTCCAACAATGATCGGACCCAACCCTACATTGTTGCTAACCCTACCTTAAACTGCGACAACCCCAAACCCCAAAATGCCCTTCGCCTATCGGCTCTCCTCCACGCAACCCACATACCAACCTTCATCCCATCGAGATCGCCCACGCCGTTGAACCCTAGTCGAGCAGCCGCCTTGTTCTCCTCCCCTCACGCATGCACGCAATCAAGATCGAGCCCAAACCAAAGCTGCTGCATCGCGACTTTGTCCTCGATTGTTGCTCTATCATACGTGCCAATGAGCGCCTCTGAGCTAATGCCGCATGCTTCCAGTTCACCTTCCTTCACATGTGATTTTTTTATTTGTACACGATTTCATTTTCCCTTTTTTTCATCAGTCGAACGAGATGATTTTGATTTTTTCTTTAAGAGTTCGACTGATTTGAAAAGTAGAAAGTAGGTATTCGTGATTTAAAATAAAAGGAGGCGGCTACATTCAGACCTAGGGTGGTTGATAGGTGCGTATTAGGACGGCTGAGATTGGATTGATTTTACTTCTATATATTTTATTTTTCGAAATATCACGAATTACGTACAACGAAATCTCAATCTCTTATTGAGGCATGCCGCTTGCCGTTCATAATGTTATACCGCTATTCCGAATGCAATAGAACAAGTTCTGAGTTCTAATTCGATCGTATGGAGAATGTAGCTTTTTAAATCGACTATTTAAATTAAATTCAATTAAATTTATTTCTTGGCGTTTCTATCCCGTACGACCAAACGCTAAATCCAAATGTTATGAAACTTAAAATTCGATAATAATATACTATTACCAATCCTATATAACTGGTTTTGTTAAATTTCGAGACTATGTCCCCGATCGCTATTTTAATGCGTCGGTTAAATCGACAATTTAAAAAACTGAAAAAGTCAGTTGAAATATCAGTTTTAAAATCTTACTAACAAAATTATAATTCCAAATCCAATATTTAAACATTTAAATATTCAAAATTAAATGACAGAAAAATCCGGATTGTTACATTCCTCCACCCTTAAAAGAATTTCGTCCCCGAAATTGCTAAGGCAGGAAAATGCTCCAAACCCATTAACTTATCAAAACCCACTTAGTTAAAACATGATATCCACTTTTATAAACATTTTAGTTTTATCCAAAACATTTAGCTTTCATTTCTAAACCACAATCCCCTATTTAAAACTCAACTCCAAAATCAACCTTTTTAGTTAACAGAAATTTCCAAAAAAATTCAGAAATTTTCTAACACCCTAAATTTTCAATTTTTTTTGGTAGAGTCTCCTTTGTACGGAGAGCCTTTGCAATATGACAAGAGAAACAAAAATATATACATTGACCCACACGGTCGAAAAACACAATATATAACAATATTTATATTTTTTACAGTATTTAATCTGAAAACATGCCTTATTAGCATTTTTAAGCGAGAGGGCTTATTTTATATGCAGTTTGTGCGACCAAAATCAAGAAAAACAGCTTCAGTACTTACTCAATTCGAACACGTGTGTACCAAAATATGAATTTTAATAGCATTTCGTTTATTTAAATGGTTAAAACACATAAGATTCATAACCCAATCATGCCAAACATACACTATAATTAATTATAAGGTTCCGATACTAATTTAATTGTTTTCAATCGATTCATATTCAATTCGAATGATTTACAACTCAGTTTACTTGCATTCACTTCATAATTACACATATTATAATTATATTCATTCCAAATTGATTCCCTAAATTTTTATTTACTTCCGTTTCTTCAAATGACAAATTTTACCATACAATATGGTGATATTCCGTTTTATAAGATAATCACCTAAGCTTATAAACCATTTAAATTGATTTTAAATCAATTAGTCAATTTTCATTAGTTCACATTCATTCATAAAATCTTGTTTTCCAAATTTTTATATCAAACGACATTTTATTTTTCTGCCAACTCTCTTAATAAACCATTTCATAATGTATTACTAAGGTTTATTATAACATTACATACCATTTCTTAAGTTGTTTATTTCAAATCATGTCAGCCATATAACTTAAGTTTATTCTCATCGCAATCAAACTCTGTTTCATTTTAATTTGATTGATATTCAATTCCATTTACTAATTGATTTAATTAGTTCATTCACTCACTCCACTTCAAATTTTAATTTCAAGCTCGAATTTGTCTAAACAACACCCACGGCCATATTCAATTTATTTACACTTAAATTGAATTTGTTTATAACTGAAGTTATCACCATTTCAAACCATTTCGATTTTATTCGACGACATTTCAAAATATATTTAACTTGCTTACTTTTAAGTTGAATTCTCTTTATAACTCAAGTTTCATTTCCAATATTCAATATACTAACTTGTCCATCTAATTAGTCGATTCCATTTTCCATTTCACAGTTGGATTTTTATTCCAAAATCGCTCCATTTAATTTACTTGAGTTCAATTTCATTTTATAATTCAAGTTTGGATTTTATTTCTTCACTTTAAAATATCACACCATTTTTATTTTGGTTGTTCTGTTCCACTTTTCAATTTTATAAGTTACACAACTTATTTTTCACATTCCCATCAATTCCATACTCGAGTATATCCACATTTTATTATTTACTCAAGACTTACATCACTTCATAGCTTAAATATATATATTTATTCCATAAATTCCAATTTTGTAAGCTATTCAATTTATTTATTCCTAGTTCCGTAAATTTCCACTTAAATTTTTATTCCAATCAAAATTTTATAACTTATAGTTATTTAGTCACTTTACAATCCAAGTTTATATATTCCATTCAATTTTCATTTATCTTGCATAAGTCAAATTTTAATTTCACAGAATTTATTTGAATTTAATCAAGTAAGAATTTAATTCGAAATTCAAAATTTTCCACTTCCTTACTTACATTTATTTTTTCCATTCACTTATACACATTCATCATTCATATTCATATACGTTTATATTTAGTTATCTTCATTACATCACATTCATTCATTCCATTTATTTTAAGCACTTCATTTATTGATTTCCTTTAACTTTTCTTAAGTTAATTCCCATTTTAAATGCACTTCATCAATTCGATTCAAATCCAAATCAATTTTATTTTAAAATTATTCTAATTGGCTTAAGCTGAATTCCATTCAACTTCATATCTCAACTTTTAGATCTCTTTTCTTACCTATGCCATTTTCCAAATTATAAGTTCAAAAACTTCTTATAATGCTTTCCTACATCGTTTAGATGTTCCAAAATTTAAACACCCGGATTTATTTTTAAATCATTTTGAAATCACACAAATACACATCTCTTTTTTCAACAAACCATTCCCCTGAAATTTTTAAACTCAAACTTTGTTTTACCCAAGATAATTCCTTTCGAAATTTTTAAACAAAACTTTTTTCCCCAACAAATCTAAAACAAATCAATTACGGTAGCAATCTGTCACTTAGAAACTCAAAAATGAACACCGATGATGTCGCGGTCATCATTGGAATTACTTTCCCGCGACTATAGTGAGTTGAGTGCTTTTATTCTTTCAAAATTCTATTTAAAACATTTTCTATTCAAAATTATATCCAAATAATAATATTATTATTCATCTCAAAATACTTTGGAAAATATTTCCAAAAATTACCGGGATTTAAATTTGTGAATTCTAGTTTGAATCCATTTTAATTTTAATTTGTATACTTCATTCTTATACAATTAAATTTTGGTTTTTATAAACCATTTCCAATTTTATAATCCTGTTTTGATTATATAATGACAACCAAACACATCAATATACTATGATAATTTTCAGAAAATTATTCCTTTTATATCAAAATATAATTTGGGTAAAATTATTTCATCTACCCATTCTTAAATAATATTGTGTCGGTTTGCCTGGTTTAAGAGTTTAGAAATCCCTATCGATACAGTTGTCTATATTATATCGATTAGAATTTATAAACACTCAACAGATAAGTCAACACGATTTAAAATAATTTATATTCACTAACAAATACGTGCTTATATCTATTATTACACTCAAACTCATTCTAGAGTTCTACTGACCCTATATTTAATGAATAATCCCCGCCAAAGCCAAGGTTCTCGTTTAACCTTCTGCTCTGATATCACTTGTAATGACCCACTTTTCTATACAGTCGAAGTTGACAATATAAGCGCACAAGTCAACTCAATTGCATAGAAAGGCAGATTGTTAGGGGTAAAGAAGAAAAGATATAAGAAAATATAAATAATCAACACAGAATCTCACAATCGCAGCGGAACAAATATAATATATGATAATAGATTTTATAAAAAAGAATTTATAACTATTTTATACTTACAATCATCAGAGTACAAAAATCAATTGATCAATCTAGACAGTTATAATAACTTGTCCTCACATAGTGGAAATATAAACCAAGTACAGAGATACGTCTCTGTCATCCAACTTGTCTCTTGAGCTTCATAGCAACCTATCCTGAATCTGCATACTCGATCTGACCTAAGCATTATAATAAAATAACAGATGAGTCAGTCTGGAAAACTAGTGTGAGAAAACACACTCAATTTGAATTACTAAAATTATCAAAATCCTTTGAAAACAAAGGTATCTCGTAAGACCACGTCACACGTAAACACGACGGGTTTTTCCCTTACGATAACCAAAAACATTTTTATCAAAATCGTCTGATATTATAATAGTGTCTAATAAAAGTCAATAGAAAATAATCGAAATGCTTGCATCTCACATTTTAGCATAGTTAGGTGCAATCAAACTGTATGGTGCTTATTGGAGAATGAATTCCATACAATGACTGGGCTATTGGGGTACCGCCCATCACAGTACACCTCTAGAAAAAGGTACCGAGGACCTCTTTGGTATCCCTTGCCAAAACAAGAGCGGCCTATCCAAACCTAGATAGTAACGAATAAGTTATCACCCCGGCTATTCCCATCCTTAAATCGAGCGCTCACTTTTACAAGCATAACCATATCCATAATTTTAATATATCCGAGGGCATCCAGAAAGGTGATAACATACCCTAATTGGGTGCGACCCACTTAGCCTTGCTTCATCTCCGCTGTTTCAGTCATGCCCGGTTGATGAGGCTTGAGGATAATAATTAACTTTCTAGAACAATTTCACTTAGAATGCTCATCGTCCTGCAATGACGATGTTCTGATAGCATTCATCCATACAAATTGTCCTGAGTCTGAAAAATCGAGCCGCCGTCTTCACCATCTTCATGATATCGCCATTCGTAACGTTCAAACAAGATTGAATTAGTTTTCGGATAATTAAATCTGATCCCGGTCCCTTCGGAACGATCAATGAAATTGGCCAATATTTGATAGTCGGTTATTTAACTATCAATATAACATCCATAAGCAGTCATTATGCCCATATTATAAATTTCCAAACATTTATTTTCAAAATATCTTTATAAGATATATATTCAAATCCCTTCCAAATTTTCAATATATGAGACCACTCAAATACTTATATCCATATCAGGATATTTCAAACCATCTCTTATTTCAACATTTTGAAAAATATTTAAAAATATATTTTTCTAAACTCCTTACTTCTCAACACATATGAAAGTTCCATTTATTTCTTTTTTCTCAAAATCCTTCACAATTTATATTATAAATTCCTTAACTCGTTTATAACGAATTCTATAAGTCCCGGGGTTCCTTAATTAATTTCCTTTAATATTTCCAAAGTTAAAACACTTGTCTATAATTCCAAATATCCATTTCTAACATCTTTTATGAATCCTAATTCATTTTTCGAAGTTCACTTTTATTTGAATACTTCGAAAATTTTCTTATATTTTCCCGAGTTCCACATTGAGAATTTTTTTATAAACCCCATTTACTAAATAAACCCCATTTCCAAACCTTGAGAAGATTTATAAATAAATTTAATTATTTCAAAACTATATATATAATAAGTATTTAAAGAATAATAATTTTTTTTAAATACATGCCCAAGTAATTATTTAAAATATCGAAACTCTTTTTATAAACATCAATAACTCACTTTTAGATAAACAAATAAATTTTCAAAGCTGATTTTAAAAATTAGGATTTATTTAATAAATATTAAGTATTTGAAAAATTCACTTTTTGATGTATTTCAATTCTACTAGTTCAAAATTACATATTTTGATAAATACAACTTCCTTTTTTATAAAAAATTACTGAATTTCTTTGTAATAAAATATATTTTAAAAATCTCAACAACTAATTAATTTACAGATTCCTCTCGATTCGCAACCCATCGATTTCTTTCCAATTCTCCTAACCATTTCCACTTTTTAAAAATAGTACCCACTATTTTCCTCAACCCGGTTTCTATATTCTAATATAAATTCACCCTATGAAATTTATATTCCCAGTTTAGCAACTGCTATCGTTTCCTTTTTTTATAACATTGTTTATAAATTTATAAACTCCTTTGAGTTTTCACTTGTTTATAAAACTAATCACATTTATAAACTCTCATTTATAAAACTTCATTTTATAAATCCATTCCTTAAAAAATCCCATTGATTTTTTAAATCTAATTTTAATACCGAATTAAAACTCCTTATCAGTATTTTTTTTAAATATTCTTTTAGAATTCATAGTTAAAAATTCCTTATATAAAATATTTTAAAAGCTCCATAAAAAATATTTTCCGAACAGATAAGTACAAACCCAAAAATCAAATTATTATTTTATCCAACTCGATTTCCTTTAAAATAGTCCAAATTACAATATACATATTTTTATATCTAAAATCCCTTTTAATTCCTTCAAATTCAAAAATAACATTTAGGGTATTTAAAATACCAAAATTCAGGCCAGTGCTACTATAGCATCCAATAATTCAATCATAACATAATCTATATCAGATTATACACCCTAATCGTATATCACCATATATGAAATTAAAATTAACATTTTTGAGGACTCTAGTTGGATTCCTCCAAACTGTTTTCCTACATCCACAAATGTTAGATAACCTAAAAATACCAATCCCATTTCGAGTGGGATATAGCGGTAATATAGGGTCATCCGCTATTATGCGGGAGCATAGTGTCTCATCCGCTCGAATAAGCGGGAATATATCCAACTACTAATATATATAATACTATACATATAATATAACGTCAAACTTATAAATAAAATTTATCAATCCATTCAATCAGCCAATAAATAATTTACAGCACTTTAAAATAAACCAGTCATCCAAATGAGTGAGATTTACTCATCTTGGTTTTTAATTTGCTAATCGTTCCAATTTTAATTTGAACAGTGTTCAATTAAATTTAAAATTTCCACTAATGCCAAATGATTCCAACCAAATTCCAGGGTGTAGATGATATCCATTTGAGTGAAAAACAACCTCGACACCTAATTTTGGCCTCGTATAACAAGGTTATTGAATTTTTTAATTATCGATTTGCAAACTAAAATTAGTTCAATTAATTACTAAATTTATAAATAGAATTTTACCATGAAATCCTAGCTGTTGCTCCCAATTTTTTTATCGTGCTCGACATAAATTCACGACCTACATCACCTCATTATCCCATTAGCACGTGCGACAGATGACCCCTCCAACAGTGATCATGACCCATCCCTATATTGCTGCCGACCCTACCTCAAACTGTGGCTACCCCAAAATGCCATCTGCCTATCGTCTCTCCTCCACGCAACCCCCTATACCACCCTTCATCCCATTGAGATCGCCTACGCTGTCAAACACTATTCGAGGCGCCGCCTTGTTCTCCTCCTCTCCCTCACGCGCGCATGCAATCAAGATAAAGCCCAAACCAAAGCTGCTGCATCTCGACTTTGCCCTCGATCGCTGCTCTATCATACGTGCCAACGAGCGCCTCTGAGCTAACGTTGCATGCTTCTGTAGGATCTATTTTACCCTAGAGGGAGAGTGAATAGGGTGATAATATTAATTATAAAAATTTAATGTGGAAGTTTATAAAATATTTTCAACACGGATATATCAGAATAATAGCAGCATAGATAATAACAGAATAATAAATGCAGAAATAGAACAACACATAATTTACCCAGCTTCGGAAAAACCCTCCCTACGTGTTGCCCCCAAGATTTCTACTAGAAATTAAGCAGTCAGACGCTTACACACGTAAAGTCGCGACACCCGCTATCAATTATCCTTAACTTTACGCTTAAAACTCTGCCACAACTCAGCCACTAAGTTGCGAATTCTTGAACTACACCACCGTAGTTCGTCCCGTAGTCACACGACTAGACAATACAAAAGTTTAAAAGAAATTACAAAATTAAAAGAAATTTAAAAAATAAACAAGAGTTTAAAACCCTATTTAACTAAAGCCTTTATTAAAAACAAGGTCGGCCCTTTTATTTCTTATATTTCGTTCCTCTACTTTGCTCTGTAAAAATGTCGGCCTTATTCCTTTGCTCATTCCTCTTTGCTCAAAATTAGGGCTTTGGGAAATTTTTGAAGCCGTCGACTTTTATTGATTGATCGAATAGGTGATTACATTCCTTGCGCTGTCGATCAACCGTCTCCTTGTAGCTTGCTTCAGCTGCTTCGATCTAAGTCGAATTTATCTGTAGCGAAAACTGGTATGTTCGTTTCTTCTTCGATTTATACTATACTCGACTTGATTCGAGCTCCTAATTGATGTTGTGATCTGTGATATGCTTGAACTCGAATTTTTTTTTGCCGATGATGCTTAGGGTTTATATTGGATTCGAATTCCTATTTTCTCATTCATTTGAATTTGTCATTTAATTTATCTCGACCATCGATCTTCGTTTGGATGCTTGAGATTATTACCGACTTGTTCAATTCGTATATATTTTGATTTCTTGCTTCTCACGACTTATTTGATTTCATGGCCACCATGACTTGATTTGCAGTTGACTTCATATTTTCTGATTTGTTTATGCGATGATATTGTTTGAATTATTCCTCTGCAAAAATATTTGCTTTTTAACTTTGGCCTTGTCATTGCTTCGACTTTGGTTTTTGACATCACTGACTTTGATCATTTAATGCTGTTATAATATGTGACTTTGGCACTTCTATAAATCTCTGTAGCATACTCGACTTGTACCTGCTATTGCATGACTTCGACCATTTTGAAATTGTGAAAATATGAACTTGTTTGATTACCTAGCACTTCAGTCATTTGGATTGATTCCTTATAGCTACGCGTGAATTTGACTGTTGAGCTTTGTTCAAATGTGATATTGGTCTTGACTTTGTTTATTTGAAATGATTCTTGAACTTTGGCATGTCTGATTCTCATGTGAACCTGAAGTTGTACATCTACATATGTACTTGCATATGTATATAGTTGAGTTAGATTTACTTGTTGACAGTTGTGTGTTTTGCATATCAGGTTGTACTTGTTGTGTGGTTTCAATACACTTGAATATTGTGTGCTTGAATCTGTACTTATTTGGTTTGATGTTGAAACCATTGTGGCATTTGTGACATGATGCATATGTAGTCGGTTGAAGTTGTACTGAGTCTTCTGGTTTGTATATGACACTTCACTTCTGTCTACATTTTCTTGTCTAAGTTGTAGCCCGAGCTCTGTCTTCACTGCAACCATATGTATGCTATGTGCATGTTGTATATATGCACTGTGTATATACATGTGTGATTATACATGTATATATGTATGTTGGCTATTGTGCATTGGTTATCTTCACCTCATTGTACATGTCTTCGATTATGGTGTATGCATTGAGTCATATGTTTATGCATTGAGTCATGTTGATGATGAGGCTTTGTTCATTTTATTCATATTACCACTTTCACTTTTGTACTAGTCTGGTTAATATTGCTGTCATGTGTACATCTCTCTGTTGCATACCTGTGCACACCGTGATCTGGTATCACTGGCTTCATCATGTCTGCATATGGACTTGTGCATGCTTTGATGCCTCTGTCCTTCATGAGTCTAGTTCCAATGCTTTGTTGTATTGAGTCAGATGTATTATTCACGCATGTATATTGGTATGGTCTTGTTTTGCATTGTATTGTTGCCACATGTGAAAGCTGCTTCGAGTCTGGAGCTTGTGAGTTGCATCCCTTGAGTACTTGTCTGGTTCGGTCTCGTACCACTGTTGCATTGACTTTGTACCTATCGTGCTTGTATTTGCAGCCACCACTTTGCACTGTGGTTTCTCTGACCAGTCTGTGTTGAACATTTTGAATTTACGGACTTTCGGTCATTTGGAAATTTCTCCATGATATAGATTTGTTTCTTTGACTTGTATTTGGTCAGACTTGATTGACTTGTTGTTGTTTCGAACATACTTTGGTACCTGGTCTATGTGAGTCTGTTGGGTCGAGTTGTCCTATCTGCAGTGTAATGTCCACTGTTCTATATGTTTGCTTCATGCTTCTTTGTTATTTTACTGGTGCATGTTGTAACTTGTTGTATTGAGTTGCACCAGTCTTTGAAGATGTTGCGTTCATTAGCTTGGTTGTAATCCTCTGGTCTTCATTGTATTTTTGTATTTGCAACTGTACTGGTTTCCTTTAAACTTCATGTTGATTTTTCAAGTCGCACCTGAGTTGAATCTTGCAAAAAACTCGGGTTTGACCTTGTGCTCGTCTCGTGACATTATTTGTATTGCGCTTAAGTTGAACCCGGCTTTTGATTGGGTTTGACCTTGTGCTCACCTGTCCCTGTAATTTTATCAAGTGTACATTGGTGTGCACGGCCTTGTGGCATATGCAGTGATACATTATGCATGTCACAAGTTATTCGTGTGTGATGAATTCAAAATTAAATGATGATGAATAACCCAAATAACCGAGGCAAATAATATTTTCAAAAATACATTTTATTTTATATTGCAAAAATATTTTATTTTCAATTTTACTGCGCCAGTGTATATTTTTACAGATTGCTCAGATGCTGGATTTAAGTTGAAGATTAAATACGAGTGAATGAGCGATATGTAGTTAGGACAATTATGTAAATTGAAATGTGATGCAATCGAAATTGTGTATATATAGTGAGAGCTTAAATTTGTACTATTCATAATTGTAATAAATATTTGTTTGATTAAATATTTGTTTGAATTTGAATTCTGTGTTATTTATTTTATTCAGCAAATATTTATTTAATCTGTGAACAATAAAATAGCACATTAACAAATACATTTAAATGAATATATATATGTTTATTATCATCAAATAAAAATCATATACTTCCATATTCAACAATCTCTCCCTTTTGATGATAACAAACATATATTTAAGATTTTGAATTTATTAGATGTATTGGTCATTCAATTTGCTCCCCCTATTTGAATGCACCCTCTCTACACAAAGCTCCCCCTTCGTATATGCATGTAAATAAATGTAAATGAATAAATGAACCTAGATGCATATAGAAAATAAAATATTTGATTTTTATTTGTCAAAATCTTAACCTTTCTCTCCCTCTTTTGTTATCAGCAAAATAGTAATTGTGTTAGAGAAATAGAGATAAAGTGGTAGGCATTAATACAATATTAATACTCAATCGGGTATAAATATTAAATTTCAATAAAAAATCAAACAAAAATCATAAATATTGTGTTTGACGTGTTCCACTTTAGAATGATAGGGATGATGTCATGATATAAAAACATATAGTTGTCTATTTGTGGTATATTTATATCAGGAATTAGAATATCTACTGACCATGCATAACTATTAGGACTTTTAAACGAGATTAGTAGTATTCCAAATTTTTATTAAAAAATGAATTCAAGTATCTTCTAACCACGCATTATCGTGAGGACTTTTAAATGGGATTAGAATCAACTTGTCTATTAAATCAATCAATTTTGATTTGAGTTCCATACATGCATAACCATGAGGACTTTTAAATGAGCATGGAAGCACATAATCAAAAATCCCAAGTAATTCACCCGTGCATAACCGTGAGGACTTTTAAATGAGAGTGAATACTTAGGATGTTTTTATTGCTAAAAATATAATAAAAGCGCATAATTTTCCATTTAAAATATCACATATTGACATACTATATTGGATTTTGATGAGTGATGGTCGTTAGAAATATGATAGCAAAATAGATGGTCATGGAATGTTTTTTCAACAAAATGTTTTTATAACTTTTGTTCAAATTTCTAAAGAAATTTACTAAATATACCATCTTAAGTTATAATATATGATTAATATTAGCACTCATCACTTTTTCAATCACTATTTATGTTTTCGATAATCAGTAGGGAGCCAGATTAGTTAATATAGTCATTTAAAATCATATCCAAAAATAATTATAAAATCAAATTTTCAAAAATGACTAATCTGAAACAAGGTCGACAAAAGTGATTTTCTAGAAGGGGTTTTAGAAAAATGTCTGTAGTTTGAAAATTTTTTGAAATGGAAAATATGCAGATATTTTCTTTGAAAAAACGATGCAGCTAATGAATGTCAATATAAATCACGTTTCATTAGTAATTTTTCTACCAACTAGATTACCAGTGTAATCTACATCTGAATTTTCCTTTCACTCGAAATTATCATTAGTTAGATTTGATAGACCAGATCGTGAAGTGTGCACCAAAATATCTTAAAATATTTTTAATAATTTTTAAATAAATTTCTCTTGAGTTTGAATTTCAAGCTGTGTATACAAGCAAACAAAAAATATAATGTCAAATCAAATATATCCACATGTATCAATAAAGCTCCATCATAAGACCAAACAAATTTATTAGTAAAAAGTTGAAAAGTGATTGGTCAACATTTTTTCTCAAATCTAAAATAAAATCAAGAACAAGTCAAATAGCCAGAATCAAAATCATCATTTATTTTATCATCACCTAACTAGCTGATTTAAATTCAGATTATGGTGTAGATTATCACATTTATCATTCAAGATGAATGTAAAATTACCTTTTTTACCTTTACCAATAATATTTCGTTGTTGTCCATTGTGATTCTGTCACCTTTGTACTAGGCTAAGGAACTTTGATTTGTACCCCGTTGTGTGTTTGGAACAGCCAGAATCCAGATAACACTGTTTTTTTTCGTTAGCCTGTCACCACACCTACATGATAGAATATTTTTGTGACCTATTTTTTTAATAGGTCCATGATTGTTAGTGGCAAAATATTTTGAAAAATAATTTTGTGGAGACCCATAACTATTTATATATGTTCCTTCTAGCATCTAAATTTTTTTTATCTTTAAGGGATTTTATATTTGTGCCTTTTGGAACCCAAATTGGAATTATTTTCACGTGTTTGGGTCTATACCAACAATTTTTTTGATTGTGTCCAATTTTTCAACAAATTGTGCACTCAGATTTTACTTGATTAATTTTGCTTTTAACACGTTCAGAATGATTATACCCAAGTCCTTGTCTAACAGTTTGTTTCCTTAATAGCATATCCAATGATTTTTCACTTTTGGAGAATTTTTATAAAGTCATTGACAGTTGTTGGACTTGTGTTTTAAGCGATTCATTTTCATTCAATAATTGTGTGCACTTTTTAATAGAATTTTCTATCCTTGTGTTTTCACTTTCTTTCAAAATCAGAATTTCATTTTCAAGTGATTTTATTTTAATTTATGATTTTTTGATCTTCTCTTCGAATGATGGACACTTATCACACTTAGGGATCCTACTTTGATAGTTTTTAACTAATTGGTCAAGTTGTTTATTTAAATCTATCAAAGTATCTTTTTGTGATTCAAGTTTAGTGTATTTTTCCTTAAGTCATTCAAAATGCCTATTTACCTCATGAAACTATATAAGTAATTCCGAATGAGAAAGTTTTGATACCTCGCTTGGCTCGTCGTTATCACTGTCAGTGTATCACCTCGAAGACACATATTTTCTTTTTCACTCTCACTGCCAGTGCTTTTATCAGTTTCATCCCAAGTAGATGCAAAACTTCTCCTTTTCGGTTTCTTTCCAATGCCGAGTCGATTTTCATGACAGTTGGGCTTGAAGTGACCAGGTTTGTTGCATGTGTGAAAAATGATTTCTTGCTCTTCTGGGTTATCTAGAACGTTGATTATTCTGCTTTTTAATTTTTTTAGAGATGGATTTCCGTATTTGCGGTTCCACTTTTTGAATCTCTTCATTAACAGTGCCAACTCTGCTGCTCCATCATCATTGTCATCATTATCACTTTCAGTTGTTCCTTTGAGAGCTATTGATTTCTTTGGAGTATCTCCTCCTTCATGCTCTTCCTTGAATTTCATTTCTAGCTCATAAGTGGTGATATTTTCGATGAGTTCTTTAACTTTGATTATTTCAAATCTTTCGATTCTTGAATGACAGTCACTTTTGTTTCAAAACTTCATGGAAGGACTCTGAGGATTTTTCAGACTATTTCCAATTCAGTGTATGATTTTCCACGAGCTTTTGACTTGTATATGATGTTGGAAAGCCGTCCATACATCTCTTTGACATTTTCTTCCTTGGCCATTGTAAAATTCTCGTATTCGCTACTCAGCATGGCAAGACGAGATTCCTTGACTTGAGATGTTCCTTTGTGATTCACTTCTAGTGCGTTCCATATTACCTGCGCAGTTAGACAACGTGAGACGCGATTAAATTCAATACGATCCAATGAAAAAATAATAGAATTCATAGCTTTAGCATTAGAATTCTGTAACTTATTTTCCATATCTGTCCATTGATCAAATGGTTTTTCAATTTCTCGATTATTTACCACTATAGTTGGCTCTCTATAACCCGTCTCAACAATATTCCAAGCATCAATGGTTTTCAGAAAAAATTTCATTCTATTTTTCCAGTAAGCATATTCACCATTAAACATTGGTGGTCTAACTATGGACCGACCCTCAGCAAAAGCGTAATTGAAAGAATTCATTTTAAATTTTAAAACAAAAATTGGTTTTTGAAAACAAATCAATTTTTGTTAAAAAAAATTGCTTTTATTCCTAGCTATGATACCACTTGTAGGATCGATTTCACTCTAGAGGGGGGTGAATAGAGTGGTACTATTAATTATAAAAATTTAATGCGGAAGTTTATGATACATTTTCAACATAGATATATCAAAGTAATAGCAGCACAGATAATAGCAGAATAATAAATGTAAAAATAGAACAACACAGAATTTACCCAACTTTGGCAAAACCCTGCCTACGTGCTGCCCCCAAGGTTTCTATTAGAAGTTAAGCAATCGGACGCTTACACACGTAAACTCGCGACACCCGCTATCGACTAACCCTAACTCTACACTCAAAACCCAGCCATAACTCAGCCATTGAGTTGCGAATTCTCGAAATACACCACCATAGTTCGTCCCCTAGTCACACGACTAGACAATACAAAATTTTAAAAGAAATTACAAAATTAAAATCAATTCAAAAAATAAATAAGAGTTTAAAACCCTAATTAACTAAAGCCTTTATTAAAAACAAGGCCGACCCTTTTATTTCTTTTATTTCGTTCCTCTACTTTGCTCTGTAAAAATATCGGCCTTGTTCCTTCGCTCGTTCCTCTTTGATCGAAATTAGGGATTTAGGAAATCTTTGAGGCCGCTGACTTTTATTGATTGATCAAATAGGTGACTACACTCCTTGCGTTGTCGATTGACCGTCTCCTTAGCTTGCTTCGACGACTTCGATCTGAGTCGAGTTTTTCTGTAGCGAAAACTGGTATGTTCATTTCTTCTTCGATTTATACTATCTCGACTTGATTCGTGTACCTAATTGATGTTGTGATCTGTGATATGCTTGAACTCGAATAATTTTTGCCTATGATGTTTAGGGTTTATATAGGATTCGAATTCCTATTTTCTCGTTCATTTGAATTTGTCTTTTGATTTATCTCGGCCATTGATGTTCGTTTGGATGTTTGAGATTATTACGGACTTGTTCAATTCGCATATATTTTGATTTCTTTCTTCTCATGGCTTATTTGATTTCATGGCCACCATGGCTTGATTTGCAGTTGACTTCGTATTTTTTGATTTGTTTGTGCGATGATATTGTTTGAATTATTCCTCTGCAAAAATATTTGCTTTTTGACTTCGACCTTGTCACTGCTTCGACTTTGGTTTTTGACATCACTGACTTCGGTCATTTAATGCTGTGATAATATATGACTTTAGCACTTCTGTTCATCTCTGTAGCATACTCGACTTGTACCTGCTATTGCATGACTTTGACCATTTTGAAATTGTGAAAATATGAACTTGTTTGATTACCTAAAACTTCGGTAATTTGGACTGATTCCTTACAACTACACGTGAATTTGACTGTTGATCTTTGTTCGAATGTGATACTGGTCTTGACTTTGTTTATTTGAAATGATTCCTGGACTTTGGCATGTTTGATTCTCATGTGAACCTGAAGTTGTACATTCACATATGTACTTGAATATGTATACAGTTGAGTTTGATGCACTTATTGACAGTTGTGTGTTTTGCATATCAGGTTGTACTTGCTGTGTGGTTTCAATACACTTGAATATTGTATGCTTGAATATGTACTTATTTGGTTTAATGTTGAAACCACTGTGGCATTTGTGACCTGATGCATATGTAGTAGCTTGAAGTTGTACCGAGTCTTCTAGTTTGTATATGATCCTTCACTGCTGTGTGCATTTTCTTGTCTAAGTTGTAGCCCGAGCTCTGTCTTCACTGCAACCATATGTATGCTATGTGCTTGTTGTATATATGCACTGTGTATATACTTGTGTGATTATACATGTATATATGTATGTTGTATATGTTGGCTGTTGTGCACTGGTTATCTTTACCTCATTGTACATGTCTTCGATTATGGTGTATGCATTGAGTCATGTGCTTATGCATTGAGTCATGTTGATGATGAGGCTTTGTTCATTTTATTCATATTACCACTTTCGCTTGTGTACTAGCCTGGTTCATATTGCTGTCATGTGTACATCTCTCTGTTGCATACCTTTGCACATTGTGATCTGGTATAACTGGCTTCATCATGTCTGCATATGGACTTGTGCATGCTATGGTGCCTCTGTGCCTTCATGACTTTGGTTCCAATGCTTTGTTGTATTGAGTCAGATGTATTATTCATGCACGTATATTGGTATGGTCTTGTTTTGCATTGTATTGTTGTCACATGTGGAAGCTGCTTCGAGTTTGGAGCTTGTGAGTTGCATCCCTTGAGTACTTGTCTGGTTTGGTCTCGTACCACTATTGCATTGACTTTGTACCTATCGTGCTTGTATTTGCAGTCACCACTTTGCACTGTGGTTTCTCTGACCAGTCTGGGTTGAACATTTTGATTTTCTGGACTTTCGGTAATTTGGAAATTTCTCCGTGATATTATTTTGTTTCTTTGACTTGTATGTGGTCAGACTTGATTGATTTGTTGTTGTTTAGAACATACTTCGATTCATGTATACTTGGTGCTTGGTCTATGTGAGTCTGTTGGGGGGAGTTGTCCTATCTACAGTGCACTGTCCACTGTTCTATATGTTTGCTTCATGCTTCATTGTTATTTTACTGGTGCATGTTGTAACTTATTGTATTGATTGCACCAGTATTTGATGATGCTGCGTTCTTTAGCTTGGTTGCAATCCTTTGGTCTTCATTGTATTTTTGTATTTGCAACTGTACCGGTTTCCTTTGAACTTCATGTTGATTTTTGAAGTCGCGCCTAAGTTGAATCCAGTAAAAAGCTCGGGTTTGACCTTGTTATCATCTCATAACATTATTTGTATTGCGCTTGAGTTGAACCCGTCTTTTGATTGGGTTTGACCTTGTGCTCAACTGTCCCTGTAATTTTATCAAGTGTATATCGGTGCACATGGCCTTGTGGCATGTACAGCGATACACTGTGCATGTCACAAGTGGTTCGTGTGTGATGAATTCATAATTAAATGATGACGAACAACCCAAATAACCGAGGCAAATAATTTTCAAAAATACATTTTATTTTATACTGCAAAAATATTTTATTTTCAATTTTACTGCGCCAGTGTATATTTTTGCAGATTGTTCAGATGCTGGATTCAAGTTGAAGATTAAATACGAGTGAATGAGCGATATGTAGTGAGGAAAATTATGTAAATTGAAATGTGATGTAATCGAAATTGTGTATATATAGTGAGAGCTTAAATTTATACTATTCATAATTGTAATAAATATTTGTTTGAATAAAATATCTGTTTGAATTGGAATTCTATGTTATTTATTTTATTCAGTAAATATTTATTTAATCTGTGAACAATAAAATAGTACGTTAACAAATACATTTAAATGAATATATATATATATATATATATATGTATGTATATGTTTATTATCATCAAATAAAAATCACATACTCTTATATTCAACGGCTTCTAGTTCACCTTCCTTCATGCATAAATATTTTTATTTGTGCACGATTTCATTTTCCCCTTTTTTCTTATTCAGTCGAACGAAATGATTTCGATTTTTTCTTTAAGTGTTCGACTGATTTGAAAAGGATAACAGAGGTATTCATGATTTAAAAGAAAAGGAGGCGGCTACGTTCAGACCTCGGGTGGCTGATGGGTACGTGCTAGGACAGTTGAGATTGGATTGATTTTACTTCTTTATATTTTATTTTTCAAAATATCATGAATTACGTACAATGAAATCTCAATCTCTTATTAAGGCGTGCCACTTGGCATACATAATTTTATACCGCTATTTTGAACACGATGGACCAAGTTTCGAGTTCAATTCGATCGTATGTAGAAGATAGCCTTTTAAATTGACTATTTAAATTAAATTCAATTAAATTTATTTCTAGGCGTTTCTATCCCGTACGACCAAACGGTAAATCTAAATGTTATGAAATTTGATATCCGATAATAATATATAATTGTGGATTCAATGGAAGTGGTTTCGTTAAATTCTGAGACTATGTCCTAGATCGCTATTTTAACGTGTCGGTTAAGTCGACATTCTCAATAATTGACAAAATCAGTTGAAATATTAGTTTTAAAATCTTACAAACAAAATTATAATCCAAAATCCAACATTTAAACCATTTAAATATTCAAAATTAAATGACAGAAAAGTCCAGATCGTTACAACTACTAATGTGACCAATTCATATTCATTAATTTAGTGTCTATCCGACCTCGACAACCTTCTCAAACAATATAACAAAATAATTTTTGATTACGACATTCCACATAATAATTTCACTGATTTTACTCATAATAATAGATCCATTCTTATTTCAGAAGAGCGGTGTATAGAAATAACCAATAATGATATCAATTTCGTTAATAACTTGAACTCCAAACAAAAGAAGGCATTCGACACGATAATGTCTTCTGTTGAAAACAAAGCTAATGTTATATATTTCATAGATGGCCCTTGAGGTACAAGAAAAACATATCTATATAGAGCAATCTTAGCACATTCACGAATTCAAAGTCTTATTGCAGTTGTAGTCGCTACTACTGGAATTGCTTCTCATGCTCTTCTAGGAGGTCGAACTGCACATTCTCGATTTAAAATACCAATAAATTTAGACTCTTCTTCTACATATCATATTCCCAAGCAATCTGAACTTGCAAACTTTTATTGACTGCTACTGTTTTTCTATGGGATGAAGCTATCATGGTTCACCGCCATGCATTTGAGGCCATAAATAGAACATTATGAGATATAACTAATTTAGATGCACAATTTGGAGGAAAGATTGTTATTTTAGGAGGTTATTTTCATTAAGTTCTACCACTAGTCATAAACGGTACTAGAGCTCAAACAGTCAGCGCGTATGGGAAAATGTTTAGGTAATTCATTTAACATAAAATATGCATGCAAGAGACGATCAATCATATGCACAATTTCTTTTATGTATTTGAAATGGAGATGAAGTCCATGTTCAAGAGGATATTATACAGCTCCCAGATGATATGGTTGAACCTTGGACTAATACTTCTCCAATTTATGCTCTGATTAATGAAGTCTTCGCTGAACTCAATGATAGATTAGGTGATAATAATTTTATAATGGATAGAGAAATATTAGCCCCTATAAGCGAAACAGTAGATGAGATTAATTACAAAGTCATAGAAATGTTTCTAGGTAGCGAGTGTAGTTATTACTCATTTGACAAAGTTGAATAAGGTACACACAATCTATATCAATATGAATTCTTAATCTCACTTGCTTCGGGTGGTCTACCACCTCATAAATTAACACTGAAAGTAAGAGCACCAATTATGTTGCTTAGGAATGTTGATCTAAGAATTGGATTATGTAATGGAACCAGATTAATATGTCGTGTCTTTCACAGCAATCTCATAGATGCAGAAATTACCGTTGAACATTTTAGGGTACAATAGTATTATCCTATTTATACCACTTAAGCCTTCTGAGAAAACTGACATGCCTTTCAACCTAATATGTAAATAATTTCCTGTTAAATTAGCTTTTTCCTTAATAAATAATAAATTACATGGACAAACCACCCCTCGGGTTGGTATTTATCTTCCCGAACATGTTTTCAGCCATAGTCAACTATATGTTGGAGTTTCACGGAAAACAACAAAAAATTTAGTGAAAAATGGAAAGATTCGAAATAAAAAAGGGTACACATACTAGAAATGTTGTATATAAGGATGCGTTATTAACATGTAATCATGAACTTAGTTAACTATACTTCAGTTTTTCCACTTCACATGCAGTACTTTTACTCTAAATATTATTCTCTGCCATGTATACACATATGTTCTTCACAAATGTTTTATTACTCTATTTAAATAAGTGATTTTTTATACGACCATAAATGGGTAATAATTGCAATTAAAATCATTTTCTCCATTTTACTGTTTTTGGTCTTATATCCAACTATAGCTTTTATAAAATATAGCACTGGGTTAATTTTCTATATATCTGTAAGAACAAAAAATTCGACATTTACTACTACAACTGATTTTTAGTTAACATAAAAAATCCCTTATAAAATGTTTTTAACCCGACCATCAACTTATTACTAATGTCGATCTCAAGCCCGAAACAAAGAGGAGAGAAAATGATTACGACCACTACACTTAGTACTTATAATTTACTATCACATTGTTTGTGAGCTACAATATGTCATTTTGTTTCTTTCTCATCACAAATTGCTACCATATCTATTTTAGATTACCTGCTATATGTAATGAATAACATATTCTATTTCTGTTAGGAATCAAATTTGTTGTCTACGATTTGCATAAACATGCAAGAATAATTCATAATTCCATATGTTTGATAATTTTCTTTTTCTCCACATAAGGTCGGTCTGATATAAAGCTTCTTTCCATGTTTGATACAAATGTTCCAATACATGTCCATCGGACGTGGATGCATTCTGGAAGTCAGTATCTAAAACATGCAATATTATGTGTACTCAAAGTCATTTTATAAAATTCAAAAAACATCACACACATTGTTTTTAACACCAGTTCCTTCTGCGCATGTGCATCGCACGTGCTAAAGTACTCGTTCAAGATGATTTAACTTTTGTTTTCTAACATTGAATCGAGTTTTAACATCGCTATTGCAGCATAAACACCATAAATCTTATATTTTGCTATATTAATGGCGGTAAGCCATATGCTTTATGATTTTGATATTATTCATTAAGGATACCAATGTTTTATATTTCTATATGCTATAAGTTTATGAATTCGATATTATTCATTAGGGACACCAATATATATTAAATTTGACTTGTCATTTATTTTATGATTCCAACATCACGCATATTGAGGATACCAATATGTATTATTACGACATGCTATAAGTTTATGGATTTGTCAACTTAATTGGGTATAACATGTTAGGCACATAAGTGAACAATGTATAGTAAATATGGAACCTAGTGCACGAGGTTCATACACAATAGCGGGCTCTAGAGAGGTCGATAATGTACACAACCTTTCCCTCACATTGTAAAGAAGTTGTTTCCGGACTCGTACCTAGGCGGCCAGATCACCATGCAAATGACCTAACCGTTGCACCAAAGCTCCACCTCTAAAATTGGTAAGTGGTGGGTTTAGAGTCATCCTAGGAAAACCATGGAATGTATGATGGATAGTCCACATAATGCCGAGATGGATAGTCTCTATATGCTTAATGAAGAGTTTATAGTCATCCTAGGAAAACTATGATATGTGCGATGGATATTCCACATAGTTTAGAATGAATGAAACATGTGCGATGGATAGTCCATATAACTTAATTAGATAGTTAAACAATGTGTGATGGACAGTCCATACAGTAGGGGATAGATATTCCATACGCTGTAAATATATGAGATGGGTAGTCCACATAAATGCAAGACGAATAATCATTTGTAGTTAAGACGGATAGTCAGATGAAATTGCGATGGATAGTCAAATAAATTAAGATGGGTAGTTCATTGTATGTTGCATGATTACAAATGATTATTTACTTTGTTTTAACCATTGTTGATGTAGAATGTGTAGAAGCACATTATATGATTGATATGTTGTAGTTAAGATACTAGTAAGGGAAGAACTCATTCCACATAGCGGCATGGTCTCACTAGATATCTATTTTGGTTCGAGATGGTAGGTTATATTATTCACACCAGACTGTTTATCTGACTCGAAGTTTTTATTTTTCCCCTTAAACTTTGGGTGCTCATTTGAGTGACTAGGAGTAGATTTTTCAGGTTTTCAAGTTTAATGAATAAGCTTGGGGGAACGTGCATGAGACAGATAACTATATTAGGAGTTTTACTTAAATCCATTATGTAGTTCATTTTTCTTGATATGGGTAGTTTTAAACAATGAGGCATCATCATAAGTTGCTCTTGGAGTGTGTTGTAATAACTATATTTTCTCTAAACGTGGGATTGTGAATAGGATTATGTAATGAATATGAAATCTTGTTTCGTAATGAAATGTGAAAGTTTATTAATGAATTGAGTTTTGAAAATTTCATCTTTGCTTTTGATGTTATATATAATTAACATAACAACATAAAGTCATTGGAAATTAATACTATGGATGGTTGTAGTATCCGTAGCGCTTAGTTTCAGACCTCAAAATGGAGAATGTTACATATGAGATTTAAAAACTTAAGCTATTAAAACACTTTGTTGTTAAGTTGTGCCAAACATAAAGATAGTGGTTTATATTAAAGTTGAATAACTACACTCATACCTTATTTATATCTTAAATATATATGTGGTTATAACTCTATACATTGGAACCCCAGAACAGCTTGGCCAATATGTGATTTTTGGAAACATCAACGGGTAACTAAGAAAGATATTTAATTAACACCAACAAATGCAATCTTGAAACATAATATAATTTTTTGAAATATTGCCATTCGAAAATAAATTATTTTCCATAATCACTGATATAGTATGAAGAATTAAATGTTAGAAAAGAAAGACTTGTGTTAGTAAATGAAAAAATAATGGTAATAACAAACCAATATGAGATTCCCATCTTCAAGTTTGTATAAAGAATGTGCCATCTTTGTGTTGATAAATGCAAGATCGTACGTCACTTCTATTCCTCTTGGGATTTCCTCCAATAGTGAATTTATCAATAGCGGTAAATTGGTCATGTATTGGCAGTTGCCCTAGTAAGTCGCTTATCATGAATTGGTGCAAGTTGCCTAAAAAAAATGCTTCTCCCTTACAATGCAACTCATGTCAATAGGTAATTAAAATTCTATAAAAGTTAAAGAAGATGCCAACTTATGTGCACTAGATTGAGTGCAAATTTATACGTAGAAAAAGCAGAGCATTGATTCAGATTGTAAACTATGAGGGAGCCAAATATAAACAACATTTAAATAAATTTTTCTGACCAACACCACGTATATTTCAGTTATTATAGTACACGCAAAAGGTGAATGGATACTACTATGATGTAAAAGTGACCAATTTGAAACTTTTGGTTAAATATATAAACATAAATGCAATATAAATATTTATAAAGACAACAACAATCAAAAATATATTTGACATTCCTACATGCATGGATCTCTATTAGTGCAATTTTCTGTTAAATTTTGGTGATACAAAATCATAAATAGAAGGAACAAATATGCAAGAAGGAAAGTAATCACGTTTAAATGAGATGGCAAGAAAATATATGCATACGCACGTTATGGAATAATACATATGCAAAAAGATATGCATATTATTTCTTTGTAATCGCGTTGCTTTGGGATCATTATCTTCCATCTTTGGAATGAGTGGATTACTTTCTATGTTTGCGCGATTTGTTACCATTGTAATTTGCCTCCATTATCTTCTTACTATACCTTAGTAATTTGGTTGATGGCTCACATGAATTTACATTGGCTATATATTGAGGGTAGACTTCATTGTAAACCCATCCTGGCATTTAGCCAATGATCTCCAAATAAAGTATCTCTTCTTGTTAACCCTAATTTAGAGCTTTGGTATATAAACTCTTATCTTGTAATCTCTTGTAACTCTCTCATGTGTAGTAAAATTTCTCTCCATTGGACTGGACATACACTATCTTGATGATAGTGGAACCAGTATAAATATTGTGTGTATCCTTTTCCATCTTTATAGCTATTTACTATTTATTTGGAGTAACAAAATAATTGTTGCTAGATTAAGTGATGCTCAAATTGGCAAATCTAGATCCTGTTTATTAGTTTTCCGCATTTATGCAATTTTTGCACAACAGATTGGTAGAGAGCAAGGCGATTTATTTAAATTTGTTCATCAATGGCTTCTAGAAAGAGCGGTAGATCCGATGAAGATTATGCTATTACTCATTTGGATGGAAAAGGAGATTTTGTGCAATATGGAAGTTAAGGATGGAGGAGATTATGTTGAGAGAGAAATGCATTCCAGTTTTGGAAATTTGGTGATAAGGAGTTCAGTGTGTTGAAGGGATGACTGGATTTGGGAACCTGTATCTGCTTCATGGATAAATGTTAATATGAGAGTTTTATGTTGATTTCCATGGGAAATTTGTTGTTTGGCAGATAAGGTATGTAGGAGGAGAGAGATTTTCCTTGCATATAGAGATTCGGATTAGCCTTGTTTTGTCCATTGGCTTTTGTTTTCTGGCTCTATATTTAGATTAGTGATTGAGAGAATTTTTTGGCCTTGAGGGCTTTGAGCTAATTTAATGGGGGGTGGCCTTACCGGAACCTACTGGGTAAGTATTCATTTTTGGTATCTATCTTGTTAAGAGATTTTGGTTGAAGGTGGAGTTCATTTTTAAGAGTTTTATATTGAGAATAGAACTTGATTCGAGGTGGGGTATTGGAGATATGTGATTTTGCATCAATGTGAAGTGTTAAATTTTAGTGATACAAAATCACAAATAGAAGGAAACAAATATGCATGAAGGAAAATAATCACGTTTGTTCATTATGGAAATGCATAAATTATTGGATTGCATTTAAATGAGACGGCAATGAAATATATGCGTGCGCACGTTATGGAATAATATATATGCAAAAAGATATGCATATTATTTCTTTCTTCATAATCGCATTGCTTTGGGATTATTTTCTTTCATCTTTGGAATGGTGAATTACTTGCTATTGTGCGCGATTTGTTACCACTGTAATTTGCCTCCGTTATCTTCTTACCATATTTTGGTAATTTGATTGATGACTCGCATGAATTTACATTGTCTATATATTGGGGGTAGACTTCATTGTAAACCCATTATGGCATTTGGCCAGCGATCTCCAAATAGAGTGTCTCTTCTCGTTAACCCTAATTTAGGGCTTTGGTATGTAAACTATTATCTTGTAATCTCTTGTACTCTCTCATGTGTAATAAACTTTCTCTCCATTGGACTAGACGTACACTATCTTGATGATAATGGAACTAGTATAAATATTGTGTGTCTCCTTTCCTTCTTTATAGTTATTTACTATTTATTTAGAGAAAAGAATAATTGCTGTTAGATTAAGTGATGTTCAAATTGGCAAATCTAGATCCTGTTTATTGTTTTTGCTTATGTGTGCAATTTTCGCACAACATTTTCAACTAGTTGAAGTGATGGAAAGATAATGTAAGTGTGTCTACTATTTTGAAATTATGATATAACTATTTTTTTAGTATAATAAAACAATTTTTCTATATAGCCCTGTGCATAATTCTTTTCCAAAAACATTAAAACCATACTCATGTTCACTAGTGAAGGCCGCGGGTATGGCACAATGGAAGGGGTACCTGGGTTTGTTGATAGACCTAGGTTTATGTCCTATCTTGTACACACTTCTCATAAAACATAGTACATGAAAGTCATGCATTGACGCTTGGCATCATAATTAATTCGATGATCACTAATAACAATCCATTAGTCTAAATAATCTAATCCATATTGAAAGTGACAGTGCGATAGGATTGTGTAATTTTGATAAACTACTTGTGCAGAATGTAAACTAAGTAAGTAAATAATTAAAGCAGTAAAGTAAATGACATCAGATATTTTTATACTAGTTCGAACTCTCATTCTACATCCAGTCCTAGACTCCTTCTAGAATTAAACTAGCAACCCTCACTTAACTCGGAGAAATAGGTTTACACTACCTGAGCTACCGAATAGGACTTCTACCGGCTAAGCAACCGAGTATGACTTCTACCGTCTAAGCAACTGAATAGGACTTCTTTACAACTAGACAAAAGTTTCTAACTGTAGTGTGCTCTTTAAATAGCACTGATAAGTCAATTAAGTACAATCTTCCTATAATATTCTCCTTTATGATATATAGTGTAACGTGCTTGAGAAATGTGGAGGATAGAGTGACAAGGATCAAAGAATGTATGTAGTTTGAGTGCGAATTGAAAACAGAGGATAAGAATTCAGGAATAGTAAAATCAGTTAGGTTATTTGTTTATTGAATTCTGAAAACTATTTATCTAGATTTAAAAGTTGCAATCATTCACGAAAGATAACATTCAAAAGAAACAGATGCAACTGTTGATTTGAAGATGTTTCTCTTTGATGAAGAGAAGTTTCTTTTCATAAAAAATAGCTGTTATAAATATTCTGCCGGCTGAAAATATAATTTAGCCTTCTGAATTTGTTAAAATCTAAAACAGAATAGAAATAGGAATTTTCAAGCCTAATTCAGCCGGTTGAATGAAACCAATCAGCTGACTGAAACTTCATATTAATTTATGAAACGTTTCAGCATTCAACCGTCTGAATGGTGTTATTCAGCCGGCTGAATTCTATTGATAAACAAAAGTTACGATAGCTCATTTGGTTAAAGCACTTGCCTTCTAAACTAGGGACCCGTGTTTGAGCCCCGGTCCATGCAATTTTTGAAAACTTGAATTTTCATTTAAAATATGAATATATATGTGTGTATACCATTTTGTGAAGATTTTAACATTTGTAAACTCTAGACATGACACTCTATGACTAATAATATTTTTTTGCCACCTTCGTCTTGTCTCTATTGTGTATATCTCTTCTTTTATCTCCATATACATGCTTTCTTTCTTTTTTGTATGTGTATCTTCATTTTGAACATATTTGTTTGTCTCTTTTTGATGCACATGTACCTTTAATTAGCTTAGAGATTCTTTGACATAATTGTACAGTTGTTGTCATTAAAATCCAACAATAGAGATTCTATCATTCTCCCCTTTTTTGATGATGACAACTATACAATTTTTTTAAAATATTCATTTTATATATAAAATAATATTAATATGTTTAAAGCTCCCTTTAAGTATAACATCTACCCCTAAGTATAACATCTCTCCCTAAGTATAATATCTTCGTCTATCAATATGCATATGAATTTCTTCCCCTTTGTCATCATAAAAAAGAATGAGGGAATATAATAAATTTTATAAAATATCTTGTAAATAGCGGGAAAAACTCAATATTAATTATGGAGAAATATAATAGATTTTACGATATTTGCTGAAGTCCGTATTTCATTGTAAGCACGTAATTTATAAAATATATGGAACATACTTTAAAAGTCCAAAATCTATCATTTTCCTTTTGTTTCTTTGAGTACCTATAATAAAAAGTAATCATTTTTGGTACACACTTACTATATTAGGGTCCAGGGTGTTAGGTCTTGGGAAACCATACCCATTTGGGTGTGGTTGAACCTTTATAAATATAATTTTCATTATTAACTACCATATCAAAATAATCTTCAACATATTTTTCTCTATTTTTCTAACTCACAGGAACCCAAATACACAGATAATTTTTATTCATATTTCCAGTCAACGATTTTGTACTTCTAGAAAAATTATAAACATTATTGGTCATGATAGTGTTTGGATTTCTATAAAATTTGGATTTAGATTTTACTCGAGATTTAGTACTAACACTAACATGTTTACTATACATAAAAGCATATATATTGCTATTTCTTCGATCAGTTTTTTTATTTCCTAAACCAGTTTATCATGTAAAGGTCTAGAACTAGATAAAACCATGTTTAAATCATTTTGACCTTTATTAAATTTTGTGACTTCAATGTTAAGTTTGTCAAATTTAGCTTTAGAGTCACACTTATTATTTTGAAAAGAAATATTACTGTTTTTTTATATCAGTCTTCTTGTTTAATTCAGAATTCTCCTTTTTTAACGCGCAATTCTCATTTTCGAGCAGAAAAATTCGAGATTTTGAATTATCTAAAGATGATTGTAATAAATCATTTTGTCTTTTCAAATCCGTAATTTCTTTCAAAAAAAATTCCTTTTCTTTCTCAAACATAGTATTTTGTTCGTCTAGAAAATCTTTATGAGCCTCAAAATTATTTTTCAAAACACCATATTGATTTTCTAAATCTAATTTTACATATTTCAATTTCTCATTTTCAATTTTGATTGATTTCATCTTTTCTAAAATAAGAAAATTATGCTTTGATATTTTATCGCATATACCAACCAATTCATTATTACCATTTATTGAAATTTGTAAATCATAAAGTACCTCCTCATTGAGTGCTTTGACAAAAATTTTGATTGTTGTATTTCGTCGGATCTTTTTCTGGCCATTATTCTATGATGTTGTGACGATCGATATAATTCCAGGCTCTGATAACAAATGAAAGTTGACTGTGCTATAGGATCGTGTAATATGGATAAACTACTTATGTGGAATTTAAACTAAGTAATTAAATAATTAAAGCAGTAAAGTAAATGGCACCAGAGATTTTTATACTGGTTCGAACTCCATTCTACGTACAGTCTCAAACTCCTTCTGGAATTAAACTAGCAACCCTCACTTAACCCGGAGGAATAGGTTTACACCACCTAAGCAACCGAACATGACTTCTACCGCCTAAGCAATCAAATAGGACTTCTACCGCCTGGGCAACCGAACATAACTTCTTTACAACTAGAAAAAAGTATCTGATTGTAGTGTGCTCTTTAAATAGAACTGATAAGTCAATTAAGTACGTTCTTCCTACAAGCTTCTCCTTTATGATATATAGTGTAACATGCTTGAGAAATGTGGGAGATAAAGTGATCAACGATCAGAGAATGTATGCAGTTTGAGTGAAAATTGAAAACAGAGAATAAGAATTCAAGAATACCAAAATCGGTTTGGTTATTTGTTTATTGAATTTTGAAATCTATTTATAGAGATTTAAAAGTTACAATCATTCATGAAAGATACCATTGAAAAGAAATAGGTGCAACTGTTGATTTGAAGATGTTTCTTTTCGATAAAGAGAAGTGTCTTTTCATAAAAAATAGCCATTATAAATATTCAGCTGGCTAAAAATATAATTCAGCCTTCTAATTATTTAAAATCAAAAACAACAAAGAAATAAGCATTTTCAGGCTTAATTCAGCCGGCTGAATGAAACCATTCAGCTGGCTGAAACTTCATATCAATTTATCTTCCTAAATCAGGCTTTGTAATAATGCCATTGGTTTTAAATCACTCACCTTTCTTTAGACGTTAATACTTAACATCAACCTAGCATACTAAAGTACAAACCTATGTACTTTAGAAATGACAATAAAATTGACTGGAATATGATCTACTCACACAACCAAGAATATACCGGTGTAGGCGAGCGATACAATTGACACTTAAAGGGTTGTAAACTATAAATGGTAGAATTCAAACATGATAAATTAGGATATCCATATTATGTTAATTAATAATATTCAAGCAATTATTTCTTTTATGTAAATTTCCATAGATATAATTCAAAAATATAAATTCTCTTAATTTCTATATTTGTTAGAGAATACAATTCACTTTTAATATCCCGTAATTGATGAAATTTCCAAAATTTCTACTTTAATGGCGAATCTTCCCAATTAAAATTTCCAATGTGCGGTTTTTAAAACGCAGAGAACTCGAAATTTAGTTAAATATCTCATGCAACATGAACCTAAAAGGATAAAATAGATTATTATTATATTTGGTCAAAATTAAACAAATTAAGCATGGTGACACAAAATTATTTTTTTACAGCAATTATCAAAATATTTTAGTGGTGTGTATTTTAGATCAACAATACTTAATTTATCAATATCAACATGACCATACTAAATATCCCTTGATAAAACAACATATTATAAATATTTATAATAATTAATTTACCAAATATCGTCATTATCTCTTTATATAAATGATCTGCGACCATTTTGATAGTATATATTAAGTCAATGAAATTTTTTTCACACCTAAGTGTCCAAAAAATTTGCAAAAAAACTTTGATGCGAAGAAAATAATAGATTCGAATATTTAAAATTAACCTAATGGTCGTAATATATTGATCAAAGCAAAAAATCAAATAGCTAAAAATACCTAAATGCCCTTAAATTAGAAGTGTCGAAAGTGGCAACAATAAAGAGCGAAGAATCCAAAATTAATGGAGAGAACATGGAAGAAAAAGGTGAGTCCATGAAGAATTATGTTGAAATCATGGATTGTTTAAATGAAAATTGTTGACCAAAAGGAAAGGAATTTTACCTCAAATGGAGAGAGTGAAGCAACTGTACGAAGTAGCTAACTATTGATGCACTATTCAACAGCCAACATGAATGATAAACATGAATTAGAAAAGAGAAGAAAACCAATTGATGTTTGAGAAAGGCATTAATAAAAGGAAAGTTGAGATAATGATAAAAATCCTAGCTATTTTACGTGCAATTAGAGCATGTGATGAAGGATGAATTCTTTCCTAACATTTTAACTTACAAATACATGTGTCAATACCTTAATAAATTAATTGAGAAATTGGATGGGGCTTTAAAGCTAATAAAGGTGTACTACGTAATAATAGTATTGTGCATGTTCTATTAAAACAACGAAAGAAATCTCAGACCAAAAATCTTAACAAATTAATATACAATAATTTTTACTTCACATACACCAAAGAAATTACAACACTACCCATATTTTGCTAATAAAATTATATTTTCTTACCTTGTTCTTCATCTTTTATCTTTTCAAACGAAATTTCTAAATTAGAATCCAAAATAATAAATATTCAACTTTATATGCCTATGTAAATTTCCAAATCTTTTATTTTGTGTCAACTATCACTTAGATATCAATCAACATCAATTTCAAAACTCGTTATCTTAATTAAGCTGATTTGAAAAAAAATATTTTCAAAAAGGAAAAGAAAATTAATGATAAATATATTATCTCCTTTGTTTATTACATTTGAGATTATAACGAATTTGATAACTAAAATTATTTAGGTTTATTTTTGTATTTATATAGCTTATAATTTTAATTCAACGGGTCTAAAAGTTAGTTGTCCTAGTTGCAATGAAGAAGAAGGATAAATATGTGTAAATTAAATTTTGAAAATACAAATATAGCTTAAGTATTTCTAGTTTTTGAATGCAAATAATGGTTTAAATAACACAATAGAATAATCATAATGTGTTCTTCACCCATTCACATCGTTTCCTAAGTTTCCCTTTCAGAATTGTGTTTACACTACAAGAAAAACAACAAATACCTACGAGATATTACCGACCCCTTGCTGACATAAATATAAGCCATCAGAAAGTTGTTAGCAAGGTGTGGTAAAACAATGCCTATGATTATTTATAAATGTCTTCAAAAAGATCAATAAGGGATTGGTTTAGCGTCAGGATCAACCTATGCCCACCAAGTCAATGTTTCTTCCATCGTATTGTAGTCGAATTATAAAAAAGGGCTACCATCGTCTAGCCCCCTTTAAAGATTGTTGTCTTCGCTTGTTGATTGACGATGCCACTCCAGATTGACACTGCCACCTCTCCTAAGCAACTAGCCACAAAATTTGCTCTCCACCCCAACATTGATAGTCGCTTACACCACGCTATCCCTACCTCCCAAACCTGCAAGCACCACTACCATATCCAAGCACTGTCGCAAGCATCATAAGCTAACCACAACGCAAGCATCGCCCTCCACCTCACACGAGGCTCTCTGTTGGTATGATTTGATGCTCCTATTCATTTTTTATTCAATGATCTGATTGGGTTCATATATGATTTTGATACCATGGTTAATTTAAATTTGCTGTATATGACCGTTGGCATAGATTCGTTAGAATGATAATTCATATATGATTCGGTTGATTGTATTGTTATGAAATTATGCGATAAAGTCTTTGTTATTGACATGGTATCCATTAGATGTTTAATTTAGTCTTGTATGATAGGTGTCCTATAAGATCGTTATATAGATATTCGTTTCTTAAAATAGAACGAAAATCAATATTTATCCGATACAATATTTGTCATATTTACCCTCAATATCGGACAAGTTATAAATGAAATGATCTTTATGTTTCATAAATTAATGTTCAAAATTGAATGGTTAATGAAATTTTGATGGCATTACAACATTTTGCATACGATATGAAGAATAAGGGAAGTGCTGCTGAAATTTTAATAATTGTGCGATTAGAAATGATTTACGAAACGTAAATAGCATTACATTTATAATGAGAAGTATGATGTTCTACCATTTAAAAAAGTGTCGACGTCTCTAGGTTATATTGCATGCTATAATAAATTTTATAATGTTATTTAAATTAAAAATATTATTGAATGTACGTAATATTAAAATTAATATTGTTATTTAAATTAATAATAAAATCAATAATGTTTTTAAATTAATAATTGTTAGTCCATGAGAAGACGGTTTTGATGACAAAAACCTTATAATAAGATTATAAAATAAATACTAACATTATAGTTTAGATATATATGTATACGCAGAATTTAACCATGTAGGTACCAAGATTGAAGACTGTACAATATAGAGATTCAAGACTGAAGATATCCAGATTGAAGACTCATGAGTATCAAGATTATCAAGATTTCAATAATAAGTAATTTAATTAGGAATTTTTTTAAAACTCCTACAAAAGCACCGGCATCTTAAAATCCAATTTATTCGTGGAATGGATTCCACTTCGAGCCCGTTAAAGGGATGAAACCCTAAGTAGGATGGAATCTACGAAAAATCTAGTAGAACACTGTTTTGTATCCACTAACTTTTATTCTAATATTTTTTTAAAAATTATATCTTTTTTCAAAATGATTTCAAAACCTTCCTTTTAAAAGAATAAAAAACATCTATCCTGGTTTTAATACTTTTAGCCTCAAAAAAATCTTTATCTTCAAAATCAAATTATCCTTGTTTTTAAACTATCTTTTAATAATAATATATTTAACTTTAAATATTTATACTTGGATTTAAATTTAAAATTATAGTAAAATTTTATGTATATCAAAATATTATTCTCTATATTTATTTATGTATGTTAACTATAGTTAAGTATATTTATAAAGTTTAAAATAGTTTTAATACAAGATAGAAGTTATTTTCAAAGAAAAATAAATTACCAAAAATACCATAGGCTTGTCGACAACCCCTACATGCTCTTGTCGACAAGGTGGCAATTGATTTCAAAAATTTGAATTTCAAAAGAAGTGTCTATTCGTCGTATCCTTTCACGAATGGACATGGCTGTTGTTCTACTATAGATAGGGGCAGTTTTAAACGAATTTATATACAATTTTTCTCTGATTTCACTCCTCTTCTTCTTCCACATTTCTTTACATATATTTTTACCATTACTCTGCCGAAATCACCATTGAATCTAACTAGATCATCTCTGGTTTGATTCTCTATCACTATCTCAACAAGATTTCAGTGCTATTCAGAGTTGTAGGCTTCTTTGTAATAAATTGAGTGATAAAAGGTGTGATTATAGCCTATGAAATCAATCAAGCGAGAAAAGGTGTGATTGTAGCCTGTCAAATCAATTGGGTGAACTTATTGCCCATAAAGTCAAGTATTCCTACCCAGAGGATTGTGAATCTGGAATGGTGTGCCTCGTGGCCTTGAAATCGAGGGTGTAATTGTAAAAATGTTTTTGAAAGGAAATTCGTACTTGTATGCGGGGCTAGATGTAGGGTAACTCCAAACTATATAAAATCCGGTGCGTTCTTTCCTTTATTGCTTTTACTTTATTTCTGCATCTGTGTTTGATTCTGTGATCATATCCGTGTCTGAATATTGCATACATTTGTGTTCAAATTAACATAAACTCAAAAAGATTTAGTAATTCCTTAATACACTATCCACCCCCTCTAGTGTTAATTCTATCCTTAAGATCCGTAATCCGCATTTCTCACATTTGGTATTAAAGCAAGGTTTTCAAAGTTTCATAATCTAAATTTTGAAATTTTTTCAAAATGGCTACCAGCACTGGTACTGTTAATACTACCAACACTGGTTCTATTATCCCTGTCACTAGTTCATTTGTAGAAGATCAGTCTACTGTTAGACCACCACTTTTTAATGGCAGTAACTATGCATATTAGGCATGTAGGATGAAAATATATTTACAATCTATAGGACTAGACACTTGGAATATCACACAGACTGAATATTTTGAACCCACAACTGATTTTGCACAGTGGACTACTGGGCAAAATACCATTGCACAAAACAACTCTAAAGCTATGAATATTTTGTTTTGTTCACTTGATAGGCATGAATTTAATAGAGTGTCAGTTTGTAAGTCTGCATATGAAATCTGGAAAACTTTGCAAGTTACTCACGAAGGAACAAGCAAAGTTAAACAAACGAAAATTTTCATGCTCACAAATCAGTTTCAATTATTTAAAATGAATTCTAATGAGTCTATTTCTAGTATGTATAGTAGATTTTAGAATATTTTGCATTCTCTAATATCCTTGGGAAAGGAATTTTCGGAAGAAGATCAAGTCAGAATTTTTTTAAATTCTCTTACTCCAGAATGGGATCAAAAGACACTTGCGATCGAAGAGGAAAATGACATCAGTACCTTAAAGATAGAAGAATTAATTATAAATTTAATGTCATTTGTAGTCCAAATGATTGAGAGAAGAGAAAGCAAAGCATATGAAAAGAAATCAATGGCATTCAATGCATTGACCGATGGATCAGACTCAAACAGCGATAATGATGAGGAGATAGCCTTTATGACCAAGAATGTTCGAAAATTCCTGAAATACAGAAAGATGAATAATCTCCAGAGAAACAACTATAAGAACTCTGGAAATCAGAATGTAGTGTCAAACTATATCAAATGTTTCAACTGTGATGAACCATGCCATATCAAAAGAGACTGTCCACATCCAGATAGGAAAAATCTTCCTATAAACAATGATTCTGCAAAGAAACGAAAACGTGCATTTACTGCTACTCTAGATGACTCAGACTCGTCTTCAAGCGATGATGATCAGAAGAAAGATAATTCAAATATGTGTTTCACAGCTTTTCAAGACTCCGACGAATTCAGAGAAACGGACTCAGAATAAGGTACACATTTACAATACATTGGTTGAAATTGCATGCTTAGTATTGAATGTTTGATTAGTTGATTTTGAATTGGTGTGTTGTTTGAATTTTAAATTTTTATTATTTTTTACTATTATTTTATTATTATTATTATTTATTTTTTAATAGTATCATAATATTTTATGGAATAAACCATAATTCTAGTAATATTCCAGATATATATATATATAGACATTAAAAATAATAAATAAATAAATAAATATATTAGAATACTTAAGAGAAATAAATCATAAAAATTCAGAGGCACCTGTCGATAAGGTCCCAACCATGTTGTCGACAAGGGTATAGAAATTTGAAATTCAAAATTTGAATTCAAATGCATGAATTTCCCTCCATCTTTTCACTTCATTCAAGTCTCTGAAAAGTCACCTTTGGACCAGAGAACATGTCCTTTGAGAATCTATTTATTCACTATCTCTTATCATAACTTTTCACTTTCATTTTTAAATTCAAACTCTTATTCCAAAATATCGAGCTCTCTACTCTCTACTCTAATGGGCTCTTCAAGCAACCCTTCCACAATGAGAATTTCTAGAAAGATAAAAGAGCAACTCTATAATGATCCGGAGGCTATAAAAGCATATCTCAACTATGCTAAGTATGGAAAAGTCCATCCCGGGAAGTTTTCTCTATTTCAGGATTTCTCTTCTTATGAAATCGATTCTCTTTTTGCAAATAATCAAGTTCTTAGTCTTATTGATGCTTTAAAAAATGATTTTGTTTGTTATCCAAATCTTGTTAAAATTTTCTATGCAAATCTCAACCGTGGATTTTATAATGGAAATGATGATGAAATTTGGAGTAGTGTCAAAGGCACTAGAATCATTTTAAATTGTGATCTTTTGGGTGCCATTCTCAATTGCAAGAGCACTGGAATGGATCTTTCTAGTTTTAATACCGATGAAAATGATCGTGAGACATTTCATCACATTTTTGAAGGAGATAACTTTGATTTCATAAATCGAAACTTTCGACCAAAAGCTAGAATTATTAATCTTTTTACAACATACTTTGACCCCAAGATCGGGGAGTTTGAACAATCCAACTTCAAAAGTTTGCAAAGCACTTTTTGCTATTTTTGGAAATTATGATATTAATTGGACGCAAGTTATTTTGGATGAATTTCGTCCTAAAGATCTTCAAATGGATGAAAACACTTTGTATCATGGAATTTATCTTACTCGAATTTTTAATTATTTTGGAGTAGATTTCAAAGAAGAAGAATTTGTTTCAAGAAAAGTTTTTAATCACTCAAACATTTCTCTTATGAAAATTCCATATGTTTTTCAACCATATGAAACTCTTGCCAAAAAGGAAGAGCATTTGGCTTATGAGGAGATGGAAGAGGAAGAAGAAGAAGGAGATGAAATTTGATGTTATGATTTTTATAAACTTAAGTGTAATTGAAATACTGCTAATTAAATATAACAGAAGGCAGGTATAGTAAGTAAGAAATGTTTAACTTAAGTAAATAAGTTGAAGTTATTTCTAAATAACATTGTAAGAAATAAATGAAATTAAAGGATAAATCATTATATGAATAAAAATGAAATGAAACAACAAATGTATGAAAGGAATTAATAAGAATAAACTTAATCTGTTGTTGAAATCGTTGTTTGTTTGGTTTATGGTTGTTTGGACAAGGATACTTTAAATTTGTTTGGGTGAATGAATAATCTAATAGTTTCATCTAAGACTGTTGAGTGAATGGTGCACTTAATGGTTTGTTTTTCATTTCTTACAATATAAAGTCTTTGACCCGAACAACTATTTATTTTGTTTGATATGAATGAATGATTGATATTTATTGATTCTATGTTATGGTTGTATGCCTGGTTGCAAGTGATTGAGGTTTGTATTGATTTGTTTGTTTATGGTTGAAACCACTTTAAATATTTCATTTTATATAATTGTTAACCCTTTTTGGATTATATAAGTGAAATACAGGTTATGGAAGCAATTGCTACTGCTTTTGGTTTCATAATTAAGCGTTAATTGCCCGACAAATAGATACGTTTTCGGATTACGGTTTATAGTGTTATTATATTATTTTTCCCGGGTTGGGATATATAGTATTTTGGAAAATATACGTGTATATTGTTATTTTTGATATTATATTTTCTCCCGAGCCTCTCCGTACAAAGGAGACACTGCCGAAATTTTTCGTAAATTTTGGACTTAGAAAATTTTAGAACGTTTTCCCAACTTTATAAATTTGAATATAAAAAGATTTAATTGTTTATAAATCTATATATATTATTTAAATTATCCAATTCTGTAAACTTATTGTTATGAATATAATGTTTTGAATAATATATATATTGATTTACAGTTCCTCTTTTCCTTTCTTTTCCTTTTCGAGGACGAAAAGTTTTGAGTGGGGGAGAGTGTAACGACCCGTAAAATTTGATAAATAAATGGGTTAATTTAAATTAAGATTTTTTTGTAATTAAATTTAGAAAGAAATAATTTTTTTTATAATTTATAATGAAGCAAATGTAAAAATGAAATGCAACCATGAAAATTAAAGCTAAGTATTAACAATTGAAATGAAAATGTCGATTAAATGAAGTAATGTAAATTGTATACTAGGCTAAGAATTGAATATAAGAAAACAAAGGCAAATAGTGAACTAATTTAATGAATTTATAATAATAAATAGTAATTGAATGTCCTGTAAGTATTTATAGTATTGTTTGGAAAAGGAAAACTAATCAAAGTTAATAAATTTATGAATTGAATGGAATACCAATTTATGAAAATAAATTTAAATGTTATGTTTGGCTATAAATTGAACATAAGTGAATGAAATTTATAGTATGAAGATAAATGTCAACATTGGTTTGTAAGTAATGAAAGCTTATTAATGCGACTAAAGGATTAACGGTAACGATTATTGTATGTTACCTATTTTGTAGCTTGTTGATTTAAAATTGGAAATCAGTTACAAAAATTATAATCTAATACTACGTTAATGTTAACTAAGGTAATTATTAATTAATGGAATGAAATTCAAATCAATGGAAATAATGTAGATGTTTACATAGCTACAAATTGAATATATGAAAACAAAATGTAAGCATTGAATTAAATTAGTGAATTTAAATTACAATAGATGGTCATTGAATAAACATCAATGTTCTGTAAGAAATTATAATAATTGTTAGTAGATAATCAAGTATGAATGTGAGTAAATGTGGCAATAGTGCAAAACTTTAATCATTTGCCCATTCATTTAATGCATTGAAGTAGGTCTAAATCAAATTTCAACATTTGATTTGTTAATAATAGCTTTTAAGTGAAAATAAACGTTGAAGGTAACAAGTATGGTAAGTTAACCATTTATTTAGTATATTAAATTATAACTGGTAATCAATTGCAATAAATATAAATAAATTATTATGTTAACGTTAATTAAAGTAATATTTGAAATTAATGTCATTTCCATTTATAATATGACTATTGGATGATGTAAGGATCGTAAATCAAGATTTATTAATTTATTTGAATGCAAATTTTAGTGATTTGGTTTATTTCAAATAAATGAAATTAAATATCTAGATATTACATTAATGGAAATTAAGTGAAAATTTGGGAATAATAACGTAATAAACCATGAAACAATGTTAATTTTATCTTCTTGGTGATAATGAAGTGAATAACAGGACTAAGAATCAAATAAATTGATTTATTTGAATTGCGATTGATAATTAATGAATTTATTAAAAATTGAAAGTTAAACACTGTAGTTGTGAATTGGTTGACTTTAAATTGATATGGGAATTGGTTATAAAGGGTTAGAAATTACTAAAGTAATCTAAGATAATAAAATTTATGAATTATGGAATTTGAATTAAATGGTGATTTAATTAATTAATTATTAATTTATTTAATTAATGGTAAAATAGCCATTTTGGCCACCGACTTGGGTTTTGACGAAACTAGTTTTATTGGATCCGTAATGGTGAATTATTGTTGGATTTCAAGTTTCGTAGTGATCGGACTTGTCGTTTTATCGTACGGACTCGAAACGCCTTGAAATCAATGAAATTGAAATCAATTTGGGAAAAAAATTTGATTTTAGCATAACTTCTTCATACGATGGAATTTGGGCATGAAACCTTTTCCATTACGTTTAAAATATTTTAAAACATCTGTTTTGATATATGGGTTGGCCAAATTTCGTTCCGGAGTCAGAAGGGGCTTTGCGGGCCACTCATCGTTCACAACGTTCATAAATCGGGTTCATCTATTCTTTTTCAACCTTGTCTATATATACTCTATTATAAACCCTAGCCTACCTCTATTTCTCATTTATATGTGCGTACAATCCCTCTTCACATTCTCATTTCAATGGCTGACAATTCCAAATCCAATTGCAATTCAAAAATCAAAGTGAAATTTCAAACTCCTCAAAAAAATTCAAAAAAATTATATATCAAAGCTCTCGATGTACGCATCTCAGATCTGCAGTTTGTTTTTAGTTTTGAATCATCATTTGTCCGAAAATCGAAGAACCATCCCGTTCATCGTGCGTCGATGAATGTTGTCGGATCGTCGAATCATTTCTAGGTATTGTAGAGTGGACGATGGGGAGTGCACCAGTGGCGTTCGTTCATCGAATCAATGGTTAGATTAGCGGGAAAATTTCAATTAGGTCACGAATTTGGTGGCGGCGGCTGGGCGTTTCAGGTGGGGAAGAGGTCGCGACCGGGGGGCGCGTGGCTTCACGGTGGTGGTGGCGAGTTCAGGCGATGGCGGCAAGGACGTGGGCGGCGCGAAGTGATGGGCGAAGTGGCGGCTCCTTGTCAAACGCGATTAGGGTTTCTGGAGGAGGGTTCGGATCTGTTGTGTGTTGAAGGAGGGTGACGTGGCACCTTGGGGGGGGGGGGGGGAATGAGTGAGTGTTTTGTTTTCTTTTATTTTTATTTTAATTTCAATTTCATATTTGTTCTGATCGAAATAACTTTCACATACGAGGTCCGTTTCACGCGCCGTTTTCTCGGCTAGGTTCGTATTGGAATTTCGAACATTTTGGCACTTGTTTGGACGAATTCCGAGATTGTCAAATTTTGGGTTTAAATTGAATTTAAATTCAAAAGATGAGTGTTTTAACCCACTCACAACTTCTAAAATTTCTTATGTTCGTTAAATTTAATTTATGTTGTGATTTTGAATTTATTTATGATTGTTTGTATATTTTTAAATTATCATCTCAGTTAATTGCATTATTTAAATTAAATTTTTATTTAATTTATTTACTGCATATAAACTACCAGTTAAATTTTCATTTAATTTATTATTGAATATAAACTGCAAGTTGATACCTGTTGTTTATTATCCATTATATATTGATGCTATTGATTGAATTGGATGATGATTGTGATTAATGGTTGATGATTGATATTGGATGAATGGATGTTGTATTTTATATCGTTATAAACTGCAAATTGTTATGCACTTTATTTCAATCGGGATTGCGGTTTGAAATGATATATAACCGTATTTTTATTTTAAATTGCAGATTGAAATGATAAATATCCATATCACTTGACCATAGGATAGAAAATTTTATATACAGACACCGTCGGTCTATATATATAAATATTTTGAAAATGATTTCTATGTTTTTGGATAGAATTATACGGTTTAAATAAATATTGATTCTTTTTGATATTATATAAAAATATTTTATATATTGTTAAATTCATGTATTTAAGCTATGTATAAATCTGTTTAATGACAATAAGTTAAAAAAATGGAGTTTGATTTATTAAAATAAATATGGTTAAGTATTTAAATCATTGTTTTATATAGAGGTTATAATGATTAAAATAAATCAAGATTTGGAAGATAAAATATGAAATGGATGCGAAATAAATTATTTAAGAATTTTACTCGAATAAAATTTGATTTGAAATTTAGATAAATTTGAGATTTTATGAAATTGAATTTATTTAAGGATTAAACCAACAGGGTTGATGTGAAATTTATTAAATTGGAATTTTAAAAGGTATATTTATTATAACTTGATTTTTGGGTCTAGATGAATTAAATGATTATTTCAAGTATAAAGAATTGAAGGCAATATGTGATAACCCGGATTCTCGAATATCTGTGAATTGGAAATTAACAGAATTTAAATTATTAAACAATGATTTATAATATATATATATATATACATATATATATAATGATTGTTTATTTAAATTTAATACATACATTTGGTTTGACTTTAATTTGAATATAAAGGAATTTTCTAAATTGGACATTTTCTTTACCACTAGCAATTGTGTATTGTTAGCAACTTAAGTATAATGATAACTTAAGTATAAAATTTAACAAGATTTAATAAAAGAGTTGATATTCTCTTTATCTAAAATTACATAATTTATATAAATATTTGATTAATTAAAGAATAATATGATTCATAAACTAATTGAATGAAAGGGGTTTAAAACAAAGCTATAAATTGAATTTAATACAAGGACTTAAACATAATTTAAATGATAAGTGACATTTGTTAAACTATGAATATAAGGCTTAAATAAATTATTAAAAAGAAAATAACATTTAAAAACATTTATAAAACATTAGGAAAATTCTTTTGTAAATATTAATTTAACATTTTAACACTTGTAAACATTATAGGGTGTGTAAAAACAAATGTAAATTATATGCATATGTGTAAGATTCTTAAAGCATTAATATGACAAATGTCTTTCTCTTTAATAATTAAATTTAAAATTTAATTGTAAAATAAAAGAAGAATTTTAAACTTCAGCAAATTCTTTTATTCATTCTCAACCCAAAATCCAAAATTGAATACAAAATAAAGATCAAAAAGAAAGAAATAAAATCTGAAAAAAAAATCTAAAAGTTAGAAGAAGCAAATGAAATCTGAAATCAAAGATCTGAAACTAGATAATCCAAGAAATCAGAGGCAAAGGGGAATTCAACATCAATGCTAGATGTAAAACTTCAACAAGTAATTCAGAAAATTCAGCATGTAAAATAGAATTCAAGAGCAATTGAATAAGCCTGGAAGAAGAATTCAAAACTGCTGTGTGTTTCTGCAAATTAGAAAAGGTGAGTAAACTACCATTCAAAGCTTTCTGTATCTTGATCATTAAGCATAAATCAGTGAAGTTTAGTATATTAAATTTCTTGCATGTATACGTAAACCAGAGATTGATACCTGCATGTTTGGAAAAAAAAGAGAATTTACTCTGTTTAAAACTTAACACTGTGAGTCAAAATTCCAAATCTCCCAATAACATCATCAATTGACTTTGATGATTAAATGAATGTTTTATGTTAATGTTTGATAGGAATTTTAAAATAGTTTCCGTAATTTTAAATTGACAAATAATCTTCAAAAAAAAAAAGAGGGAAAACACAGTGAATTTAGTTGCATGTTAAAAATCAATTATCTTGTTTTCAGATTTTGATTTGATGAATGTGTTAAGGATTACGAATTATGATTTTTAAAGTACATATCCAAATTTTTGGTTGAGGAATTTAGGGGAATTTGGATTTTGTTCGATTCGGGGAATTTTTGCAATTGCCGTTGATTGGCATGGTAATTGAGGGTAGAATTTTGGTTGAAGCTTGCTTATATGTGGAGGATATTGGGAAAAATGCTTTTGGATTTTTCCAATGACCAATTTTCTTGAGATCGAACGATTTAGGGTTTTTGTTGTTATCGTTTTCGGCTTGGCTATGGAGGAAATTGCGGCTTGGTTAGTGGATCGAGTTCAATCGCGTTTGGAAATGTTGGATCTCATGGCCATGGTATTTGAAGATGGGGACGGTGAAGTTCGACGGCGTCGAGGACGGTCGGCTTTGGGAGTTTTATGAGGAGAAGCAGCTTTAGTTTTTGAGCTAGGTATCGAAATTTCGTTTTGGTGATAAATTGATGGATCTGGGTTCAATTTTGGGCTCGCGTGCGATGGCGTGACTGACGTTGGTGGTCGCGACGACCATGTTTGGTCTGAGGAGTTGGGAGACGTGCACATGCACGTTTGTGTGCACTGGAAATAAGGAGTTTGGGGAAGACGAGGCTTGTCTCGAAGTGACGCTCGTGTTAGGGAAGAAATGACACGGGATTATGCTCGTGTTTGAATATGAAATACTGTGAGTTAATAATGGACATGGTCGTGAGGAACCGGGGAAGGAGTGGGATTCGCTTGAAGTTAGGTTCGGGTTATTTTTGTTTTTGCTCGAAGCTGAAGGACTTTGGACTCGAAGTAGTTGGAATATGGGCTCGGGTGAGAATGATTGTTTCAGGTTTATACATAAACCTGTCAGTACTTGGTTCAAGTGTTTTCAAATAGGAAGGATACTCGACTTACTCGAGTTTATTTTAGAGTTGTTCGAGCTAGTTAGGTTAGACTCGAACAATTTGTAGCACGAGTTAGTTTTGATTCATGGTTAGAAAACGTGTTTTGTTTTCAAAATTAAAACTGAATTTTTAAAGTATAAAGCAAAGATATAAATAAAGTTTTTAAACCTAAAATTTCAATTATGGATTCAAGTTAATTTAAACTTTAAGCTGGGAATGAATGAAGTTTTAAATTCAAATTTGTTTAAAATACTTTAAAGGGATTTATTGTTTTTAAAAAAAAATCAATTAAGGGTTTGAATTTAAAAGGAATTTGTTTAAAACTTTTGTAAAAGTTTCTTTGATAAGAAAAGTATTATTTAAATTTAATGGTTTTAAATTGATTTTAAATTGTTGCTAAAGTTAGACTATAATTTAATGATTTGTATGCATTTAATTAATAGGGTAATTAATTGGATAATTAATTCGATTAATAAATTAATGAAATAGATAATTACTTAAGGTAATTAAGGGCTTTAAACTTAAAACTTTAAGATTAATTAACTTGTAATTTAAGAGTCATTAATTGATAAGATTAGATCTTAATTAATGATTAATAATTAATTAATCAAGTAATAAGGATTAATTAAGTTATTGTTAATTAATTAATCAAGTAATTATTCATTAACTATTAACAAGAGGTTATTACTTAATATAAGGAATCATTATGAATAATTACTTAATGAAGTAATTAAAGGAATTAATTACTCAGCATAACTTAGATGATGTGTTAATTTAGTTAATTAATTCAGTTTAGATAATTAAAAGTAATCAATTGATGTTGAGTTAAGTATAATTACTTAAGGTAATTAATGAGGTATAATTACTTAGTGAAGTAATTAGTGGATAATTACCAGATGTAAAGGAATTACTTGATGGGTAGTAATTAAACGATAATTACTTGATGGAAGAAATTAAGTAATGATTACTCAGTGTAATTGAAGGATTAATTTATAAAATTAATCGAGGAGTTGATATAATTGATGAAGTAATTAAGGAAAGTTAATTTCTGATTGTGATTAATCAAGACTGATTAATAAATGTAATTAAGTTAAAGTTTAATTATTCAATGAAATCTAAGAATAATTAACTAATAATTTGAGGACATTAATTAATATAATTAGTGGAAGTAATCAATCTTGCTTATTAATGACTGAATGATGTTGAGTACATTGAATTGGTTGATATCTCTAATATGAATTGCTTTGTGATATGCTATGATGGATGGACGATAATAATATGATTTTCTATCAATTATGAATTGGTATGTAAAAGGGATATCCGATAATTAAAGTTGAGTAGTATTTAATTGAATAACTGGAATTTAGATAACAATGGATTCAAAGAGACCGGAGTCGGATATTATTTAATATCCGAACCCACTTCGATTCTTATAAATTGATTTGAGAATCAATAAACTGATATGGAATGATTTAAATGAATTTGACTGTTAATCTAAGTTCTGATACTTAGATATAGATGTGTGATATCAGTGATGTCTATAATATATTGTGGATTTGTAAATTGATACGAGTTACCCGGGTTTAAATGAGTTGTATACTTTTGTATTACATGTTAGATGGGTTTACTCACGCTGGTTTTCAGCCTGACCTGGGTGTTACTTTGATGTAATGCTCGGGTCAGACCGAGTATTACAGATTTTCAGGTAAGAACGTTCTGGAGCTCAGGAAGCGAGCTGGATGGCAGGGACGTATGGAGAGTTTCACTATGATATTGTATATATCTAAGACATGTTAAATGTATCTATCCAGTGTTAAATAAAATTGTTGTAACTCTGATATTGATGTAAATTGATAGATACAGTTTTCTTTTGTATAACTATTATTGATATTATATTTTATCCGCTGCAAATGTGAGGTTGTGTGTTTCTTTTCTGTTCTTCTTCTATCTCTTTCTTCTTTTCTCTAACTATCTAGAAATTTCGGGATCGAAATTTCCGGGTCGTTACATTTGGTAACAGAGCCGAAGGTTAAGCGAGAACCTTGGCTCTGGTGGGATTAATCATTAAGGATGGGGTAAGAGGTACCCTATAATGAGTTGAGTGTATAAATATGAGAGAGCGTACTTGTTATTTTCTTATATAATGGATTTTAAATGATTTCAAAAGTATATGAATCTTATATAAAAAATAGATTATCTATTATATTAAGGAAATTGATTGTAGTATTAATTAAACTAAAAGTAATAGTAAGAATTAAGTGGTAATAGAATTATAACCAAATTGAAATTAAATAAAGATAAGTTTGAAATGAATTCAAACTGAAATTAAATCTTGAATTTGGGAAAGGTTTCAGGATATGGATAATCAATTAATTTATGTAATTAATTAAACTTTATTTATTGAGATTAATTAATGGATAATAATTGGAAATGATAAAATTAAGAGGAAGTTACTTTATGAAGTAACTAGAGATAAGTAATTTAAGGGACGAGTACTTAATGAAGGTAACTAAGAAATTAGTTAATTACCGAATGTGGTTAATTGGAATTAATTAATGACGGAATTACTTTAAAGAAATAATAAATAATAATATTTAATGCATTTGAATGAAATGGTCCTATTTCAAACAAGAGTTGTTTGAAAATTTAAAAGAATTTGTTTTGAATTTGAAACCATAGGTGGTTTAAAATTTAAAGTAACTTGGTATATAAAAGAAATTAACATGTATACATGTGGATATACATAATATAAAGGGTGGTTTGAAAATAAACTCTAAATATTGAGATTAAATCTGGAATGAGATATGATACCCAAAGTGATAAGTTTTTGAACTAAATAAATGGGAAGATTATTTATGAATAGTTCGAAATTTGAAATGGAAATTCAAATTGGGTAAGGTTGACTGGATTAGGTGAATTGAGTCTAACGTGGAAAAAAGTTAAATAAGATGGAATGATCAACATGATTGGGGAATTTCAAGATGGAATTGGAATTTTATTTGGGAGTTAAATGGTTAATCTGAATTGGGAGTTTGTGTGATCTCAAAATGGGTTTGAGATCTGGAAATTGTAAATCGATGGATGTTTTAAGATGAATTAGATGATATCATCCTATTGTTGATAAAATCTTTAAGTTGTGAATTAGATTTGTTTAAATGAATGAGGAATGGAGTAGGGTAATCCATTGTTGGGATAAAAAGGTAAATTGATTTAAAGGAATTAAATCAACATTTGAAGTATTAACTCGAATTTATATAATTCGAGATGGTTTAAATTTGAAATTTGAAATTAGTTCAAATTGAATTTGATTTGAATAATTTGGAATTGTAATTAAAGTTGAATATGTTTTAAATTCAAATGGAATTTGAATTGAATTTGAGAAGAAATCAAGAATAATTCGACTTGATTTGGAAAGAGAGTTTGAAATTGGGAATAAATCAAGTCCAATGGAAATTGGATTTATTTAAATTGGAGTTAAGTCAATTTAAATGAAGGTGGAATTTAAATTGAATTGATTGGGAAGTGAACAGTTTTGGACTCTGGACTATTTTTAATACAAATTATTTTAATATAAACCTATTTTTCCAAGCTATTTATTATATATACAACCTTTCTTTTATTAGCCAAACTATCTTATATATTTGTTTTACAATTATTTTTGAAACTGTTTAACAATTTTCCAACTGTTTATAAACTAATTACTATATTTCAACTGTTTTACAAACTAATTACTATCTTAATATTATTTTGCAATTATCTAAAATTTCTGTAATTATTTTAACTATTTTCTAACTATTTTACACTTATTTTACAAACTAGTAATTATTTTTCAACTACTTATCTATTTTTAACTTTCAAGCTATTTTCTAAATTTAAACTAGACAGAGTTTAAACTGTTATTGGTTAAATACCCAATCGAAATAAGAATTTAAGGAATAATCCAAATGTGGATTATGACAACTGTGAGTATATGAATGAAAATTAAAGTGAATGTGAATAGGAAGAGATTTGACTTGGCTAATAACCAATAAAGATAAATACGTAAGGTGTACGTATGTTATTCTATTCGCATAATGATTTGATCCAGATTCGAGCACAGAATTTCGAGATAATTATATTGATCCGAGTTGGAATTTTCCACTCGATTTTTGAAGGCGAACCTGCATATGGATTGTTGATTGGTTCTGGATATTCTCTATCATAGTTATGGCTATGCAAGGAGAATGACGGTTTCTGATCAAGAAACCAGATCTGAGTCCGCACTAGAAAGTCGGGTGGACGATACTAGTTCGGAAGGGAAATGTGTGATCGAGTAAGCGATCAGATTGATAATGTGTACGGATGATATGTGTACATCGTACGAATTTGAATGAAAATAATATTGAAAGGAGTAATCAAATTTGAATATTTGATTTTGAGTAAACAGAGTTAAATATCTTTGTTATATAAGATAAAACTCCCCTTGATGAATCTTTTGCCGGAAGAAAATGGTTTTTGAAAGTGTTTGAAGTATAAAAGGAGTTTTATACAAATTTGGAATGATCCAATGTTTTGAAAGATTTTATATATCTGAATATATATATATATATATAAAGGATCATATGAGGATTTTGGAAAAGGGTTTTGGGAACCTTTGGATTTGGAAAGGCTTTTGATTTTTGGGTAAAATCAATATGAGAATTTGGAAAGCCTAGTTTGAGAATTATCGATTTTGGAATAATCGATTTTGAGTAAAGGAGCTTTGTATGAGATCATACTAGGTGTATGATTTAAGGATACTATATATATAGTATAAAATGTTTTGATGATGGCTCTGGGGAAAAAGGCGCTCCCCTAGAATGGACTTCTCAGGAGTACCACTGGGTGGTGCTGCCTTGAGCCCCAAGGGGGGGGTTCTAAAGTTGATCCTGTGAGGAGTCCGGACGAACTAGTTCCTGAGGATTATTGGGTAGCCAAAGTCGAGGGCACTGATGCCTACAGGGGTATTTGGGTTATGCTGTGACGACAGTGTAACTCGATGTCACTGCGATCTACTGTGGGGACCATAGCGGAAATCGTGTGGAGGATGAGTGTCAACGGTCTACACTTGATTTTGCCGGGAAGGCAATGCAACATCGGTAGACTGCGATCTGTGGTCAAGTGGAGCGGAGAAGTTTCATTCTTTTGGCAGCGGAATTCGAGGGCGCTGATGCCTACAGTTATATGGGTTTTTGCTGTGATAGCTACGTAACCCCAGTTGTAGCTGCGATCTGTAGCGGGTTCCATGGTGTAATCGAGGGGCGCGGAGGCCTACAGTTAATCTATGGATTTTGTCGGGACGGCAACGTAACCATCGGGTTAACTGCGACCATGGATGGGGGTGATGATTTCTAGAGCATCCTCACCAAAGATATATCCTCTATTTTCAAAAACTGTTTTCTATATATTTTCAATAAAATTATTTTCAAAGTATTTTCACTGGGTGTTGAAAACGGGTCTGCTAAGTAATTATAGATTTTCAGTCCTACGTCTGATCAACGTATGACCGAATTTCTGTGAGAACGAGGATGGGCTTATTGAGACATCGAGTTATAAAAAGTATTTTATAAAACTATTTTGGAAGTATTACAGATTTTAAAGGTGTTTTAAAATGATTAAGGAATATTTTAACTGGTTTTAAAATATTTAATAAAATCTGCTTTCGTTCCTTTTCGAGGACGAAAAGATTCTTAGGGGGAAGGAATGTGATAACCCGGATTCTCAGATATCTGTAAATTGGAAATTAAGAGAATTTAAATTATTAAACAATGATTTATAATAATATATATATATATAATGATTGTTTATTTAAATGTAATACATACATTTGGTTTGACTTTAATTTGAATATAAAGGAATTTTCTAAATTGGACATTTTCTTTACCACTAGTAATTGTGTATTGTTAGCAACTTAAGTATAATGATAACTTAAGTATAAAATTTAACATGATTTAATAAAAGAGTTGATATTCTCTTTATCTAAAATTACATAATTTATATAAATATTTGATTAATTAAAGAATAATATGATTCATAAACTAATTGAATGAAAGGGGTTTAAAAAAGCTATAAATTGAATTTAATACAAGGACTTAAACATAATTTAAATGATAAGTGACATTTGTTAAACTATGAATATAAGGCTTAAATAAATTATTAAAAAGAAAATAACATTTAAAAACATTTATAAAACATTAGGAAAATTCTTTTGTAAATATTAATTTAACATTTTAACACTTGTAAACATTATAGGGTGTGTAAAAACAAATGTAAATTATATGCATATGTGTAAGATTCTTAAAGCATTAATATGACAAATGTCTTTCTCTTTAATAATTAAATTTAAAATTTAATTGTAAAATAAAAGAAGAATTTTAAACTTCAGCAAATTCTTTTATTCATTCTCAACCCAAAATCCAAAATTGAATACAAAATAAAGATCAAAAAGAAAGAAATAAAATCTGAAAAAAAAATCTAAAAGTTAGAAGAAGCAAATGAAATCTGAAATCAAAGATCTGAAACTAGATAATCCAAGAAATCAGAGGCAAAGGGGAATTCAACATCAATGCTAGATGTAAAACTTCAACAAGTAATTCAGAAAATTCAGCATGCAAAATAGAATTCAAGAGCAATTGAATAAGCCTGGAAGAAGAATTCAAAACTGCTGTGTGTTTCTGCAAATTAGAAAAGGTGAGTAAACTACCATTCAAAGCTTTCTGTATCTTGATCATTAAGCATAAATCAGTGAAGTTTAGTATATTAAATTGCTTGCATGTATACGTAAACCAGAGATTGATACCTGCATGTTTGAAAAAAAAAAGAATTTACTCTGTTTAAAACTTAACACTGTGAGTCAAAATTCCAAATCTCCCAATAACATCATCAATTGACTTTGATGATCAAATGAATGTTTTATGTTAATGTTTGATAGGAATTTTAAAATAGTTTCTGTAATTTTAAATTGACAAATAATCTTCAAAAAAAAAGAGGGAAAACACAGTGAATTTAGTTGCATGTTAAAAATCAATTATCTTGTTTTCAGATTTTGATTTCATGAATGTGTTAAGGATTACGAATTATGATTTTTAAAGTACATATCCAAATTTTTGGTTGAGGAATTTAGGGGAATTTGGATTTTGTTCGATTCGGGGAATTTTGGCAATTGCCGTTGATCGGCATGGTAATTGATGGTAGAATTTTGGTTGAAGCTTGCTTGTATGTGGAGGATATTGGGAAAAATGCTTTTGGATTTTTCCAATGAACAATTTTCTTGAGATCGAACGATTTAGGGTTTTTGTTGTTATCGTTTTCGGCTTGGCTATGAAGGAAATTGCGGCTTGGTTAGTGGATCGAGTTCAATCGCGTTTGGAAATGTTGGAACTCATGGCCATGGTGTTTGAAGATGGGGACGGTGAAGTTCGACGGCGTCGAGGATGGTCGGCTTTGGGAGTTTTATGACGAGAAGCAGCTGTAGTTTTTGAGCTAGGTATCGAAATTTTGTTTTGGTGATAAATTGATGGATCTGGGTTCAATTTTGGGCTCGCGTGCGATGGCGTGACTGACGTTGGTGGTCGCGACGACCATGTTTGGTCTAAGGAGTTGGGAAACGTGCACATGCACGTTTGTGTGCACTGGAAATAAGGAGTTTGGGGAAGACGAGGCTTGTCTCGAAGTGACGCTCGTGTTAGGGAAGAAATGACACGGGATTATGCTCGTGTTTGAATATGAAATACTGTGAGTTAATAATGGACATGTTTGTAAGGAACCGGGGAAGGAGTGGGATTCGCTTGAAGTTAGGTTCGGGTTATTTTTGTTTTTGCTCGAAGCTGAAGGACTTTGGACTCGAAGTAGTTGGAATATGGGCTCGGATGAGAATGATTGTTTCAGGTTTATACATAAACCTGTCAGTACTTGGTTCAAGTGTTTTCAAATAGGAAGGATACTCGACTTACTCGAGTTTATTTTAGAGTTGTTCGAGCTAGTTAGGTTAGACTCGAACAATTTGTAGCACGAGTTAGTTTTGATTCATGGTTAGAAAACGTGTTTTGTTTTCAAAATTAAAACTGAATTTTTAAAGTATAAAGCAAAGATTTAAATAAAGTTTTTAAACCTAAAATTTCAATTATGGATTCAAGTTAATTTAAACTTTAAGCGGGGAATGAATGAAGTTTTAAATTCAAATTTGTTTAAAATACTTTAAAGGGATTTATTGTTTTTTTTAAAAAAAATAATCAATTAAGGGTTTGAATTTAAAAGGAATTTGTTTAAAAACTTTTGTAAAAGTTTCTTTTATAAGAAAAGTATTATTTAAATTTAATGGTTTTAAATTGATTTTAAATTGTTACTAAACTTAGATTATAATTTAATGATTTGTATGCATTTAATTAATAGGGTAATTAATTGGATAATTAATTCGATTAATAAATTAATGAAATAGATAATTACTTAAGGTAATTAAGGGCTTTAAACTTAAAACTTTAAGATTAATTAACTTGTAATTTAAGAGTCATTAGTTGATAATATTAGATCTTAATTAATGATTAATAATTAATTAATCAAGTAATAAGGATTAATTAAGTTATTGTTAATTAATTAATCAAGTAATTATTCATTAACTATTAACAAGAGGTTATTACTTAATATAAGGAATCATTATGAATAATTACTTAATGAAGTAATTAAAGGAATTAATTACTCAGCATAACTTAGATGATGTGTTAATTTAGTTAATTAATTCAGTTTAGATAATTAAAAGTAATTAATTGATGTTGAGTTAAGTATAATTACTTAAGGTAATTAATGAGGTATAATTACTTAGTGAAGTAATTAGTGGATAATTACCAGATGTAAAGGAATTACTTGATGGGTAGTAATTAAAGGATAATTACTTGATGGAAGAAATTAAGTAATGATTACTCAGTGTAATTGAAGGATTAATTTATAAAATTAATCGAGGAGTTGATATAATTGATGAAGTAATTAAGGAAAGTTAATTTCTGATTGTGATTAATCAAGACTGATTAATAAATGTAATTAAGTTAAAGGTTAATTATTCAATGAAATCTAAGAATAATTAACTAATAATTTGAGGACATTAATTAATATAATTAGTGGAAGTAATCAATCTTGCTTATTAATGACTGAATGATGTTGAGTACTTTGAATTGGTTGATATCTCTGATATGAATTGCTTTGTGATATGCTATGATGGATGGACGATAATAATATGATTTTCTATCAATTATGAATTGCTATGTAAAAGGGATATCCGATAATTAAAGTTGAGTAGTATTTAATTGAATGACTGGAATTTAGATAACAATGGATTCGAAGAGACCGGAGTCGGATATTATTTAATATCCGAACCCACTTCGATTCTTATAAATTGATTTGAGAATCAATAAACTGATATGATGATTTAAATGAATTTGACTGTTAATCTAAGTTCTGATACTTAGATATAGATGTGTAATATCGGTGATGTCTATAACATATTGTGGATTTGTAAATTGATACGAGTTACCAGGGTTTAAATGAGTTGTATACTTTTGTATTACATGTTAGATGGGTTTACTCACGCTGGTTTCCAGCCTGACCTGGGTGTTACTTTGATGTGATGCTCAGGTCAGACCGAGTATTACAGATTTTCAGGTAAGAACGTTCTGGAGCTCAGGAGGCGAGCTAGATGGCAGGGACGTATGGAGAGTTTCACTATGATATTGTATATATCTAAGACATGTTAAATGTATCTATCCAGTGTTGAATAAAATTGTTGTAACTCTGATATTGATGTAAATTGATAGATACAGTTTTCTTTTGTATAACTATTATTGATATTATATTTTATCCGCTGCGAATGTGAGGTTGTGTGTTTCTTTTCTGTTCTTCTTCTATCTCTTTCTTCTTTTCTCTAACTATCTAGAAATTTCGGGATCGAAATTTCCGGGTTGTTACATTTGGTATCAGAGCTGAAGGTTACCAAATAGAAAATAGTACATTACCAAATACATTTAAATGAATATATATGTTTATTATCATCAAACAAAAACATATAAGCGCATATTCATACAATCTCCCCCTTTTGATGATAACAAACATATATTTAAGATTTTGACCGTGTTAAATGTATTTGACCAATTATATACTCTAATTGCTCCCCCTATTTAAATGCTTCCTCTCTACATGATGCGCCCCCTACATATATGCATACAAATAGAAATATATTCAAATGAGCCTAGATGCAAATGGAAAATTATTTGACCTTTGCTTGATTCTATTTGACAAAATCTTAACTTTTCTCTCTCCCTTTTGTTATCAGCAAAAGAATAATAGTGTTAGAGAAAAATAGAGATAAAGTGGTCAATATTAATCCAACATTAAACTCAAATTGAATATAAATATTAAACTTCAACAAAAATCAAACAAAAATTATAACTACCCTTGTTAGGCGCATATTCCACTTTTAGAAATAATGGAAATGATGTTCTAATATAAAATCATACAGTTGAATCTTCTTGTGGTACATTTATATCAGGAATTTGAATATCTACTAATCATGCATAACCGTTAGGACTTTTAAATGAGATTAATAGTATTCGAATTTAATTTTAAAAATGAAATCAAGTATCTTCTAACCACACATGACCGTGAGGACTTCTAAATGGGATTAGAATCAACTTGTCTATTTAATCAATTAATTTTGATATGCGTTCCATACATGCATAACCATAAGGACTTTTAAATGAGCATGGAAGCACATAATCAAAAATCCAAGTAATTCACCCATGCATAACCGTGAGGACTTTTAAATGAGAGTGAATACTTTGGATATTTATTTATTTATTACAAAAAAAATGTGAAATGAAAACAAATGATCCCCGATTATAGTACCACATATCGACAAACTATATTTAATATTTGATAGACAATGGTCGACAGAAATATGATAGATATAGAAATGGTCATGGAATCTTTACCCAACAAAAAGTTTTATAACTCTTTTTTGAATTCCTAAAGAAATTTTTCAAATATACTCCCTTGAGTAATGTATGTTAAATATCAACACTTATCACCTTTTCAATCACTATTTATCTTTTTGATAATTAGTAGGGAGTCTGATTAGTCAAAATTTGTCATTTAAAATCAAATAAAAATGACTAATCTGAAAATATGGTCAAAAATGATTTTCTCGAGGGGGTTATATAAGAAAATAATTTCTGCTATTTGAAAATTATTTGAAATGAAAAAATATGCAGATATTTTCTTTGAAAAACGATGCAGTTACTAAATATCTTACAAATCACATTCAACTAGTAATTTTTCTATCAACTAGATTACCAGTGTAATCTACATCTGAATTTCTTTTTCACTCCAAAATATCACTAACTGAATTTGATAAACCAGACCATGAAGAGTGCATGAAAAATTTCAAACTCAATTTTAACAACAATTTAAATGACATTCTTTGAATTTGAATTGAAGCCATGTAAACAATTAGAAACTGAGAATATAGAGTTAGCCGAATTATGACCAAATGTATCCAACAAACGCAATGTTTAATCCAAAACAAATATGTATGAAGTAATTCAAAAGATGGTGTTTTTGGCATCAATATAATTGGCCAACTATGTCGAACAAGTCGGAATCAAAAAATCATCTCTTTTCAACACCACAATATTGGCTGATTTCATTCAGAATATGGTGCAGATTATCACATTTAATTTATCAATCAAATAAATATACCTTCACCTGTTTTACCTTTACGATAATTTCTCGTGATTACCCATTGTGATTCTGTCACCTTTGTACTAGGCTAAGGAAGTTTGCTTTGTTGTCTGTTGTGTTTCTGGAACAACCAAAATCTGGAGAACACCGTTATTGTTCCTTAGCCTGCCACCATACCTACACGGAGAAAGATTTTTGTGACCTATTTGTTTTTATAGGTCCATGATTGTTAGTGGCAGAATATTTGTGAATAAACAAACCCTTTGGAACCCAAACTTGTTTAGTCCTTTCATTCTTGTTCCAATAGACATGAAATTTGTTTGTAGAATTCATAGGAACCCAAACTTGTATAAATTTTGTGTTCTTGTTCCTATGACTACAATTTTCAACACGATGTCCAATTATTTCACATCTATCAAAGACACTCTTACTTATTCCATCATCATCAGCTTGTGTTTTCCCAAAACCTAGTCCTTTTCTGTTGTTAGCAAAAATTTGATTTCCAAATAACATGTTGAATGAGTTTTCGCCTCTTGAAAAATTATTCAACGATTTCTCAAGATTTTGGACTTTGGTTTTTAGTGTTGTGTTTTCAGTGACAAGTGAGGTGCATCTATTTATAAAATCCTTTTTCCTAGTGTCAATGATTTCCTTAAGACTCAAGTTTTCTTTTTCAAGATTCTCAGAGTTATTCTTAAGTCTTGTCAATTCTGAATCTAAAATTTTACATTTTTCACATTTTAGGTTTTGAATATTTTCAAGTTCAGTTTCTAACCTAAAATTTTCACGAGCAAGTTCTCTCCGATCAGATTTCAGTTTTTCAATTTTAGATTCAAGAGCATCAACTACTTTAGTGAGATCAAGACACATAAAAAAAAGATCTCTATAGGAATACTCACCTGCCTCACTAGATTCCTCGGAGCTTGCTTCTGATTCTGATTTTGCCATACAACACAAGTTAGCCTCCTCTGAGCTGCTATCCGAAACTTCCTCTCCTTCTTCATCATCCCAAGTCGCTGCAAAAGCCTTCTTCTTCTTTTTCTTTCCTTCGTTGTTTTTGAGAAGTGGGCATTCTTGTTTGAAGTGGCCAGGCTTGTTGCAGTTATAGCAAGTCAGTTCATTATCAGAATTGTCAGAATCTTTTGACCTATTACCCTTTGTTTTCTTCTTGCGTGGCTTGAATCTTGACCATTTTCTAAGATTATTGACAGCCATTGCAAGCTCTTCAATTGGATCTTTTTCTATATCGCTTTCTTCTTTGCTCTTTAAGGCAATCGTCTTCTTCTATGGTTTGGAGTTGTTGCGTTCCTCCTTTGCTTTTAGCTCAAGCTCATATGTCATCAAGTTACCAATCAACTCCTCCATGCTTAATTTACTCAGATTTTTCGATTCTTGTATTGCCGTGACTTTTGCCTCAAAGCTCATCGGTAAGACTCGTAGTATCTTCCGCACAAGCTCTACCTCAGTGAAGAGCTTCCTAAGCGCTCTAGCATTGTACACCAAAGTTGAAAAACATCCAAACATATCCTTTATGCTCTCGCCTTTGTCCATCACAAAGTTTTCGTATTCATTGCTGAATAGGGCTAGACGAGACTCCTTGACTTGAGAAGTTCCTTCATGTGTCACCTCTAAGGTATGCCAAATTTCCTGTGCAGTTTTACAATGAGAAATTCTATTAAATTCATTCTTATCAAGAGCACAGATCAAAGCATTCATGGCTTTAGCATTTGTGGTTTTTAATCTCTTATCGTTAGCATCCCACCTATCCTTAGGTTTAGGAATTTCAGTATCACCAACGGTTATAGTGGGAGATTTATAGCCAGTTTCAATAATATCCCGAACATCATAATCAACAGAACTAAGATAAATACCCATCCTAACTTTCCAATAAGCATAATCATTCCCGTTAAACATGGGTGGCTTAACAATAGATTGCCCCTCAGAAAAAGCATTATTTGATGAATTCATGACTCTAGAGTTAAAGAAAAATACCATGCTCTGATACCACTTGTAGGATCTAGATTAACCCTAGAGGAGGGGGGTGAATAGGGTTATAGCAAATTTTCTCGATTTAAACACAGAAAACAAACTGCAGAAATAAATATGCTGTAAAGTAAATCATACACAAAATTTACCCAACTTCGGCAACCCCTGCCTACTGCTGCATTCCCAGATTTCTATTAGAATTAAACAGTATCCCGCTTACAAACACTCTACTAGACTCGCAAACCCTTTTGCTCCCGCTCACAAACACTCTCATAGACTCGCACACCCTGCTCCGCCTATAGAGTTTCGCTTACTCGCAAACTCTGCTCCGCCTATAGAGTTTTGCAAACTCGCACACCCTGCTCACTGAACTAATTCTAACTAGATAATCTGAAACTACCTACAACCTAGGTGGTGATTTACAAATTCTTTGACTCGAGAAAAAAAAACAGACTTCAAAAATAATACAGGAGCAAAAATTAAAATACAACTTTGAATCCGTAATTTTTGCTCAAATAAAAAATTAAACCCTATTAAAATTTGACTAAAAACCCTTTAAAAATAAAACCCCCTTTTTTATAAATCACGGCCTTTTTATTTTTAGCCCGATCCAATTCTTTTGGCTTGTGAGAATAATGCGGCTGATCCTTTGTTCTTCTTTCTGAAACAATTGCGGCCGTTCCTTTCTGAGATTAGGGTTTTTGAATATTGGAGATCGCGACTGTTTGATTTTCTTGCTCGGTTGGTCGCTCCTTCTCTGATGATCAATTCACTGGTTTGCGTTGCTTTTGCTCTCTCGATTCTCTGATTTGCGTTGCTTGGGCTCTTTCGTTCTCTGATGATCGAGTTGTTGATTCGGTATGTAATTTCTTTCGTTGCTCGTTTAAATTGCTGCTTTTTTACTCGATGCCGATGATGAGATTTTTGGTTCAGTATTTATATGAATTCGAGTACACTTGCTTTCGTTCCAATTCGATACTTTCCAAAACTTCAATTACCTGATGCTCACGGCTTCCCTGATATAATTTTTGTCTTGTTACTCACGGCTTTGATTTTCACGCGTTCGATTTTTCTTGAATAAAAAGGCAAAAACTTTCCTAAATTGATTTTTGACTTCGAACATGTTATTAACTGTTTCCACATGAACTTCTATGACTTCGGCTTGATTAGTATTTTACTTCGGTCATCTTTGCAATGTTGAACTTCGTCCATCCACTGTATCATCGATTTACACGGCATTGACTACTTTGGCACGTCTGCATCCATATCTGCGTTCATCTCTGCACTTTTCCTTTTTACGTAATATTTGTTTTGCTTTGACACAGCTTCGGCCATCTTTGTGCTGTTGATGTTTGCCGAGGTTGTTGATTCACCACCGAGTCTCATTTATATTCTATAGTCATTTATGCATTGTACCATGCTGTGTTACCTCTCTTGTATCATTGGTATTTGTAGCTTGTAAGTGGACATGTTTGGCTTTGCGGTTTGGTTTCACTTGGGCTTGTAGTTGATGTGCATGTCACTGTTGTATTACAGTACACTGCATAGTGGTCTTCATTGTGATGATTTTGTTGCTCTGACTTGTATCACTCATGCAGTCTTCATTTTTTTTATGCTGTATGCATCACTAGATTGTGTAACTTGTGGTTTCATGCTTGTGACGTGTGCATTTGGTTTGCACTTGTGTATATTCTCGAGTTGCTGTGTTGATCACTGATGCATTTGGAGTTAGTCTTTAAGTATGCTTGTCTGCATTCACTCTGGCTTCTTTAACTTATGTCAGGTCTGATTGAATCACGGTCTTGAAGTCTTTGTAATCTTCACTTTAGTTCATTGTCATCTGAACTGCTGTTTGGTCTGACCATCTTGTATTCATGTTGTTGTTTGGACATTTTGGTCTTGCATTTGTGTACTGTGTCTTTGAGCTGCTATGCAGTTGCTATGCCTTGTGTCACTGCATCCATTCTGGTTGGTGCAGTATTCATGTATTTGTGCTTTGATGCATTGAGTTGTGCATTTTTCATGTATCTGCTGGCTTGTTCTATTGAGATCACTATAATGTTCGTCTCTGGCCATCTTCTCTGGTCGGTTTAACATGAATTTGCAAATTTACTTCAGCTTTCACTTGTCTTGACTTGATCGTTGCTGTTCATTGCTGTGCACATTGTTGCATTGTTGATGTTCTTTGTAGTTTTGTCTGGTCTGGTCTGCATACATGATTGTTGCAGTCCATTTTTCTGTTGGTCTTCGTTGCATTCATGTCATGTTGCCTTGTGTTGAACCCAGTTTCAAAACTCGGGTTTGACCTTGTGCTCGCCTGTCCCTGTAAATTATCAAATGTATATCGATGTGCACGGCCTTGTGGCATGTACAGTGATACACTGTGCATGTCACACTGTTCGTGTGTGATGAATTCAAATATGAATGATAACAAACAACCCAAATAACTGAGGCAAATCATATTTTAAAAAATCATATTTTATGTTGCAAAAAATTTTCTTTTTCAATTTTACTGCGTTAGTGAATATTTTTGCAGATTGCTCAGATGCTGGATTCAAACTGGAATGCAGTTGAAGATAAAATACGAGTGTGAGTGATATGTAGTGAGGTTATTAATGTAAAAATAATTGTAATGTATTCAAAACTGTATATGTATAGTGAGAGCTTGAATTTGTACTATTCAAGATTGTAATAAATATTTGTCTGAATAAAATTTCTGTTTGAATTCAAATTCTGTGTAATATATTTTATTCAACAAATATTTATTTAATCTATGAAAAACAAAATAGTACATTACCAAATACATTTAAATGAATATATATGTTTATTATCATCAAACAAAAACATATAAGCGCATATTCATACAGAAATGTCTGGTAAGAAAATGTAATGGATATTATACAGGAAATAAACTTGAGGTAATGAAAGTATGTAATGAAATTCCTTTAAATAAGAATTTGATGTTATGATTGTTGTAAACTTAAGTGTAATTGAAATACTACTAATTAAATATAACAGAAGGCAGGTATTGTAAGTAAGAAATGTTTAACTTAAGTAAATAGTTGAAGTTATTTCTAAATAAAATTGTAAGAAATAAATGAAATTAAAGGATAAATCATTATATGAATAAAATGGAAATGAAACAACAAATATATGAAAGGAATTAATAAGAATAAACTTAATCTGTTATTGAAATCATTCTTTGTTTGGTTTATGGTTGTTTGGGCAAGGATACTTTAAATTTGTTTGGGTGAATGAATAATCTAATAGTTTCATCTAAGACTAATGAGTGAATGGTGCACTTAATAGTTTATTTTTCGTTCCGTACAATATAAAGTCTTTGAACCCGAACAACTATTTATTTTGTTTGATATGAATGAATGATTGATATGTGTTGATTCTATGTGATGGTTGTATGCGTGGTTGCAAGTGATTGATGTTTGAATTGATATGTTTGTTTATGGTTGAAACCACTTTAAATATGTCATTTTATATAATTGTTAACCATTTTTGGATTATATAAGTGAAATACAGGTTATGGAAGTAATTGCTACTGTTTTAGGTTTCATAATTAACCGTTAATTGCCCGATAAATAGATACGTGTTTAGATTACGGTTTATAGTGTTATTATATTATTTTTCCCGGGTTGGGATATATAGTATTTTGGAAAATATACGTGTATATTGTTATTTTTGATATTATATTTTCTCTCGAGCCTCTCCGTACAAAGGAGACTCTGTCGAAATTTTCCGTAAATTTTGGACTGAGAAAATTTTAAAACGTTTTCCCAACTTTATAAATTTGAATATAAAAAGATTTAGTTGTTTATAAATCTATATATATTATTTAAATTATCCAATTCTGTAAACTTATTGTTATGAATATAATATTTTGAATAATATATATATTGATTTATAGTTCCTCTTTTCCTTTCTTTTCCTTTTCGAGGACGAAAAGTTTTGAGTGGGGGAGAGTGTAACGACCCGTAAAATTTGATAAATAAATGGGTTAATTTAAATTAAGATTTTTTTGTAATTAAATTTAGAAAGAAATAATTTTTTTTATAATTTATAATGAAGCAAATGTTAAAAATGAAATGCAACCATGGAAATTAAAGCTAAGTATTAACAATTGAAATGAAAATGTCGATTAAATGAAGTAATGTAAATTGTATACTAGGCTAAGAACTGAATATAAGAAAACAAAGGCAAATAGTGAATTAATTTAATGAATTTATAATAATAAATAGTAATTGAATGTCCTGTAAGTATTTATAGTATTGTTTGGAAAAGGAAAACTAATCAAAGTTAATAAATTTATGAATTGAATGGAATACCAATTTATGAAAATAAATCTAAATGTTATGTTTGGCTATAAATTGAACATAAGTGAATGAAATTTGTAGTATGAAGATAAATGTCAACATTGGTTTGTAACTAATAAAAGCTTATTAATGTGACTAAAGGATTAACGGTAACGATTATGGTATGTTACCTATTTCGTAGCTTGTTGATTTAAAATTGGAAGTCAGTTACAAAAATTATAATCTAATACTACGTTAATGTTAACTAAGGTAATTATTAATTAATGGAATGAAATTCAAATCAATGGAAATAATGTAGATGTATACTTAGCTACAAATTGAATATATGAAAACAAAATGTAAGCATTGAATTAAATTAATGAATTTAAATTACAATAGATGGTCATTGAATAAACATCAATGTTCTGTAAGAAATTATAATAATTGTTAGTAGATAATCAAGTATGAATGTGAGAAAATGTGGCAATAGTGCAAAACTTTAATCATTTACCCATTCATTTAATGCATTGAAGTAGGTTGAAATCAAATTTCAACATTTTATTTGTTAATAATAGCTTTTAAGTGAAAATAAACGTTAACGGTAACAAGTATGGTAAGTTAACCATTTATTTAGTATATTAAATTATAACTGGTAATCAATTGCAATAAATATAAATAAATTATTATGTTAACGTTAATTAAAGTAATATTTGAAATTAATGTCAATTCCATTTATAATATGACTATTGGTTGATGTAAGGATCGTAAATCAAGATTTATTAATTTATTTGAATGTAAATTTTAGTGATTTGGTTTATTTCAAATAAATGAAATTAAATATCTAGATATTACATTAATGGAAATTAAGTGAAAATTTGGGAATAATAACGTAATAAACCATGAACCAATGTTAATTTTATCTTCTTGGTGATAATGAAGTGAATAACAGGACTAAGAATCAAATAAATTGATTTATTTGAATTGCGATTGATAATTAATGAATTTATTAAAAATTGAAAGTTAAACACTATAGTTGTGAATTGGTTGACTTTAAATTAATATGGGAATTGGTTATAAAGGGTTATAAATTACTAAAGTAATTTAAGATAATAAAATTTATGAATTATGGAATTTGAATTAAATGGTGATCTAATTAATTAATTATTTATTTATTTAATTAATTAATGGAAAAATAGCCATTTTGGCCACTGACTCGGATTTCGACGAAACTAGTTTCATCTGATTCGTAACGGTGAATTATTGTAGGATTTCAAGTTTCATAGTGATTGGACTTGTTGTTTGATCGTACGGACTCGAAACGCCTTGAAATCAATGAAATTGAAATCAATTTGGGAAAAAATTTGATTTTAGCATAAATTCTTCATACGATGGAATTTGGACTTGAAACCTTTTCCATTGCGTTTAAAATATTTTAAAACATCTATTTTAATATATGGGTTGACCCAATTTCGTTCCGGAGTCAGAACGGGCTTTGCGGGCCACTCATCGTTCAACGCGTTCATAAATCGGGTCCATCTATTCTTTTTCAACCTTGTCTATGTATACCATGTTGTAAACCCTAGCTATTTCTGTTTCTCATTTATATGTGCCTACAGTCCCTCTTCACCTCCTCATTTCAATGGCAGACAATTCCAAATCCAATTGCAATTCAAAAATCAAATTGAAATTTCAAACTCCTCAAAAAAATTCAGAAAATTATATATCGAAGCTCTCGATGTACGCATCTCAGATATGCAGTTCGCTTTTGGTTTTGAATCGCCGTTTGTCCGAAAATCGAAGAACCATTCACGGCCGTTCATCGCGCGTCGATGAACGTTGTCGGATCGTCGAATCATTTCTGGGTATTGTAGATTGGATGATGGGGAGTGCATCAGTGGCGTTCCTTCGTCGAATCAACTGTTAGATTAGCGGGAAAATTTCAATTAGGTCACAAATTTGGTGGCGGCGGCTGGGCGTTTCAGGTGGGGAAGAGGTCGCGACCGGGGGGCGTGTGGCTTCAGGGTGGTGGCGGCGAGTTCAGGCGATGGCGGCAAGGACGTGGGCGGCGCGAAGTGGCGGCTCCTTGTCAAACGCGATTAGGGTTTCTAGAGGAGGGTTCGGATATGTTGCGGGTTGAAGGAGGGTGACGTGGCACCTGGGGGAATGAGTGAGTGTTTTGTTTTCTTTTATTTTTATTTTAATTTCAATTTCATTTGTTTTGATCGAAATAACTTTCACATACGAGATCCGTTTCATGCGTCGTTTTCTCCGCTAGGTTCGTATTGGAATTCCGAAAATTTTGGCGCTTGTTTGGACGAATTCTGAGACTATCAAATTTTGGGTTTAAACTGAATTTAAATTAAATTTAAATGCAAAAGGTGAGTGTTTTAACCCATTCACAACTTCTAAAATTTCTTACGTTCGTTAAATTTAATTTATGTGTGATTTTGAATTAATTTATGACTGTTAGTATATTTTTAAATCATCATCTCAGTTAATTGCATTTATTTAAATTAAATTGTTATTTAATTTATTCATTGCATATAAACTACCAGTTAAATTTTCATTTAATTTGTAATTGAATATAAACTGCTAGTTGATACCTGTTGGTATTATCCGTTATATATTGATGCTATTGATTGAATTGGATGATGATTGTGATTAATGGTTGATGATTGATATTGGATGAATGGATGTTGTATTTTATATCATTATAAACTGCAAATTGTTATGTACTTTATTTCATTCGAGATTGTGGTTTGAAATGATATATAATTGTATTTTTATTTTAAATCGCGGATTTAAACGATAAATATCGGTATCACTTGACCATAGGATAGAAAATTCTATGTACAGACACTGTCGGTTTATATATATAAATATTTTGAAAATGAATTCTATGGTTTTGGATAGAATTATATGGATTAAATAAATATTGATTCTTTTTGATATTATATAAAAATATTTTATATATAGTTAAATTCATGTATTTAAGCTATGTATAAATCTATTTAATGATAATAAGTTAAAAAAAATGGAGTTTGATTTATTAAAATAAATATGGTTAAGTATTTAAAATATTTTTTTATATAGAGGTTATAATGATTTAAATAAATTAAGATTTGGAAGATAAAATATGAAATTGATGTGAATTAAATTATTTAAGAATTTTACTCGAATAAAATTTGATTTGAAATTTAGATAAATTTGAGATTTTATGAAATTGAATTTATTTAAGGATTAAACCAACAGGGTTGATGTGAAATTTATTAAATTGAAATTTTAAAAGGTATAATTATCATAACTTGATTTTTGGGTCTAGGTGAATTAAATGATTATTTCAAGTATAAAGAATTGAAGGCAATATCTAGTTATTTGAAATTTGAGTTTTATTTAAATAATATGGGGTTTATTATATAAAATATTTGAAAACTAAATAATAGGAAATTTAATTGTTGAATCGAAATTATCAAATTTAGTTTGAAATTTTGGAATATTTAAAGCCTTGAAATATATCGAAATTGAAATGTTTATAGAAATTGATTCGAAGTTATGAATTTCATAGCATTATGTTTTACAGGTGTTAAAATTTCAATGTTTGGTTTTGAAGTATAAAATTTGGAAGTGCTATGATTTTAAAAAGGGGATATTTGAAATAAAATGATATATGTTGATTTGAAACAAAAGGAATAGCATATTGATTTGATTTATAAATTTGAAATGATATCGTATTTATATGGTTTTGAAATAAATATTATATCCTGGTTTTGAAGTATAAATTATTTTGAAATGACCGCGGTGTTATAATAACGTTGGGTTGTTAAAGAGACCGGGATCGGAAATTGTCATACTCTTTACCGACTCCGAAAACCACTTTAACAACCGTGTACGCAGTGGAGATTCCAGAATGAAGTAGGATGGTGACGGCGTTTCCTTTGAGGTAAATACGTGGACCCGACTCCCGTGAGTTGGCATAAGGTGGCTAAAACAGGAGAGATTGACAAGCTAATGAGGTAGCTCATTTGATCGGACACATCCCTTCGATATTATACTCTGACTTTTGGATTGATTCGGTGGCCACTTTTGATTTTCTTTTTTGGGCGTGTAGCTCGAGGTGGGTGGTAGCTGCGCGCTACGCGTTACCACCGGCCCAGAAGCGTAATTGGTATATCAACCCTGGCATTTCCTAGTTGTGCCATGTCACCTACCCTATCGCGCCTTGTACGAGTTTGGTTTTCTCCCGTAGCCTGTGTGGTATCCTCTGGTGACTTCCCGATCAGGATGGACCATGATATTGGATGAACTACTGGGACTATTAGTGTTAAGGGCTATATGGGTAACCCCTTAATGCTATGAAAAAAAGTAATTTTATTTTACTATAGACATTATTATAATAGCGACTACATAGTAAATAGTTTAACGGATCCTTAGGAGATGTGAATCTAGAGCATCTCTTAAGTTACTGCACTCATGTTAGACACTGGATAGGAGATGTCAACTCCCGTAAACATCTCTGACGCCGTTCCACTCATATTATTGACCGTTGATTTAACTTACATAAGATATTTTAGTTCTCACTCGAGTGTTTTGTCTTTTCAATTCACTCGGGTCAGTCCGAGCATTTCAGGATTTGAAGATTTTATTCTGGAGGACGAAGACGAAGATTTGTATTACTATTATCTATTATATTATTCCACTACACTATTGTATTCCACTGCGTTATTAATATTCTCTGGTATATGTAACTCTGATATGCAGTATATAAGCAAATCAAATGTTTTTGTAAAACAGCTTCATGAACTGTATATTTGATTATTATATTTTATCGTTCCGCTGCAGGATTCTGTTTTGTTCTTTTTCTTCCTCTACCTTTTCTTATTTACCCCATAACAATCCGCCCTTTTGAATAAATACCTTTTATCTTTTCATTTCAAACGAATTTCTACACCTATAAATACATATCTCTTCCATAATTCATCACTCAAAACCATTTTTAATCTAATTTATCTATATTTCTTCTCGCAAACTCAAAAATGGCCAATCCAATTCATAATTTGATCGAGAATCTTGAAGAAACCCTTAACTCTTTCAAAAATATTCTCTCTTTCATTCTTAGTAATCAGCGACGCTTAGATTTGAGTCAAATGCAGATGATCAAGGAGCAAGAAAAACATTTCGATGCGATACGATGGATGATTTCTTCCCTGCATAAAGATGATAATGAAGCACATCCTTCAATCTCTCTCATCAATGATAATGAAAATTGGGATGCCATTAAAGCAGACCCTATATTTGAAGAAGAAGGACGGGTGGAAGTTCCTCGTAATGTTTGATTTATTTGATTGCTTTGTTTGATTTGAATTGATTGCTTAGATTGATTCAATTTGATTTGGTTTGGTGTGGATTGATAATTGATGTGCAAAACATAATTTGTATACACATTAGTTTCTTTTCTTACTTATGTTTTCTACACAAATGTAAATATAACAATATATAATTAATGAATGATTTGTGTTCTTATATTTGATTTTCCACATTTGATTTCTCACGTTTGTGTTCTTATATATAATTATCACTATTATAAGTATTATCATATATGGATTCTTAATTAGGATTGTAGTTATTAAGGACTAAGTCTTAGTTTTAGAATTAAGTGATGATTATTTATGATAACACTATCATTATGATCACATGTTATGTAGAATTAGAATAAGGGGGAGTTATATAGTTTGGAGTTAGTTTTTATTGATGACAAAGGGGGAGAAGTATAAAATAGGATAGTTAGGCATAGATTAAGGGGGAGTTATTAGTTTTAGGGGGGGGGGGTATTAGGATAGAAGTAATGTTTTATAAACAAAGGTTGTCATCATCAAAAAGGGGGAGATTGTTAGTCCCTGAGAAGATGGTTTTGACGACGACAACCTTAGAATAAGATTATAAAATAAATGCTAACATTATAGTTTAGATATATATGTATATGCAGGATTTAACCATGTTGGTACCAAGAATGAAGACTGTACAGTATAGAGATTTAAGACTGAAGATATCCAGATTGAAGACTCATAAGTATCAAGATTATCATGAGTTTAAGATTTTAATAATAAGTAATTTAATTAGGAATTTTGTTAAAACTCCTAGAAAAGAACTGGCATCTTAAAATCCAATTTATTCGTGTATTGGAATCCACTTCGAGCCCATTAAAGGGATGGAACCCTAAGTAGGGTGGAACCTGCGAAAGATCTAGTGGAACATTGTTTTGTATCCACTAACTTTTATTCAAATGTTTTTTACAAAATTATATCTTATTTTCGAAATGATTTCAAAACCTTCCTTTTAAAAGAATCAAAAACATCTATCCTGGTTTTAAATACTTTTAGCCTCAAAATAATATTTATCTTCAAAATCAAATTATCCTTGTTTTTAAACTATCTTTTAATAATAATAATAATATATTTAACTTTTAATATTTGTACTTAGATTTAAATATAAAATTATAGTAAAATTTTATATATATCAAAATATTATTCTCTATATTTATTTATCTATGTTAACTATAGTTAAGTATATTTATAAAGTTTAAAATAGTTTTAATACAAGATAGAAGTTATTTTCAAAGAAAAATAAATTACCAAAAATACCATAGGCTTGTCGACAACCCCTACATACCCTTGTCGACAAGGTGGTAGTTGATTTAAAAAATTTGAATTTCAAAAGAATTGTTTATTCGTCATATCCTTTCACGAATTGACATGGCTATTGTTCTACTATCAATAGGGGCAGTTTTAAACGAATTTATATACAATTTTTCTCTGATTTCACTCCTCTTCTTCTTCCACATTTCTTTTACATATATTTTTACCATTACTCTGCCAAAATCACCATTGAATCTAACTAGATCATCTCTGGTTCGATTCTCTATCAATATCTCACCAAGATCTATTCAGAGTTATAGGATTCTTTATATTAAATTGAGTGATAAAAGGTGTGATTGTAGCATGTGAAATCAATCAAGCGAGAAATGGTGAGATTGTAGCCTGTGAAATCAATTGGGTGAACTTGTTGCCCGTAAAATAAAGCATCTCTACCCAGAGAATTGTGAATCTGGAGTGGTGTACCTCATGGCCTTGAAATCGAGGGTGTAATTGTAAAAATTGCTTTTGAAGGGAAATCCGTACTTGTATACGGGACTGGATGTAGGGTAACTCAAAACTAGTATAAAATCCGGTGTGTTCTTTCCTTTATTGCTTTAACTTTATTTCTGCATCTGTGTTTGACTCTGTGATCATATCCGTGTCTGAATATTGCATACATTTGTGTTCAAATTAACATAAACTCAAAAAGATTTAGTAATTCCTTAAAACACTATTCACCCCCCTCTAGTGTTAATTCTAGCCTTAAGATCCGTAATCCTCATTTCTCACAATAATATTACTGAATGGAACAATAAAATCAATAATGTTATTGACAATGATGTTATTTAATTAATAATAATGTTAATAATGCTTACTGACTTGATAATAAAATAATAAAGTTATTTAAAATAATTATAGAATTGAATGTAATAATAAAGTTAATTGTAATGACTCGGAATTTGACAACTTCGATTTACGAATATTTAATTAATTTCAAATTTTCCGATAATGGATTTTATAGTTAAAAAATATAATTAAAAAATAAATAATGATGCTGAAATATTTTTTCAAATTTGTATACAAAAATGATTAGTTCTAAGAAAAATCGAAAATGTGACCGGAATTCTTTTTTGAATTTTCGACTTTTCATCGACTAAAAGTTGCCGGAACGTCATACACACACATTTATGAATAAGTTAGGATATATAAATTGTTAGTCCTTGAGATGATGGTTTTGATGACAACAACCTTAGAATAGGATTATAAAATATAAATACTAACATTATAGTTTAGATATATATGTATATGCAGGATTTAACCATGCAGGTACATAGAATGAAGACTATACAGTATAGAGATTCAAGATATCAAGATTGAAGACTCATGAGTATCAAGAATATAAAGATTATCAAGAGTTCAAGATTTCAAGAATAAGAAATTTAATTAGGAATTTTGTTAAAACTCCTAGAAAAGCACTGGCATCTTAAAATCCAATTTATTTGTGGAATGGAATCCACTTCGAGCCTTTTAAAGGGATGGAACCCAAAGTAGGATGGAACCTACGAAAAATCTAGTGGGACATTGTATTATATCCACTAACTTTTATTCAAAATGTTTTTACAAAATTATATCTTGTTTTCAAAATGATTTCAAAACCTTCCTTTTAAAAGAATCAAAATCATCTATCCTGGTTTTAAATACTGTTAGCCTCAAAATAATCTTTAATTTCAAAATCAGATTATCCTTAGTTTTAAACTATCTTTTAATAATAATATATTTAACTTTTATTATTTATACTTAGATTTAAATATAAAATTATAGTAAAATTTTATATATACCAAAATATTATTCTCTATATTTATTTATATATTTTAACTATAGTTAAGTATATTTATAAAACTTTAAAATAGTTTTTATATAAGATAAAAGTTATTTTCAAAGAAAAACAAAACACCAAAATTTCCTTTGGGATGTCGACATAACCAAGTTACCCATGTCGACATAGTGTCAGTTGATTTCAAAAATTTGAATTTCAAAAGAAGTGTCTATTTGTCATATCCCTTCACGAACGGACACGGCTGTTGTTGTTCTATAAATAAGGGTTGTTCTCAACGAATTTCTAATTATATTTTTCTGGTTTTCACTCCTCTTCTTCTTCCATATTTTTTTATACATATTCTTACCATTACTCTGCCGAAATCTACATTGAATCTAGCAGATCATTTCTGGTTTGATTCTCTATCACTATCTCAACAAGATCCTCAGTTCTATTCAGAGTTATAGGCTTCTTTATAATCATTTCTGTGAGAAAAGGTGTGATTGTAGCCTTGGAAATCAATCAAGTGAGAAAAGGTGTGATTGTAGCCCTAGAAATCAATTGGGTGAACTTGTTGCCCGTGAAATCAAGTATCTCTACCCAGAGGATTGTGAATCTAGAGGGTGTACCTCGTAGCCTTGAAATCGAGGGTGTAATTGTAAAGATTGCTTTTGAAAGGACTGTACTTACGTGCGGGATTGGATGTAGGGTAACTCCGAATTAGTATAAAATCCGGCGTGTTCTTTCCTTTACTACTTTTACTTTATTTCTGCATCTGTGTTTGTTTCTATGATCATATATGTGTCTGAATATTGCATACATTTGTGTTTAAATTAACTAAAACTGTAAAAGATTTAGTAATTTCTTAAAACACTATTCACCCCCCTCTAGTGTTTATCGTAGCCTTAAGATCCGTAACACACATTTCTAACATAAATGTGTGTTAGTTTATATATATATGTATGTATTTATACTTAGGTATATAAGATTTAATATACAAAATTTAGTAAAAAGAATGTGTTACATCATAGGCAAACATAAGTATATTTAGTAATAAAAGCATTTTTAAACATGTTGGAGCTTGGAAAAGGAGAGGGGACATGAGCGTAAGCTAAGGTGCATGAAAAAAAGGTGGCATGGTGATGTGGTAAGAGGAGGTGGATACAGCTTTCAAGTGTATTACTTCTTCAAATTTTGAGTTTAACCATGTCCAAATCTCATTTCTTTGAAGAGAATTTTCGGACCATCATTTTCAAGACCGAAAATATCTCTTCTAATTTTGACTATATCTTCTAGAAAAATGATCCAAATTGAGTAAATGTTTTTAAAATTGAAGAAAAAGGAATTTCCAAGAACTTTTCTTTTTCCTACTTTCCCGAATTTAATGAGTTACTTGTCCGTAAATAAGTTAGAAGAAGACTAATTTTTGGATTGGATTTTTTATGAATTCGATGATAACCTGAACCCCCTCCACCTTTCAAGGCCGAGCTCCACCACCTTTGGACCGTGTGCACCATACTTTGGCGGAACCATAAAGCCACCATAAGGCCACCAAATCTTTTTCCTACCAAAGTTAAATCATGGATCTAGGCTCTGTTCAAAAGTTAGGGAAGTTCGAATCAATTTGTAGCTTTTGGGTAAGTATAACTCATGAATTCATTTAAAAGTTCTAAATTTAAATATTATTCTTAATTTGATAATAAATATTGTTATTTGGTTGTTAGGTATGTTGGATGTTTGTTTTAGACTTTATTGAATGTTGTTGTATGTGATTGGAAGTTAGACTTGAAATGAAATCAAGTGTTGAAGTTAGTTTGAAAGCTATGATTGTGATTTAGAGTTATTGTTTATGTATGTTGTTATGGCATGCGTTTGGATGCATGAGCTTGTGTATGTGATGTATGTTCCAAAGAAGTTAGCATTTTGACTTGTTAAAACGACATCGAGATCCTTCAGTTTAAACTTGTTTTCTAACTTTATTTATAGAAATGTTTTATAAAGTTTTAAAAACCTTACCTTGGTTTTATAAAACATTATTCAAAGTTTATAAAGTAGTTTAAATATAAAAGAAAGAGTTTGAGAAGAGATTTAGAATATAAAATGAATTTTTTAAAATTTCAGGTCATATAACGATAGTTGGTTTTCATGAAAAAGAAACTCTTTTTGAATGTTTTAAATTAAGTATCTTTTTGAAAATTGTTTTCAAACATATTTTAAATATTTGAGAGCGATTATAATTTACCTAAGTAATTATTTATTTAATGATTATTTAATTAATAACTTAAGTTAGGTAATTAATACTTAATTAAGTTAGGGTAATTAATACTTAATTATTTTGAGGTATGTTAATCATGAATTGTTAAGTAATAAAAGGTTAATTATTATTTAATTAATTATTTAGAGATTAATCATTATATTCATAATATTAATTAAATTATTTATTTAAGAAGGGTTTATTTATTAATTAATTACTAGTCAAGTTAAATTTAAATTAAGATGTAATTAAAAATTAATTATGATTTAATTATTTTAAATAAAAATTTAATTAATTTATTTAAATTTTAACTAAGGAATATTTTATTAATTTATTGAGAGTAATTAATAATTAATTTAGTAATTAATGGTTTGAATTATTATTTAATAACTAATTAAAAATTAATTATGGTTTAATTATTTATTTTTGAAGGGATAATTATTTTTTAATTATTTATTTAATAGTTAATTATTAATAAAAGATTTATTATTATTAAGTGAAGAATTTAGTTGTCATTTAATTTTTATATTTAAAGTTTTAAAATACTTTAATTCCGACAATCGGTTTTGTTTTAAAGTAGCTTTTTTTTAAAAGGATATTTTTAATTCAAGGGATTTCTTTATCAATTACCCTTAAGTAATCCCAATTGAATGTGAACCCAATAACATCGGTTTCGTAGAATAAAATATCGTCCTGCTAATTAAGTTTTATTGGACATTTGTTTTATAGTATAAATCACAGTTCTACAATAATTTCTCAATTAGTTTATGTTGACATCCATTTAAGTTGAATAAATACCCATTCTACTATTGTATTAACTTGGACATGTGTTTAGCAGAACTAATCCCCATCTGCTATTATAGTAACTTAGATATCTTACCTATATCTTGATTTGTTTGTTATTGGCCGACTCCCTTATACATATCATCTTGGTATGTAAATGCCATGCTGTAACTTGAAAAGTAAATTCAAAAAAAAGAGAACCATTGCGGTCACTAAATTACTTTTTGATTTTTAAGACCAATCATACTTTTAATAATGGTTTCAAGTTAAGTAATGATTTTAGCAAAGATGATCGATTTGTTTATCAAAAGGACATTATTAAATAATTTATTAAAGGTGTTTTGTTTTAAATAAGGAATATTTATAAGAAAGTTTTAGAAATGATTTTGGATATTTATAAAAGAAGTTTATAAATAATTTTGGAGGTTTATAAAGAATTATATAAATGGTTTTGATGTAAATTTAACTTGGTGGTTTATAAAGAATTTTGCAAATAGGTTAGGAATTTAAGTAAAGAAGATTCATAAATAAAAGAGATTTATTAAGAGGATTTATAGAAGAAAATTTAGAAAAGGATTCGAGATTGGATTTTCTTTAACTGACCTTCTTAATTCTGGTGGCATAGACATTCGATCCAAAATTAACATAGAAGGAATGTTGTTTGTGGTTATCTTTATCTCTAATTTAAATAACATTTTGTTTTGATCCTCTGATATGATTTGGAAATGAGAAATTTTTCACAAATGCTTTGTGAATATATTTATGTCAGTGAAATAACTATATGAATGTTTTTGATAAATACTTTTGAAAAGAGTTTTAATAAATGAAAGATTTAGTGTAAGGCTTAGTGGTTGCTATGGGTAATTAATTCTTTGTATTTTTTGTTGTAACGACCTGCACTTCAACCTTCGAAAGTCGACATCCATACTTCACCCGTATTCGAATGCCGCAGATTCAAACGTCGAAATCCGTATCGTCGAAGCTTATAACACATTAGATGATAACAACATAGCGGAAACAAAATGATTATTTTAAAGACACAATGGATACAACATTGATAACAACATTCTATAACAAATTCTCAAGAACATCAGAGCCAAATACAATAGTGGAAAGATAACAATACCAACAGCGGAAGAGATAACATTAACAGAGTCTTCAAGAGAAAGCTCAGCAAACTGCACTTCATTCCAAAACTCTAAAGACTTTCATATCTAAAACCAAAAGCTCAAAGAACTCCCAAACCAAAAAGCTTGAACCACCATCATGCTGAACTTATAGCAAGCTCGATCCAATCCAAAACTGAAGGATATCGAATCTACATCTACTATCTGAAAACCTGACTCTAGGCTGTCCGTTCGGAAAATTATGGACACCCAGAGTTTAGGAAGGAAACAATAAACTACGGGTAAGTCACGGGACTGGTGTGAGCAAACAAAAACAGTTATTTGACAAAAGAAATAAAAATAAATTCGCTAAGATTTTTGGAAAATGAAACTACCATAAGGCTTTCCGCCACACAAACACAGTGCAATCGCACACTTGGAGGAGATTTCTCCTTATGATATTCAAACATGCTTGATATGCGAAAATCCTTTTGACATTAGTATTAGTGCATAGTGTAGAAAATATTTGCAGGTATAATACTAATCTTAGCCAACATACTACCATTTTAGTATACCTAATATAGGGACCATGCTAAATGGCAGGCTACCACCACGTCACATGGCAGGTTATACAACTAAAACCACACAAGGATCGTATTGATTGTTTGGATTTCCAACAAATGGCCAAGGCTAAGGAACTTCCTTTATCCGAATGGGTACGCCTTTGGAGGGACGTCCCGAGAACCTAACCGGATCTCTGCCAACACAAGGCCAGGTTACCTCTGTAGCTAGATAACTAACTGTCACGAGTATGCCATCCCCCAGTCGTCACCGAACTTTATCCGAGGCCTCACCAAAAATTCCAACAAATACACATAAGTTAGAGATCTGGGCTTCATACCGTGACATCACTATTTATCCAGAAGGAAATGCACATACCCTAAGGGGTGCGACCCCCGTAACCTTGCTGCATCCTTTCCTGTTTCGACCATTTTCGGGATGTGAGGTTCGATGAAGTGTTGTCCCACAAAGCTAAGCTTTTCACAAAAGTCATGCTTCGATCAACCAATGATCATCAACACTTAGCATGCCACATTACCAAATTGGGAATATATCACTAGTAAATATCAATTACATAACCTTGAGCTCATACGTCTTAGAGAAGGGTGTTAAGCTAAGAGAATAAATTCTCCACCACCTAACATAAATGTATTTTGATAGAAACCAGCTTTACATCTCAAAATGTAACGTCATACGTACATCCATACAAGTCCATCCTGGTTCTGAATGGAACCGAAGGCACTTCGTAAGAAGTCCTTGCAAATCCGGATATCCACAATCCCAATCGGACTCCCCATCACATATGGAGATCTCTATACCAGAGCAAATCAGTGCAAAGACATTCGACAGATAATCCTTTCATTTTCGAGAATACCCAGTCTTCACCACCGTCTTCAATTGCTATCCATTTCGTCGTATCATTTATTCAGAATTGGTTTTATGACATAAAGTCCTCTCCCGGCTAAACCGAATAATGAGCGCTAATTTTTAAAAAGCATATGGATATATTTGGATCTTATTTAAGTCACAATTTATTTCCCAAACCCTTTCTTTTTGAATGGTTTAAACAAATTGAATGGTTTAAACAAATTTTCATTTTAATCTTTTAAACAAAAGATTCACTCTTTAAGATCCTCTTCAATTTGAAACAATGGTCACCAAATCTTTAACAAAGATTTATTCATAGCTTTCAAAACTATTTCCATTTCAAATCTGATTCACCACAACAAGAATTGGAAATTCTTTCTTTATATAAAAGCTCTTATCATTTGAAAACAAATGTCTTTTGTTTCGGGAAAATCCGATTAAGTTTGCTCAAGTTGTAGCCTTTTAAATTATAAATTGTAAAATCAGCGAACTGCCGTATCCTCGGCAAGTTCTATTTGAGTTAAATTTAAATTCCCAAAATATTTCAAAAATGGTTTAAAATTCACACACACACACACACACACATATAACCTGCATAACCGTTTTCAAACCATATTATTATTTTAAAAACTTTAACAAACCATATTATATTCAAAATAATTTTAATTTCAAAATTCCTTTTTCAAAAGTTTTTCATACTCAACTCAATTTCACTTCCAAACCATTTGGATTCAAATTCAACTTTTAAACTTTTAACCATTTTGAACAAAATAATATTAAATTCAAAATGCCTGTGACTTAACCAATTTTCCGTGAAATCCATATTTGTGTTTGTGTTGTCCAGGGGTTTTACAGACAACAATAAACAACGATCATAAATCCAAGCACAACAATATCAATAAGCGGTATAATCCTATAACGCTTATTTTTCATTCACAGATAAACAAATAAATTCATTACAAATAATTATATCACAGTTCTCAGCTCAATCTAAAACAATCGTATCACAGAACATTACATATCATAGATATCAAACAATTCAAGGCATTCAATATAATCCAATCATCCTTAAGCAAGATCAATTAATCACCTAATTATAATTAATTTAATTAACTCAAAATAAACTAACTACTTATGAATTAATCACCTAAACCTGATTAATTAACATAAATTAATTACAAACCATTTGTTATTATATAAATTAATTAATGAAATTAATTAATCTACCTTAATTATTTATCTTAAGTAATAATCCTCAATTACTTACATTAATTAATTATCCCTTCATTAACCACATAAATTAACCTTAATTTAATTAATTAACTAACCCTTAAATAATTATCTTTAATTAATTAATTATCCTTAATTGATCACATAAATTAATTAAACTTTAATTAATTATTCTTAAATTAATTAACCCTTAATTATTAATTAATTAACCCTTAATTATTAATTAATTAACCTTTAATTACTAATTATGTTTTAATTTCATACATTTAAGTAGTTATCCTTTAAGAATTAATCATCCTTTAATTACTTTTATTTATTAATTATCCTTTATTTAATAATTAACTAACCTTTAATCAATAATTAATCAACCTTTAATTAATTTCACTAAGTAATTACCCTTTAGTTACTTATATTATGTAATCAACCTTTAAATTAATTACATTAAGTAATTATCCTTAATAAATTAATCATAATCCTTTAATTAAACTAAGACCTCAATTTACCTAAGATAAACCATTTATCTTTGATTAATTACTTTAATTATCATTTAAAATTCTTTATTTCATAAACCATGGAATCAATTATCATTAACACATAAATTAACTTAATCTTTTAAGTTAATTAACCTTTTAAAAAAAATATTTTGTCCTCTTAATTAACTCCTTACTTAAAACATTAAGTTTATTTAAAATAAACTTTAAAAATAAAGGTTATATATATTAAAACATTTTAACTTAATAAATTTAAAATAATTTATTTTCAAAACCTTTCACTAATTCCAAACTTAGATAAACACATATTATACCAAAGAATAAGTTTACAAAAATTTGTTAAACTTGATTCATTTAAACTTTTATAAAACAAGTTTATTTTCAAAAATTCAAAGCTGACTCAACCTATACTCGAGACTGTCCCGAGTACTCTCTCGAGCCAGATGCTAGTTTCCCCTAATCTTCCTCTAGTAAACCCCTTCCCCTTCCCTTTTTACTTTGTTTTATTTTAAAAACTTAAAAAAAATGTTAACTTGTGTTAACCCACACGAGCACCCATAACCTTCCCCGAGCCGAAAACCCAAGTCCCCGAGACCTAACTCGAGGCAAAGTCCTTCTTCCTAAATTCACTGATACTGACACGCGCATACGTGCACGGTCGATCAACGACGCTCCATCCATCGTCGCCATCACTGGTAAGTCAGCTTCGACCACCATTCTCAATTCCGACCACCATAATCATAAGACATTCATGAAATTGAGTTTAAGCATATCAGCTTCCAACTGGAATTAAACAGATCGACTAAAAATTCCTCGCGCCACTACATACCATCACCAGAGGTCACGTCCACATGCCTTAACCTTCGCCTTGCTACCACACTTCGATTCCACCACCTGCGGTTAAGTCCGATTTACCCACAACCAAGATATTACCTCAAATTCCTCATCAACTCAAGCTGGACCTAAAACCCTACTTTGCCATCCCCAACACACTCTGATGATCAATAACCTCTGCGACCATTTTTCCTTTGATCTCCACCATGCCAGCTTCCACCAGGAACGATCGTGACTCACCAATCATCGCTAATCAATGGGAATTGACGAAAATGAATTTCTCGTTCATCTCAAGATATCTTATCAACCACCATATTAAAAATCATGATTTTACTTTTAAAAATCACCATTTACTAATACGATTTTTTTTAGATAATCGAAGCATGGAATTATGAACATTGATTTTCGACATAAATTTGTTTATTACTGTAATTTCCAATTTTTGTAATAATTTCTTAGTATAAACTCTCGAAATTATTTTTAAAAATAATGTTACACAATTACAATCATCTTCCATTTATAGATCAAAACCTAACATTGATTGTGTAGAGAGATATTGAATTTTACTTAGTGGATCAAAGCCTGTAACAAAATAGCAAATATATATACACAGACATGCACACATATATCTTCATATGTACAGACATGCAAGCACATTTTTACATTCATACTTCAGATATTATCAAATGCCAATCTAGATATAAATGGTTTAAGATTCAACCAAGGTAGTTTACTCACCTGTTTTGGAAGACAGAGAACAAAGCCTGGAATAGGAAATGAAATTTGATTTCTTTTGATCTGATCTGTTTGAATCAGGATCTTGCTTGATGTTTTAAGAATGATTTGCTTGATTGTTGATGAATTTTCACTTTGAAACTGGAGATGCTCTGGTAATTGCTTTGATCCAGTTTGAATTTTAAAAATATGGAAATAGATCTTTGCTTTTAAAATGAAAACTGGAAGTTGTATTTTGAACTGACCTGTAACATGGTATAGATCTGCTTTGTGTTTGAAATGAATTTGAACTGAAGCTTTGGTAATTAATTTTGTTTGCTTCAGGTTTTTGATTTTGAAAAAGTTTTGTTTGCAATTTTACTGCTTCTTTGGTTTTTATTTTCAGATTTGTAGATTTGAAATGTATCAAAGAAAGTGAAGTGTAGAGGTAGGGATATATATATATATATATATATATATATAGATATATAGATATATAAAACTTGCCTTTCTCTTTATTCATAAATTTTAAATGAAAGAAAATTAAAAATGAGACACTTGTATTTATGCATGTTATTAATCTTTACAAATGTTAAAATAGTTTACACTTGTTTAATTCTTATGTTAAAATACTTACACTTGTACTTTCATGTCATTAATGTTTAAATAAAATTTATATTTTTTTTCAATTTGTTTATATATATATATATATATATATATATATATTTCTTCTTATATTTTCTATAACTAGTTAATGCATTTCCTTTTTATTTATAACCTTAAAGAAAATGATTTTAAAGCTAATTATACATTAATAAATAAATAGACACACACATATATATTATATATAAAAATTTAAAATATAGAATTTAATTTCAAATGACTTTTGAAAATTATTATATTTAATTTAAAATATAACTTCCAAATCATAATGTGTATTTATATACAATTTTATAATTACAAAACAAATTTTTATTAACTAAAATATAGGGTTTTTAAATCCAGAATTCAAATTTCAATTTATAATCAATATATATATATATATATATATATATATATATATATATATATATATATATAACAAACACATATCTTATTTGTTTTTTGAAATATTCAAATTAATTCACAATTTAATCCAAAAATTTATATCAATTACCAATTTAATTTTGACTTAAAAATGGGATCGTTACAGATTCCCCCTTAAGAAAATTTCATCCCCGAAATTTGCTAGACAGGGAGACAAACAAAGAACAGATAAACACACAGAAAGATAGAGAAATAGCTTTCCAGATCAAGCTGAAATATTTATTCTATATTTGGCTTACCAAATCATAATATAAATAATTACGAGAACAAATTTATTCAATACTGCAAAAAATATTCGGGCCATCTGGTCTATGAAATGTGCAGGGGCATTGGTTAGTCCGAAGGGATAACTAACCATTCGTAGAATGTATCGGAACCCCAATGAATAGTCAAATGGACACAATCTTTCAAAAAATTTAGTTGATCGAATCCTTAGGCTAGATCCATCCTGGAAAAGAATCGATTGCATGGTGCTCGATTCGGGACAAAAGAATTTTATCTTTAAAAGTTAACTTATTTAAGATCACAAAAATCTATACACAATTTCCAAGTTTGGTTTTAACCGAAATCGTTTTATCAATACAATCCAATTTAACATTATATTTGTTAATCAATTTATTCCAAAGAATTTCAAATTCATTAAAGTTAAGACTCATGATGAGAATAAAAAATAGGAACCTTTTTATAACGTAAACAAAGATTCGTAGGGCCACCACCCAACCAAAGCTTTCTGCCAGGAAGCCATCAAAGCATTGAAATTGGATGATGATCAAAAGAGGTCGATGAGAAAAGTTGTTCCTTGTTGTTGCAGGGTATCGACCATTTGTAGTGGTACTTTCCTGTCCCCTACCTCACCTCTTCTTGCACTCTTTCTCACTATTAGTGAATAGTAAGAGAATTGACTGAGGCACACGGACAAGATATCTTAAGGATACTCATTATAGGGAATCTCCTACCCTGTCTCTAATAAGTCACCTAATGTGTTATACTACAAAGCTAAAGTTCTTACTCAACCTTTAGCTCTAATACCACTTTGTAATGGTCTACGACAGTGGCCATGTAACGACCCATCGTGGCATATAGTGGTACCTCGCATTTTCTTTTACGGTCAACCTCTTGACTGAACCAACCCACCCCGGGACATGTAGGGGTAAGAGTCTCCTCCTCACCACCAAACCAAAGCGAGAACCCCTGATCATGCTATAGTATAGCAATGCGATCCCAGACCAAAGACTGAAGGCTATCGGATCTACATCTACTATCTGACTATCTGAAAACCTGACTCTAGGCTGCCCGTGTGGAAAATTGTGGGCACCTAAAGTTTAATAAGGAAACAATAAACTCTAGGTCAGTCATGTGACTGGTGTGAGCAGACAAAAACAATTATTTGACAAAAGAAATAAAAAGAAATTCGCTATGCTTTTTGGAAAATGAAACTACCATAAGGCCTCCCACCACGCACATAATGCAATCGCACACTTGGAGGAGATTTCTCCTTATGATACTCAAACATGCTTGATACGCGAAAATCCCTTTGATATTATTGTTAGTGCATAGTGTAGAAGACATTTGCAAGTATAATATTAATCTTAGCCAACATACTACCATTATAGTATACCTACTATAGCTACCATGCTAAATGGCAGGTTACCACCACGTCACATGGCAGGTTATACAACCAAAACTGTACAAGGCTCGTATTGATTGTTTGGATTTCCAACAAATGGCCAAGGCTGAGGAACTTCCTTTATCCGAATGAGTACGCCTCTGGAGGGACGCCTCGAGAACCTAACCGGATCTTTGCCAACACAAAGCCGGGTTACCTCTTTAACTAGGTAACTAACTGTCATGAGTATGCCATCCCCTGGTCGTCACCAACTTTTATTCGTGGCTTCACCAACAAAACCCAACAAATCCATATAAGTAAAAGATCCGGGCTCCATACCATGATATCACTTTTTATCCAAAAGGAAATACACATACCCTAAGGGGTGCGACCCCCGTAACCTTGCTGCATCCTTTCCTGTTTCGACCATTTCCGGGGTGTGAGGTTCGATAAAGTCTCGTCCCACAAAGCTACGCTTTTCAAAAAAGCCTTGCTTCGATCAACCAATGATCAGTAGCACTTAGCATGCCACATTACCAAATTGGGAATGTATCACTAGTAAATATCAACTACATAACCTCTAAGCTCATACGTCTCAGAGAAGGTGTTAAGCTAAGAGAATAAATTCTCCGCCAACAAAAAGAAATGTATTTGATAGAAACTAGCTTTACATCTCAAAGTGTAACGTGAGATATACATGCATACAAGTCCATCCTAGGTCTGAATGGAACCGAAGGCACTTCGTAAGAAGTCCTTGCAAATCCGGATATCCACAATCCCAATCGGACTCCCCATCACATATGGAGATCTCTACACCAGAGCCACTTAGTTCAAAGACATTCGACAGGTAATCCTTTCGTTTTCGAAAATACCCGGTGTTCTCCACCGTCTTCAATTCCTATCCATTTCATCGTATCATTTATACGGAATGGATTTTATGACATAAAGTCCTCTCTCGGCTAAACCGAATAATGAGCGCTAATTTTAAAAAGCATATGGATATATTGGGATCTTAGTTAAGTCACAATTTATTTCCCGAACCCTTTCTTTTTGAATGCTTTAAACGAATTGAATGGTTTAAACAGATTTTCATTTTAATCTTTTAAACAAAAGATTCACCTTTAAGATCCTCTTCAATTTGAAAAAATGTTCACCAAATCTTTGACAAAGATTTACTCATAGCTTTCAAAACTATTTCCATTTCAAATCCGATTCACCCATAACTTGAAATCCTTTCAACAAGAACTGGAAATTCTTTCTTTATATGAAAGCTCTTATCATTTGAAAACAAATTTCTTTTGTTTCGGGAAAATCCGATTAAGTTTTCTCTAATTGTAGCCTTTTAAAGTATAAATTGGAAAATCAGCGAACTGCCGTATCCTCGGCAAGTTCTATTTGAGTTAAATTTAAATTCCCAAAATACTTCAAAATGGTTCAAAATACATATACATACATATATATATATATGTATATATATATATATATATATATATAATCTGTATAACCCTTTTTCAAACCATATTATTATTTTAAAAACTTTAACAAAACATATTATATTCAAAATAATTTTAATTTCAAAATTCCCTTTTCGGAAGTTTTTCATACTCAACTCAATTTCACTTCCAAACCATTTGGATTCAAAATTCAACTTTTAAACTTTTCACCATTTTGAATAAAATAATATCAAATTCAAAATACCCGTGACTTAACCAATTTTCCATGAAATCCTATTTGTGTGTGTTGTGTGTTGTCCAGGTGTTTTACAGGCAAGAATAAACAACCATCATAAATCCAAGCACAACAATATCAATAAGTGGTATAATCCTATAACGCTTATTTTTCATTCACAGATAAACAAATGAATTCATTACAGATAAATAAATCGTAGTTCACAGCTCAATCCAAAACAATCATATCACAGAACATCATATATCAGAGATACCAAACAATTCAAGGCATTCAACACAATCCAATCATCCATAAGCAAGATCAATTAATCACCTAATTATAATTAAATTAAGTTAACTCAAAATAAACTAATTACTTATGAATTAATCACTTAAACCTTATTACTTAACAAATTAATTACAAACCATTTGTTATTATAATATAAATTAATTAATGAAATTAATTAATCTACCTGAATTATTCATCTGAAGTAATTATCCTCAATTACTTACATTAATTAATTATCCCTTCATTAATCACATAAATTAATTAACCTTTAATTAATTGTTCTTTAATTAATTAACCCTTAATTATTAATTAATTAACCTTTAATTACTAATTATCTTTTAATTACATACATTTAAGTAACTATCTTTTAAGAATTAATCATCCTTTAATTACTTTTATTTATTAATTATCCTTTATTTAATAATAAACTAACCTTTAATAATAATTAATCAACCTTTAATTAATTTCATTAAGTAATTACCCTTTATCTACTTATATTAAGTAATCAACCTTTATATTAATTACGTTAAGTAATTATCCTTAATAAATTAATCATAATCCTTTAATTAAATTACGACCTCAATTTACCTAAGATAAACCATTTATCTTTAATTAATTACGTTAATTGTCATTTAAAAATCTTTATTTAATAAACCTTGGAATTAATTATCATTAACACATAAATTAACTTATTCTTTTAAGTCCATTACCTTTTAAAAAATATATTTTATCCTCTTAATTAACTCCTTAATTACAACATTAAGTTTATTTAAAATAAGCTTTAAAAATAAAGGTTATATATATTAAAACATTTTAACTTAATAAATTTAAACTAATTTATTTTCAAAACCTTTCATTAATTCCAAACTTAGATAAACACATATTATACCAAAGAATAAGTTTACAAAAATTTGTTAAACTTGATTCATTTAAACTTTTATAAAACTTGTTTAATTTCAAAAATTCAATTCTGACTCAACCTATACTTGAGACTATCCCGAGTACACTCTCGAGCCAGACACCAGTTTCCCCGAGTAAATCCCTTCCCCTTCCCTTTTTACTCTGTTCTATTCTAAAACTTAAAAAAAACTGTTAACTCTTGTTAACCTACACGAACACCCGTAACCTTCCCCGAGCCAAAAACAAAAGTCCCCGAGACCCAACCTGAGGCAAAGTCCTTCTTCCCAGACTCACAGATACTGACACGTGTATACGTGCATGTTCGATCAACGATGCTCCGTCCATCGTCGCCATCACTGGCAAGTCAACTTCGACCACCATTCTCAATTTCGACCACCAAAATCACAAGACATTCACGAAATCGAGTTTGAGCATATCATCTTCCACCTGGAACTAAACAGATCGACTAAAAAGGCCTTGCACCACCGTTTACCGTCACCAGAGATCACGTCCACATGCCTGATCGCCTTGCTTCCACACTTCGATTCCACTAACTGCGGTTAAGTCCGATTTACCCATGACCAAGATATTACCTCGACTTCCTCATCAACTGAAACTGGTCCTAAAACCCTACTTTGCCATCCCCAACACACTCTGATGATCGATAACCTCTGCGACCATTTTTCCTTTGATCTCCACCATGCCAGCTTCCACCAGGAACGATCACGACTCACCAATCATCGCCGATCAACGGGAATTGATAAAAATGCATTTCCCATTTACCTCAAGATATCTCATCAACCGCCATACTAAAAATCATGATTTTACTTTTAAAAATCACCATTTACTAATATGAATTTGTTTAGATAATCGAAGCATGGAATTATGAACATTGATTTTCGACATAAATTTGTTTATTACTATAATTTCCAATTTTTTAATAATTTCTTAGTATAAACTCTCGAAATTATTTTTAAAAATGATGTTAAATAATTACAATCATCTTTCATTTATAGATCAAACCTAACATTGATTGTGTGGAGAGATATTGAATTTTACTTAGTGGATCAAAGCCTCTAACACAACAGCAATACATACACACACATATACACCGACATGCGCACATATATCTTCATATCTACAGACATGCAAGAACATTTTTACATTCATTCTTCAAAGATTATCACATTCCAATGCAGATATAAAAGGTTTAAGATTCAACCAAGTTAGTTTACCACCTATTTTGGAAGACATAGAACAAAGCCTGGAACAGGAAATGAAATTTGATTTCTTTTGATATGATCTGTTTGAATCAGGATCTTGTTTGATGTTTTAAGAATGATTTTCTTAATTGTTGATGAATTTTCAGTTTGAAACTGGAGATGCTTTGGTAATTGCTTTGATCCAGTTTGAATTTTAAAAATCTGGAAATAGATCTTTGCTTTTAAACTAGAAACTGAAAGTTGTATTTTGAATTGATCTGTAACTTGGTATAGATCTACTTTGTGTTTGAAATGAATTTGAACTGAAGCTTTGGTGTTTAATTTGGTTTGCTTTAGGTATTTTATTTTTAAAAAGTTTTTTTTGCAATTTTATTTCTTCTCTGGTTTGTATTTTCAGATTTGTAGATTTGAAATGTATCAAAGAAAGAGAAGTGTAGAGGTAGGGAGATATATATATATATTTCTCTTTATTCATAAATTTTAAATGAAAGAAAATTAAAAATGAGACACTTGTATTTATGCATGTTATTAATCTTTACAAATGTTAATATAGTTTACACTTGTACTTTCATGTCATTAATGTTTAAATAAAATTTATATTATATTTTTTTTCAATTTGTTTATATATATTTCTTTTTATATTTTCTATAATTAATTAATGCATTTCCTTTTTATTTATAACCTTAAAAGCTAATTATACATTGATAAATAAACACACACACACACACACATACACTCACACACACACACACACACACACATATATATATTATATAAAATTTTAAAATGTAGAATTTAACTTCAAATGTCTTTTGAAAATTATTATATTTAATTCAAAATATAACTTCCAAATCACAATGTGTGTATATATATATAGAATATTATAATTAAAACAATTCTTTTAATTAAAATATAGAGTTTTTAAATACAGTTTGTTTTTAAGATATTTATTTTTGAATTTGAAATACAAACTTCAATTTATAATCAATATATATATATATATATATATATATATATATATATATATAACAAACATGTATCGTGACTCCTTGCAACTATGGAACAAAGTTCCTGGAGGTTGCGGGTTCGAGTCCCACAGCTTAGATATGTTTCCCATAAGCCTTAAGCGGTCTATCATCAATAAAACCAAAGACATGGTAGAGGATTAATGCTCTTGGCTGGGCTAGCTAAAAAGGGAGGGTCAGTGTGGCGGACAGGTGTATCCCCTAGCTCTACTCTCCGGAGTAGGGTTTAAAAAAAAAACACGTATCATAGAAATTCAAATTAATTCTCAATTTAATACAAAAATTTATATTAATTACCAATTTAAATTTGACTTAAAAATGGGATCGTTACAGTTGTTGTTAGTTTATTTGATAGTTAAATAACTAACTATCGAACATGGACCAAAATATAACTTCGGAAATATCTAGGAGAAACACGTGACTTATATGGCACAGTCATATTTGATGATGTTATACTGTGCATATAAATCTCGTTTTGTAATCTGAGGAAAAACGATAGGGAGATCTGTCCACTTAAATAGTTAGGAGGCAATCCTTACTCCTATTTATTGTCTAATTATTTTCAAAAGAACCAGGGTTCAGTTTATTGGAACCATCGAAAGTTTTTTCGAAGTGACCGAGATCAGATATTATAAATTATCCGAAAAACACTTCGATCCAACTCAAGTGTTTCGAACCGAAATATCTTGAAGACGATTGAAGATGAAGCTTTTGAAGTGTAAGGGTTACTTACTACTAATTCTGAGGAAGATTCCAAAATGAATGTAGTACCGGTAGTGCCTTCGGTTTCGTTCAGACCTAGAACGAACATGTATGGATGAATGCTGACACTAAATTGCTACACGACGGGCAGTTTTGGCATTCCAAGATGGTACACTATATAAAAGGTAATCATACCCTCATGCCTCATCAACCCGGGAATGACTAAAATCAAGTAACGACCCAGGATTTTTATGAATTTAAATTGATAATTTAAATGAATTTTTGAATTTAAATTTGTAAAATTGATTATAAATAGCAGCGAGTTTCCCAGATTCAAATAGAAATTATAATAAGTCATGTAAGAATAGAAATAAATATATAAGCTAATATAATAAAAAATAACAACTTTTATAATATGTGCATAAAGTAAAATAAATATCTATCAAACATAAAACAAAGCAAACAAATAAAAATGTACATAAGTTTGAAATAATTTTAAGTAAATTAAGTATTTAATAATATAAGTTTAAAAATAAAGGAAAGGTAAGATTTTAAATTTTGTTTAAGTATAAAAGTGTGTTTATGCTTGAGTTAAAATTTTATAAACAAATAACTGTAACTAAGGCATAATAAATAAAGTATTTAAACATAACTATAAATATGCTTATAAAATGAAAGGGAGATGTGCCAGTTTTTGTATATTTGTAGTTGTAAATAAAGTATGTTGTTAAGCAAGTATATTTGTACTAGAGATAAATATAATCTAGGCAAAATAAGTGGAGAATGTAACCTGTAAGTGGTTATATGAAACAAAGTGAGTAAGACAAATAATATATATATATACTTGAAATAAAGATTGCTGTAAGAATGCAAGGGAGCAAATAAACATTTCAAACATACTTACATTTAATGCATTTACTGTCTTGCATGCACACGATCCTATCAGCACACACACTAACATTTATTAGCAAGCATGGTTTAGTTCTTTTATATATTTTAACCTGTACTTGTTTTTGCTTTAGTAGACTCAGCCTATCCTTTCACCTGCACACCATCTTTCCTATGTACACTTGAGTAGTTGTTTCATTTTCGTTTAAATCTTAGTAAAGAACTGAAAAAAAAAAAGAAAAAAAAAAGAAATACATCTCAGCCATGCTTATTGAATAAACAAAGATATCACCTGTACAACTCTTCCTATATAGCAGCCTTCCATTCATTTTAGTTCGTTCCTCCAAAAGCTAAGTAATGTCCAAAGTAATACTGTCTTAAACTTAAACAAAGATTCAAAATTTAGACAATAATTCAATCAATCAACCAGAGAATCAAGAGGAAGGGTTTTCAGCTTGTATTTTCAAAACTGTTTCAATATGATGAGCTCTGTTCATCTTCTCCAACAAAATGTGAGTAACATATGTGTTTTATTTATTTATTTAAAAGTTGAATTTGTTACATATATATGTCTGTTTCTACATACATATAAACCCTTTGAATACATTTGAAAACTGGAAGTACAAGTTATTGTTATACAGGTTTTCTGTTCTAAGACTGTAAGATACCAGTTTTTGATTAAAAATTCATTTTCACCTAATCTACTTGATGCTTGGGTTTAATGTTAATACAAGAATTAGTTGTTATAGTGTATATTCAAGATTTAAATTTTATTTAAGTTGAATCAACTTAGGATTTTCTCTGGGAAGCAAGAAATTCGAATACAACTTCCAATAAGTCAAAATTTAAACTTTTTAAATTTCGAATTCAGGCATGTAGTCTGAATTCGTATGCTATAATATGATTTTCAAAGCAAAAATTATAATTTTTCGATCAAAGGTTTAATAGCAGTTCGGGGTTAAAAGAATTTCTTTGTTTTCATGATTCCTGATGACCCTCTGAGTTGTAGAGGTCGAGATCATGCGTGGAGGTGAAGGAGTCTACGACGCTGCTAAAAATAGGGAGATGGTCGGTAGGTGGTCGTGGCGGCAGCGGCGAACGTTTTAAATTTATAAACCTAATTTTGACTGGGTCGAGTGTTCCGTTTGGCTCGTCCTCGTCGTGCGATCGGGTGCGGCGAGTTTTGGGGTGATGATGGAGGGAACGTGGACGAGTAGAGGGTCGAAGTTTGAGGCTCTCTAGTGGACGGGATTTCGAGAACGACGATGATTCCCAGGTTGATGGTGAAGCCGGTTGCGTTTTCCAGGCTTTGGTGTTTTACTGCATTTTTGTTCCAGGTTTGGAATTGAAATCTCAAATCCAGATCCAAGATTTTTGTGGCGATTTGTAGATGGGATGCTGGTGAGATGATGATTGATGACTGGAGGAGATCATCAGTGGTGATCAAGGAGGTGCGGCGTCACCGTGCATGTGCACGGTGCACTGCTTGTTGTCAGGGTGATTTTGTTGTTTGGGAAGCTGAAGTGTTTCAGGGGATGACTCGAGTACGTATGAGTTTGTCTCGAAGTAGGTTGGTGGTTTGCTCGAGGTTTTGACGTGTTGGACTCGAAGCAAAATGATAAAGGACCGGGTCAATTTTTAACACTTAAACAAAAAATTTGAAATTTATAAAGCTCGGGTAAGTTTGGGGAAAGACTCGAAGTCGTCTTTGGGTAGAACGGGGTTTGGCTCGAAGCAGGGCCCGGGTAGTATAAAAACAGTTTTCAAAAAAAAATTTTTTTTTAAAACAAAATTCAAGTTTTAAACAATTTTAACTTATTCTTTTAAATAATTGTTTTATTTAAGTATGGGATCGGTTTAAGGTTTAAAAGTAAATTATTTCAATTAAATTAAGTTTTAATTAAAGATTTAATTAAAAGGGTTAATTTATTAAAGATTTAATTTATGTAATTGAATAAATTAATGTGATAAATTAAAAGATCAATTAATTAAAGGTTAATTAAGTACTGATTAAAAATTAATTAATTTGTTAAGAGCTAATTTATTAATGATGAATAATTAAAGGATAATTATTTAATTAAATATTAATAAATGGTAAAAATTGATTTAATCAAGTGATTAATCAATATTTAATACAAAGCATAATGTGATTAATTCAAAATGGTAATTAATTTGAGATTAATTAATTAAAGGTTAAATTTAATTTAATGAATTTGATTAAGGAATGATAATTAATCAAGGAAAAATTAATCAGAGTAACTAATTAAAGATAATTAATTAAATGGTGAATTAGATAATTAAAGATTAATTGTTTAATAATTAAAGGTTGATAATAAAAGGTTAATTAATTTATTATTAATGGATAATTAGTAAAAGATTAAAGAATAATTAATCAAAATGATTTGTAAATTATCAATGTTAATTAACCAGGACTTATAATTCATAAGAAATTAATTTGATTTAAATTAATCAGATAATTAACTGATTTTACTTACGAATATTTGGATTCTATTGGATGACTTGATTGTTTGATATCCCTAATATATGATGCTTTGTGATACATCCTGATTTATGTGGTGATCTGTAATTTACTATCTGTGACATATATATCTGTGATCTGTATATAACCGACAAGCGTTATAGTTTATATCGCTTTCAACTATATTTCTGTATTTTGATCTGTGATGATTGATTGATGTTGCACTACTGTGTATAACCCCTGGACTACACCATACACACACAAATATGGATTTCACGAGGAAATCGGTTAAGTCACAGATAATTTAAATTTAATGTTTTTGAAATTAAAGTTTTAATTTCAAATTAAGATTGAAAATGGATTTGGGTTAAACGGTAAAGCTTTTGAAAAAGGTTTTCACAGATAAAAGCTATTTTGAATAACTCGGTAAAATCTCCAATTTAAATAATTCAATTTGAATTTGAATTCGATATTTGGAATTGAATTCGATGATTGGAAATTATGGTTAAAGATATTATAAACATGTTTGTATGAATTTAAACCATTTTAAAGGTATGGTTTTGGGAATTTGAATTTAACCCAAGGATTTCAACTCGTATAAATGAATCAGATTTCCAAAATGAAAACTGTTGTTTTCAAATGATAAACACTTTTAGATAAGAACCAAGATTCCAGTTAATTAGGGGAATTTCAAGATTGAATAGAGAGATGATTTTCCTAAGTTATGAATGAATTCTTTTTGAAAGCTATGAATTAAATCTGTTTATTTTTAACAGATTTAAATTGATGATTTGTTTAAATCAAATTGAAATGAAATTGTTTTGAAGGCTATAAGTTAAATCTTTGATTTAAAGATTTAACGAGTTAATCAAATTGAAATGAAAATTGATTTGGAAAATCTATGAATGAATCTTTTATTTAAAAGATTAAAATGTGAAAAATTGTTTAAACCGTTAAAGGTTGTGAAAATGAATCTTTTTGTTTAAAGATTGAAAATGGTAATTTGTTAAGCCATTTGAAGAAAAGTTTTGGGTAATAAGTTGTGACTTAATTGAAATCCCATATCCATATGTTTTAAATATTTTCGCTCACTATTCGGTTTAGCCCGGAAAGGACCTTCGTGTCGTATAACCCATTCTGAATATGTGATTTGACGTTATGGATAACATTTGAAGACCGGTGGTGAAGACCGTGTATTTGCGAAAGCGATAGGATGACCTATCGATTGTTTCTGCACCGAGTCGTGCCGGTATAGAGACTCCCTAAGTGATGGGAAGTCCGATCGGGATTGTGAATATCCGGATTGCAAGGACTTCTTTGGAAGGGCCTTCGATTCGGTTCGAGTCCGGAACAGACTTGTATGGATTGTTATGTCTAACTTTACAATTTGAGATATAAAGCTGATTTCTTTCAAATATATTTCTGTTGGTGGCGGAGAATTTATTCTCTTAGCTTAACACCCTTCTCTGAGACTTACGAGCTCAGAGGTTATGTAGTTGAAGGTTATCAGCGATATATTCCCAAATTGGTAATGTGACATGCTGAGTGTTGCTGTGAAATGATCATTGTGTTGATCATTTGTGATAGGATCATTTGTTTGATCGTCTATCTTAGTGATCATTTCTATGATCATTTGTTGACCCAAAGCACAGCTTTTGTATAAAGCGGGTTTTTGTGGACGAGACTTCGTCGAGCCTCACACCCCGGAAATGGTCAAAACAGGAAAGATGCGGCAAGGTTATGAGGGGTAGCTCCCTTTAGGGTATGTGCATTTCCTTCTGGATAGAGGTGGTATCATGGTATGGATCCCAGATATTTAACCTATGTGGTTACTGCGAATTTATTACTTTGTGGTTGTTGGTTATCGGGATCCCGTGAGAAAGGTCGTTTACGATCGGGGGATGGCATACTCGTGTCAGTAGTTACCCAGTTAGGGGTAACCCGGCCTTGTGTTGGCAGAGATCCGGTTTGGTTCTCGGGGACGTCCTTCCAGAGGCGTTCTCATGTGGCAATGGGAAGTTCCTTGGCCTGACCATTTGTTGGAAATCCAATTCCCAATACGGAACCCTGTACGGTTTTAGTTGTAGAACCTGCCATTTACTTATGGTGGTCACCACTGTTTAGATGGTAGCTATATTAGGCATACGATAATGGTCGTATGTTGGCTAAGATTTATATCTTTACTTTCGAAATAATTTTTCCTACACTATGCACTAGGAATAATATCAAATGTTTCTTTTTAATGTGTATCAAGCATCTTTGACTATCATAAGGAGAAATCTCCTCCGATTCTGCGTTTGTATTGTGTGTGTGTGCGGGAGGCCTTATGGTAGTCTCATTTTTAAAAAGCATTGCGAATTGACTTTGAAAATCTTTTGTTGAATGTTTTAAAAGATGAAATGTTTTTGTTGCTCACACCAGTCCCACGACTGATCCGGAGTTTATTGTTTCTTTCCTAAACTCTGGGTGCTCATTATTTTCTACACGAGCAGTCTAGAGTTGAGTTTTTCAGATAGCTAGGTTCAGTAGATTATCTGGATTTAGTTCAGTCTTTGGACCACACCAGTCGCTTGGTGCATCGTTATTGGGGAGTTCGAGCTATTGCTGGATTGATTCTTGGAAATGGAGTTACAGTTCTCGGAGTTTTCTTTTGAAGACCATCTTAGAGTTATATTGTTCCGCTGCCAGATGTTATCTATTTTTCTTTTCGGTTGCTATTTATTGTATCATATCTCTGATGTATATTGATATCTATTGGATCATCTGTTGTATCAGATATTGTATCAAAGCTGTATATCAATGTATTATTCTTTTATTCCGCTGTGTTGTTTACTTAATGTTGTTATAAGCTCCGGCGAATCGGATTTGAACGGTTGAATCTACGGCATTCGAATACGATTTGAAGTATGGATGTCGATTTTCGAAGGTCAAGTCAGGATTGCTATAATTGGTATCAGAGCTAAGGTGAAACTTTAGCTCAGGAGTATAAAACATTAAGTAGCTCATTAGAGATAGGGTGAAGTAAACCCCAGAATGAGTAATCCCTAAGATATCCGTTTGAATGCCTCAGTAAATTCTCTTGCTATTCACCGATAGTAAGTATGAGTGCAAGAACAGAACGAGATAGGAGACAGGGAAATACGGCTATAAATGGTCGATACTCTGTAACAACAGTGGAAACAATCTTTCTTATCAATTTCCTTTGATTCGTCTTTCCCAAATTTCTTTGATTGATTCGTGACAACTCCAGAAAGAAGTTTGGTGCGTTGATGCCCTACGAATCGTTGTAGGAAATTTTTAATTCGTATCTTCATCAATTTCTTATCAGTTTTTCGTATTAAACTAGAATGAATTTGAAATTTAGAATTGAAATTTTAAATAAATTGGAAATTTAAATTGAGTTAAATTGATTTATAGAATATGAAGAATAAATTGAATTGAATCGATAAAATGACATTGTTTAAAATCGAATTTGGAATTCTATTGTAATTTCTTGTATCTATTATTGATATTCTGATTTGGTGAGCCAAATGCAGAATAGATATCTAGTTTGACATGGAGAATTGTTATTCTATCTTTCGTCTATCTTTGTTATCTCTTTTGGCGAATTTCGAGGACGAAATTCTTTTAAGGGGGAAGTTTGTAACGACCCAGGATTTTTATGAATTTAAATTGATAATTTAAATGAATTTTTGAATTTAAATTTGTAAAATTGATTATAAATGGCAGCGAGTTTCCCGGATTCAAATAGAAATTATAATAAGTCATGTAAGAATAGAAATAAATATATAAGCTAATATAATAAAAAATAAACTTTTATAATATGTACATAAAGTAAAATAAATATCTATCAAACATAAAACAAAACAAACAAATAAAAATGTACATAAGTTTGAAATAATTTTAAGTAAATTAAGTATTTAATAATATAAGTTTAAAAATAAAGGAAAGGTAAGATTTTAAATTTTGTTTAAGTATAAAAGTGTGTTTATGCTTGAGTTAAAATTTTATAAACAAATAACTGTAACTAAGGCATAATAAATAAAGTATTTAAACATAACTATAAATATGCTTATAAAATGAAGGGAGATGTGCCAGTTTTTGTATATTTGTAGTTGTAAATAAAGTATGTTGTTAAGCAAGTATATTTGTACTAGAGATAAATATAAGCTAGGCAAAATAAGTGGAGAATGTAACCTGTAAGTGGTTATATGAAACAAAGTGAGTAAGACAAATAATATATATATACTTGAAATAAAGATTGCTGTAAGAATGCAAGGGAGCAAATAAACATTTCAAACATACTTACATTTAATGCATTTACTGTCTTGCATGCACACGATCCTATCAGCAAACATACTAACATTTATTAGCAAGCATGGTTTAGTTCTTTTATATATTTTAACCTGTACTTGTTTTTGCTTTAGTAGACTCAGCCTATCCTTTCACCTGCACACCATCTTTCCTATGTACACTTGAGTAGTTGTTTCATTTTCGTTTAAATCTTAGTAAAGAACTGAAAAAAAAAGAGAAAAGAAAAAGAAATACATCTCAGCCATGCTTATTGAATAAACAAAGATATCACCTGTACAACTCTTCCTATATAGCAACCTTCCATTCATTTCAGTTCGTTCCTCCAAAAGCTAAGTAATGTCTAAAGTAATACTGTCTTAAACTTAAACAAAGATTCAAAATTTAGACAATAATTCAATCAATCAACCAGAGAATCAAGAGGAAGGGTTTTCAGCTTGTATTTTCAAAACTGTTTCAATATGATGAGCTCTGTTCATCTTCTCCAACAAAATGTGAGTAACATATGTGTTTTATTTATTTATTTAAAAGTTGAATTTGTTACATATATATGTCTGTTTCTACATACATATAAACCCTTTGAATACATTTGAAAACTGGAAGTACAAGTTATTGTTATACAGGTTTTCTGTTCTAAGATTGTAAGATACCAGTTTTTGATTAAAAATTCATTTTCACCTAATCTACTTGATGCTTGGGTTTAATGTTAATACAAGAATTAGTTGTTATAGTGTATATTCAAGATTTAAATTTTATTTAAGTTGAATCAACTTAGGATTTTCTCTGGGAAGCAAGAAATTCGAATACAACTTCCAATAAGTCAAAATTTAAACTTTTTAAATTTCGAATTCAGGTATGTAGTCTGAATTCGTATGCTATAATATGATTTTCAAAGCAAAAATTATAATTTTTCGATCAAAGGTTTAAGAGCAGTTCGGGGTTAAAAGAATTTCTTTGTTTTCATGATTCCTGATGATCCTCTGAGTTGTAGAGGTCGAGATCATGCGTGGAGGTGAAGGAGTCTACGACGCTGCTAGGAAAAATAGGGAGATGGTCGGTAGGTGGTCGTGGCGGCAGCGGCGAACGTTTTAAATTTCTAAACCTAATTTTGACTGGGTCGAGTGTTTCGTTTGGCTCGTCCTCGTCGTGCGATCGAGTGCGGCGAGTTTTGGGGTGATGATGGAGGGAACGTGGACGAGTAGAGGGTCGAAGTTTGAGGCTCTCTAGTGGACGGGATTTCGAGAACGACGATGATTCCCAGGTTGATGGTGAAGCCGGTTGCGTTTTCCAGGCTTTGGTGTTTTACTGCATTTTTGTTCCAGGTTTGGAATTGAAATCTCAAATCCAGATCCGAGATTTTTGTGGCGATTTGTAGATGGGATGCTGGTGAGATGATGATTGATGACTGGAGGAGAACATCAGTGATGATCAAGGAGGTGCGGCGTCACCGTGCATGTGCACGGTGCACTGCTTGTTGTCAGGGTGATTTTGTTGTTTGGGAAGCTGAAGTGTTTCAGGGGATGACTCGAGTACGTATGAGTTTGACTCGAAGTAGGCTGGTGGTTTGCTCGAGGTTTTGACGTGTTGGACTCGAAGCAAAATGATAAAGGACCGGGTCAATTTTTAACACTTAAACAAAAAATTTGAAATTTATAAAGCTCGGGTAAGTTTGGGGAAAGACTCGAAGTCGTCTTCGGGTAGAACGGGGTTTGGCTCGAAGCAGGGCCTGGGTAGTATAAAAACAGTTTTCAAAAGAAAAAAATTTTTTAAAACAAAATTCAAGTTTTAAACAATTTTAACTTATTCTTTTAAATAATTGTTTTATTTAAGTATGGGATCAGTTTAAGGTTTAAAAGTAAATTATTTCAATTAAATTAAGTTTTAATTAAAGATTTAATTAAAAGGGTTAATTTATTAAAGATTTAATTTATGTAATTGAATAAATTAATGTGATAAATTAAAAGATTAATTAATTAAAGGTTAATTAAGTACTGATTAAAAATTAATTAATTTGTTAAGAGCTAATTTATTAATGATGAATAATTAAAGGATAATTATTTAATTAAATATTAATAAATGATAAAAATTGATTTAATCAAGTGATTAATCAATATTTAATACAAAGCATAATGTGATTAATTCAAAATGGTAATTAATTTGAGATTAATTAATTAAAGGTTAAATTTAATTTAATGAATTTGATTAAGGAATGATAATTAATCAAGGAAAAATTAATTAGAGTAACTAATTAAAGATAATTAATTAAATGGTGAATTAGATAATTAAAGATTAATTGTTTAATAATTAAAGGTTGATAATAAAAGGTTAATTAATTTATTATTAATGGATAATTAGTAAAAGATTAAAGAATAATTAATCAAAATGATTTGTAAATTATCAATGTTAATTAACCAGGACTTATAATTCATAAGACATTAATTTGATTTAAATTAATCAGATAATTAACTGATTTTACTTACGAATATTTGGATTCTATTGGATGACTTGATTGTTTGATATCCCTAATATATGATGCTTTGTGATACATCCTGATTTATGTGGTGATCTGTAATTTACTATCTGTGACATATATATCTGTGATCTGTATATAACCGATAAGCGTTATAGTTTATATCGCTTATCAACTATATTTCTGTATTTTGATCTGTGATGATTGATTGATGTTGCACTACTGTGTATAACCCCTGGACTACACCATACACACACAAATATGGATTTCACGAGGAAATCGGTTAAGTCACAGATAATTTAAATTTAATGTTTTTGAAATTAAAGTTTTAATTTCAAATTAAGATTGAAAATGGATTTGGGTTAAACGGTAAAGCTTTTGAAAAAGGTTTTCACAGATAAAAGCTATTTTGAATAACTCGGTAAAATCTCCAATTTAAATAATTCAATTTGAATTTGAATTCGATATTTGGAATTGAATTCGATGATTGGAAATTATGGTTAAAGATATTATAAACATGTTTGTATGAATTTAAACCATTTTAAAGGTATGGTTTTGGGAATTTGAATTTAACCCAAGGATTTCAACTCGTATAAATGAATCAGATTTCCAAAATGAAAACTGTTGTTTTCAAATGATAAACACTTTTAGATAAGAACTGAGATTCCAGTTAATTAGGGGAATTTCAAGATTGAATAGAGAAATGATTTTCCTAAGTTATGAATGAATTCTTTTTGAAAGCTATGAATTAAATCTGTTTATTTTTAACAGATTTAAATTGATGATTTGTTTAAATCAAATTGAAATGAAATTGTTTTGAAGGCTATAAGTTAAATCTTTGATTTAAAGATTTAACGAGTTAATCAAATTGAAATGAAAATTGATTTGGAAAATCTGTGAATGAATCTTTTATTTAAAAGATTAAAATGTGAAAAATTGTTTAAACCGTTAAAGGTTGAGAAAATGAATCTTTTTGTTTAAAGATTGAAAATGGTAATTTGTTAAGCCATTTGAAGAAAAGTTTTGGATAATAAGTTGTGACTTAATTGAAATCCCATATCCATATGTTTTAAATATTTTCGCTCACTATTCGGTTTAGCCGGGAAAGGACCTTCGTGTCGTATAACCCATTCTGAATATGTGATTTGACGTTATGGATAGCATTTGAAGACCGGTGGTGAAGACCGGGTATTTGCGAAAGCGATAGGATGACCTATCGATTGTTTCTGCACCGAGTCGCGCCGGTATAAAGACTCCCTAAGTGATGGGAAATCCGATCGGGATTGTGAATATCCGGATTGCAAGGACTTCTTTGGAAGGGCCTTCGGTTCTGTTCGAGCCCGGAACAGACTTGTATGGATTGTTATGTCTGACATTACAATTTGAGATATAAAGCTGATTTCTTTCAAATATATTTCTGTTGGTGGCGGAGAATTTATTCTCTTAGCTTAACACCCTTCTCTGAGACTTACGAGCTCAGAGGTTATGTAGTTGAAGGTTATCAGCGATATATTCCCAAATTGGTAATGTGACATGCTCAGTGTTGCTGTGAAATGATCAACGTGTTGATCATTTGTGATAGGATCATTTGTTTGATCGTCTATCTTAGTGATCATTTCTATGATCATTTGTTGACCCAAAGCACAACTTTTGTATAAAGCGTGTTTTTGTGGACGAGACTTCGTTGAGCCTCGCACCCCGGAAATGGTCAAAACAGGAAAGATGCGGCAAGGTTATGAGGGGTAGCTCCCTTTAGGGTATGTGCATTTCCTTCTGGATAAAGGTGGTATCATGGTATGGAGCCTAGATATTTAACCTATGTGGTTACTGCGAATTTATTACTTTGTGGTTGTTGGTTATCGGGATCCCGTGAGAAAGGTCGTTTACGATCGGGGGATGGCATACTCGTGTCAGTAGTTACCCAGTTAGGGGTATCCCGGCCTTGTGTTGGCAGAGATCCGGTTTGGTTCTCGGGGACGTCCTTCCAGAGGCGTTCTCATGTGGCAATGGGAAGTTCCTTGGCCTGACCATTTGTTGGAAATCCAATTCCCAATACGAAACCCTGTACGGTTTTAGTTGTAGAACCTGCCATTTACTTATGGTGGTCACCACTGTTTAGATGGTAGCTATAGTAGGCATACGATAATGGTCGTATGTTGGCTAAGATTTATATCTTTACTTTCGAAATAATTTTTCCTACACTATGCACTAGTAATAATATCAAATGTTTCTTTTTAATGCTTATCAAGCATCTTTGACTATCATAAGGAGAAATCTCCTCCGATTCTGCGTTTGCATTGTGTGTGTGTGCGGGAGGCCTTATGGTAGTCTCATTTTTAAAAAGCATTGCGAATTGACTTTGAAAATCTTTTGTTGAATGTTTTAAAAGATGAACTGTTTTTGTTGCTCACACCAGTCCCACGACTGATCCGGAGTTTATTGTTTCTTTCCTAAACTCTGGGTGCTCATTATTTTCTACACGAGCAGTCTAGAGTTGGGTTTTTCAGATAGCTAGGTTCAGTGGATTATCTGGATTTAGTTCAGTCTTTGGACCACACCAGTCGCTTGGTGCATCGTTATTGGGGAGTTCGAGCTATTGCTGGATTGATTCTTGGAAATGGAGTTACAGTTCTCGGAGTTTTCTTTTGAAGACTATCTTAGAGTTATATTGTTCCGCTGCCAGATGTTATCTATTTTTCTTTTCGGTTGCTATTTATTGTATCATATCTCTGATGTATATTGATATCTATTGGATCATTTGTTGTATCAGATATTGTATCAAAGCTGTATATCAATGTATTATTCTTTTATTCCGCTGTGTTGTTTACTTAATGTTGTTATAAGCTCCGGCGAATTGGATTTGAACGGTTGAATCTACGGCATTCGAATACGATTTGAAGTATGGATGTCGATTTTCGAAGGTCAAGTCAGGATCGCTACAGGATATGCTTCAAGACTATGTGGTTCGCTACCATTAGGGTATGGTCATCAATTAATCTAGATCGATATTATACATCATATATGCTCGGGCCTATTTAAGTTGTTAATCCTAACCAAGGTGATGACATATTCGACGCTATCCAGTAAGGGGTAGGGCCGGTCATGACTCATAGGGAGTCCATGTGAGGCTCTCGGTGTGTTTTATCTAGCGATGCACTGTGATAAGTGGTATCCTAGTGCCTTGTCACCGTATGGAATCCAATCTCCAATACGAGCCATTAGGATTTTAATTGTGCCCAACTATGTTGGAATGTGAGATGCAAGCATGTCAGTTATTTTATATTTTTACTTCGAACCCTTAGACATTATTATAATGTCACTAGATTTCATTTTAAAGTGTTTTGGTTACCGTAAGGTAAAAACCCATCTATGTTTATGTGCGAGATAGTCTTACGAAATACCTTTGATTTTAAAATATTTTACAAGTTATAATATATTAATTCCTTGTGATTTGAGTTTCTCACTATAGTTTTACCAGACTGATCTTGGCGTTATTTTTCTTATAATGCTCAGGTCAGCCCGAGCATATTTTATAGATTTAGCTGGATCCTTTGGAGCTTTCAGGCGATGAGCTGGATTCTCCAAGATGTATTCATGTGACAATGTTGAACTGCATGTGCTACTGCCTTTAGTTCATCCTGAGTTATGTAGTTTGATTTCCACTTTCTCTGATCTGGTCTGCACTGGCTTCGAGTCTAGTGTATATATCTTGTTGTAATGGTTCATGTTTGGGCTGTTTGCATCTGTGTTGAATTCCATTGCTTCGAGTCTATGCATATGAATTTGTACATGTCTTGTATACTTCATGTTGAGTTGTTGTCATTATGTCATATATGCATTGTCATTTTCTTTGTACATGGTTGCCTATTAACTAGCTATTGCATTTGATTCTTCAAGTGTACTTTTGTATCCATATGAATCTTCATGTTGTCTCGTTGTTGTTGCATTTTTGATCAAGTCTTATATGCACTTGAGTTGAATCCACCATTTGGTCAATTTGAACTTGCTTTGAATTCATGTATGCATGTGAGGTTTCATGTAGTCTGCATTGTCATGTGGTCTTGTAGTCTAGGCCTGCTGCTTTGTACTTATGTCTCAAACCATGTCTCTGGCATCACTCTAAGTCGGGTTGTCTTGATAAGTGCCCTTGCTTTGGTTTCATTCTTGTTTGGTTTCATATGCGAAACTGGCCTTGTTTTGGTTGGAGGCATTCTGGTTGTCATCTTTGTATATATGTATACATGTGTGTTCTGTTTTGTGTATTTGCCTCTGTTGTATGCTTTGCTAAAATTCGAGATGCTGCGGCCGTGCATATATGTGCATGTACACATGTGTATATGCAGGATCTTGTGCATTTGAAACTTTGTGGCTTGTATTCGTATTGCACCTGAGTTGAATCCAGCCTCGGCTCTGGTTTGACCTTGTGATCACCTGTTCATGTAGTTTTAACACGCAAGCGTATATCGGTATGCACGATCTTGTGGCACGTACAGTGATACACTGTGCATCTCATAGATTGTTCGTGTATGATGAATTCAAAAGAAATGATGATGAAGAACCCAAATAAATGAGGCAAATAATATTTTCAAAACACACATTTTATTGTACACTGCAAAATATTTCCTTTTCAATTTTACTACGTTATTGTTTATTTTGCAGATAATTCAGATGCTGGAAACAGGCTGGAACAAAGTTGAAGATAAATATGAGTGTGAGTGAATATATGTAGTGAGGTCAAAATTGTAAATTGAAATTTGTGATGTAATCGAAATTGTAATGTAATTGAAAAATGTATATATGTATTAAGAGCTCAAATTTGTACTATTTGAATTTGTAATAAAATATTTGTTTGAATAAAATATTTGTTTGAATATTAATTCTATGTTATTTATTTTTGTTCATCAAATATTTATTTAACTATGTGAAAAATAAAATAGTACAATAACAAATATATCTAAATGAATATATATATATATATGTTTATTATCATCAAACAAAATTCATATACTAGCATATTCAACAGTTTGATGGGGTAAACTCATTTAAGATAGGGTATGCGAGACCTTAGGATTTTTTTGAGTGTATATATATGAAAGCGTGTATTTGTTAGTGCTATAAAAATATTTTATATTGTGTTGATTTATCAGTTGAGTGGTTATGAATTCTGGTCGATGTAGGGGGAACAACTATATCGATAGGGATTTCCAAACACTTAAACTAGAAAAATCAAAATAGTATCGTTTTAAATGGGTAAATGTAATAATTTTACCTAAATTTTACTTTATATATAAATGAACAATTTTCAAAAATAAAATATAGTTATATATAATGTGGTTGTTGTTAGGAGTTAATAATCTTTAAACATTATCATATAGGGTTTAATTAGTCAAGATCATCCAATTTTTAGCATTAACTATTATCTGATTTATTGGTTGTTTTCCCTTTTCCATCATAATTCGGGTAGATATAATTTGAAGGAACATTGAAACGAACACCTTGTGAACTGAGTTTCACATTTTGATTATAAGGCGTTCGATGATAATGTTAGGTTAAAAGAATTGAATTTTAATAAAAAGGTGCTTATTAAAAATAAAGGAAACATATTTTAAAAATGAATATATGAGGAAAGATTTTATATACGGTGATTTATAAATCAAAATTGTAAAATATATTTTGAAAATAAGCTAGATTTCAAAGAATCTAAATCCCGGTGACATTGATAAAGTTCTAAATGATTTTTGGAAAAATAGTTATAACTTTACTTAAAAATACTTTAAGGTATAAATATTTTGAAAAAGAATTTAAAAGATTTTTCTTAGATAGTTTGGGAAATGAGTCTCGATCTGTTTGTGATGATCTGAATAACCTTTTAAGCATCAATCGAATGTTTTCTTAGGGAGATGCGATAGCGCACTCGGTAAATTATTCTCTTTGTCATTGTACGATCGAAACAATTTCAAATCCAAATGAATCCAAAGCAAGTGGATGATAAATATTTCGCTATAACAATTAAGCTAAAACGTATGTGTATATAGTATTGTTTCAAAAAAAAAGGATTTGTAAAGAAAGAAGTATTTTTATAATTAATTAGTTCGAGTGACTCAAAAGTGACTAAAAATGGGCAGGAAATGTGTTCAGATGGTAAACATATTTCTTAGTATTACCCTTCTTGGTAAAGGGATTTATGATATTATTCGATAATACCCAGCTCCTTGATATCATTTTGGAGTTACTTGGGATATATATATATATAATATATATATATATATATATATATATATATATATATATATATTCTAAGGGTTAAAAATAAAATATCATTTCAAAAAGATTTTTAAAATAAAAACTGGGTATTTGGCTTCTAAGTTCCAATATAATAAGGAATTTTCATTAAAGAATGGGTAAATCAATGAAGTTTTGAAACTAAATTAACTTAATAAGGAGATTTAATAAACTATGTTTTATTAAACCTTGTCTTTTGATTTTAAATTCTAGAAGTGAAAAATTATTTGATGTTATTGGGCCGGCTAATAAACGTCTTTACTGTAAAGGTGTCTAAAAAAAGTAGACTCTAGGACGGAGTTTGGGTACTAGAATCATACACTTCTTAGCTACTTACCAGACCGATTGGGTGAAGATCTACATCTTAATAGTTAAAAATTAAATAGAATTAAATGTTTTGTATTTATACTCTTAAGATGTAGGAGAGTATTGTGCAAATAATAAATTAAAATTATTTATGAAAAGGATTTTATAAATCAAGTTGTATCATTTAAAATTGTTTGAACTTAAATTTGGATTGTTATGAAATGTTTTCATAAATATTTTGGGGAGGATAGAAAGTAGTTGGATAGTAAGAACCTGTATTTAAGTACGTAAGCGGTACGTGGATCTTTTTCACTTTTTGACATAATTCTTGATCCAAGATTCGACTACATGACTTAAGGTGTTTCACACACCATCCCAAAGAAAGATTTATCACTCAATTATTGATAGCGAACATGTAGTGAGGATTCTTAATATGTAACCAAAATTTATATCCTAATATATGGCTATGTAAGGAGAATGGGGGTTTCTAATTAAGAAGTTCTATCGAAGTCCGCACTAGGAAGTCGGATGAGCGATACTAGTTCGAAAGTAAAGCTATGTGAGTGAGCAATCAAATCAGATTTTTGGTGTAATAATAATCTATGTACATCATACAGACTAGTGTATAGTATTCTCGGTTTTTTTTTGTTTTAGGTTTAGGGTTGTGGTAAATTTTGAGGTTGAAATTCTTTTAAGGGGAAAGAGTGTAACGACTTAGAATTTTACTACTTTGATTTGCGAATGTTTAATTAATTTTAAATATTCAAATAATTAATTTTATAATTAAAATAAAGTCCTTTTTAAATAATAAATAATATGGAGAAACATTTTTTAAATTCTTTTACAAAAATAATTACTTTGAACAAAAATGGAAAATGTGACCGAAATTCGTTTTTCGAATTTTCGACTTTTCGCCGGCTAAAGGTTGTCGAAACGACGCACACTCTATTGTATAATATAATACATATATTCATAAATAAGTTAGGATATATATATATATATCTGTGTGTGTGTGTGTGTGTCTATATATATATATATATATATAGACACACATATGTATTTATACTAAAGTATATAAGATTTAAAATATGAATTTAGTAAAAAGAATGTGTCACATCATAGGCAAACATAAGTACATTTAGTACTAGAAACATATTTGAACATGTTGAGGCTTGGAAAAGGAGAGGGGACATGAGTGTGGGCTGAGCTGCATGTAGGTGAGGTGGCATGGTGATGTGGCAAGAGAAGGTGGAGGGTAAAGGACCACGGGTGTTTAGGTAATTTACTCTGTTCTTGTTTTTAAATACCCCTTTCATTTCTTCAATTTTTCCTTCTCTTACTTCTGCTATATCTTTCTTATATCTGACCCAAATGGAGATTTTGTTTTTTTCAAATAGTATAAAATTTCACTGGCTACAACTTTCATGTGTATCACTTCATCAAATTTTGTGCTTAACCATGTCTAAATCTCATTTCTTTGAAGACATCTTCAAATCTAGATTTTCAAGTATGAAAATACCTCTTCTTATTATGACCATATCTCCCTCCAAAATGATACAAATTGAGTAATTATTATTTTTGAATTGAAGTGAAAAGAATTTATAAGAACTTTTCTTTTGTCAATTTTCCAAATTTCCTGAGTTACTAGTCCAGAAACCAGTTACAAGAAGACCAATTTTTCGATTGGATTTTTAATGAAGTCAATGATAATACGAACTCCCTCCACCTTTCAAGGCTGAGATCCACCACCTTTGGAGCATGTGCACCATGCTTTAGCCGAATCTTAAAGTAACATAAGGCTCGGTTTAAAAGTCATGGAAGTTCGAATCGTTTTGGTAGCTTTTAGGTGAGTATAACTCACGAATTCATTTAAAAGTTGTAACTTTAAATATGTAGCTTACTTTGATAATAAATATTGTTATTTGGTTGTTAAGTATATTAGATGTTTGGTTTAGACAATGTTAATTTTGACGTATGTGATTGGAAGTTAGACCTGAAATGAATCTAATGTTGAAGTTGGTTTGAAAGCTATGATTTAGTTTTATAGTTGTTGCTTATGTATGTTGTCATGACATGTGTTTGGATGTATGAGCTTATGTGCATGATGTATGTGCTAAGAAAGTTAGCATTTTGACTTGTTAAAATGACATCGAGATCCTTTGGTTTAAACTTTTTTTCTAACTTTACTTTTAGAAATGTTTTATATAAGTTTTAAAAATCTTACCTTTGCTTTCTAAAACTTTATTCAAAGTTTATAAAGTAGTTTAAATATAAAAGAAAGCGTTTGGAAAGTGATTTAGAGTATAAAATGAATCTTTGAAATTTTAGGTCATGTAGCGATAGTCGTTATAAATGAAGTTCGTAAAAAAAGAACTCTTTTTTAATTTAAAATGTTTTAACTTCAGTATTTTTTCCAAAAGTGTTTTCGAACATAGTTTAAATATTTGAAAGCAATTATAATTTAACTAAGTAATTGTTTACTTATTTATTTAATGATTATTTAATCAATAAATTAAGTATGGTAATTAGTACTTAAGCATTAATTAAGTTAGGGTAATTAATACTTAATTATTTTCAAGTAAGTTAATTATTAATTGCTAATTAATAAAGCACAATTATTATTTAATTAATGATTTAGAGATTAATCGTTATTTATTTAAGATTAATTAAATTATTTATTTGAGAAGCGTTTAATTTTTAATTAATTGCTAATCAAGTTAAATTTAAGTTAAATGTAATTAAACTTAATTATATTTAATTATTTTAAATAAAGATTTAATTAATTTATTTAAGTTCTAATTAAGGAATTTTTATTTAATTAATTAATAATTAAGGGTTTAAATTATAATTTAATTATTAGTTAAAGATTAATTGTGGTTTATTATTTAATTATTTATTTAATAGTTAATTATTATTTAATTATTAATTAAAGGTTTAATTATTATTAAGTGAAGAGTTTAATTATTGTTTAACTTTTATATAAAAATTTTAAAGTTTTAAACTAATTAAATTCTAAAGATCGGTTTTGTTTTAAAGTAACTTTCTTTTAAAAGAATATTTCCAATCCAATGGATTTCTTTATCGATTATCCTTTAGTTATCACAATTGAATATGAAATCTAATAACATCTATTTATCAGAATAAAATACCGCTCTATTAATTAAGTTATATTGGACATTTGTTTGGTAGTATAAATCACAGTTATACCATAATTTACCAAGTAGATTATGTTAAAATCTATTTAAGCGGAATAAGAACCCATTTTGCTATTATATTAATTTGGACATGTGTTCAGTTAAATCTCCATCCGCTATTATATTAACTTGGACATCTTACCTATATGTTGATTTGTTTGTTGTTGGCTGATTCCCTTATATATCTGCTTGTTATGTAAATACCCATGCTATAATTTGAAAAGTAAACTTAATTAAAAGAGAACCATTGCAATCACTAAACTTCTTTCTTATTCTTAAGGTCAATCATACTTTTAATAATGGTTTCAAATTAAGTAACGATTTTAGTCAAGATGTTTTAAATGATCGTTTTATTTATCAAAAGGAGTTTATTAAATGATTTTATTAAAGGAGTTTTATTTTAAGTAAGGAATATTTATAAGAAAGTTTTATAAATGATTTGGGATATTTATAAATGAAGTTTATAAATAATTTTGGAGATTTATAAAGAGATATATAAATGGATTTGATATTTACAAAAGAGTTTTGTAAATTTAACTTGGTGATTAATAAAAATTTTGTAAATGAGTTTGGAATTTAAGTAAAGGATCTTCTTAAAAAAAGAGATTTATTAAGAGGATTTATAAAACGAAATTTACGAAAGGATTGAGATTGGTTTTTTTTAAATGGCTTTCTTAATTCTGGTGGTATGGACATTCGTTCCACACCTGACACCGAAGGAATATTGTTTGACGTTATCTTTATCTTTAATTTAAATAACACTTTATTTTGATCCGTTGATGTGATTTGGAATGAGAAATCTTTCACAAATGCTTTGTGAATATTCTTATCTCAGTGAGATAAGTATATGAATGTTTTCGATAAATACTTTTGAAAAGAGTATAAATAAATGAAAGATTTATTTTGAGGCTTAGTAGTTGCTATGGGTAATTAAATCTCTAAATTTGTTGTTGTTTGTTTGCATGATAGTTAAATAACCGACTATCAAATCTGGACTAAAATATAACTCCATAAATATCTAGGAGAAACACGTGAGTTATATGACATAGTCATATTTGATAATATTGTATTATGGGTATAAATCTCATTTTGTTCTCCTAGGACAAAAAATACAGATATCCGTCCACTTAAACAGTTAGGGGGTGATCCCTGCTCCTATATATTGTCTGATTATTTCCAAAAGAAACGGGGTTGAGTTTACCAGAATTATCGAAAGTTGTATCAGAGAGACCGAGATCCAATAAGTACAAATTATCCGAAAACCACTTCAATCCAACTCAAGTGTTTCGAATTGAAGATATCCTGAAGATGATTGAAGACGAAGCTTTCGAAGTGCAAAGGCTACTTACTACTAGCCCAGGGGTGATTCCAAAATGGATGTAGTAGAGGTAGTGCCTTCGGATTCGTTCAGACCAAGAACAAACTTCTATGGATGAATGCTGGCACTACATTATTGCCTAGAGGGAAGTGTTAGCATTCCAAGATAATTTGCTATATAAAAGGTAATCGTAGCTTCAAGACTCATCAACCCACGAATGACTAAAATCAGAGGATATGTTTCAAGGCTATGTGGTTCGCTACTATTAGATCAAATCTAGATCGATATTATAGATTATATATGCTCAGAGCCCATTTAGATTGTTTATCCCAACCAAGGCGATGACATATTTGGCACTATTCAGTAAGGGGCATGGCCGGTCTTGACCCATAAGCAGTCTATATGAGGCTTTCGGTGTGTTTTATCTAGAGATGCACTGTGATAGGTGGTACCTTAATGCCTTGTCATAGTATGAAATCCAATCTCTAATACGAGTCATTACGATTTTGGCTGTGCCCAACTATGTTGGAATGTGAGATGCAAGCATTTCATCTATTTTATATATTTACATTGAACCCTTAGACATTAATATAATATCACTGGATTTTATATAGAAGTGTTTTGGTCGTCGTCAGGTAAAAACTCGGCCATGTTTATGTGTTGCATGGTCTTACGATATACCTTTGATTTTAAAAGATTTTACAAGTTATAATAAATTATTTCCTTGTGATTTTAGTTTCTCACGCTGGTTTTACCAGACTGATCCAGGTGTTATTTTACTTATAATGCTCAGGTCAACCCGAGCATATTTTATAGATTTAGCTAGATCCTTTGGAGATTTCATGTGACGAGCTTGATTCTCCAAGACGTATTCACATACTTATATTCTTCGGCTATTTCATTTTGTTGTCTGTATTTATCAGAAATTGTAAGGATAGGCTGTTATAACTGTCCAGGCTGATAACAGGTTAATGTACTCTGATAATGTGTACAATAAAAATAATTTCTTTTTTGTAAAGACTTGTTCATATTCTATATTACATGTCAAGTTTTGTGAGATTCGGTTCTTTCTTTTTCTTTCACCCCTAATGACCTGTCTTTTAGACACTTAAATGATGGGCACATGAATACTAAGAATGTATTAAGTGTTGTCATTAGGTGTATGAAGGGCTTACCTCTACATTAATACTGTTATTAAATATAATTGCTTGTTTGAGTACATATACACTCATAAGCACATACACCGACTTGGTGTCCTCCCAAGTGAACGAGGATCGAGATGAGTGATAATTACTTTTTGGAATAAATACACACTCACACACATATACACTTACATACATATACACATGTATATACAATAATTTGTGAATTAAATATTCATACATCTGTTCAGTTAAAACGTTCGGCAGATTCAATGCGGCAGAAGTGCAAAAAGTCATAGTGGAGATACAACGAGGATATAGCGGGATATGGCGGATGACTCTAAAATAACATATAAAACTTGTACTTAATGGTTTTACAAATATATAAATAGTAATTAAATGAAAAATTAACATTCAATTGAATTATAATTAATACATAAATAATTTTAAATAAAAACATGTGCGAAGGTACTATAAATAAACGTAAAACTATTATATAACAAAATTAAATGTAGTAGAATATTAGAGTATTTTCATTTTTGAAAATATATTAAAACTTCAATCAAATAAATTAATTTCATAATTTTTATAATGTATAAATGTTATTTTTCAATTCATATCTTTTAAAGAAGATATAGCAAAAATAGCGGAAATAACGGGATATAGCGGAAATAGCGGGGCTTAAAGCGGAAAGGTTATATTTAGGGCTATATGGAAAAATCATAGCGGTAAAAATCCGCTATGAGACATAATACGGTTATAACGGGGCATTAACTGCACATACATACATACATACATAATATGTATGTATGTATGTACATGTATGATTTCACCAGCGATGCTACATCTAATACCATCTGTGATGGCTTACATGCACAGATCACAACATTATGGCCTACATTTTGTAACATTGCCAATAAAGTGAAGAAAGTCATGATTAAAGAATTTATTACAAAATAAATTTATTATACGGCCACACTATATGAATAGTATGTGATTTTGTTCATAATATATTCAATTTGCATTTACAGAGGAAATAAAAGGGAATTTTTGAAGTCTAGTGAGACGACTGTCGGGGCCATAGCATCCAAAAATTAGCGTGAATGGACATGTGTTATGCATATGAGTGGCAAGAAGCTTCTATTGAAATCTCGACTTTGATTATGACAAGCTATATGAAATATTCTGCGAATACTAATCATCTTTGCAGGTGATTTGTTGCAGGTTCCTCTTCAGATGTTTAAAGCTGAGTATGGTGTGTCTAGAGTCTGTACTTTACTTAGAAATTTGTTAAAATATCTCCTGAAAAGATATATATATATATATATATATACATATATATATATATATGTATATGTATATATATATAGACACACACACATATGCACAAAGGTCTGAATTCAGACGTCTGAATTCATTCATTCGGAAGTTTGAATGCTGAAACCTGAATATTGTTTCACAATATTCAAAAGTCTGAATTAAAATTTTCAAACGTCTAAATTTGGTCAAAATTTTCCTAAAGCTTACTGTTTGAGTTTCAATCTAATTTAGAAGTCTGAATTTTTTTATTTATACGTCTGAATATCTCCAACTTGTATTTTCTTGAAAAGTCACTTCTCTTCACAGAGGAGAAACACTTTGAAAATCAATGGTTGCACCTGTTCTTTTTAGTATAACTCTTCATCTATAGTTGCAACTCTTTATATACTATATACAGATTATAGAATTCAACAAACAATTCATCGAATTTACTTTTAGCATTCTTGAATTCTCATCTATTCTCAAGCTTTCAAATTGCACTCAAATTACTTACATACTTTGATCATTAATCACTTTATCTTCCACAATTCTCAAAGCACATCACACTATATATCATAAAGGAGAAGATTATAGGAAGATTGTACTTAATTGACTTATCAATGTTATTTAAGAACACACTACAGTCAGATATATTTGTTAATTGTAAAGAAGTCTCATTCGGTCGCTCAGGCAGTTGGAGTCCTATTCGGTTGCTTAGGCGGTTAAAGTCATGTTCGGTTGCTCAGGCGGTATAAACTTGTTCCTCCGGGTTAAGTGAGGATTATGTTAGTGAAATTCCAGAAGGAGTCTGGGACTGGGTGTAGGACGGTGCTCCGAACCAGTATAAAAACCTCTGGTGTCACTTACTTTACTGCATTTACTGTTTATTTATTTATTCCGCGCAAGTAGTTTATCCATATTACTTGATCCTATAGCATAGCTTATTTTCATTTGGTATCAGAGCAAGGTTTCATCTGCCCGTAACATAGTTATTTGATTCTTTGCTAATATGGATAGCAACACTAGCACTAGCACTAGCACTATAAGCACAAAAACCAGTTTTATAGAAGGTCAATCCATTGCACGACCTCCATTTTTCAATGGTTTGAACTATAATTATTGGGCTACTTGTATGAGAATCTATATGCAATAAAATAGTTCTGAATCATGGAATATCACACAAAATGAATACAATCTTTGTAACGACCCAGAATTTTTATTTTGAATATTTAATTAATTTTAAATATTAATAAGTGAATTTATAAGTCAAATAAATTTTTATTTGAATTATTGGATTTAATTGGATTATTAGATCGATAATTTAATACGTTAAATTATGGAAATAATTGAAAATGGAGTTAAATATGATAGAAAATGATTTGTAAAATTTTATTTTATCATATGGGAGTTAGAATGATATTTTAGAACTTTTAAAATCGAATTAAAAGTTAATTTGTGAAAATTGAATATTTTAATATTTAATAATCGACTGTAAAATAGTCAATTTTTGAACAGTCTCAGAATTGAACGAAACCAGTTCCATTGGATCCGTAATAGTTAGTTATTACCGGATTTCAATTTTCGTGTCAATCGGAGTTATCGTTTGATCGTGGCAGCTCGAAACGCATCGAATCGTTTTTAATTTAAATTTGGCGAGTCAAAATAGCCATTTTTCAAAAAGTCTCGGATTTCGACGAAACCAGTTTCATCGGATCCGTAATGTGATATTATTGTAAGGTTTCAAATTTCAAGTCAATTGGATTTACGGTTTGTCCTGTACAAATTAAAACGCCTAGAAATCGACTTAAATCGGTTTAATTCAAATTGAGCGTTTTCAGCCATAACTCGCACATACTTCCGAACTAGCTTCCGAAACCTGTTCCATTGTGTCCGGAACGCGGGATAAACCCTAGGTACGCTGGTTACGGCGTCTAAATCGGAGTTCGGAATTCCCGAGATGAATAGTGTTTACGCTAGCTGTTTCTTATAAATAGACCACCCCTCTCTCTTCATTAATAAAAAAAAAAAATATCAACATTAAACCCTAGCCGCCACTTTATCATTCTAAGGCCAGAAATTGCCCAATTTAAACTCTCAATCTCTTCCGATCTACAAAGAATTAGGAGGAGTGATCAACTACAAACTTATAGAGCACATCAAGAGCTTTAATTCCATACGGAGATGATCGGAAATGGAGTCGCATAGGAGGAGCAATTGATGGCCGTTCGTGGGCTGTAGAGGGTCGTGCGCGCGCGTCATGGGCAGGCCGAGTTGGCCATGGTGGCAGGTGGAGGTAGCTTGCGTCGTGCTCTTCGTCGTGGCGTTGGTGTGATGAAGTATCGTCGTGTGGTTGTGGAGTAAAGTGAAACCCTAGTTGGTCCATGATGGGTTCAAGGTGCGGCCTTGCTTCCTGTAGAAAGAAGACGTGAGGGAGATGAAGAGCAGGGGCCGTTGGATCTAGATCTGATGGCTAGGATTGAGGAGAGGTTTAAATTATTAAAGTTGTTGTAATTTTAGTTATATAAATCGTGTACGAACTTGTAAAATTCATAACTTTTTCATACGAGGTCGAAAAAATGCAAACTCAGTTGCGTTGGAATCGTATGGACGAGCACTACGCGATGGAGTTGGTTTGGAGTCATTTGGAGTTAGTGAGAATTTCGGGTAAAATTAAACGCGCGTTTAATTTTATTCGAAATAAAAGCTAAAACGGAATTTAAAACCCAGGTGAGAATTTCTCACTCAATCGAATAGATTTCGATTTTTATTTTAAATAGTTAGATTTAAAATATTTGAATGCATGTTCGAATGATGACTGTAAATTATTGATTGTTAAAATAGACATTATGCGCCGTTAGTAAGCGGATGTTATTTAGTAAAAACATATACCGCGAATATTTCATAAACAGTGAAATTGGTATTATATATATAATATCAATATATATATATATATTGGCATATGTATATATTGCAGTTGATTGATTTCCCGTATTTTTTGCGGATGAGACCCTATTACGCCGTTATTAAGCGGATAATATTTAATAAGAACATGTACCGCGATAATTTCGTACTGGAGCGAAATTGGTATTGTGCTAATGTTTTTGGATGCAGGAAACAGGTTGGAGGGATCCAACTGGATTCCTCAACAGTATTTATTTTATTTCGGATATTTTGATATTCGTTGATTATCATATACGATATATGATGGATCGTTGTGGTCGTGATTGACTATTTGGTGTGTAGCATCATTGGACCCAGATTTTGGGATTTTAAAATGATTTTAAAAGTGATTTTGAAAATATACTATATTTTTGGAATTGATCCATTATAAATAAATAAACGTTATAATTTTTAAAGTTATAAAAATTATGGTTTTTGTGAAATATAGTTAAAAAGCTGATTTTTAGAAATACGATTAAAAGTCGATTTTTGAGAAATATGAACTAATGATTTTATAAAATAATTTAGATTGGATTTTTGAATATATGATAAAAGTTTAAATATAGGATTTATAAAATTTGATTTTTTTATAAATCGAAATGATGAAATTATAAAGGAATTTAAAGACGTTTTAGAATAATAATATAAACTGATTTATATTAAGAGATTTATAAATGGATATTTATAAATTGAATTATGGACATTATAAAACGAGTTTTTTTATAAGTGTTTGAATGTAGTGGAAATGAATTTCCTAAATGAATGAAATTTATAGAATTTTAAACTGTGAAGTTATAAATGAAATTTTATAAGCAGTAGGTTTATAAAATTTATAAAGTTATCGAAAGAATGAATTTTGGATAAATAAACAATCTTATAAGTTAAGATTAATAATTTGGGAAGTTAAATGAACGATTTTGTAAAATAATCGTTTTATAAGTAATTAACTTATAAGATGAACTTGTAGTTTATAATTGAGTTATAAACTGGAATAGGTTAATAAAGGAATTTATAAAAAGGAAGTTTTTATAAATAAATAGAAATGGAATTTATAAACGTTGCTTTATAAATTCACAAACGACTTATTTTGATAAGTTAATTGATATAACTTATAAATGGAGTTATATTCACGTTTTAGACAGTGAATAATCCTTTAAGTTAAAGTGAATAGAAATAATGGAATTTGTGAACATAGTATATTCACGTTTTTGAATAGTGAATAACATGTTAAAGAAAATGTTTTAGAATGTGATATTTTAAACAGAATTAAAACGATCTAACGATGTTTTAAAGGTGTTGAGATTCGAAACCATAGATTTCAACATTTATTGTTGAAATAGACGTTTTCGAGAAATAAAAGGAAATGGTGGACTATAACACTGTTGTTATAGTAAATGATTTCCGAAAGGAAATGTTTTGTATAGTATTGGGATTTATATATCTATTTTAATTTCGAATCCCTATACTAGTGATTTTGGGTTGTCGTAACGATGTTTTACGTAACATTCGTTTTGGCCCAAGTAAATATGTTTAAGTGAATGATTTCCTTAAATAATGAATTTTATACTTAATTCGATTTAAGTATATTGAATATTTTCTAAGTGTTGAAAATAAAAGAGCTTTGTGAATTACTTATGAATAAATAAGTATGGAAATGTTTTCCAATATGAAGTGAATAGTTAGAATTTATCTTTTTGAAGATAAATTGAAAATGAATAATTGAAATTGTATATGCATGATATTTTGAAATATAAATTCATTATGGAATTTATATGTGAAAGTGAAACTTGTTAAAAATAAATATTGATTTATTTTTGAAGTGTTGAAATAAGATATCTTGTAAAGATATTTTGGAAAATAAATAATTTGGAAAATTATTTGGAATCTGGTGATGTATGCATATCAATTGATAGTTCGATAGCCGACTATCAATATTTCCCTTTGAATGGGTATTTGATGTGATTTGATTGAATTTGAATGCACACTTATTTTTGAATAAGCGCTCACTATTCGGGTTAACGGGGAAAGGACCATGGGGTCGTATAACCCATTCCGAATATGTGATACGTCGTTATGAATTGCATTTGAAGATCGGTGTTGAAGACCGAGTATTTGTGAAAGCGATAGGATGACCTATCGATTGTCTCTGCACTGGGTAGCTCCTGGTATTGAGATCTCCTAAGTGATGGGAAATTCGATCGGGATTGTGAATACCCGTATTGCAAGGGCTTCGTAAGAAGTGCCTTCGGTTTTGTTCGAGCCCGGAACAAACTTGTATGGATTGTATGTCTGACATTACAAGTTGAGATATAAAGCCAATTTCTTTCAAATATATTTCTGTTGGTGGCGGAGAATTTATTCTTTTAGCTTAACACCCTTCTCTGAGACGTACGAGCTCAGAGGTTATATAGTTGAAGTTATCAGCGATATATTCCCAATTTGGTAATGTGACATGCTGAGTGATGCTGAAATGATCATTGTGTTGATTATTTGTGATAGGATCGTTTATTTGATCGTCTATCCTTGTGATCATTGTGTTGATCATTTGGTGACCCAAAGCAAGGCTTTTGTATAAAGTATGTTTTTGTGGACGTGAATTCGTCGAGCCTCACACCCCGTGAATGGTCAAAACAGGAAAGAAGCAGCAAGGTTATGAGGGGTAGCGCCCTTTAGGATGTGTCCATTTCCTTCTGGAAAAGGGTGGTATCATGGTATGGAGCCCAGATACTTACTCATGTTGAAAACACTTTATGATTGTGTGAATTGATTACGAGCGCTCGGTTGATAAAGGTCCCAAAGGACCGGGGGATGGCATATTCGGTCAGTTGTTGCTCAGTTAGGAGTAACCCGGCCTTGTGTTGGTAGAGATCCGGTTTGGTTCTCGGGGATGTCCATCCAGAGGCATTCTCATGTGGCAATGGGAAGTTCCTTGGCCTGACCATTTGTTGGAAATCCAATTCCCAATACGAAACTTGTACGGTATTAGTTGTAGAACCTGCTATTCACTTATGGTGGTCACCACTGTTTGGATAGTAGCTATAGTAGGCATACGATAATGGTCGTATGTTGGCTAAGATTTATATTCTACTTTCGAAATGATTTTCCTCTACACTATGCACTAATAATAATATCAAATATTATTTTAAATGCGTATCAAGCATCTTTGACTATCATAAGGAGAAATCTCCTCCGATTCTGCGTTTGCATGTGTGTGTGTGCGGGAGGCCTTATGGTAGTCTCATTTTTAAAAGCGTTGCGAATTGAATTTAAAAATATTCCTCTATTTTGATTTTAAAGTTAAGTAAACTGTTTTGAGTTCTCACACCAGTCACATGACTGACTTGGAGTTTATTGTTTTCCTTCCTAAACTCTGGGTGCCCACCAATTTCCACACGGGCAGTTAAGAGTTAGGTTTATCAGGATATTCTGGATATTCGGGAGTTGCTGGAGGCAAGCTGGATGGCATGGCGTATTACTAGTTTATATAGTATTTCTTTTTCCGCTGCACTATTTGTTGTTGTTGTTGTATACTCTGATGATATGATGAAATGAAATGTATAAAATGTAATAACTGATATAGTTCTTTATTTAAAGATTATTCATTTATTATTATATGTTGTTCCGCTGTGAATTGTGAGATTCTGTTGTTGTTCTGTTGTTTCCTTTCTGTTCCGTCCTATTTTCTTCTGTCTTTTTCTATTTTTCAAATTCTCTGTTTTCTTTCTCTGTTTTCTAAAAATTGTCTATCTTCTTTTCCCTCTATTTTTCTCTTTCTCTCTTCTTTCTTTTCTTTTCTTTTTTAAAACCCATAACATCTCGGTTTTTCGGCCTTTGATTTCTCGGCAGTCGATAAAGTGAGTGTCGATGTCGGATCTTCGAAGAACGAAAATCAGTGTTTGTTACATTTGGTATCAGAGCTCTGATGGTTAAGCGAAAACCATGGTTCTGTTGGGTATTATTCATTAGAGATAGAGTCAGCAGTACTCTAGAATGAGTTTGAGTGTAATAATAGCTATGAGAGCGTATTTGTTAGTGAATATAAAATTGTTTTATATTGTGATGATGGGTTTATTGAGTGGTATATGAACTTTCGTCAGCATGGTCCGCAAGACTATGCCGAAGGGGTTTCTAAACACTTGAATAGAACAATTCGACACAGTATTGATTTTAAATTGGGTAAATGGAATAATTTTGCCTTGATTATATTTTTATATGTAAAAGAATAATTTTTCAGAATTATTAAAGGTATATAAGTTGATTGTTAGGTTGTTTGAATAATCTAAATAAAAGAATAATTGTATAAGCAAATGAATTATAAGAATTGAAATTATAATTAATGTAATTACAATTGTAAAATAAACTTATATATATAAGAAGTGAAACTATATGAATATAACTTAAGATATGTTGAATGAAGTTGATTTTGGTATCAAACTAAATTAATAAGGTTAGTGATAGATGTGAACTTAAGATTATATAAATGAAATTCAACTTTGTAATTGAATTGAATGAATGGCTTGAATGTTTAATCAATTGAATGTAATTTAAGTTGATAAGAAATAATTAATGAAAGTGTTAATTCATTGAAATCTAATGCTATTGGAAGTTGTATAATTGAATGAAAATCAGTTTAATTAAACCAATTGAAAGTGATGGTGTTAAATCAAATTGAATGAATATAACCAAAGGAATTATAAGAATTAAATTATAATTAAAGTGTTTACAATTGTGAAATAAACTTATATATATAAAAAGTGAAATTATATGAATATGATTTGTAAATAATCAAGTGGATTAAATGAATGTGAACTTGAGTATATGAATGAAATTCAACTTTGTAATTGAATTGAATGAATGGATTGAATAATAATCAATTGAATGTAAATTAAGTTGATATGAAATAATGATTATAAGTGTAATTCATTAAAATCTAATGTTATTAGAAAGTTGAATAGTTGAATAAAAATCAATTTATTAAACCAATTGAAAGTGATGGTGTTAAACCAAATAGAATGAATATAAGCAAAGTAATTTGGTTGTAATTAATAAACATTGATTTTTATATGATTGTAGTTGATTGTATATAATTCATTAAGTATTAATGAAATTGAAAGCTAATGTAATTGAATTCAAATTAGAAGTAAATAAATTTGAATAGAATTGAACGTGAATTGGATTTAATTAGTGAATGCAAACTAATTAAAATTGAGAATGAATGTTGATAAAATCCAATGTAAACAAATCAAATGTGATTTAAATTGAAAACCATTTCATTAAATATTAATGAGAATATAAATGAATATTTATTGGTTATGGATTATAGTTGGTTGATGGTTGATGTTTGCATTTGTTGTTTAGTTGCATTTCTATGTGACATATGTAGTAGTTATGTTGATATATGTTGTATATCGATACTATGCTTTATATACATGATTCTCATGTTGTTTGTTGAGTGTTTAGTAGGTGCGGATCGCGTTTGCTTCGCATTTGGAGCTCGCTTTAGCGCTATATTAGCCGTATATGCTCGCTAATAAAATATAAGGTACATATCTCGGATTAAATATCGCACTTTTATACTTTTTTCCCTTCGGGATGCCTCATTACTTGATGAGATGTATATTTGTGATATATATACTGTCATTTTTTTTTCGGATCGAGCCGCGCAAAGGAGACTATGGCGAATTTTTCCGGAAATTTAAGGCGTTAGAAAAATTTGAGAAAAATAGGAAAATTTTGGAAACTTAAGCTTTGGTTTGGAATTGAAAGTTAAATGATATAGTTTGTTTTTGAAAAGATAACTAAGTATGATTTGAAAACTTAGTAAAGATTTGTAAAGAATTTAATTATGAATTTTGGAAAGTTAATAAATTCTGTAACCTTTCTTACTTGTAATTTCGAGGACGAAATTCTTTTAAGGGGGAAAGATTGTAACGACCCAGAATTTTTATTTTGAATATTTAATTAATTTTAAATATTAATAAGTGAATTTATAAGTCAAATAAATTTTTATTTGAATTATTGGATTTAATTGGATTATTAGATCGATAATTTAATACGTTAAATTATGGAAATAATTGAAAATGGAGTTAAATATGATAGAAAATGATTTGTAAAATTTTATTTTATCATATGGGAGTTAGAATGATATTTTAGAACTTTTAAAATCGAATTAAAAGTTAATTTGTGAAAATTGAATATTTTAATATTTAATAATCGACTGTAAAATAGTCAATTTTTGAACAGTCTCAGAATTGAACGAAACCAGTTCCATTGGATCCGTAATAGTTAGTTATTACCGGATTTCAATTTTCGTGTCAATCGGAGTTATCGTTTGATCGTGGCAGCTCGAAACGCATCGAATCGTTTTTAATTTAAATTTGGCGAGTCAAAATAGCCATTTTTCAAAAAGTCTCGGATTTCGACGAAACCAGTTTCATCGGATCCGTAATGTGATATTATTGTAAGGTTTCAAATTTCAAGTCAATTGGATTTACGGTTTGTCCTGTACAAATTAAAACGCCTAGAAATCGACTTAAATCGGTTTAATTCAAATTGAGCGTTTTCAGCCATAACTCGCACATACTTCCGAATTAGCTTCCGAAACCTGTTCCATTGTGTCCGGAACGCGGGATAAACCCTAGGTACGCTGGTTACGGCGTCTAAATCGGAGTTCGGAATTCCCGGGATGAATAGTGTTTACGCTAGCTGTTTCTTATAAATAGACCACCCCTCTCTCTTCATTAATAAAAAAAAAAAATATCAACATTAAACCCTAGCCGCCACTTTATCATTCTAAGGCCAGAAATTGCCCAATTTAAACTCTCAATCTCTTCCAATCTACAAAGAATTAGGAGGAGTGATCAACTACAAACTTATAGAGCACATCAAGAGCTTTAATTCCATACGGAGATGATCGGAAATGGAGTCGCATAGGAGGAGCAATTGATGGTCGTTCGTGGGCTGTAGAGGGTCGTGCGCGCGCGTCATGGGCAGGCCGAGTTGGCCATGGTGGCAGGTGGAGGTAGCTTGCGTCGTGCTCTTCGTCGTGGCGTTGGTGTGATGAAGTATCGTCGTGTGGTTGTGGAGTAAAGTGAAACCCTAGTTGGTCCATGATGGGTTCAAGGTGCGGCCTTGCTTCCTGTAGAAAGAAGACGTGAGGGAGATGAAGAGCAGGGGCCGTTGGATCTAGATCTGATGGCTAGGATTGAGGAGAGGTTTAAATTATTAAAGTTGTTGTAATTTTAGTTATATAAATCGTGTACGAACTTGTAAAATTCATAACTTTTTCACACGAGGTCGAAAAAATACAAACTCAGTTGCGTTGGAATCGTATGGACGAGCACTACGCGATGGAGTTGGTTTGGAGTCATTTGGAGTTAGTGAGAATTTCGGGTAAAATTAAACGCGCGTTTAATTTTATTCGAAATAAAAGCTAAAACGGAATTTAAAACCCAGGTGAGAATTTCTCACTCAATCGAATAGATTTCGATTTTTATTTTAAATAGTTAGATTTAAAATATTTGAATGCATGTTCGAATGATGACTGTAAATTATTGATTGTTAAAATAGACATTATGCGCCGTTAGTAAGCGGATGTTATTTAGTAAAAACATATACCGCGAATATTTCATAAACAGTGAAATTGGTATTATATATATAATATCAATATATATATATTGGCATATGTATATATTGCAGTTGATTGATTTCCCGTATTTTTTGCGGATGAGACCCTATTACGCCGTTATTAAGCGGATAATATTTAATAAGAACATGTACCGCGATAATTTCGTACTGGAGCGAAATTGGTATTGTGCTAATGTTTTTGGATGCAGGAAACAGGTTGGAGGGATCCAACTGGATTCCTCAACAGTATTTATTTTATTTCGGATATTTTGATATTCGTTGATTATCATATACGATATATGATGGATCGTTGTGGTCGTGATTGACTATTTGGTGTGTAGCATCATTGGACCCAGATTTTGGGATTTTAAAATGATTTTAAAAGTGATTTTGAAAATATACTATATTTTTGGAATTGATCCATTATAAATAAATAAATGTTATAATTTTTAAAGTTATAAAAATTATGGTTTTTGTGAAATATAGTTAAAAAGCTGATTTTTAGAAATACGATTAAAAGTCGATTTTTGAGAAATATGAACTAATGATTTTATAAAATAATTTAGATTGGATTTTTGAATATATGATAAAAGTTTAAATATAGGATTTATAAAATTTGATTTTTTTATAAATCGAAATGATGAAATTATAAAGGAATTTAAAGACGTTTTAGAATAATAATATAAACTGATTTATATTAAGAGATTTATAAATGAATATTTATAAATTGAATTATGGACATTATAAAACGAGTTTTTTTATAAGTGTTTGAATGTAGTGGAAATGAATTTCCTAAATGAATGAAATTTATAGAATTTTAAACTGTGAAGTTATAAATGAAATTTTATAAGCAGTAGGTTTATAAAATTTATAAAGTTATCGAACGAATGAATTTTGGATAAATAAACAATCTTATAAGTTAAGATTAATAATTTGGGAAGTTAAATGAACGATTTTGTAAAATAATCGTTTTATAAGTAATTAACTTATAAGATGAACTTGTAGTTTATAATTGAGTTATAAACTGGAATAGGTTAATAAATGAATTTATAAAAAGGAAGTTTTTATAAATAAATAGAAATGGAATTTATAAACGTTGCTTTATAAATTCACAAACGACTTATTTTGATAAGTTAATTGTTATAACTTATAAATGGAGTTATATTCACGTTTTAGACAGTGAATAATCCTTTAAGTTAAAGTGAATAGAAATAATGGAATTTGTGAACATAGTATATTCACGTTTTTGAATAGTGAATAACATGTTAAAGAAAATGTTTTAGAATGTGATATTTTAAACAGAATTAAAACGATCTAACGATGTTTTAAAGGTGTTGAGATTCGAAACCATAGATTTCAACATTTATTGTTGAAATAGACGTTTTCGAGAAATAAAAGGAAATGGTGGACTATAACACTGTTGTTATAGTAAATGATTTCCGAAAGGAAATGTTTTGTATAGTATTGGGATTTATATATCTATTTTAATTTCGAATCCCTATACTAGTGATTTTGGGTTGTCGTAACGATGTTTTACGTAACATTCGTTTTGGCCCAAGTAAATATGTTTAAGTGAATGATTTCCTTAAATAATGAATTTTATACTTAATTCGATTTAAGTATATTGAATATTTTCTAAGTGTTGAAAATAAAAGAGCTTTGTGAATTACTTATGAATAAATAAGTATGGAAATGTTTTCCAATATGAAGTGAATAATTAGAATTTATCTTTTTGAAGATAAATTGAAAATGAATAATTGAAATTGTATATGCATGATATTTTGAAATATAAATTCATTATGGAATTTATATGTGAAAGTGAAACTTGTTAAAAATAAATATTGATTTATTTTTGAAGTGTTGAAATAAGATATCTTGTAAAGATATTTTGGAAAATAAATAATTTGGAAAATTATTTGGAATCTGGTGATGTATGCATATCAATTGATAGTTCGATAGCCGACTATCAATATTTCCCTTTGAATGAGTATTTGATGTGATTTGATTGAATTTGAATGCACACTTATTTTTGAATAAGCGCTCACTATTCGGGTTAACCGGGAAAGGACCATGGGGTCGTATAACCCATTCCGAATATGTGATACGTCGTTATGAATTGCATTTGAAGATCGGTGTTGAAGACCGAGTATTTGTGAAAGCGATAGGATGACCTATCGATTGTCTCTGCACTGGGTAGCTCCTGGTATTGAGATCTCCTAAGTGATGGGAAATTCGATCGGGATTGTGAATACCCGTATTGCAAGGGCTTCGTAAGAAGTGCCTTCGGTTTTGTTCGAGCCCGGAACAAACTTGTATGGATTGTATGTCTGACATTACAAGTTGAGATATAAAGCCAATTTCTTTCAAATATATTTCTGTTGGTGGCGGAGAATTTATTCTTTTAGCTTAACACCCTTCTCTGAGACGTACGAGCTCAGAGGTTATATAGTTGAAGTTATCAGCGATATATTCCCAATTTGGTAATGTGACATGCTGAGTGATGCTGAAATGATCATTGTGTTGATTATTTGTGATAGGATCGTTTATTTGATCGTCTATCCTTGTGATCATTGTGTTGATCATTTGTTGACCCAAAGCAAGGCTTTTGTATAAAGTATGTTTTTGTGGACGTGAATTCGTCGAGCCTCACACCCCATGAATGGTCAAAACAGGAAAGAAGCAGCAAGGTTATGAGGGGTAGCGCCCTTTAGGATGTGTCCATTTCCTTCTGGAAAAGGGTGGTATCATGGTATGGAGCCCAGATACTTACTCATGTTGAAAACACTTTATGATTGTGTGAATTGATTACGAGCGCTCGGTTGATAAAGGTCCCAAAGGACCGGGGGATGGCATATTCGGTCAGTTGTTGCTCAGTTAGGAGTAACCCGGCCTTGTGTTGGTAGAGATCCGGTTTGGTTCTCGGGGATGTCCATCCAGAGGCATTCTCATGTGGCAATGGGAAGTTCCTTGGCCTGACCATTTGTTGGAAATCCAATTCCCAATACGAAACTTGTACGGTATTAGTTGTAGAACCTGCTATTCACTTATGGTGGTCACCACTGTTTGGATAGTAGCTATAGTAGGCATACGATAATGGTCGTATGTTGGCTAAGATTTATATTCTACTTTCGAAATGATTTTCCTCTACACTATGCACTAATAATAATATCAAATATTATTTTAAATGCGTATCAAGCATCTTTGACTATCATAAGGAGAAATCTCCTCCGATTCTGCGTTTGCATGTGTGTGTGTGCGGGAGGCCTTATGGTAGTCTCATTTTTAAAAGCATTGCGAATTGAATTTAAAAATATTCCTCTATTTTGATTTTAAAGTTAAGTAAACTGTTTTGAGTTCTCACACCAGTCACATGACTGACTTGGAGTTTATTGTTTTCCTTCCTAAACTCTGGGTGCCCACCAATTTCCACACGGGCAGTTAAGAGTTAGGTTTATCAGGATATTCTGGATATTCGGGAGTTGCTGGAGGCAAGCTGGATGGCATGGCGTATTACTAGTTTATATAGTATTTCTTTTTCCGCTGCACTATTTGTTGTTGTTGTTGTATACTCTGATGATATGATGAAATGAAATGTATAAAATGTAATAACTGATATAGTTCTTTATTTAAAGATTATTCATTTATTATTATATGTTGTTCCGCTGCGAATTGTGAGATTCTGTTGTTGTTCTGTTGTTTCCTTTCTGTCCCGTCCTATTTTCTTCTGTCTTTTTCTATTTTTCAAATTCTCTGTTTTCTTTCTCTGTTTTCTAAAAATTGTCTATCTTCTTTTCCCTCTAATTTTCTCTTTCTCTCTTCTTTCTTTTCTTTTCTTTTTTAAAACCCATAACATCTCGGTTTTTCGGCCTTTGATTTCTCGGCAGTCGATAAAGTGAGTGTCGATGTCGGATCTTCGAAGAACGAAAATCAGTGTTTGTTACAATCTTCCTACAGGAGAATACTCCATATCGACAAGCACACAAAAATTAGATGCTTCTACCAATGCTAAAGCTATGAACATGTTATTTTGTGCACTCGATAGAAATGAATTTAATCTTATTAGCATGTGTCAAACTGCTTATGAAATATGGAGAACACTTAAAATCACTCATGAAGGAACTAACAAAGTCAAATAAAGAAAAATCTCCATGCTCAAAATTCAGTTTCAAAATTTTAAAATGAAGCAAGATGAATCTATCAATAATATGTACTCCAGATTTCAAGATATCTATCATGCACTATTAGGATTAGGAGAAAAATTCATTGATTTTGATATTGTATCGAAAATCCTAAACTCTTTAACAGATGAATGAGAAAGAAAAGTCTTAGCTACTGAAGAAGCTAATGACCTCTTTACCATAAAACCAGAAAAGTTAATAGGAAATCTAATGCCCTATGAGGTGAACTTGCAGGCAAAACGAGTACAATTTATATATATTTTGTGATTAGTTTGAGGTCAATGGTTTATGATCTTTAATTACAATTGCCATAGGGTCTCCAACAAAAGCTTCTAAGATTCATCATTTCAAATACCTCTGTTGTTTCAACATTCTTCTTCATTCATTTTTGTTCTTCCATTTTCTATAATTAATCTTTATATATATAATTCATACGCTTCCACTAAGTTCTTGTTTATCTCCGTAAAAGTATCCATAATAAATTTGAAAGTATTGAAAAACTCAAAGAAATGTTAGTAGTAATATTTATACAACTGTTCATCAAAACCAATACTTAGGGTATTAACAGATACGGGTGAATAATCTTTCTTTATTTGTTGAGCTTTCGTCAACATAAGGAGAAATTAGGACAAGGAACAAAAGGTTAGGAGTTGTATATGATACAACCGATAAGGAGTTATCCATCGTATATGGGTCTATGATATGTTAATTTTTCCTCAAGGTTAGAATCCTAAGGCATACCAGTCTTAACACCCACTAGAGAAGTCAAAAGAATAATCTATCACATTTTACGGTTTTGAGAAACAAAAAATCTAGCGGGAGCCTTATTAGAAAAATGAAATGGTAACATTCAACCTTCTAATATTGTAAGATTATCTATTATGTATATGTTAAACTAATCTACATCGATAATTTTTTGCACTAAATATAATTGATAAAATATTTATAAATAAGATATACAAATGAATGAATTAATATAAAAATATAAAATATATTTACCCATAACTTTTTGCATGTACACCATGTAGGTTCTAATTATACAATTATACAATACGTTCTTACTTGGTCAATTACGTGTTTATTTGCTTCCTCAGTACGTTCTTAAGTGGTCAATTATGTGTTTATTTGCCTGAGACTATAACACCCCGTAAAATTAACAAGAAAGTAATTAAGAAAAATAAATAAATAATAATGCTAAAAATTGAAATTTTGTAAACATTAAAATTTGGCCATAAAACTAGCATTGTTTTGTTCGCGACGATCTTCTGAGCAAGTTTCACGTATAAAACTTTGCGATCGGATTTCAAATGAGAAGTTATTGACGTTTGAAGATTTTTTATCAAAAATAATTCGAAACAAATTAAGTAAATAAATATTGATAAAATTAACAAAAAATTAAAATTTTAAATATAAACTTAACCTTTAACTAGGCATTAAAAATAATGCTTAAGGGGACCACCATACAACCTCCCATTGGGACAGGTTGACCGCTGGTTGACGACCGCCCATGGGGAGTGGTCAACTGACTATTGTTGTGACAGCTGGGGTTTTCCCTGGCTTGCCCTGATCCTAAACTATTAAAATATTCTTGATCCGATGGTTCTGGCACCACCATGCAACTATAAATAAGAGCCTAACCCTCTCATTCTTTCTATACAAATCTAAAGCCAGGAATGGCACTCTACCAATTCTTTTCAACTCAAAATCATATACATATATATGAGAAAATTGATCGATTCTCTATTAGTAGAGGAGCACTCATTATATACATATACATGTATGTGTATGTGTGTATATATATGTGTATTTATATCTTCAAGGATTAAGAAAAGATTCGAAAGAAGCAAGCTAAAGGGAAAGGTAATAAATTATACATATATGTATACATATGTATGTATGTACATATCTTCCCTAATCTACTAATATATACACGTAAATTGGTTAAATGTTATACAATAAATAGAGGGTAAATTGGAGAAAGAGATAAGGCTATCGCACAAAGCAAATCCAAGGAGATCATTGCGAATTATCTATGAGTGGATATCTTGAATTTTCCGTAATAGCATATTGTGTAGTTTGATTTTTGCATTTGTATTGTGCGTTGGGAGATTTTGAATGCGAAACAACCAAAAATCCTAAAATCTACTCATAATATGTAAATATTGAATTATTTAAAATCCTAGTTGTTTTATTTTAATTGGGTAGAATTGGATTCATTGATATTTACAAAACAAATATTTCATATTTTATTTGATTCTTTTTTTTAATTTGTAATTGTAATGACAAAGAGTTTCAAAAAGAGGTAATAGAAAGAGGTGTACAAAGTAGGGAGAAAGAGATTTTTTTCCTCTTATCCACTGTTTGCATCATCTATTTCGACAATTAAAATATGCATGATTTCTTTGTCATTTCAATGTTGTTCGTTTAAAACTTGAATGAAATCTAAATGATCTGTATTGTAAATCTGCTTCTTTGAAAAGGACACTAAATTCTACTATAGTAACATAAAACAAATTGTATTTTTTTAGTTTCATTTTGAATATGTATACAATTCTTTTTTTTATGCAGATAATTTGTTTATAATATTGGCATTTATACGATTATTGTATTAAATTGGGACATGTATAGAAATTGTTAAAATAATATATCTCGAATAAGGAACTAAAAAATTATCTAAAAACACATAAAGCTAGTTAAGCATAATTTAATATTATGCATAAATATAATAATGACATATTCCATTAAAATTCGAAACTTACAATTATAATTGTAAACCTGTAACCTATATAATAATTAAGACATCAAACAAAGAAGCTGACAAATAAATGGCAATTAAAAATTAACAATAAATCTAACAAAATGAGTTGGGGACAACTATGAAAGTTAATCCATAAATAAAGGTAATGAGTTTCCCTTGCAGGGCCTTTAATGGGTAGATACGGGTGAGGTGTATACGTATATACATTGTGTATGTGTGTTATACATATATGTTGGCATAGTTCTATAATATGTCAGAGAATGGAAATATGGCTAAGTTATCCAGATGCGAGGTCAGTAAAAAGCATACGGAAATTGGTCCAGCTAATCTGGCTACCAGCAATGTGACTTTTGTAACTGATGTAGGACAGTGCCAATAATAAGTACCCATGGTGGACGTCAGGTTAGTCACAATTTTGTAGGATAAGTCTGCCTAGCTGATTCGACTATAAATGCCTATAAATAGCCGAACTACTATAGGACATCATGGTTGGGTTACGGGTCACAAGGACGGATATCCCAAAATGGCCCTACTTTAGGGTTGAGGTATCAAGTGGCTTTGTTAGGGTCTGCCTCTTCCTATTTAAGAAGTATTAAATAGTCAGGATTATCTTTAGGTGCATATTAAATGTGTGAGATTATCTTTTACGTGCATTGGTGAAAATCTCTTAGGGAGTGCCCGCTTCAGAGTTGAGGTATTAACTGGCGGAGTGTTTGCCTCTTTCCTATCAAAGAAATATTAAGTGGCCTATAAGAGTTTTGTACAGTTTTGCTTATTTACCTTTTAAAGTGTACTAGGTGGCCAAGGTACTTCCTCCTGCATTTTTAGGATATGATTAAATGTGATATGGGTTGTTGAACCATATACTCCATGTTTGCATTGCATCTGCTTTTATAGTCATGAAGTAGGACTCGTGTGGCTACTAGCCCATAGTTTGAGTTGTACGTCGAGAAATATATTAAATATGTAAGGCATAATACTTGTATAATTACTTACTGTCCATATACCATTATTGTAAAACTTAAGGTTTTCATTCGTCAGACATTGTTGTTATGACTCCCTCCTCATTATACCCTTTAGGTTAGGTACAACGATGAGTTTGGAGAAGACGATGGAGGCTTGGCGGACGGTTATCTGTTATAGTTATCTATTTATGTTGTTATGATGTATAAAGACTTTGTATCAGATGGTTTTTATGCACTATTGTGACATTGTACTCCTATCATTTGGCTTTATGAGATGAATACTTTATTTTGTTATTATATTTTAATCCCTCCGTTATGATACTCTAAAAGCATAGATAAATAGCTTCGCATATTATTTTGTTAAATCCATTATACCAAAATTAATAACCAGTGTAACGATCCTGATTTTTTTATCAAATTTAAATTGGTAATTAAAATAAATTTTTGAATAGAATTGTGAATTAATTTGAATTTTTCAAATTTAATAAGGTATTTGGTTATTTTTGTATTGATTTTAAATTTAATTTGGGCTTTGGAATTCTAAAAATAAATACCTTATAAATAAAAAAACCGGATTTGAAAAATATATAATTTTATACTGATAGAAATTTGTTATCTAATATACATATGTGTTTATTTATATGTATATAGATTTATTATGAATTTCATTTTGAATTTAAAACTCTGAAATAAACACTTTAGAAAATAAATTGAATTTAATTTGTGAATTCATTTGTAAATATTTACAAATAAATTGGGTTTGGATTTATTTTTGAAATTATTTAAGAAATAATTTGAATATTGGAAATAAAAATTGGATTTAGAATTCTGTATTTTAAAGAAAAAATATATATATATATATATATATGTATGTATATATTAATTGAAAATTTAAACTTTGATTTGGAAATTCAATAATAAAAATTATAAAACAAATTGGATTTAAAAGCTTTATACTTTTAAATGCATTTATACATATATATGTATGTATGTATGTATGTATGTATATATGTGATTATTTAATAATGAATAATTAGAATTTAAAAAAAATTCATTTCTTTAAAAGTTATCTAAATATAAATTTGAAAATATAAACATATGTAAATATGAAATTGAATAAAAGAATTTATAAAAGGTTAAAACATGTTTTATGAATTTATAATAGAAAGGGTTTAAAATATAAATTAAATAAAAGTTTAAGATAAGGTCTTAAACATAAATGTCTTTGTTTAGAAAAGTGTAAGCAAGATATAATGTATGTAAATTAAGTAATTTATAACAAAGTAAGGATTTAAACAAAGCTTTAAATTAATTTTTAAACAAGGATAAGAACATAAAATGCCTATATGTTAACAAGTGTTAGATTTATATAATTTGAGATTAACAAGTGTTAACATATGATTACAACTAGCAACATCATCTCTTCTTTTGAAATTAAATTTTACAAATATGAATTAAAAAGAAAAAAAAACTTTCTCGGTTAAAAAAAACTTCTCGAATCTGAAACTAGGAAAGAAAAGTTAAAACAAAAGTAAAAAAACTCAAACCTGAAAAACAAACCAAAATCAAAATGTAATGTAACCTGAAGCTTCAAAACTCTTTCATCTTCATATTCAAACCCTCTCAAATCTAAAAGCTTTCAAGCCTGAAATTCAAACCCAGAAAGTAAGCTTGAGTTCGTTTCAAAATTCTGGAATAAACAGTAATCAAAGAAAAGAAGGAACTGAGACCAGAAAAGAAATCAAGATCAATAACTTCAAAATCTGAAGCAAATGGAAATGGATTCAATTCATAAACTAGAAAATTAAAGCATGCAACAGGCAATTAAACTCAAATTTAAAATCCCAAGCAATAAACATCAGGTTCGACCAAATTAAAAGATCAAAGCAAAAGGAAATCAAGCAATCTACAATCTGATGTAAAACTAGCAGCAAAAATCGAGTTCTGGTGTAACTCAGTAAAACAAATCCAAGTTTCCAATTCCAGGCAAGAAAAGAAACTCCTATGTTCTCTGTCTTCATCTCACAGATGAGCAAACTTCACCTTCTTTATTTTGAAATGCCTGTGGTGATGAGTGAAATGATCTGGAAATGCTTTGTCTGATTGTAGATATGCAATTTTGTTTTTATATATAAATGTATGGATGCATGTCTGTTACAGGGATAGATGTACTTTCTTCTTCCTCTGTTTAACATTTTAAGAGACTAAACCCATAAAAAAAATTCAAATACTTCTTCCTTAATTTTTTTAGGCGATAATCTTTGAATAAAAGTTGATTCTAACAGCATAATTTAAATTTTAAAAATAATTCCAACTATATTTGTTAAAGATTTATTTCTAGAATAAATTATTTCAGTGAACTTCTTGAAAATGGTAAAAATAAATCATTTTAATCTGTAGTTTGAAATTTATAAACTTAATTGTATTATAAAATGATGAATTTTAGTAATGAAGTTGATATTTTTAGTTTCCTAAATTGTGGGAAATCGTGAGTTGTATGGGTTTGGGTTCTCTGCCAATTGCTGGTGATCACCGATGAATTGAATGTCGAGGTCATTACTGGAGAAAGTTCAGATGTTGATGGTTGCAGGAAAAATTCTCGCTGAATTTTTAGTATGCCATGGAGGTGAAGCGACGGCGTTATAGGGTTTAAAACACTGTTGGGTTTGTCTATGGTTTCGAGTCGAATTTTTCGACGTGGAAGCATCAGAATTGGCTAGGGTGTGGGGGATAGACGCATGGGTCAGAGGCGAAGTTTTCACCGTGATCGCAAGGTCTCAGATCACTGTGGGAGGCGACACGGGTAGTTTCCGTCGATTGGTTTGAATTTCTGAAGGTATCGACTAGCTCAATTTTGAGCTCTGGTGGGATTGATGATGCTGGGTGATCAGAAGATTTGTATTGGTCATCGAAGGTCTGTAGACGATGGTGAAGATGACCGAAGTTGATCGAGGCGCCGTGCACCGTGCACGTACATGTTTTTTTTTTATCTAGGCGTAGAGCTTGTAGAAGAAGAAGAATGCCTCGGTGTTGATCTCGTGTTTGTTGTGAATTAGCTCTAAGAAGATAAAGATTTCGAGTAGCCCGAAGTTTCACTCGAGAGAATGTCGTTTTGGCTCGGGAATTTAACTGCATGGCTCGGTCTTATTTAAAGCGTGAAGATTTAATAAGTTTTGAAATAAATGTTAGTTAAAATTTAAAAGATATTAAGTAAATAAGTTTTAAGTGAATATAGATCAAGTTTTCGAAATAAATTTATTTACAAGATTTTTAAATAAATTTCTAAGATTTATTTCTAGAAGATTGAGTGTTTTTTTAAACCTATTAATATGTTTTTGAAATACTTTTATCGAGATGATTAGATAAATTCCAAGTGTTTCCAAAGTATAATTTATTGGTGAAGTTAAGAAAAGATTTGCCTAGGATTTCTCAAATAAATACTAAGCACTGAATTTAATCAAATTAAGTGATGTAAGTAAAGATAAAATAGTTTATCTTTTAATTAATTAAGTAATCTATGATATAAGTAATTAAGGTTAATTAATAAATGAAGAGTAATTGAGGATAATAAATGGATGATTTATGATTGATTTATCAAGTGATTAAGAATAATCACTTATAAATTAAGATTGATTAATTAAATGATAATTAATTAAGGGTTAATTAATTAATTAATTAAGGATAATTAATTAATTAAGGATAATTAATTAATTAAGATTAATTCTTTAATAATTAAGGGTTGATTAATTAATTAATTAAGGGTGATTAATAAATAATTAAAGGATAATTAATTAACATAAATTGTAATTAATTAATGTTAATTAATCAGAATTAGTGATTAATTTGGTTTTAATTAATTAGATAATCAATTAACCTTATTTATGGATGACTGTATTTTATTGAATGCTGTAAATTGTTTGATATTTCTGCTGTGTGATGCTTTGTGATATGAATTGTTTTAATTCAAGCTGTGATGAATGTGATTTATTTTATCCGTGAATGAAGATAAGCGTTATAGATTATACCGCTTATCATTATTGATATGATTAAATTTGTAATGATTGATTCGTTGCACTATTGGGCAAAACCCCTGGACTACATCATACACATACAAATATGGATTGCACGAGGAAATTTGTTAAGTCGTAGATTTTTAAAATGGTTTTAAAAGATAAATTTTGAATCCAAATGGTTTCGGAAATGGATTTGGGTTAAATGTAAAAAGCATTTGAAAAGATAAAAGTTATTTTTGAATAACTTGATAAACTTTTGAAATTTAAATTTGAATTCAAAATTTGAAATTGAAGTCCATGTTTGGAAATTTATGATTTAAAAAGGTTATACTAGTTTATATGGGTTTTAAACCATTTTAAAAGTATTGTTTTGGAAATTCAAATTTATCCCGAGTTTGAAAGACTTTAATTTGCATAAATGAAATCGGCTTTTTCCGAAACGAAAACTATTGATTTTCAAATAATAAAAGATTTCATATAAGGAAAGAATTTCCAATTTGTATTAAGGGGATTTCAAGTTTTGAAATGAAAATTGTTTTGAAAGCTATGAATAAATCTATATGAAAAATGGTTGAACTTTGTTTGAAATTGAAGTATCTTTTGTATAAAATATTTGAAATGGGAATTGTTTTGAAAGATATGAATGAATCTTTGGAAATGGTTTGAAAGCTATGAATCAAATCTTTGATTTAAAGATTGGATGAGTTAATCCAATTTGAAACGAAAATTGTTTTGAAATCTGTGTATGAATCTTTGTGAAAGAATGGTGAACTTTGTGAAATAAATCTTTTTGTTTAAAGATTTGGAAATGGTAATTTGTTTAAACCATTTGAATATGAAGTTTTGGGTTTTAAAGTTGTGACTTAACCAAAATCCCAATATCCATATGTTTTTAAATATTGCGCTTATTATTCGGTTTAGCCGAGTGAGGACTTTGTGTCGTATAACCCATTTCGAATAATGATACAACGTTATGGATTGCATTTGAAGACCGGTGGTGAAGACCGGGTATTTACGAGAACGATAGGATAACCTGTCGAATGACTCTGCACTGAGTAACTACGGTATAGAGATCTCCATATGTGATGGAGAGTCCGATTGCGATTGTGAATACCCGAATTGCAAGGGCTTCTTCGGAAGTTCCTTCGGTTCTGTTCGAACCCGGGACAGACTTGTATGGATGTGTGTCTGACATTACACTTTGAGATGTAAAGCTGGTTTCTATCAAATACATTCCTGTTTGGTGGCGGAGATTTATTCTCTTAGCTTAACTACCTTCTCTGAGACGTATGAGCTCAGAGGTTATGTAGTTGATGGTTATTAGTGATACATTACCAATTTGGTAATGTGGCATACGAAGTGCTGCTGATCATTTGTTGATCCAAGCATGGCTTTGTGAAAAAGCGTGGCTTTGTGGACGAGACTGCATCAGGACCTCACACCCCGGAAATGGTCGAAACAGGAAAGATGCAGCATGGTTGCAGGGGTCACACCCCTAGGGTATGTCCATTCCTTCTGTAAAAGGGTGGTATCATGGTATGGAGCCTAGATACTTAACTCATGTGGACACTGTAAATCTATTACTGTATGATGGTTGTGGTTAAGAGCTCTCAGATAAAGGTCGCAAACGACCGGGGGTGGCATATCTTAGGTCTTACTCCTGGGAAGGGAGTAAACTGGCCTTGTGTTGGTAGAGAGCCGGGTAGGTTCTCGAGGCGTCCCTCCAGAGGCGTTCCCATGTGGCCCAGGAAGTTCCTTTGCCTGACCATTTGTTGGAAATCCAATCGTCCAATACGAGACCTTTACGATTGCAGTTGTATTACCTGCCACCTCAGGTGGTAGCTATAGTAGGCATAGTATAATGGTACCTATGCTGGCTAAGATTAATATTATACTTTCGAAATGTTTTCCACTATGCACTAATAATAATATCAAATGGTTTTCGCATATCGAGCATTTTTTACTGTCATAAGGAGAAATCTCCTCCAAGTGTACGCTTGCATTATGTGTGTGGGGGAGGCCTTATGGTAGTTTCATTTTCCATAAAGCATTGCGGATTTCAATTTTAAAAGATTTTGTTGTTTGTTTTAAAGATAAAACTGTTTTGTTTGCTCATACCAGTCCCATGACTGACCTAGAGTTTATTGTTCCTTTCCTAAACTTTAGGTGTCTATAATTTTCCACACGGGCAGTCTAGAGTTGGGATTTTCAGATAATCAAATAGTAGGTGTAGATTCGGTAGCTTTCAGTCTTTGGGAATCTTCTTCGGTCTTTGGATGACTGACCTTTCTTAGTACAACTTGATGGGGGTTCGAGCTCGCTTTAGATTGGAGATGGAGTCTTTGGAGTTTGGCATTGAAGACATTATCTTTCCAGTGTAGTTGCCTAGTTTGCTTTATCTTCTGCTGTTGTTTCTTTCCACTGCTATTTCTTGTATCTTTGATGTATATTGATATTCATTGTTGTATCGAATGTTGTACATCAAATCTATTATTCATTTTCTTCCGCTATGTTGTTATACTTAATGTGTTATAAGCTCCGACGAACCAGATTCGGCGTTTGAATCTGCGGCATTCGAGTACAAGTGAAGTACGGGTGCCGATTTTTGAAGGTCGAGTCAAGGTCATTATAGCCAGTTTCGGAGTGGACCTAAGTTTCTTGGGTCAAAAATTAGGCCCTCTTTGGAGAGGAATTAAATTTGATATCAGAGCTTAAGTTACCCAATAAGCAAGAATAGGAACTTGTGAGAGTATGTGTTTGTTATTTTGAAATTATTATTCAAAACCCTACTATATTTATAAGTATACATATATGGACATACGCGAACACCCTAGGAAAATTCCTAATGCAGCAAGTAACACCACCATAGAGAGTCATGACTAATTCAAAAATTTGAGCCTACAAATAGTTTATCATGGCTAAAAGCAACAGCTCCAAGGCCAGGAAACACAACAACCGGGAGATACCTACCAGACTAGTTTTTCCAATGGTCTCTACAATACTTAAGAGTTATAGGAAAAGCCACCATTCCCCAGCAAGCTGCACCATCAGCACTAGTCGCTCTAGCATTGTACCAGCATTCCATCCACTAGACATCACTAGGCTATGTAACAATGTTCAGAGTATGTGTAGATGGGTATTCTTAGGCTCAGTAGACTCTATAGAAACCAAAGCATGGATTGACGATTATGCTTGCATATTCAAGGAACTAGAGTTATATGACCTGGTGTAACGACCCGGCTTTTTCAACAGTTAATTTGTGATATTTAAAACGAATTTAAATAATTAATTTGGAATAAAATTTGTTTTCAATATGTAAAGTTGGTTTGATTTAATAAAAAGATTCAGGATTTAAATATACCAATTAATTGAATAAATTAAATACTTATTAAAATAGTAATTGACAATTGGGTAAATTATTTAAATCTGGAATTGTAAGCTTGTTAATAATATTTTAAAGGCTTATAAAATTTATATTGATAATACTGGAAGCAATAGATGGATTAAAATTGAATTTAACCATGGTTTGCGCGATTTTAAAATTTCATTGTTTATATTGACATTTAAAATAGCCTTCCGAGGCACAGTCTCGGAATTCAACGAAACCAGTTCCGTTGGATCCGCAATATTGAATTATTGCCGGATTTCAAATTTCGTAAATTTTGGAGTGATCATGTGATCGTACGGGAGGTAAACGCTTCGAAAATAATTAATTGTTTAAATTAAAATATCTAACATCTTTTCTCCAGTTAAACTTCTTTCACCTCAGCAACCCTATTTCTGAACAGCCGCATTCTTTCAAATCGTGCTCCCTCATCCTCATAATATCTTCTACCCTTTGTCTCCCATTCGAAGCAGAAATCAAATCAAATGGCCGCCTTTCCTTCTTTCCCAATTCGAAACCTTATCTTCGTTCCCTTCCTTTTCTCGAAATTCAATTTTTTTTAAGGCCGAACCTCTCCCACTTATCAATACCTCAGCGACTTTGAAAAAAAAAATGGTGAACACAGCCTAATCGAAGTCGAATTCGATTTTGAATCGAAAGTCGTGGCCTTCCTTTTTGATCGAGCTTCCCTTTACTCATAGGCCATCTGCTCATGTCTTGGTTCACGAGGTCGGGGGTTGGAAGCATCGCGGTTTGGGGGAGGGTCGCGCTCGTGATTGGATAAGGTGTCGTGTGACCGGTTGGGGTTGTTGAGGTGCGATGGTCACTAGGGTAGGCAGTGCTCGAGGTGGTTCGACCTAGGGTTTCTCGACCTGGAAGCTAACTCGCGCACGATGGAAATGGGAACGTGACGCTTCAGGAGACAGCAATGTGAAGTCGAGCTTGTGTAGTGGATTGAGGCGAGCTGGAGATCGTCGCGGCAGGGAGTCGTGTGGGTTGGGCATTACCGTTCCATCGAGTCTTTGAGGTATCTGTAGGTGTTTGTTTTCTTATGGAATTTCTTTCTCAATTTAAAACTAATGATACATATTTAGCTATACAAAGGAAAGGAAAATGAAATTTTTAAAATTCAAAATTTTATTTCTGTTTTTACAAACATATATGTATAAATAGAAATATATAATACTCAGTTTACTGGTTAAGATTAATATATATATATTCAGATAAAGTTTTGAAAGAAAAGAGGAAATAATATAATAAGAATTTTATGGGGTTGGAAGTTATGTAAAAATTTGGGCAGAAAAGGAAATGAAATTAAGTTAGGTTAACGATCATTTGGAAATTTAGTAAATTGCTAGTTAATTTTTTTTAAGAGAAACTTATTATAATTTAATTACTTGTTAAAACCAAATCAATAGTAAATGAAATTTATTTAATTGGTAATTGATTGTTCGATAAATTTCAAATATTTATAAATCGTATAAATTGTTATACAAGGTCAAAAGAATTAGGAGGACAAGCCCGTTGGGAATGGATGGCAGACAGTAAAATAAAGGTGAGTTAATCTCACTCAGTTAAACTAAAATTTAAATGATTAAATTTAAATAATTGTTTGAATGGCTGAATTGATCGATGTGATATAGTATGATGTTTTGGAATTGGCATATTATATTGTGCTAACATCTGTGGATGCAGGGAAACAGGTTGGAGGGATCCAACAGGATTCCTCAAAACTATTTATTTTATACATATGCTGTTCTGTGACAGGATGATATGTTGAGTTGGGTGGTTTTATAGATAATTGAATTATCAACTGTTGAATAACAGAGAAGTTGAAAATTTGAAATTTCTATTACCGTTGATAAATTAATTTTGAAGAAGTTAAATAAAACTCAAATAGAAATTATTTATTTGAAATTTGAATCTACTTTAAGTAAGAATGAAGAAAAGAAATAAAAGTATGTTTTCTACTTAAGTTAAACCTTAATGTAATAAAGTTGAGTTTTGGAAATTTAAATTATAAACTTATACTTGAAGGAATAGTGTAATAGATAAGTGGATTAAAGTAATAGAATCATATTAAGAAATGGAAATGGAGGTCTATTAAGGAAATAAAAAGAAATATTAATAAGAAAAGAAAAGAAAATTTATTAGGAAATAAAGAAGATGCTATTTAGAATTACGAATAAGAAATTCTATTAAGAGTCAAAAGGAGATTTTATTTAATAATGAATGGAACTTATTAAATGGGACAATATGGAACTTTATAGGAAGAAATAAATCATAAAGATGAGATTTTTCAATCAAACTATCTGATAATAAATGAAATCCAAGGAGATTTTATAAATTCATGAATAGAATTTATAAATGAGATATGAAATTGGTTGAATGGAAATAGCAGGATATTTCCAAAGGTTAATGTGGACAAGAGGCATTTATTAATGGATATTGGATTTTCTAAAATTATAATTTATTTTAAAAAGGAATATTTTAAATTACTATACTATATAAATCTTTTTATAAACTATTATTTGAATGTAAAATATTTTCGAATTAGTTATTTTGAAGGTTTAGCTATTATTTATTATAAACTCTAAGTTTTCTAAAACCAGCTTTGAAACTTATAAATAACTAGATATAAATCTTAATATTTAATATTACTTCTTATTTTATAAATCAATATGTTTTTAAAATCCAATTAAAATCCTCTTGTGATGGTAAACAAATTAATTTAAATGGGATAAGATTTAGGAGAAATCTTATTAAGTGGAGAAAGTGAATTTGTGAAATTATAAGGAAAGTGTAAATTGATTTTTTGAAAAATGAATGAGAAATAAATGATATTTCCAAAGGGTAAATCAATGGAGCGAGTATAAGAAATCAATTAAGTGATTTCATGGGAATAAAGGGCTTTGAAAATTTATTCCAAATGGGTTAAATGGAAATATTATCTGTATGATGATTGAGATAAATAATTGTTGAAATTATTTGATGGTTGCTTGTGTGTGATTAATTGATAGTTAAATAACCGACTATCAATATTGGACAATGCGCTGATCGTTTCGAAGAGTCCGGGATCGGATTAAATTATCCGAAAACCACTTCGACCCGGTTTGAACGATTACGAATGAAGACCGTGAAGAGTTGAAGACGGTGATTCGGTTTGTCCAGACCCAGGACAACTTGTATGGATTGAATGCTTTCAAAACATCGTCAGGTGGACGATGAGCATTCTAAGTGACGCGTTCTTGAAAGGTAACGTTAAACCTCAAGCCTCATCAACCGGAAATGGCTAAAACAGGGGAGGTGCAGCAAGGTTAGGTGGGTCATGCCCAAGCAGGACAAGATATTTCCCCTGTCTAGATGTCCCTTTTTATTCGGCTTAGTGGGTGGTTGGTCGCGCCAACCACGAGGTTTATCTTGTTCGGGACTGTTCAGTAAGGAATGGTTCCGGCCTTGTGTTGCAGGGGATGAAGGGAGTAATCCTCGGTACTCTGATCTAGGCCAGGTACTGTGACGGGCGGTACCCCAGTAGCCCAGCCATTGATGGAAATCCATTCTCCCTACGAGCCTTGTACGAGTTTTGTTTGTATTACCCACTCTGTGGCTAGTAGCTGGAATTTAATAGATGTAACAATTTCGGCTATTTTATAAGTATTTGTATATAGACCCTATTATAATATCAGAGGATTTCTATAAAAATTGTTTTAGCTACCGTAAGGTAAAAACCCGACATGTTTATTTGTGGCGTGGTCTTACGAGATGCTTTTGTTTTCAAAGGATTTTTCGAAACTTTAATAATCTAATTGAGTGTGATTTTTCTCACGCTGGTATTCCAGACTGACTCGGGTGTTGTTTTATATGATGCTCGGGTCAGACCGAGTTAAACAGGATTCAGGTTTTATACTGGAGCTCAGGAGACGAGCTGGTGACAGAGCGTATCTACGTATTTGCCTATTATTTCCGCTGTGTATGATCTTATAGTAGTTGTCTCTGTATGAGTTAATTGATGTACTCTGATGATGGTATGTATATATATATGGTAGTACAGATTTCTTGTATTTAAAACTGTAGTTTATATATATTATATTTTATTCCGCTGCGATGTGAGACTTTGATGTTATTTTCTTTTTCTTCTTCTTCTACCCCTTTCTTCTTTTTCATAACTATCTGGAGTTTTCGGGTTTGAAAATTCCGGGTTGTTACACATGGTATCAGAGCTGAAAGGTTAAGCGAGAACCTTGGCTCTGGTAGGAAATTACTCATTTGAAATAGAGTTAATGGTACTCTAGAATGAGTTTGAGCGTATTTATAGATATGAGCGTGTATTTGTTAGTGAATATAAAGTGGTTTTATATTGCGTTGATTGATTTATTGAGTGGTATATGAACCTTCGTCGGCACAGCCTCGAAAACTGCATCGAAGGGGTTTCTAAACACTTAAATAGAGCAATTCGACACAATATTGATTTTTAAAAGTGGGTGAATGAAATAATTTCATCCAAAATATATTTTGATATAAAAGATAATATTTTTTGAAATTATTATTATAACTTGGATGTTGGATGCTATATGTAGACAAATGAGATTTTAAAATTCAAAATAGCTTATCTAACCTAGGAAATCATTAGATTTGAATTTTGGAATTTAAAATCAAGTGAAAAGTTAGAAAATGAGAATTTTACTTGGATTTAAGATTAAATTGTTGAAATGTAAGTAATGAATAAGAAATTTTTGTTTGTAATTGAAGTGAAATGATGAAAATATATGAAATAAAATAAAATAAATAAATACAAATAATGCGGAGAAGTAAATAAATTTTAGAATGTGAATGAATTGAGAAAAGAAATAAAACTTGAAGTGGATTGAAATTTATTCAAGTTATGTGAATGGAAGTAATTGAGTTAAACTGGAAAATAAATTCAGTTGTATTTGAATTAAATTGTAATTGGAATTAAAAATGGAATTTATTGATGAAACCTGAATTATAAATAGAAATTCCATTGAATGGTAAGTAAAATTAAATATGAATCTCAATTATTATGGATTGGATTAAAGTAAAGATAGTTTGAATTTACAAATAAAATCCAAATCAAGTATGGATGGAATAAATTGGCCTTGAATATTATCTTAACAAATTTAGATGGTAAATTAAATCACATGGGATTTGATCTAGATGAGTATCAAATCAATTGCAATGAATTTAAGTAAGAAGTTGCAATAATTAAATTAACTGAATATGTAAAATTATGGAAAGGTGATTTCGATGAAAGTGGAAGTTCATTGAATAAAATAAATGGGTAAAGTACCTTAAACATTGGCTGTGATTGGATAGTGAATAGAAAATTTAATTGGATTGAGAACTTTGATTTGACTGGAATTGTCTTAAGCTAAGTTAATGTGTGAATTTGAATGAAGATGAAATAAATTGAGATATAGATGATATTGTAGTAAAACTCTCACTTGGGTAAAATTCATAATAATGAAATGAGGTTGAGTTTAATGTAAGCTGAGTTTAGTGAAATTTAAATTTAAAGAAATAAGACTTTGATAGCTTATAAAAGGATTGAGGGGCGTAGAAATAAAAATATATATATACTTGGCTAAATAAAAATATATATAAACCCGAAGTAAAATAAAATGGGAATGTGGTTAACTGTAAATAAATGGAAGTGTGAAGAGAAATAAGAAGGGGACTTGTAAAATTAAGATGGAATAAATAAGTCAATAGAATTGTTTGAATTTGGAAGATAAATAGAAATCCAAACCTGAATTATAAAATAAAATTGAACCAAAGAAATTTAAATAAAGAGATTTTTGAAGCTAAAAATCAAATAGTGAATTATAAATTGGGAGTAAACTAATTTTGGATAAATTAGTAACCTGAATATGTGAATAAACTTTGAATTGGTTAAATAAAGTGAATGGTGGAAAGAGAATTTGAGCTATATATCTAAAATTCAACTTGGATTGGTTGGTAAATAAAATGAAATTTGATTAAATATAAATGGTTAGAAGTGCAAATAAAATTCAATTGTGTATAAATAAAGTGAAAGGGTTTGGTAATAAGTTAAATAAGTTCGAGAATGAATCGAACATGGGGATTGAAATAATTATTTGAGTTAAGAAGTAAATGAAAGAGATTTGATTTGAATAAAATCAAATTAAATTGGGAAAAGAATTTATGGCCCAATGAAATAAACATTATGAAGGTTAAATAATTTGAAATAAATTAACTTAAGTCTAAATTCAATGAAGCATGATTTATGTAAATTTGGGACATGTTTGCTAAATTTTAAGCATTGAAGTTGTCGAACTTAATAAAATGGTTTGGAATGCAATCAATGCAAAGGTATGGTTTAAAAATAAAATTTGGAATGAAATTTCATATAACTAGAGTTGGAATTAATTTTTAAAACAGTTATAAAAATAAAGTAACTGTTTGTTTGTATGAATATTGTTGGAATTTGCATAGAAATAATTGGTTTTGTCGTAAACATGATTAAATAAAATTCCGTGGAAAAATAAAAGTAATTGAGCTGGATTGAATAAAAGAATGATATTGAAAATCATTCTGAATTGAATATGATATTATGAATTGAGTAAAAACAACTGGATTTAATTGGAACCTTATCAATTGTTTATACAAAACTGCTTGTATATATATTGTTTATAGAATATGACTTTGAATTGATAAGTAGTAAAATTGATTTTTGAAATCAATTGGGTTAAAAACAGGTTTGTTTGGGAATAATTATGAATCGGGAATAAGTAAATGTGTTGTAACTCACTTAAAGTTGAATGCAAACGGTGTTTGTGTCAGTTATAAACAAATGGAACTAGTTTGGAAACTATATAAATTTGTTATGAAGTTATTTATATTGCATTACTTATGTTATTGATTGTTGTGGCTGTTTAAATGAATGCAATGTTATAAATTTCATACATATGTTACTTATGAGTTTAAATTGAGTAAGTACAGGTAGCAGAAGACTGTATAGCGGGATTTTGGGCACGTAAATACTAAAATTAAATAAGCCGCTTGCTTAAAATGCTAAATAAGGTACGCCTACGCAATACAAACTAGGAAATATGAACTGTTTTTGATTTTCTGACCGTGTGGGTCGATGTATATATATTTATCTCTATTGTCAAATTGCAAAAGCTCCTCCGTACAAAGGGGACTCTGCCAAAAATTTTCAGAAATTTTGGGAGTTAGAAATTTTTTGGAAATTTCGTTAACGACAAATGTTTTCAAATTGAAAATTTAAATAAATTAGTGAATGAAACTAATTTAAAATTTAGACATGAATTTGATATAAATGAAAATTAGAATTTGAATATTCAGAGTTATAGATAAATTAAATTCATATGGGAATGAAAGAATAAATTGAATAAGAACGAATACAAACTAAAGTGGCAAGATGAAAGTAAATATAAGAAATACAAAAAAAAAATGCTTACACTAACTTGAGTAAGGAATATTGCATTCTCAATCGGGAATTGATATTTCTAATATAATTTAAGAATTGAATGAATAGATATGGACATTTGTAAGGATGTCGATAAAATGTTTTTATATATTGTGATTGGATATATTGCTGTGTAAGATTTGCAGGTAATATAAGGATTAGGAGAACTGAGTTTGGTTTCAAGGATAAAATTGAAATGCCCGACAAAAAGGTATGTGTTTGAATTTCTATATGGAAATTGATTGGGATTTTGATTGAGCCACTTGGCTTTTTGTTTTCTTTTGAGATTTGGGAGGCCGTAGAGCCATTTTGTAGTTGTACCGAGCTAGCCGCGCAAAGGAGACGCTGGCAAAAATTTTCGGGAATTTAGGGTGTTAGAAAAATTTCGAGAAAATTTTGATAAGTCAAAATTTGAGTTTAAATTGAACCTGAAGAGTTAAGAATATATTATAGATTGAAACTAAGGAAAGGTTTAGAAAGTTATTAAGAAGGGTAATGCATCTTTTATTAAAAGGGTAGTTGGTAGGATGTTGAATTGTTGATTGTAAAGTAATAATAACGGGTATTGGACCATTCTTCCTAATTAGTAATTTCGGGGACGAAATTCTTTTAAGGGGGGAGGAATGTAACGACCCGGCTTTTTCAACAGTTAATTTGTGATATTTAAAACGAATTTAAATAATTAATTTGGAATAAAATTTGTTTTCAATATGTAAAGTTGGTTTGATTTAATAAAAAGATTCAGGATTTAAATATACCAATTAATTGAATAAATTAAATACTTATTAAAATAGTAATTGACAATTGGGTAAATTATTTAAATCTGGAATTGTAAGCTTGTTAATAATATTTTAAAGGCTTATAAAATTTATATTGATAATACTGGAAGCAATAGATGGATTAAAATTGAATTTAACCATGGTTTGCGCGATTTTAAAATTTCATTGTTTATATTGACATTTAAAATAGCCTTCCGAGGCACAGTCTCGGAATTTAACGAAACCAGTTCCGTTGGATCCGCAATATTGAATTATTGCCGGATTTCAAATTTCGTAAATTTTGGAGTGATCATGTGATCGTACGGGAGGTAAACGCTTCTAAAATAATTAATTGTTTGAATTAAAATATCTAACATCTTTTCTCCAGTTAAACTTCTTTCACCTCAACAACCCTATTTCTGAACAGCCGCATTCTTTCAAATCGTGCTCCCTCATCCTCATAATATCTTGTACCCTTTGTCTCCCATTCGAAGCAGAAATCAAATCGAATGGCCGCCTTTCCTTCTTTCCCAATTCGAAACCTTATCTTCGTTCCCTTCCTTTTCTCGAAATTCAATTTTTTTTAAGGCCGAACCTCTCCCACTTATCAATACCTCAGTGACTTTGAAAAAAAAAATGGTGAACACAGCCTAATCGAAGTCGAATTCGATTTTGAATCGAAAGTCGTGGCCTTCCTTTTTGATCGAGCTTCCCTTTACTCATAGGCCATCTGCTCATGTCTTGGTTCACGAGGTCGGGGGTTGGAAGCATCGCGGTTTGGGGGAGGGTCGCGCTCGTGATTGGATAAGGTGTCGTGTGACCGGTTGGGGTTGTTGAGGTGCGATGGCCACTAGGGTAGGCAGTGCTCGAGGTGGTTCGACCTAGGGTTTCTCGACCTGGAAGCTAACTCGCGCGCGATGGAAATGGGAATGTGACGCTTCAGGAGACAGCAATGTGAAGTCGAGCTTGTGTAGTGGATTGAGGCGAGCTGGAGATCGTCGCGGCAGGGAGTCGCGTGGGTTGGGCATTACCGTTCCATCGAGTCTTTGAGGTATCTGTAGGTGTTTGTTTTCTTATGGAATTTCTTTCTCAATTTAAAACTAATGATACATATTTAGCTATACAAAGGAAAGGAAAATGAAATTTTTAAAATTCAAAATTTTATTTCTGTTTTTACAAACATATATGTATAAATAGAAATATATAATACTCAGTTTACTGGTTAAGATTAATATATATATATTCAGATAAAGTTTTGAAAGAAAAGAGGAAATAATATAATAAGAATTTTATGGGGTTGGAAGTTATGTAAAAATTTGGGCAGAAAAGGAAATGAAATTAAGTTAGGTTAACGATCATTCGGAAATTTAGTAAATTGCTAGTTAATTTTTTTTAAGAGAAACTTATTACAATTTAATTACTTGTTAAAACCAAATCAATAGTAAATGAAATTTATTTAATTGGTAATTGATTGTTCGATAAATTTCAAATATTTATAAATCGTATAAATTGTTATACAAGGTCAAAAGAATTATGAGGACAAGCCTGTTGGGAATGGATGGCAGACAGTAAAATAAAGGTGAGTTAATCTCACTCAGTTAAACTAAAATTTAAATTATTAAATTTAAATAATTGTTTGAATGGCTGAATTGATTGATGTGATATAGTATGATGTTTTGGAATTGGCATATTATATTGTGCTAACATCTGTGGATGCAGGGAAATAGGTTGGAGGGATCCAACAGGATTCCTCAAAACTATTTATTTTGTATATATGCTGTTCTGTGACAGGATGATATATTGAGTTGGGTGGTTTTATAGATAATTGAATTATCAACTGTTGAATAACAGAGAAGTTGAAAATTTGAAATTTCTATTACCGTTGATAAATTAATTTTGAAGAAGTTAAATAAAACTCAAATAGAAATTATTTATTTGAAATTTGAATCTACTTTAAGTAAGAATGAAGAAAAGAAATAAAAGTATGTTTTCTACTTAAGTTAAACCTTAATGTAATAAAGTTGAGTTTTGGAAATTTAAATTATAAACTTATACTTGAAGGAATAGTGTAATAGATAAGTGGATTAAAGTAATAGAATCATATTAAGAAATGGAAATGGAGGTCTATTAAGGAAATAAAAAGAAATATTAATAAGAAAAGAAAAGAAAATTTATTAGGAAATAAAGAAGATGCTATTTAGAATTACAAATAAGAAATTGTATTAAGAGTCAAAAGGAGATTTTATTTAATAATGAATGGAACTTATTAAATGGGACAATATGGAACTTTATAGGAAGAAATAAATCATAAAGATGAGATTTTTCAATCAAACTATCTGATAATAAATGAATTCCAAGGAGATTTTATAAATTCATGAATAGAATTTATAAATGAGATATGAAATTGGTTGAATGGAAATAGCAGGATATTTCCAAAGGTTAATGTGGACAAGAGGCATTTATTAATGGATATTGGATTTTCTAAAACTATAATTTATTTTAAAAAGGAATATTTTAAATTACTATACTATATAAATCTTTTTATAAACTATTGTTTGAATGTAAAATATTTTCGAATTAGTTATTTTGAAGGTTTAGCTATTATTTATTATAAACTCTAAGTTTTCTAAAACCAGCTTTGAAACTTATAAATAACTAGATATAAATCTTAATATTTAATATTACTTCTTATTTTATAAATCAATATGTTTTTAAAATCCAATTAAAATCCTCTTGTGATGGTAAACAAATTAATTTAAATGGGATAAGATTTAGGAGAAATCTTATTAAGTGGAGAAAGTGAATTTGTGAAATTATAAGGAAAGTGTAAATTGATTTTTTGAAAAATGAATGAGAAATAAATGATATTTCCAAAGGGTAAATCAATGGAGCGAGTATAAGAAATCAATTAAGTGATTTCATGGGAATAAAGGGCTTTGAAAATTTATTCCAAATGGGTTAAATGGAAATATTATCTGTATGATGATTGAGATAAATAATTGTTGAAATTATTTGATGGTTGCTTGTGTGTGATTAATTGATAGTTAAATAACCGACTATCAATATTGGACAATGCGCTGATCGTTTCAAAGAGTCCGGGATCGGATTAAATTATCCGAAAACCACTTCGATCCGGTTTGAACGATTACGAATGAAGACCGTAAAGAGTTGAAGACGGTGATTCGGTTTGTCCAGACCCAGGACAACTTGTATGGATTGAATGCTTTCAAAACATCGTCAGGTGGACGATGAGCATTCTAAGTGACGCGTTCTTGAAAGGTAACGTTAAACCTCAAGCCTCATCAACCGGGAATGGCTAAAACAGGGGAGGTGCAGCAAGGTTAGGTGGGTCATGCCCAAGCAGGACAAGATATTTCCCCTGTCTAGATGTCCCTTTTTATTCGGCTTAGTGGGTGGTTGGTCGCGCCAACCACGGGGTTTATCTTGTTCGGGACTGTTCAGTAAGGAATGGTTCCGGCCTTGTGTTGCAGGGGATGAAGGGAGTAATCCTCGGTACTCTGATCTAGGCCAGGTACTGTGACGGGCGGTACCCCAGTAGCCCAGCCATTGATGGAAATCCATTCTCCCTACGAGCCTTGTACGAGTTTTGTTTGTATTACCCACTCTGTGGCTAGTAGCTGGAATTTAATAGATGTAACAATTTCGGCTATTTTATAAGTATTTGTATATAGACCCTATTATAATATCAGAGGATTTCTATAAAAATTGTTTTAGCTACCGTATGGTAAAAACCCGACATGTTTATTTGTGGCGTGGTCTTACGAGATGCTTTTGTTTTCAAAGGATTTTTCGAAACTTTAATAATCCAATTGAGTGTGATTTTTCTCACGCTGGTATTCCAGACTGACTCGGGTGTTGTTTTATATGATGCTCGGGTCAGACCGAGTTAAACAGGATTCAGGTTTTATACTGGAGCTCAGGAGACGAGCTGGTGACAGAGCGTATCTACGTATTTGCCTATTATTTCCGCTGTGTATGATCTTATAGTAGTTGTCTCTGTATGAGTTAATTGATGTACTCTGATGATGGTATGTATATATATATGGCAGTACAGATTTCTTGTATTTAAAACTGTAGTTTATATATATTATATTTTATTCCGCTGCGATGTGAGACTTTGATGTTATTTTCTTTTTCTTCTTCTTCTACCCCTTTCTTCTTTTTCATAACTATCTGGAGTTTTCGGGCTTGAAAATTCCGGGTTGTTACACTTGGTTAGGAGGAAGTTAGCTTCATGGCACTTAAAAGAGGAGGCGTTGAATTGGTGGACCATTGTGATCAAGAGAATGTCATGGAAGGCATAACTTGGGCTGAATTTAAGACTTGCTTTGAATTATGATTCATTTCCAATGCAAAAGTGACTCTACAATTGGAGAAATTCATCCATTTGAAACAAGGACACCATGGTAAATGATATATTAACAAGTATACAGGGTCAGCTAAATTTAGGATGAGTTTGATTAACACTGGAACCGACAAGTTAGAGATGATAGAGTTAGGGGTATGCCCTAAGGCCAAAGATTTTGACTTTGAGTTTAGTTTAGATGACCATGATACTATGCAGTAAATCACTTAGCAGTTCTGTAGCAGCGGAGGTGTAAAAAGTTATAGCAAAGATAAAACGGGGATATAGCAAAAAATAGTGGAGGTGCAAAATGATTTGTTTGTTATAAAACCAAATATTTATCATTAATTTATTCTCATTCTCACATTATTTATGTTGGAAAAAGAAACATTGTTTAATATTATATAACAAAACCGAAGAATACCATGATTTATGCAGATTAGATTTAGTGACTATAATAGATTACTTATTTAAATTGAGTATTTATGCCTTAAATTAGGTCTTTACCCTAACGTTATTGATTTGGTTTAAAAGGGAACTAGTCAAATTAACCTTTGCATATTAATATTACTAAAATGAGTGCTATAAAGCCATGATTTAGCAAGCGTAGTGGAAAATTGCCGGGCTTAAAGAAGATTTACTATTTTATAGCACTAAATTGAAATAGCGTAGTAGTTGGAGAGCGCTATGTGCTATAGCAAATATATTGTAGGGATTTAGTGGTACTTTAACTACACAACCATTATACTAACCTCATATAACCGAGGAGACAAATCCTTTGTTAAAGAGTATTTTACTTCCAACACTTTCAGTCAACCCAACTATGGTCATTCAATGGACGTCATTCCACATTACGACTATCATCAAAGAGGAGTTCTCGTATTGAAGATCAGTGGTATTTTCAAGTCAAGTGAACTGTGTAAAATTGTCACATTCTATTTGACTATGGCCATTCCGCATTCTGACTATCATTCAATGGACGTCAAGTGAAATGTGCGTAACCCTTTGGTGCCTTCAACGGCGGTACACTGCCCAACATCTGGAGAACCTTAGGCACTCTAGTCTCAATTCATGCATTGATATCTAGTCTGGATGCATCTTGACAAAGAATATTTAAACTGATGTGTTATGTAATAATCCAAAACTTTGGTCATTGAATTTCAAAATTTTAATTAATTTTAAATATTAAAATTATTTGGTTTTTGGAATTTAATAACTTATATTCAAATGTATAGGATCACTTAAGTATTTGGACTTGTGAATTAAATAATAATTAAATGTATTTAATAATTTTATTTAACTCCTTTTATTTATAAATAATATTGGTGAATTCATTTTATAAATTTAATTACAAAAAATAGATCGAATAAACATAAATGATTGAATCGACTATATAGAAATATATTTAAATAGTGTTAAATTATCATTCCGAGACACTGTCTTGGATTTTGATGAAACTAGTGCTATTGGATTTGAAATAATAAATTATTGTATACTGACAAGCTTCTTGACGATTGGATGTACTATGTGATCGAGCTTGCTCGAAACGCGTAACGATTAATTTTAGAAATTAAAACATTATAATTTGATTTAATAAGCTAAATTCTGTATATAATAGAACTAGCTCATAAAACTAGTTCCATTAAGTTCGGAATAGGAGTACTTAGTTAGGAATGCCAATGAACACGTCTCGATTGAAGTTCGTCAATTTTCAGGCGTGAATAATGTCAGAGCATGACCTAACCCTTCATTCTTTGGGCCAAATCCTAAATGAACAACATTGGCCACCAATTTTTATTATTGCTTTGGTGGCGGCCAGTGGTGGCCCATGGTGATTGCAAATCGGAGATGATCGGTGATTGTTTTGGTGGCCTGCGTTTCTAATCATGGATATGCAATGTAATTCGTTAATTGCTTGATAAAGTTAGTGACTTACCTATTTATTTAATATTGAATCTTATAGATGCAATATATATTTCATATGAAGTTGGATTTGAAAGCGGTGAGTTGCATTGTACTCGTAAAAGCATTTTCTATGCTTTGGAATTATATTGCTGGGAATTGGAGCTTGTAGAATTTTAAGCTAAAATTGTTGATTTTAGACGGAACCAAAACGCTTCGGCGGAACTAGAATTTCGGTGAGTTAAACTCACTATTTGGTTAATTGGCATATTATATAGTGGATAAAAATTATTTATTGCCTGCTTGGATGTTAGTTTATATTGTTGTTTTGTTGATTGTTTGGATTGGATTCCCGTTTTAGAAATTCACATAACTATATATTATTGTTTGTTTCCGTCTAGTAGTGGGTGGCATAAATAACCATTTTGTTGCCGGGGTTAAAAGAAGAAGTCAGAGTATCATTGTAGCAAATAGGTCATGGTGAGCAGGTCGTTGCAGAACATTATGAAAAATAAACATACATATATATGATTTACAGTGGACCTTTGTAGAGAAACCCAAAGTGGTTTCTCGCCATTGTTTATTTAATTACTGCATCTCATTTATTTCTTTTATTGCTTATATTGATGTATAGTTAAAATACTTAAAATAATCTATTTGAATTGTTTAAGTGTTGTTATAGCGATATTTCGCTATATCATCACTTATTGAATATCATCACCCTAAGCCCTTGTGTCTTGAACTTGAGCTTGAAGTTTCACAAAATAGATATTTATAATTCATTAATCATTTTGATTAATGACATTTGAATTTAATCAATCATTTTAGTTAATAATGTTTGATTATAACTAATGATATGTCAAATTAATTAACCTTTTTAGTTAATGATATTTAAGTTTAATTAATGATTTAATTAATGATGTCTTAAATTTAGTTAATCAACTTAATTAATGATGGTTAAATCTAACCAATCATTATTATTGATGATATTTGGATTTAATTATTAATTTTAACTAATGATGTTTAAAATTAAGTTAATCATTTCAATTAATGGTATTTTAAAAGTTAATTAACTAATGTAATAAAAGATTTTAAAGTAAATCTATAGATTTGATAAAAGTGTTTAAAAGTTGCTTGATTGATTTAATAAAAATTTTAAAGCTAATTAATTCACTTGACAAAAGTGTTTAACGATAATTGATTGATCTATTAAAAAGATTATAAAGTTGTATATAAATTATCATTTGGGACAAATTAACATTGTTTAAATTTATAAAGGTATTTAAATTGATTTTTTATCCACTCGGGATAATAAGTGTTGTTTTAAACTTGTAAATGATGGTTTACAAATAAGAAAATATTTTAATAGAAATTGTTTAGAAATAATGCTAAGTGTAAATTGTTTTGGATTTACCGTAAACAATGTTTTAATAAAATTTGTTTTAACCCTTGTTTTAATACATTTAGTATCATAATTTGTTTTTCAAAAAGAATATTTCAAAGAGGGCTTTATTGAATTTTACAAATATTTGGAAAGCGAAAATCAAGCCCAAATGTAGATCAAATGTTGTAAAAGTGCGATTCGTTTATAATTGGAAAGCTTATGCGATTCAATTCCCATACACAAATAACTTTTTATTTCTAATAGTTGATTTATCAATTTTGATTCCACTATATTATTTGTTTTTTGTTGCTCTAAGATGATGTTTTGCTTTATTTGAGTTTTGTTCTCTTTTTCCGAAAAAGACTAAAACTAAAGAGTGGTAAAAGGGGCGCACCCTCCAAATCATTTTTATGCTACGTCATTCTAAGATGATTTATCTCTCATTTTTGGCATTGTCATTCAACACTGTGGAAAATTAAAACCAAAGAGCGAGCGAGAGGCAAGTCATGTGCACCACAATCATTAGGATATATTCGCATTCATCTAAGAAGTTGATAGCATGCATGCGTTGATGTTAGTATATTCGGATGCCTGTGGATTTAATGGGTTCCATCTTGGAAGTCCGAGAGTGTTGCGTATTTAGCATGGACTCTCAAGTATATTTTATCTAGAGGTATACTTTTGGTATAGGGGGAGCACTCTCCTAGTTATTTTGGATAAATCCATTATCCTTATTTCTATCTTGAACCTTGGAATTGATTTTTTCACCTTTTGTGTTAACGTCAATCCAAGAAGATTTGTACTAATTCGAGTGTTGTTATCGTTTGCCGGAAATCACTAAAACCAATGACCGGGTAAAGGGGGCGTAGCCTGATTCATTTATGAATAATTTCCCCTTTCCTTATTTATTTCAAATCTTTGAATTGTTTTCTTAATTGCAAGGAGAAATGCTTAGTGCTCTTCTATGTGTTCAATTATTTATAACCATTCTTTCAAGTCTGGAATGTGATATCGTTTATGTCCATTCATTCAGTTTGAGATTTGTACTTGCTAGTACCCATCCTTTTATTTGGATTGTTTATGTTATTTATTTCCATTCTTTCTTGGTTGGATTATTGTTCCAATTTGTTTTTCATTTCTTTATTTATGGATATTATTCTTGTGAGGTAAAAACTCGTTCCACATTAGCGCCGTGGCCTCATACAATTTTATATGTGCATCATATTACTTGAGATTTTTCACGTTGGTTTTCCAGACTGACCCGCTTGTGATTTCGTTATAATGCTTGGGTCAGACCGAGTATTTCCCAGGTTGGCTTTGTTGACATGGAGTTATTGGAGGAGAGCTAGAGGTTCACCTATCATCTGCTTTATTTTCCACCGTATGATATAATACCTATCAACAATTATAAGGTTTGGATTTTATAACTGTCCAGCTCATAAGGTTTGCTTTTAACTCTGATGTACTCTGTATTTTGGAGTGGTAGTTTTTACTGTCTTTGTTATATTATATGTTCTCGATTCCTCTATGAGATTCTCATTTCCCTATTCTCTGTTCTTTTCGTTTTATTTTATCCTAACAATATGCCTTTCTGATGATTGGATGTTTGGCATTTGAATAAGATGGATGTATTAAGTGTCAACTATCGATAGTTAATAAGGCAGGTCGTTACATGTTTATTACGTTGTGATAAAATACTCATCATTACAATTCATTAAATTTTCCCTCATTTGCTTAATTATCTTGATATTTTAATTCAAACTCTCCATAGTTCATTGTTTCACAATTATTTATAATATTCTTTCAATTCTTTCCTACTAGTTTACATTCAAATATTCACATCTTATCAAGCCAGCATGTTTGGCATGCTTGGTTGGTAGTTTGGACTACAAGATTAAAGACCACGAGTTTGCTTCCCGAGATCGATACTTGTTGGAAATTATGAATCACGTTCTTATGTATATATTCACATCTTATTATTTTTACTAGGACAATTTTTGTATTAATCCTAGCAAAAAAATTATTTCAACTTTAGGCCTATTCAAACACTTATTACTTATATAAAGTTGCTTTTCATTGTACCGGCATTTTATATTTGCACTTTAAAAATGCATAAGCATAATATTTTTTAAGATATGCTTGCATACTTTAAAAGTGCCCAAGTACAAACTAAAATTTGTGTTTACGCACTTTAGAAGTGTAGAAGCACAAAATATAACCTGATCGAAAATAAACCTATTTTTATAGTAAGTTTTGAAGTAGCTCTAAAGTTGAATTAAGTACTTTTTGTTGGCTTTAATATTAGAATTTTCCCTTTTTACTGTTATTTACAAAATTATTATCATCTCTTGCTAATTTACTTTCAACTCCATTATTTATCATAACTAAAAAAATCATAAGTCTTAAACTATTTATTTAAGTAGATAAAATTAATTGTATGTTTATATTGCACAAATAAGTAAAGTTAATTTTTGTACAACTATAAAAGATATTTAATCTACTAGACAGTTGTATAAATAAACAATAATAGCAAATTAAAGTTGTATAAATAAAAAATAATGAAATCCTATTATTAAAAATATCTAAACATTCAATAGGATATTTTCATAACCATATGTGACACACATAAAACACCGTTCATTTTGTGTTATTAGGAAGTCAAGGTTGCATTCTTTGGGCGCAAAAATAGTGCATGAGAAAAGTAGCACAAAAGAAGAATGATTCACGAAAGGGGAATGCGTTCTTGTGTTATGAAAGGGGCATTTGAAAGGGGTATTTTAATTGTTTTACTATAAATAATTATTTTTGTTGTTCTTTTATTTTGTTTTAATTATTTTTAGATAATATAGCCAAATGAATTTGTATTATTTATAAATTATAAAATGTTAGAAAAAATAAAATAAAAAACACTATTTTTATTACATATTACTAGTTCATAATACAAATATCTCTCCTAACTTTCCATGCTAGATATATAACGAGTCGTCTAACTCTTTGCGCTTGTCCATCAGCAAACTGATAATTATGTAGTCTGCCTCCCTATTTCCCAGAATGTAAGTGATTTTCCATTTGGAAAATGGCATCCTTTTATCAACAGAAGTATACATTTGCCAATGGTCTATTTCATCTTCGCATCATGGGAAGAAGCTCCACTCTAAGGATGTCTATGTGCTGAAGTAGTAGCACAGCAATGTGGATATATCGAAGCTCGTGAAATGCAAGCGCTAATCTTGGCAATAGTACCTATGAGAAAGTCGACATACATCTGGGTGTCAAACTAGACATTGGCAGGTGGAGCCTTCGAAACTGCAAACTTGCAGGGGAGAGTTTTGATGCATTCTTCGAATATCACATTATTGGAACTAGGCTAGATCATAGTGGAAGTAATGGGTGAATTTCAATTTTTTTACCATCTTGTATCTTTATTGGGCCTCCAAAGTCTAATTTGTTTAGAACATTTCTAAATTTCTTTTAAATAAAGTCGTTATTTTATTTAGATATATAATTAAGTTTATATAATGTAGTTAATGTTATATTATATACACACACGTGTATCATGTATGGAAGAGACTGTACTATAGGATCGTGCAATATGGATGAGTTTATAAACTACTTGTGCGGAATATAAAATAAGTAATTAAATAAATAAAGCAGTAAAGAAAATGACACTAGAGATTTTATACTAGTTTAAACTCATGTTCTACGTCTAGTCCCAGACTCCTTATGGAATTAAACTAGCAACCCTTACTTAACTTGGAGGAATAGGTTTACACCACCTGAGCAACCGAATAAGACTTCTACTGCCTAAGCAACCGAATAGGACTTCTACCGCCTGAGCAATTGAACAAGACTTCTTTTCAAATAAAAAAGTATCTGACTATAATAAGCTCTTTAAATAGCACTGATAAGTCAATAAATTACAATCTTCCTATAATCTTCTCTTTTATTATATATAGTGTAATGTGCTTGAAGAATGTGAAAGATAGAGTGATCGGTGATCAGAAATTTTATGTAGTTTGAGTGCAAATTGAAAATAGAGAATAAGATATTAGAATTCAAGAACACTAAAATTAGTATGGTAAATTGTTTATTAGATTCTAAACTCTATTTATAGAGTTTTAAGAGTTGCAATCTTTGACGAAAAAGAACGATGAAAAGGAAAAGATGGAACTTTTCGATTAGAAGATGTTTCTTTCATTGAAGCGAAGCGGCCCTTCTAAAACTAGCCGTTATCGACAACCAGTCGTCTGAATTTTTTGATTCAGCCACCTAATTTATTTTAAATTCGATACAACAAGAAAATATGTTGGTTTTGGCCTTATTCAGCTTTCTGAATGTGACCATTCAGCCGGTTGAAAATGCATAAAAAAAAATTCTATGTTTTAGCAAACAGATGGTTGAATGGTGTTCTTCAACCGGTTGTTTATAGCCTGCTTTGTGCATATGCACAGTTTGTGCATGTGTTAGTGTACATATACCATATTGGAGAGATCTTAACATATTTCTAATGATATACAGACTGTAAACAAAAGAATAACGACTTTATAGCTTTCTGAATCCGAATCTGCAATAAATCTCCTGCATAAATGATTAGTACACAAGAATATTCACTTATATAGTTTTCATAAGCAAAACACTAAAAATCGAGGTTTTAATAATATAAATATGTGTGTGTGTGTGCGCGCGCGCACGTGCACGAGCCCGCGCATATGTAACATAACAGTCTGTGTAAGGTATAAAATGTTTGTGCTTAGATGTAAGGATTTACACACAAACGGGCATGTTAACTCATATATTATACAAATATATTACCCAAATATATGTTTACATGTTGTAGTTTATGTATAAAATATAATAACACACACACATGTGTGTATATATATATTATATTTTATTGTAAATAATTATATATATATATATGTATGTATGTATGTATGATGTATGTATACATAGAATTTTTTTTTTATATATATAATTATATGTATATGTTTAAATTATTCATATAACAAAATTTATTTCTTTTATTTACTGTATAAATGAATCTAATATACATATAATAAAAAAATTAAAAACATGAATATATATTAAACACATACACACACATATATATAATATAATAATAAATATAACTATATTAATACTTTTAAAATATCTAAAAAATATATAAGCATGCATAATTTTTTTATGTAAACATCTAATAATATGCACAACATAATCTTTTTTATAATTTAAATATATTTACTTTAAATAAATATCCATGCAGATTAATATGAAATATTAAATAAAATATATTTTGGAAACAAAATTTTAAATTTTAAATTTTTAGTAGAAATCTCAGTGATATTTTATTGTTTGAAATTAATATATAATTGTATAATCTAAAAATAATTTTAAAGGTATTTTTAATTTTACGCAAATTTTAAAATATTTAAATAATATAAAAAATTATTTCTATTTTTTCAAATACGTATTAGATTGGCGGGGATCCGAGCTCCTCCGCAGAGGGAGAGAGTTCGAGCCCTGGTAACTACACTTTTGCAGCATGTTATTCGAGGAGCCATGCAATAATCCATGTTGAAAGGTATAAAACATATTTTATAATACATATACATACGTACATATATATATGTAGATATAATTAATTTGCATAATTAATTAGATTAAATAATATTTAAATATATATGTATATATTATTTTATTTCCGCCGATAATGTTTTATGTATGAAACAATTAATATAAAATTATAAAATAATATATTAATTAGAATAGAATATATAATTTAAATCGTAATGCTTATACATAATTAAATAACATATAAAAATTGATTAAATAAAAGAATGGTTTTTCTAATTTTGAGCCATGCATATTATAGGTAGATACACAACAAAATTATTTTTTTAATAATAAGTAAGTATATATATAAACATAAAACCAATTTGATTGTGACAATATATTGATATAATGGAACCATCATCTGACTAATATAATAGAATATGATATATAAATAAATGGAGTATAAATATAGTTCAGATTATTACCTTATACTAATACCAAAAACTCACACTTTGAAGCGTTGTATTGAACTCCTGAATAAAGTTCTAATCTTAAAGGTTCCATTTCCTGAATTGCAGATCACCGGCTGTTGAATAGTCTTTAATGTGATATGATTGGAGCTTGTAATAATGGAGAGGAGTAGATTAGGGTTCGATCCAAAATATAAGGTTTTTTGATTCTTTCAGAAAAAATCCTCTAATAGGTACAGTTTGAAATGCTTATATAGGGAGCGAATGGATACAAGTTTGGATTTAGGTCACTTACTAATTCTTCTATCCTTATGCATACAAACAAATCCCATTTAGTTGCCATCAAATGACTACACCTACTTAACTCTATCATCACGAAAACTAACCAACACTATATAGGCTTAAAATTCATTTAAAGCCCAAACAAAATATTTGGCATTTAAATCCAATTTAAACGCGTATCGATATTGTTATCGATTAATATATTTATAAATATTATAAGTACATTTAATAATATTTGTTCATCAAATCAAAAATAAATTTTATAACTAATATTTCATAATTATTAACTAATTTATAACGTTATAAACTAAATAAATCATGTGGTCAAGGAGTATTTAACAAATTGATTGTGCGACTCTTTAGGTGTAAATTTAGTAAGCGGTTAATACCGTACTATTTGAATACCAACGTTCAAACGTCACTTCAGGTGGTGTGACATTTTGGCCAAATTTTCACTTACTTAGTTCTGGTAAAATCTAACTTTACTTTGTTAAGCATTAGCCGACTATGACTATTATTTACACCAATTCTCTTCATCAAAACTATATCACTTTGGATTTATGTAATTTGGTAATGGTCAGAATTCCAATATCATCCATGTTCAACTCTATAATCCAAACACAAAGTCTTTGGATTAATTATAACTATAATTATTAATCGAAATGCTATGGCCAGATATGTGCAACTTTCTTATCCCCAATTCCTTCACTATCCTCAATCCTACTATTATCGCTTTGTATCAACTTCATTATTAGTTGCTAGAAATTCCAACTCTAATGTACAAAAGATTGACTGTCCTTATGGCGTTTCAAATACTATTCCTACGCTCCAGTTGTATTTGTTTGAAGCACCGTCGACAAATAACTTCCAATATGGAATTGCAAGGGCATCGGCCTCTTCTTCTTCACCATCATGCATGGTAAACCCGACAATGAAGTCTGCTAATGCATTCCCATTTATCACTCTACACAGATGGTAAGTAATATGTACTGGTCAACTCAATATTCCATTTCAGCGAACTTACTAAGGTCTCAGGTTAATACAATAACTACTTCAAAGGCTGATCTATTGGTATTTTGATTGGATGAGGCTAAAAATAGCGAGTGTCTAGTTGTAGAATTTTGTGTTGTTTATAAGCCTATAATGCTAGTTTAAGCCGATCAACCCAGTTGCCTTTAGCTCTAGTCAGTTGCTTCTTTCAGGTGGATTTCATGATCTTGTTAATTGCCTCCACTTGCATGTTTTCCTGTGGATTTTCCACTATGGAGAAGCTCTTCTCAATTTTGTATTTTTTGCAGAAATCCTTGAACTATATATATTCGAACCAAGTTCCATTGTCCGTGATGATTTTATGGGGCAGTCTAAACCTTAAAATAACATTCTTATTCACAAAGTTAATTACCTTTTTTGTTGTGAACAAAGAAGGAGGTTCTGTATTTCGTAAAGTAATCCACTACAAAGATAGCATATTAGGCTCCTCCCTTTGTTATTGGTAGCACACCGATGATGTCAATTCTCCAAGTTGTAAACTGCCATGGACTGACCATTTGCACAAGTTCCATCGGTGATGCTCTTAGAATCTTTGCAAATATATAGCATTGATCATACTATTTGGTGTAGTTAGTAACATCCTCGTTTATCATTGACCGAAAATATCCAGAGTCGAGTATCTTTTTCGCCCGACTTTGCCCTCGATGTGGTTGCCACAACTGCCCTCATGGATTTCCATGAGGATCTTCGTAGCCTCATCCTTAGCTATACACTGAAGCATGCGAGTAAAGAATCCTCTCCTACACAACACTCCATCTTACATGATGAACTATGGCGCTTTTCGAAGGAGCTACTTCCATTTGTTTCTGTCCCTTGGGAGAGTTCTTTTGATCTGATAGTCTTTGATTGGGGCTATCCATGACTCCTTCTCCTCTGTGGTCTTCAGAATTCAATTGACATCCATCTGATTGATATAAGGATTTATAGAAACTTCCACCAGAACTAATCCCCTTAGCCATAATTTCCCGGAGCTAGCTAGCTTAGCTGATAAATCAACCTTCATGTTTTCCCCTCTAGGAATGTGCGTTATTGTATAATGCTCTATGTCCTCTAGCAACTCCAGTGCCAATCGACATGCAAGGGGCTAGTCTCGCTCCCATAGCTTGATACTCTTTCCTGAGTTGGAAAACCACCAGTTGGGAATCGCTAAATATGTGCAAAGCTATTATACCCATTTTTCTTCACTATCCTCGATCCTATTATTAATGCTTTATACTCGACTTCTTTATTAGTTGTAGGAAATTCCAGTTTTAATGCATAACAAATTGATCATTCTTTTAGCATTTCAAATACTACTCCTACCTCTGAGTTGTATTCTTTTGATGCATAGTTAATAAGTAAATTCCAATGTGGAATTGCAATTGCATTATCCTCTTCTTCTTCACCATCATATGCGTTAAACTCCACTATGAAGTCTACTAGTAATTTTATGTTTATCGCTCTCCTCGAATGGTAAATGATATCATACTGGCTCAATTCAATATTCCATTTCAGCAACCTTCTTGACATCTTGGGACGGTAAAATAACTGCTTCAGAGACTAACTTGTTGGTACTTTGATTGGATGAGCCTGAAAATACAATCGTAACTTCCTGACACAATCAGTAAGCAATATACGGGTTTCTCCAACTTTGGGTAATTCTTTTTAGCACTAGTAAATCGCTTGTTAGGGTAGTAAAGTGGTCTTTGAATCCTTGCCTCTACACTCATTGCTAAGAAGACACTAGTAAATAAACGAATTAATCCTCTACGTCCAGTAGTTTGGATAAGACCAGTGGTGTCTCCATGTGTCTCAATAACTCTTCGAAGGTATTCTGGAAATTGATTCCACTCAAAGTTCTTCCTTCCCTTTGAGAGCATCGAAGAAGGGTATGCATTTGTCCATTTCCTTCGAGATGAACTGACTCAAAGCGGCAATCTTCCTCTTCAAGCTTTGTAGTTACTTTTTCATAGTCGGTGGGGTTATGTTTCTCAAGTCATTAATCTGCTCTGCATTTACCTCGATTCCCCATGCATTGTAAATGAATCATCGAAACTTTCCTAATGCCACTTCAAAAGAACATTTCAATGGATTTGGCTTCATTCCATATTTCCTTAAACTTCAAACATCTTTGAAAAGTCATCTAAATTGTTTCGAGACACTCATGATTTCACAGGCATGTCATCTACCTATACTTCCTTTGTTCGCAAAATTTGAATCTTGAACGTAGAATTTACCAGTCTCTAGTTCGTGGCTCTGAAATTCTTCAAACTGAATGGCATAACTTGATAGTAATACAGTCCCAAATCAGTTATAAATCTAGTGTTCTCCTTGTCTGGTATATGCATTTAAATCTAGTTATAGCCTAAATAAGCATCCATAAATGAAAGTAACTCATGTCTTATATTCCTTTTCACCAGTTGGTCAATCATAGAAAAAAGAAAGCTATCCTTTGGGTATGCCTTATTCAAATCCAAGTAGTCGATACGCATTCACCATTTCCCATTAGATTTCTTGACCAACACGGGTAATAATTAGGGTATAATACATCGTAGGCAAAGCCATTCACCATTAGCTTATCCACTTCATCCTACAACGCAAAAGATCACTACAGACCAAGACTACACCTTTTCTGTTTTACTGGTGTGAACTTTGGATCAATATTCAATGCATGACATGCCATCTTTGGCGATATCCACTACATATTCAAATGCGTCCAAGCGAATACATCCAAATTTCCTTGGTGTAAATCAACCAATTCCTTCCTTAAATATGCATTGAGCTGAGATCTAATATTTAGGACCGAGTAGGGTTATCCATATTGATTGGAACATTCACCGTCAGCTCAGCCATTACTGGTCGCCCTTTCCCTGACTTTTTCGTAGGATCCATAGCCTTATCAAACCTACTATGTTTCTTGAGCCAAGGTCTAAGCTTTAATCGCTTTGCTTCTCCCAATTCTTCCATGAAGCATCCTATTTTAATGCTCCGGTCACCTTTCACCGTTATGATCCCATTTTCCATGAGGAATTTCATTACTAAACACCGCTGTGCCTGTAACGACCTGGATTTTCGACGGTTAATTTTGAATATTTAAATGGATTAAATACTGAATTTGGATTTATAATTTAATTAGTAAGATTTTAAAACTGGGATTTCAAGTGATTTCACAAAATTTTGAAATCATCGATTTAATCTACTCATTAAAATAGCGATCCGAGGCACAGTTTCGGATTTCATTGAAACCAGTTCCATTGGATCCGTAATAGTTTATTATTATTGAAATTCAAATTTCGCGGCATTTGGAGTTACAATTTGGTCGTACGGAATAGAAATTATTGAAATTAATATCAAAAATTTAATATAAAAATTGGATCCAAAAAGCTATCTTCTCCATACGATCGAATTATGACTCCAAACCTTTTCCATTACATTTGGAATAGGGGTATAACATTATAAACGTCTAGCGGAGCGCCTCGATAGGGATTCAAGATTTTGAGTTGCGTGAACCAAGACGTTTTAGAATTATAAATAAATAATAGTCTAGTCAATAATATTTTCAGCTGTAATTCTATCGCTTCACTGTGCTTTGACCCATTCAACATGCTACCCAAATCTCATGCAACCTCCATTTGAAAAGTGCGAATATTCTCTTCCCTCTTCTTTCAGTTTGAAAAAAAAAGATTCAAGCAAACAAAAATCAAGTTAAGTCGTGAGCTTCCTTCCTATGGTCTTCATTTCGATTTCATCAAAAAAATGCCTGCATCATTCAAATCGCGCTATCATCTTCAGTTCGATTTCGTGAACGTTATATAAAAAAATAGATCAATCGCTCGAATTATTTCGAACGAAGCTCGCAATTTAACGCGAATTGGAAGAGGCTCAACCACACGCGTGGTACAGAATGAGTCGGTGAGTTGGAGGCGACGTGGGCACGCGTGCCTGATTTTGAGAGAATGACAATTGAGGGAGAGGATTTGGGGAGTACTCTATTGGCGACGGCAGGCGAAGCGAGGATGAGTAGTGACATCGAGTGACTTAGGGAGGCTCGGTGTTCGATTGGCGTTTAGGGTTTGTGGTGGTGTGGTTTCACATGGAGGTGATGGCGCGACAACACGAAAATGGACGAGGAGTTGGTTTCGTGAGCAGGCTCAAGATTTTAGTCGCGTATTAGTTATCGAACGTTGCTAGAAACGGTAGCGAGCGAGGCTTGAGGCTAGAGGTAGGGCTCGGGGTCACTAGGCATTTGAGGGATAGGCCGTATGGCATCTGGGTTTAGGTTATTGGACGTGGTGATGTCTACAAGCAACGATGAAGGAGGAATGGTCGAGTTGGCAGACGATGCTGGTTTGGGCTAAATGTGTTTAGCCTAGGTAATTTATTTTGAGCGGTTATAAATTTTAAGTTTAATTATTAATTATTTATCTTGAAATCTTATAATGCAAAATTTAAATTCATACGAGGTACAAAATCGCGAATTATAATCTGGGGTTAATTGGCGATTTTAGAGGCAGCTATTAATTTAAAAATTGGAACAATTGGCAAAAATAAAAAAAATCAAGGTGAGAAAAATTCTTACTCATTTGGATTACTAAAATTTAAAATTTAAATAGTGGAAATTAAATTTTGGATGCTTGTTGAATTTATAAATTATTGTCTGTTGAATGATAAAATATATATCGTACTTTATATATTAGTATTTGGAGTGATATTCCCGCACTTTATAGCGGATGAGACCCAATGCGCCCTGCATAACAGCAGATGACCCTATATACTGCGATATTCCACTTGAAGTGGGATTGGTATTATTTTATTTTGTCTTAACATCTGTGGATGCAGGAAAGTAGGTTGGAGGGATCCAACTGGATTCTTCAAAATTTTAAATTTAATTTCATAAATTGTGATATATGGATTGTGTAGAATAATCTATATAGATTATTGTGGTGTTAGGAATTTATTGGATGTTATTGTAGCACTGGCCTTGATTTTGATACTTTAAATACCATAAATTTATTTTTAAAATTAAAGGGATAAAGCGGAATTTTTGATATAAAAATATTATGTTGGAATTGGGATTGTTTTAAAGAAACTGAGTAAGAAAAATATATTGATTTTTGGGTAACACTAAACTATTGAGAATTATTAAATGGAGATTTTAAAAATGAAGTATTTAAAAAAGAATTTATATATGATATTCGTAAAATATAGAAAGGCGTTGAAGTCGATACTAAATTAGATTGGAAGTTATAAATAGGATTTTTAAAGGAATGTATTTATAAAAATTGAATTTTATAAATAAGATTATTTTTATAAACAAGGAAAAAAAATCAAAGGAATTATAAAGATTTATAAATGATGTTTATAAATAAAGGAAATCGATGTCAGGATGATAAATTGGAAATATAAAATCCATAGGTGAACTTGTATTAGAATATGGAAATAGGATGAGAAAAATAGTGGATTACTATTTTTGAGAAGTGAAAATGGTTAAGGAAATCAGAATGGAAGCGATGTGATGGAAATCGAGAGGAATTTATAAGTTGAACTGGTTATTGAGGTTTTAAAAATATATTTAAGAAGTGAGTTTGTACTAAAAGGAAAATTTTATTATTTTAAAACTATGGAATTTTAAACTAGTTGAGATTGAAATACTCCGGTTAGTAAATTTTCTAATGTTAAGTATTTATTTAATAAATTCTAACTTTTAAATTCAGCTTTCGAACTTTATTTGTTCATCTAAAATGAGTTATAGATGTTATAAAAGTGTTTTCAATATTTTAAATAATAACTTAAACATATTTTAAATAAATTACTATTCTTTAAAGAAAATACTCATTATACATACATATATATATATATATATATATATATATAGTTTTGAGATGATTACAAATTTATTTATAAATTCTCTCGAGATGTGTGGACGGGGTCGATTAAAGGATGAGATATTATAACAAAATCTTATAAATGGATTGTTAGAGACTTAAGAAAATTCCCGATGTCTAGATGTAATAACTTCGGGAAGATTTTGAATTCATTTAATGAAGTTATAAATGGTTGGTTGGGATTATCAGTAAATATAATCGGTTTGGAAATCGTAGGAAGAATTTATAAAAATTCCGGAGACTTATGACATAAGCTATGTAATATTTCCAACTTCAATATTAAGATGGTTTTGGAAATTATACATATAAATATTTCCTAAGTATTGAAAGGAAGGTTTTGGAAACATTTTTAGTGGGAAATGTTTTGGAATAGAAATATTTTTTAGGTGTTATAAAAAGGGAAGTTGGAAATGTTTTTAAGTATTGAAAATAGTGAAATATCCTGTTATGGATACAAGTGTTGAAATTGTTTTTCAAATATTGAAAAATGGAAAGGAATTTGGATATATATATATACATATATATGTATATACATACATACATACATACATACACACACAGATATATATATATATATATATATATTTGTAAAGATATTTTGAAAAGAATGTTTTAAGAATTTTTCAATAATGGCCTAGTGACTGCTTATGGATGTAATTTCATAGTTAAATAACCGACTATCAATATTGGCCAATTTCGTTGATCGTTTCGTAGAGACCAGGATCAGATTTAATTATCCGAAAATCATTTCAATCCGGTTAAAACGTAACGAATGAATATCTTGAAGATGATGAAGACGAGGGTTTGGTTTTTCAAGACCCAGGACAACTTGTATGGACGAATGCTATCAGAACATCGTCATTGGGGGACGATGAGCATGCTTAGTAGAATTATTCCTTGAAAGGTAACATTTAGCCTCAAGCTTTATCAATCGAGAATGACTAAAACATGGGAGATGTAGCAAGGCTTAGTGGGTCACACCCAATTAGGGTATGTTATCACTTTTTTAGAAGTCCTAAGTGTAACAACCCAGAATTTTGAACGATTTAAAAATGAAAATATTTGATTTATTGTAAATATTTAAATGATGATTTGACTTGAATTTCAAATTTCCAGTATAAATTGGCGATTAAATTTTAGAATTTAATCTACACAAAGTTGAACAGAATTTGAAATTTGACTTTGGTGTTGAAATTGAATATTGAAATTGTAATTGAAATTCGAACTTATGACTTAGAAAAAATAGTTTGGATTTACGAATTTTTATTTATGTAAGTTAATAAATTGATGGTTAGTTAATAACATTTTTCTTAACTTAAATAAAATGGAATAAAATTTTAATCATACAAAATAAATAAATGAATACACTTAGTTAAAGTTTTAACAACAAAAATTAAACAAAAACAAAGTAAAAGAAAATAATTTATACAAAACAAATTGGATTTAAAATAAAGAAATAAGAAAAAAATAATATATATAAAAATAAACATAAAATATAAAGAGTATGTTGCCTTACCTTATCACCATAATCCACGCCAAAATTCACGCCATTGTTTATGCCTTAAACCACGCTAAAAATCACGATCTCAACCCTTCTTATTTTCGCCATCCCTCTTCTCTTCACTTCAGAAAAAAAAAACACACGAAAGAAAAAAATGGCGGCCTCGTCTCCACTTCGTCATTCAACAATTAGGGTTTTCGCACGAGTTCTTCTTCGTCCTTTGATTCGAATTAGGGCTTCGGCTTCAAATTTCGCGACCGCTTCGAAGCAAGGTGAGTACTTATTAGCTACTCACATCTAATTCATTTTCGTCGATTTGCTTAGCTCGTTCAAATCTGTGTTTTTGTTGTTTGAATGAGTGATACTCTCGGCTATTTGATTTCGATGCTGGTGAATTATTATTGACTTTTCAATTTTACTTGAATAATATAGTTCATTCGATTCTGACTTGTTTGGTTTTGAGATAGTACGGCTTTGAATTCTTTTGGCTTTGAGATGAAAAAATAAAATAAAATCGACTACGGCATTGGACTTGAACCACTGACTTCGGTCATGATTGTTCATGCCTGTAGAGTCTTTTGACTTATTTATATTTGTCCCCTAGTTTTGACTTTTCGGCATTTTAAACATGAATTTGTTCGAATTGGCCATTTGAAGCTATTCTGATTTGCTAGTATTTTGGTTCTATGAACCTCTGGCTAGACTCGAATTTGTTGCCTTGGTCCTTACTACTATGACCTGATACTGCTGACTTCGGGTTGCACTGATTTGTTTTGATTCCACCTGATCCTTAGTATGGTGTTGTTGTTTCTTTACATTTGTCTGAGTCACATTCCTATTGTGCATGTCACTGCATACATGTGTATACGCATGTTTATGCATTGTCTACTTGTAGTTGGATTTGTTTACAGCTTCGACTTGCATTTTGAGTTGCGGGTTCAGGTTGCATTGTTTGGGTGTTTGTTGTACATATGAAATTAATTCATATGTATGCTAGACATTGTTTACACTGCATTTTGCTTGTCATTGAGTTCTTTTGGTTTGAGTACATATGCCTAGTTCGCTTTTGGGTTGCTGTAGTGATGCATGTGCTTTATGTATCACTGCATATGCTATTTTCCATGTTATCGAGTGGCTTGGCAGTTGTGTTGAATCATGATAGTTGTGATTTGACCTCTGCATTTTGTAATTGCTGATAGCATGTTTATGTATACATGTTTATGCAGCTTGCAAATGAGTTAAAATTTTGAGTTTACTTGCCTGTTTCATCTGCAGTGTCTTCATTGTGCACAGCTATGTATTGGTTCTTGATGTATTGATTTTTAGCTTGCTTCTGATTTTACTGAACTTTGACAGTCTCGACTAATTTGCTTCGAGACAGTTTTTGTTGCAGTTTTCAAAGTTTTAAAATTTAACAAGTTTCAAAGTTTAAAATGTTTAAAATTAAATATCTTTGAATCGTTTTCACAAATGGGTTAAGTGAGTAAATCTTCAACCTCTCCTGGTAGGATATACTATGCATCATGTATAAGTCTTAATTTCAATCTAAGAAGTTAAATCTGTAATCAAGTCTTTAAAACTGTTTCAACATGATTTGAAGAAATATATCACTGTCTTCATGTATGTTTATACACTGTCTTCATGTATGTTTATACACCGTCTTCATGTAGTTATACACTGTCTTCGTGTAGTTGTATCTGTTAGCAGTTCCAAAACTGTTGTTAGCTTTGACTTAGACCTGATGCACTTTATTTTTATTAGCACAGTTAATTCTCATGCGCGCTACAGTAACTTTGATGCAGTCTCGTGATCTTGTGGTGGCTGCGTTATTATTGCAGTTCTACCCCTGAATATTTGGGTTGCTTGCAGTTTCATTTTTATGAAAATTTTGCACTTGTTGAAAAATGCAGTAATAAGTTGTTTGGAAACTTGTTTTATTTCACAAGTTGTTGTGGCGAGGCAGCGCACGCGTGCGTGCACTGCAGCCACGTAGTATCGACATTTTGAATCGATATTTGAACCTTCATTAATTTTGGTTCGTTGATTTTTTGAGTATATCATCACGATAGTGGCAAGGCATTGCACGCAAGCGTGAACTGCAGCCACACGGCATTGATTTTTATTGATATCCTATTTTGTTTTGATTTATGATCTTTTGCATATTTCATTACGGTAGTGGCGAGGCAGTGCACGCAAGCGTGAACTGCAGCCACGGAGTTGACATTTTAAATGTGGCGAGGCCGTACGCGAGTGCGTGTACTGCAGCCCTACCAAATTTAATGTTTAAATTTATGTTTTCTTTTGATGAAAATTGTTTTATGTTGCCAATTCAATATATATTAAATCGATTTTGATGATTTTGTTGTTAATTGCCGTTTAGGCAAATTTTGATTGTTTTCTAAATTATCTTCATCAATAATCCCTTCATCTATCTCATTGATAATCTGAATCTACTGAATGGTTGTTTAACACTGTTAAGTGTTATATTTACCATTATCCGATTTCTTGTTAAAGGATCGGATAGGTAAATTATATTTGACTGTCATCAAATTGTTGATTATTATTGCCTCTATGCACTAATAACTGAGTTTGAATTAGACTGACCTGTGTATTATTTTCTTTTGAATATAATACTCGGGTCAGACCGAGTATTTTTACAGCTTGAAGATTTTCAGGCCGCGAAGTTAGAGAGAGTTGGGGAAATTGCTTCACTTTAGCTTTTCGAAGAAATTTTGTACTTAAAAGAAATATTCCGCTGTATAAATATAATGCATTGTACAAACTCTGATATATGTATAAAAAATTCAGAAATGTGAAATATTATGATTACTCAGTGATTCTGTGGCTGATTCTGTTTAAACTCTATAAACTGACTAACAATCCGTCATTTTGAACGTCTCAAGTTGGTTTAACTACCGGCTGGGGGCGGTCAGAACGGCGGGTCGTTACAAAAGTGGTATCAGAGCTTTGGTTTACACAAAGCTCAGTTTATGATGTTTAATATGAATAGTTACTAGAACCACTTTAAAGAAAAATGTTTTCAAATCTAAATAAGTACGAAATTGTTTTCTTTGAAAATAAAAAGGTATTTTGAAAATTCAAATTTTTTCGAAAATTCCCCTCTCTAAATTTAGGTTTGTGATAGTTTCTCATTCGAAACCCATTATCGAATTGTTGAGATTTACGAAAAATAAAATATAAGTGAAGTGAATCAATGAATTGGTTTGAATCAAATATTGTGAATATCTACAAAATAATAATTGTGAAATAAAATGATATTTCAATTCAGTTATAGCCAAGAGGATAATTAAACTGTAACTTGAGAATTTGATTCTGAATTCTTTTGAAAATTAATTTCAAATGTTTTGAAGAAGGATTTAGTAAATAAATGGATTATAAGTATTTAACTTATAAATGAACTTTTGGTATATAATTGAGTTATATAAATTGAATTGAACTAATAAAGAAGATTTATAAATCGAAGTTTATAAATAGAAATGGAATTTGTAAAAGTTGTTTATAAATTCGAAACCAAATTGAATTTGATAAATGAAAAATAGAAGTCATTAAAGGAGATATATTCGTGATTTTTGACAACGAATTATCCTTTAAGTTAAATATTGTGATAGTAAATGTTGGTTGGGAATTTTATTCACGATTTTGGACAGTGGATAATCTTTTAAATAAAAAGTGTAGAAACACTGAATTGAATAGATAAGTATATTCACGATTTTGGACAGTGAATATATTATTAACTAAAACAGATATGTTTTAGGGAAGTGATATTATGAAATGAGGTTAATGTGGAAATATGAATTTAATGGAACCAAGTTGATGAATGGCTTACTAAAGAACTAGTTGATTATTTTTTTGAAATAGAAAGAAAATGCAAAGTTCAAATGAGTTTTAGATTTCAAATTTTAGGTTGTCAACATGATAATCCATTATAGGTTTAATAAATTCAGTGATGAATTAGAATTTAAACGTGTGGAAAACTAAATTAAGTGAAAAACTTAATATTGAAAAGTTTGACATCGGTTTAAAATTAATATTGTGAAAAGTATGAGGAATTCAAACTATGAATTAAGTTGAATTTGAAAAAGTTAATGGTTTTAAAGATGTTTTAAAATGCATTAAGTATCGAATACATAGATTTCAACATTCAATTGTTGAAATAGACGTTTTCGAGAAATAAGGAAATGGTGAATTATAACACTGTTGTTGTAGTAAATGGTTTCCGAAAGGAAATATTGTTTATAGTATTGGGATTTATATATCTATCTTAAATTCGAATCCCTATACTAGTGATTTTTGAGTTGTTGTAACAATGTTTTACGTAACATTCGTTTTGACTCAAATAATTTCCAATATGAAATGAAAGGTTTGAAATTTTATCTTTTAAAGATAAATTGAAAAATGAATATTTGAAATTGGTTTCAAATGGTTAAGTTGGGAAATTATATATATCTTGTAAAGATATTATTTTTGAGAAATGTGAACGATTAGTTCAACTTGAATATTTTCCAAGAAGATTGAATCTTGAGTTAAATTGAGTTTAACTTTGACATCAAAAACAATATAAGTTGAGCTTTGAATTTTGGATAGTCGATTTGGATTGTATGTCTAGCATTGTGAATTGATGACATAGCAATTGATCTCTATTAAATATATATCTGTTGGTGGCGGAGAATTTATTCTTTTAGTTAACACCCTTCTCTGAGACGTACGAGCTTAGAGGTTATATATCGATAGACATCAATTATGTGTTGAGAATTGACGATGTAACGTGAAATCCAAATCGAATGTGAAGTCGATAATGAATTGGATTATGAATGTGAATTAGGTTTGAGATAACCTTAAATTTTCAAATCGATTTAGAGGAAAATTTTAAGTGAAATGGAAAATTTTGGAATCCTCTATTTTGTTATGAATGTGAATTGAGTTTTCGTAACTTATATATGTGAATATAATAAATCGAAAACCATCAGTTTGGAAAGTCATTATTATGAAAAGTCCTGTGTAGGTTTACATAGGTATGATATGTACGAAATGTGAAATGAAGTACTATATGTATATGACATATGTTTTCTAAAAACTGAGGATATGGAAATGTACCTTCCATTTATAATTTGTGAAGGTGATTGGAACTCGGTGGAGTGTCCATTGGAAATCGTAGCTACGTAGAATTTCCATTAGTGGAATGTCCATTGGGACTGACTGGAATCCCCCACGATGGATCATCGTGTTTGGGATTAGGTGAATTAATGCTGGCGTAATTCGTGGGGCGTGATGCCAACAGTTACAAGCGATTCCACTGGGATAGTGGCGCAACCGCCGTGTAAACTGCGATCTAGAAACCAAAGCGTAATTCGAGGGACGAGATGCCTACAGCCACGAGCGATTCTACTGGGATAGTAGCGTAACCGCCGTGTCGACCGCGATCTAAGGCGACGACCATGGCGAAATTCAAGAGAGATGAGAAATCTAAGGTTACAAGCGATTCTACTGGGATAGTAGCGTAACCGCCGGGTAAACTGTGATCCATGGGGGAACGTGCTTTCCATATCCATTTTTAAAAGAATTTTTAAAAAGTATTTTCACTGGGAGTTGAAGCAAGTATATTTAGTACTTGGAGATTTTTAGTCTTGCGCCTGGCCAGCGTATGCCTAATGTCTGTAAGAACGACGATGGACTTGTTAAACTTCGAGTTAGCAAGTATTTTCAAAACTTTGAATAGAAAATCAATAATCTGAAATTAGAATTATATAATTCTAACTTAATGAATTAAGGAAGAAGATTTTTAAAATATCTTGAAAACACACAGCTTTGGAAATGATGTAATATGCAAATATTTAGCATGAAAGATTTCAAGTTTAAAAATCTGAGTTTTGTAAGTCGAAAAATTGGTAAAAGACTTTTGTGTCTTGATTATTGAAATCGATGAACAAAACTAGTGATATAAAATAAATGGAATGGATTCTATATTTATTTACAAGTTTAGAACTTGGTAAAATTGTGTTGGGCATAAATATCGGTGAGATTTTAGCAATCGTTTTTGCTAACTTATAATTTCTGGACGAAATTCTTTTAAGGAGGGAAGATTGTAACAACCCAGAATTTTGAACGATTTAAAAATGAAAATATTTAATTTATTTTAAATATTTAAATGATGATTTGACTTGAATTTCAAATTTCCAGTATAAATTGGCAATTAAATTTTAGAATTTAATCTATACAAAGTTGAACAGAATTTGAAATTTGACTTTGGTGTTGAAATTGAATATTGAAATTGTAATTGAAATTCGAACTTATGACTTAGAAAAAATAGTTTGGATTTACGAATTTTTATTTATGTAAGTTAATAAATTGATGGTTAGTTAATAACATTTTTCTTAACTTAAATAAAATGGAATAAAATTTTAATCATACAAAATAAATAAATAAATACACTTAGTTAAAGTTTTAACAACAAAAATTAAACAAAAACAAAGTAAAAGAAAATAATTTATACAAAATAAAATTGGATTTAAAATAAAGAAACAAGAAAAAAATAATATATATAAAAATAAACATAAAATATAAAGAGTATGTTGCCTTACCTTATCACCATAATCCACGCCAAAATTCACGCCATTGTTTATGCCTTAAACAACGTTAAAAATCACGATCTCAACCCTTCTTATTTTCGCCATCCCTCTTCTCTTCACTTCAGAAAAAAAAAACACAAGAAAAAAAAAATGGCGGCCTCGTCTCCACTTCGTCATTCAACAATTAGGGTTTTCGCACGAGTTCTTCTTCGTCCTTTGATTCGAATTAGGGCTTCGGCTTCAAATTTTGCGACCGCTTCGAAGCAAGGTGAGTACTTATTAGCTACTCACATCTAATTCATTTTCGTCGATTTGCTTAGCTCGTTCAAATCTGTGTTTTTGTTGTTTGAATGAGTGATACTCTCGGCTATTTGATTTCGATGCTGGTGAATTATTATTGACTTTTCAATTTTACTTGAATAATATAGTTCATTCGATTCTGACTTGTTTGGTTTTGAGATAGTACGGCTTTGAATTCTTTTGGCTTTGAGATGAAAAAATAAAATAAAATCGACTACGGCATTGGACTTGAACCACTGACTTCGGTCATGATTGTTCATGCCTGTAGAGTCTTTTGACTTATTTATATTTGTCCCCAAGTTTTGACTTTCCGGCATTTTAAACATGAATTTGTTCGAATTGGCCATTTGAAGCTATTTTGATTTGCTAGTATTTTGGTTCTATGAACCTCTGGCTAGACTCGAATTTGTTGCCTTGGTCCTTACTACTATGACCTGATACTGCTGACTTCGGGTTGCACTGATTTGTTTTGATTCCACCTGATCCTTAGTATGGTGTTGTTGTTTCTTTACATTTGTCTGAGTCACATTCCTATTGTGCATGTCACTGCATACATGTGTATACGCATGTTTATGCATTGTCTACTTGTAGTTGGATTTGTTTACAGCTTCGACTTGCATTTTGAGTTGCAGGTTCAGGTTGCACTGTTTGGGTGTTTGTTGTACATATGAAATTGATTCATATGTATGCTAGACATTGTTTACACTGCATTTTGCTTGTCACTGAGTTCTTTTGGTTTGAGTACATATGCCTAGTTCGCTTTTGGGTTGCTGTAGTGATGCATGTGCTTTATGTATCACTGCATATGCTATTTTCCATGTTATCGAGTGGCTTGGTAGTTGTGTTGAATCATGATAGTTGTGATTTGACCTCTGCATTTTGTAATTGCTGATAGCATGTTTATGTATACATGTTTGTGCAGCTTGCAATTGAGTTAAAATTTTGAGTTTACTTGCCTGTTTCATCTGCAGTGTCTTCATTGTGCACAGCTATGTATTGGTTCTTGATGTATTGATTTTTAGCTTGCTTCTGATTTTACTGAACTTTGACAGTCTCGACTAATTTGCTTCGAGACAGTTTTTGTTGCAGTTTTCAAAGTTTTAAAATTTAACAAGTTTCAAAGTTTAAAATGTTTAAAATTAAATATCTTTGAATCGTTTTCACAAATGGGTTAAGTGAGTAAATCTTCAACCTCTCCTGGTAGGATATACTATGCATCATGTATAAGTCTTAATTTCAATCTAAGAAGTTAAATCTGTAATCAAGTCTTTAAAACTGTTTCAACATGATTTGAAGAAATATATCACTGTCTTCATGTATGTTTATACACTGTCTTCATGTATGTTTATACACCGTCTTCATGTAGTTATACACTGTCTTCGTGTAGTTGTATCTGTTAGCAGTTCCAAAACTGTTGTTAGCTTTGACTTAGACCTGATGCACTTTATTTTTATTAGCACAGTTAATTCTCATGCGCGCTACAGTAACTTTGATGCAGTCTCGTGATCTTGTGGTGGCTGCGTTATTATTGCAGTTCTACCCCTGAATATTTGGGTTGCTTGCAGTTTCATTTTTATGAAAATTTTGCACTTGTTGAAAAATGCAGTAATAAGTTGTTTGGAAACTTGTTTTATTTCACAAGTTGTTGTGGCGAGGCAGCGCACGCGTGCGTGCACTGCAGCCATGTAGTATCGACATTTTGAATCGATATTTGAACCTTCATTGATTTTGGTTCGTTGATTTTTTGAGTATATCATCACGATAGTGGCAAGGCATTGCACGCAAGCGTGAACTGCAGCCACACGGCATTGATTTTTATTGATATCCTATTTTGTTTTGATTTATGATCTTTTGCATATTTCATTACGGTAGTGGCGAGGCAGTGCACACAAGCGTGAACTGCAGCCACGGAGTTGACATTTTAAATGTGGCGAGGCCGTACGCGAGTGCGTGTACTGCAGCCCTACCAAATTTAATGTTTAAATTTATGTTTTCTTTTGATGAAAATTATTTTATGTTGCCAATTCAATATATATTAAATCGATTTTGATGATTTTGTTGTTAATTGCCGTTTAGGCAAATTTTGATTGTTTTCTAAATTATCTTCATCAATAATCCCTTCATCTATCTCATTGATAATCTGAATCTACTGAATGGTTGTTTAACACTATTAAGTGTTATATTTACCGTTATCCGATTTCTTGTTAAAGGATCGGATAGGTAAATTATATTTGACTGTCATCAAATTGTTGATTATTATTGCCTCTATGCACTAATAACTGAGTTTGAATTAGACTGACCTGTGTATTATTTTCTTTTGAATATAATACTCGGGTCAGACCGAGTATTTTTACAGCTTGAAGATTTTCAGGCCGCGAAGTTAGAGAGAGTTGGGGAAATTGCTTCACTTTAGCTTTTGGAAGAATTTTTGTACTTAAAAGAAATATTCCGCTGTATAAATATAATGCATTGTACAAACTCTGATATATGTATAAAAAGTTCAGAAATGTGAAATATTATGATTACTCAGTGATTCTGTGGCTGATTCTGTTTAAACTCTATAAACTGACTAACAATCCGTCATTTTGAACGTCTTAAGTTGGTTTAATTACCGGCTGGGGGCGGTCAGAACGGCGGGTCGTTACACTAAGAAACCTATATATTATGGATATAGTTGTGCATGAAAGAAGGAGAACTCGAAGGTAAGGGTGGGAACACCCGAGGTGATAACATATTTGGTTTATCCAGGTTAGGGATAGGCCGGTCTTGTGTAGCAGGGGATCTAGATGTGGTCCTTGGTACATTGTTCTAGAGGTGCACTGTGGTGGGCGGTCCCCCAGTGGCTCAGTCATTTGATGGAATCCATTCTCTAATAAGTGCCGTACGGTTTTGACTGTGCCCGACTATGCTGAAACGTGAGATGGAAGCATTTCAGCTATTTTCTATTTACTTTCTATAGACACTATTGTAAGATAAGATGATTTTGATAAAAATCGTTTTCGTTATTGTAAGGTAAAAACCCGTCGTGTTTATGTGTGACGCGGTCTTACGAGATACCTTTATTTCAAACAATTTGGTGAAAAGTTAATAATTCAAATTGATCGTGTTTTCTCATGTTGGTTTTCTAGACTGACTCGAGTGTTATTTTATTATAATGCTTGCGTTAAACCGAGCATTCCAGATACATGATATGATGCTATGGAGCTTAGCAGATGAGCTGAATGACACGGAGGTATCTCCGTACTTGGTTGTATTTTCCATGTATGAGGACAAGTTATTATAACTGTCCATTTTGATGTATTGACTTGTTGTACTCTGATGACTGTAAGTATATCAGCCGTTACAGATTCCATTGTATAAAAATATGTTACTATATATTATATTTTGTTCCACTGCATTTGTGAGATTCTGTGTTTGTTGTTCTATTTTTCTTCCACTTCTTTCTTCTTCTTTACCTTAATTATTCGCTCTTTCGTAAAATTTGGGTTGAGAGAGGAAGAATTATTATCAACTCAAGGGGTACAGAACTGCGGGTCGCTACACTTAGTATCAGAGCTGAAGGTTAAGCGAGAACCTTAGCTATGGTGGAGATTGCTGATTAGAGATAGAGTTAATAGTACTCTAGAATGAGTTTGAGTGTATTAATAGAAAAGAGCGTGTATTTGTTAGTGAATATAAAACGGTTTTATATTGTGTTAACTTAATGTTTGGGTGGTATATAAGTTCTGATTTAATAGTGGAACGTCGGTAAAACGATAGGTGTTTCTAAACACTCGAACAGGGTAATTTGACACATATGGTTTTGAAGTGGGTAAATGAAATAATTTTACCCAAACTATATTTTGATATAAAAGAGAATAATTTTCTAAGATTATTATATTATAAATTGGCGTGTTTGGATGTTATTGGCAAAAACAAGATTATAAAATTGAAATGGTTATATATAACCAAATTAAATTGTATAAGTATAAATTATTCAAATAAGTTAAAAACTAAAAATGGATTCAAACCAGAATTTGAAAAATTTAAATCCCGGGGATTTGAGAAGTATTTTCCAAAGTGTTTAAAGACAAAGAATAGTATTAGTATTCTGGAGATATTTTTGAAATAAATTGTTTTAAATGGATCATGAAGATGTTATAGCACTGAACTCACTTCTGTCGTTGGAAAATAACTCCGATGATGATTGCGACATCATTTGTGTTCATTTTCGAGTTTCTAAGTGACGAATTGCTACCATAGTAAGTTGATATAGAGATTTTTCGTTGAAAAAAAGTGTTGTTTTGGAAATTCCAAGGGAATTGTTTTGGATAAAATCAGGTTAATTTTGGAATTCGAAGGAAGTGGTTTGTTAAACCAAAAGGAGTACATATATGTATATATTTAATTTCAAAGTGATTTGAAAAATATACCTGGTGTTGAATTCTAGAATTTTAATATAAATGTGGGGGAAAAACCAAGGAAATAAGTATGAACATATAAAGTGAGGATGATTTCAAAGGAAAGTATGGAATTTGAGTTTTGGAAAAATAAGTTTTTACTTGAGTAAGTTAAAATAGTTTGTGTGGATTGAATTTAACTTAAGGAAAGTTAAATAAATTTATTGGGAATTGAGACAATAATAAATTCGAATGGCGAAATTGCAATATAAATATAAATAAGGAAGTAGAAAATTTTGAAATTGGAATTGAATTCTCACTTTATTTAAAATTTGGTTTGTATTAGAAATAATGTCGAATTGAGAATTTTTTTTTTGAATTGTGGAATAATCCTATAACCATGAAGTAAAATTTTTGAATGAGATAAAACTTGAGAAAAATCTGGAATTGTGAATAAGTAAATTGGAATAGCTTATTAAAATTGAAATTTATGGTATAAAAATATACTCGGGTAATAAATAAATGTATAATCTCAAGTTAAAAATAAAATGTGAATATATTCGAGTATAGAATTGATGGAAGTGTGAAAAAATAAGTTGTGTGACTTATAAAATTGAAAAGTAAAATAGAAAACCCAAAATAAAAATGATTTGATAATTTTAGTAAGGGAAATAAATCCAAAACTTGAATTATGAAATGAATTTGGAACTCAATAAAATTAAATGAAGTGATTTTTGATGTAAAAATTAGAAATTGAATGAGCAACTTGAGTATAAAATAAAATTCAACAAAATGTAAGCGAAATAAATATATTTTGAAATGTGGACAAATAATATGAAATGGATAGAAATAAATTTGGCTTAAGTTATAAATAAATTCAATTTAAATATAAATAAATTGAATATGGCATTGACATCATTTAAATGAATTTGAATATGGAACTGAATTTGAAGTGGATTAAATGACTGAACTAATTAATCAATTAATTAGTAAGTGAAATGGAAGTTGGTTGAAATGAAAATAAACTTAAGTTATATAGTTGGAATAACTTAAACTAAATGAATTAACTTAATTAAATATTTTGAATAAAATCGGTTTAAATAAATTTATGGAACGGTTCATAAATAAATTAGCATGAAATGGTTCCGAGTATAATAAAGTGGATTTGAATATAATAAATGTGGATATTAATGAAACGTAAATGAATTGATTAGAATTAAATTTGAAATGGAATAGAATTGAATATAAATTGATTTGGAATTAATTTAAAATAGTTAGAAGCCTAAATGGTTATTTTATTAAATGAATAGCCTCGAATTTGCATGGGAAAATTGTTGTTCGATGCGAACGAAAGTAAGTAAAATTCTATGAATAAATGGAAAGTGAATAAAATTGATTTTTAAATTAATTTAGAGTGGATATGGTTTGTTTGGTATAAAAATGAACTGGATGCAAATAAATTTGGTTGTAAATCATTCGAATTAAATATGGATTGATTGAAAGTAATCAAATTTAGGTCAGAACCTTATAATTGCTTATAATACATGTTTAGCGTGATTGGTTTATGAAATCCATGTATTTTAGCTATTTAAATAAGTGGAATGTTATTGAATTTGATGTTTTGGTACTTGTGTGTTTAAGTTGAGTAAGTATAGGTACCCAGGGGATAGCGGGCTAGATTTGGGTTGCGAAATTTCTTTTGAAGTAAATGCTTGCTTAATAATGCTAATATAAGGTACGTCTTCGGATTAAATATCGTAAAATATAAATATTGATATATATTTTTTGATTTCCGACGATGTAGGTCGATGTATATATATTTATCTCTCTTGTCATATTGCAAAAGGCTCTCCATACAAGGGATACTGCCAAAAAATTTCGAAAACTTAGGGTGTTAGAAATTTTTTGGAAATTTTTTGTTAACAAAGAATTTGATTTCGAATTATAATTTGAAATAAAGGATTTCGAATAAGAATTGAAAACTAATTGGTTCGGCGAAACTAAAAGATTAGAAAAGCAAACATTGAATTTTAACTAAGTGGGTTTTGATAAGTTAATGGTTTGGAGCATTCTTTCCGCCTTAGCAAATTTCGGGGACGAAATTATATTAAGGGGGGAGGAATGTAACGATCCAGATTTTTCGACAGTTAGTTTTGAATAATTAAATGGGTTAAATATTGAATTTGGAATTATAATTTAGTTAGTAAGACTTTAAAACTAGGATTTCAAGTGCAAAATTTTGAAACCATCGATCTAATCGACGTGTTAAAATAGCAATCCGGGGCACAATCTCGGATTTCGACGAAACTATTTCCATTGGATCCATAATAGTGCATTATTATCGAATTTCAAATTTCGTAGCATTTTGAGTTACTATTTGGTCGTACGGAATAGAAACTGTTGAAATTAGTATCGAAAATTTAATATAAAAATTGGGTCCAAAAAGCTATCTTCTCCATACGATCAAATTAGGAATCGAAATCTTTTCCATTGCGTTTGGAATAGGGGTATAACATTATAAACGCCTAGCGGCTCGCCTTGATAGGGATTCGAGTTCTTAAGTTGCGTAAATGGAGACGTTTTAAAATTTTAAATAAATAATAGTCTAGTCAATATTCTTTTCAGCTATAAATCTATCTCTTCACTGTGCTTTGACCCATTCAACACGCTTCCCAAATCACATGCAACCTCCCTTTGAAAATCATGAGTATTCTCTTCCCTCTTCTTTCAGTTTGAAAAAAAAAGATTCAAGCAAACGAAAGTCAAGTTAAGTAGAGAGCTTCCCTCCTATGGTCTTCATTTCGATTTCATCAACAAAAATACCTGCATCATTCAAATCGCGCTATCCTCTTCTGTGACGACCCGACTTTTTCTCACTAGAAAAGTCGTATCATCATGAAGAAAGAAAGGGATAGAAAAGAGAAAGAAAGAGAAGAAAGAAGAAACAATATCAGAATCTCAACAGCGGAACGAATAAATTATATTAATAACATAAAATATTACATAGTTTACAACCACTATCAGAGTACACAGATATACAACACATACTAGACAGTTATAAACACCTGTCTAGTATTTACAACATAATACAACTCAGAGACAATCACAGATCACACAGCGGAATACTATATATCTAACGCAGAAGCCTCCTGCTCCCTTACTCCTCCAATATTCGTCAAAGCTAACCTGAATCCCTTGGCTACTCGTAAAAATTTGAGTACCCAAGAGTTTAAGAAAACAGAAGATAAACTCTGGGTCAGACATGGGTCTGGTGTGAGTAAGAGGTTAAAGTTGCTTAACTTTTGAAAAACCTTTGAAAAGAAAAAGTATCACGTAAGACTTCCCACACATAAACATGGAAAAGTTTTTACCTTACGCTAACCAAAACATTTGATAGGAAATCCAGTGGTATTATAATAGGGTCTAGGGTTTTTAAGTAAATAAGAAATAGCCGAAATTGTTACATTCATTAAATTTCAGCTACTAGCCACAAAAGTGGGTAATACAATCAAAACCGTTGGCACTTATTGGATTTTTGGATTCCGTCAATGGTAGGGCTACTGGGGTACCGCCCGTCACAGTACGTGGCCTAGATCAACGTACCGAGGAGCCACCCTAAATCCCCTGCAACACAAGACCGGAGCCATCCCTTACTGGATGGTCCCGAACAAGACAACCCCGTAGTTGGTGTACATCCAACTGCCCACACAGCCGAAATAAAAAGGGACCTCTAGACAGGGGTAAATCTTGCTCTCCAGTGGGAGCTACCCATGAAGCCTTGCTGCACCTCCCATGTTTTAGCCATTCCCGGTTGATGAGGCTTGAGGCTACGATTACCTTTAGAGAACACATCTCTTAGAATGCTCATCGTCCACCTGACGATGTTCTGAAAGCATTCAATCCATACAAGTTCGTTCCGGGTTCGAATGGAACCGAAGGCATTATCTCGTTACACTCATTTTGGAATCACCCAAAGAGTTAATGACAATAACCCTTGCACTCTAAATCACCATCTCGAATCTATAAGTACTATTCCGTCAAACTCATTACGGAATCACCCACAGAGTTATACTGACGTATAGTTCCTACACCTCGAGTCCTCACTTGCTCCACTCGGATTCACGACCTAACGTTAATTTGGATCGATGTGGTTTTCGGATATCCAAATATGGAAACCCGATCCCGGTCTCATCGAAATCCAAAACGTGTCTTTTAAGGCCAAGTTGTTTTAAAGGTTTAAAACAATTCAATTATCTATATATCAAAATAGATAAATCACAGATTCACAACAGATAATCAACATTATCATCATATCAGATAAACCATATTATCATTATCCAAAAAGATAATCTATATCAACATCACAATGCAACCAATGCATCCAAATCACTCAGCATTATCTATCTCATATCTGAGATCAAACCATTCAAGGCAAACAACATTATCCAACCATATAAGCCATGATTTATAATCACACCAAAAATAATTAATTTAAAATGAATTAAATTAATTACATCATTCAAATTAATTTAAAGTAAATTAAATTAATTACTTCATCAATATAAACCTTGCTTATCATTATTAATTAATTATCAATCAATTAATTAATCATCATCCAATTATTCATTTTAATTAATCATCCCTGATTAATTAACCTTTAAGTAATTATCCACTAATATTTAACCAAATACAGTAATTAATCTTTAATTACTTCCTTTATTAATTAACTATAAATTAATTACATTACTTCTTAATTAATTACATTAATTAATTACCTTTAATCGTTTATTATTGATTAATTAATCTTAATTAATAAATCTTAATTACATCATTAATTATATTAATCAATGATCTCTAATTTTATTTTAATTAATTACTTTATTTAAATTGATAACATTAGGAAATTAATCTTTATTTAAACCATAATTGTTAATCATCATTGATTAACCCCATTCAGTAATTAACTTCCCTTAAATTACTTCACCAAATAAATTAATTACTCATTAATTAATTATCTCTAATTAATCCTTTGATAAATTCACAAAGTAATTATACTCAAATAACTTCATTATCAAATCACTTCCAATTAATTACATATAGTAATTACCCATTAATTACTTCTCTAAGCAATTCCTCTTCATTAAATTACATTAAGTAATTATCCTTCACAAATCATCAAATGATTAATTTTAAATTGATTAAACTGAATTAATTAACTTAAACTAATCAAATTAAACTCAATTAATAAGTAATTAATTCCTTAATTACTTCCATAAGTAATTATACTTAATAACTTACATAAATAATTATCTTTAAATTAATTAATCTAATTAATAATTAAAATTAATCACATTAATTAATTATTAAGTAATCCTTAATTAATGACCTTCATTAACTATTAACAGCTCATTAATTATTTTCTAAAATTATTAACTTATTTTAATCATTATTAATTACAAATTAATTAATCATTAATTAATCCCAAATTAATCAAATAATTAAGTGTTGATTAAAACTTAATTAATCTATTATTACTTGATTAATTTATTATTAATCATTAATTAAAAATCAAATCTTATTTAATTAATTATTCTTAATTACAAGTTAATTATTCTAAGAATAATTAATCTTAAACCTTTAAGATTAAATCCTAAATTACCATTTTATTAATTTATTAAATAAATTAATTATTCATTTAATTACCCTAATAATTAAATGAAATACAAACATTAAATTATTATTTAACTTTAATAATTTTTTTAAAAATAAATCTAAAACCTTTAATTGCTAAATAATACTTTTTATTTCAAAAGAAATTTTACAAAAGTTAAACAAATTTCTTTTTAAATTAAAGCCATTAAAATTTTACATATTTATTCAAATTTGTTTTAAACACTTAAATTTATAAAACTTAAATTTATTTTGAAACAAAGATTCAAATCCAAATATGAATCAAATTTAAACTTTGTTTAAACATTACTTTATATTTAAATTTGCAAATTTAAATTCAAATTTCTTTAAAAACATTTTAAAACAATAAAACCCCTATAAGGTTATTTTAAACAAATTTGAGTTTTAAATCTTCATCCATTTCCAGCTTGAGATTCAAATTAAAACTTGAATTCCTAATAAAAAATTAGATTTAAAACTCAATTTAAATCTTTGCTTTATACATTTAAAATTCAGTTTTAATTTGAAACAAAACACGTTTCCTAAACATGAACAAAATAACTCGAGTAAACTCAAACCATACTCGAGCAACTTGAGTATTCTTTTCATCTGAAAATCACTCAACACAAACAGTCAGGTTTTTAACCCCTAAACCTGTATCAATCAAATACCCAGGCCTACAACAATTCAACTTCGGGTCATTCATTCCCAAGCTTCGAGCGAAACCCAAATCTACTCGAACATCACTCGAGAGCCTTCTTCGCCCAAACACAGCATACACACTATAAATCATGTGCACCTGCACCAACCCCCTCGCCACCTCCGGCCTCCCGCGGCCCCACGAGCAAGTCACCGATCATCACCACACTTCAAATCCACCTTCAATCCAACTGCAGAAACCTCACATCAAAATCCGAGCATCGTGTTCGAATCTGGAATAAAATGGGTCGAACTGCCACGCCTCAATCTCCAAATTCTGATCATCAGAGAGTCAACAACTCCGGCCACATCTACTTCCACACCCCATCTCTCTCCAGTTCGAATTAGGAAGGACTCGGTCACTCATTCAGGTCGCAGTGATCAATTCATTGATCAATATTGAAAACTAGGGCTTATCAATTCAATCCCAAATTTCCACTGCCCACATACCTTAATCCATCATTCAGTATTTTTCTCAGCAACTTCGATCCATAAACCATCACCAGAAAAAATACTGGCCATCAAATCTTTCTGAATTGACAGACTTAACCCAAATCATGGTTTTTGGTTAAATCAGAATTACTTAATCAAAAACAAACCAACAATTTTAATTTTAATTTTAAAATTCAAGTTTTTGATCATGTAACCTATTTATAATCTTAAATCAAAGAATTTAAATGACTAGATTCTTATTTTCAACAGATTGCTCTGTTGCTTAGTGTTTTTCAATGACAATACAGTTTCATTTATTTTTATGTTTAATGAAAAATTAATCTTTAACTTATGCTCATACAATACCTGTTCAAATCTTAAGCTATAACAGAGATTTGAATATAAGATTATGATTTTGACCAGTGTTTTAAGCTTGGAAGGCTAGAACAGGCAACAGTAAACATGTATTCAACCATATATATACAAGAGATTTAATCATACTTAAAATTTCACAAATCATGTTTAACCCAGAAAAAAAAAATTAACAATTATATTTTCTTAAAGTAACTTTAGAATAAAATGTTACTCACTGGTATGTTATTAGCAGAGCACATGTATGACAAGCCTGAACCAAATTGCTTTGATTTTCAAAAACTTCAAGGTTGCTTCTTTATTTTTGTAAACATTAAATCCTGTTTTAGTTGCAATGCTCCCTGATTTACATGCATGCTTCCAGATAAGAAAAATGCAGGATTTTGGATGTAACTGCTACTGCATGCAGGTCTTGGAAGTGAGCTTTTCAGTCTTTTGAATATTGCAAATTGATTTCAGGTTAATGTTGTTTCAAAACAGAAAAGGAGGGGGACTGCAGGTCTTTTGGAAGATGTTGCAATTTTGCTTTTCAGGTTAATGTATTTGAAGGGCTACAGGTTTTAAATTGCAGAATTGATTTCTGAGGGGAATTACAAATTTTGTAGAATTTGTTTGAACAGGATCCTGTTTTGATTTCAGATTTATGAATATGATTCAGAAGGTTTTGGTTTTAGAGGAAACATTGGTTTCTGAAGGAAATATTGTTTCAGATTTATTTTGAGGGGAACTTACAGATTATTTTTGAACAAAAATTTTCTGTTTTGTGGAAGATGATCAAAGAATTTAAACTTAAGTATGAATGTTGATTTCAGATTTTAGATCTGAAGATTTTCTTAAGTTTTGAAGAAAAGAAGAAGAGAAAAAAGAAAAATGAGATGAGAAGAAATGTATTAATATAAGAAGATTTTTTTTTGATTTTAATAAAAATAAAAGAAAACGAAAACTAAAAGGACACTTGGGTTAAGTTTAACATTTGTCACTATGTCTTCTTATATGACCAACACATGTCCTTTAAGGTGCTAATAAACTTACACATGTAATTAAGTATTTAAATTTTAATTTAAAATTGTTTATAAGCTTTTAAATCTATTTTATTTCTTAAGTAATATATAAATGAATTTATCTCTTTTAAATTAAAAATAAATAAAAACAAACTAATTAAAAATATAGCATATTCAAAAAGATTAAAGTATTTATGCTATTAATTTCAAAACATTAAATCCAAATTTTAAATTAATTTATCAAATCAAAATTTAATAATCAAGTTATATATAGATGCATATATAACTCTTGTTAAAAAAAATAACAAATCTACTAATACAAATCTATTTATGTTTTATGAAAAATTAAGTATTAATTTTTTTATCTAAAAATACAAGTTAAACAATATTAAATAATTTATAAAAGAGATTATAAAAAAATTGAGAACACTTGTAATTTGTATTATAAATTCTTATATATATAAACTCAAACAATATTTTAAAAAGAAAAATAAAACAAAGCTTTAATGTTAAATCAAATTTTAAATTCATCTTTAAGCTAATTAAAAATATAAATTTAATCAAATAAGATTTTCCATAAGTATAAACCATAAAATTATTTATTAAATTTCTTTGAAAATCCAATTCTTAAATTTAAATCAAATTACCAAATTACCAAATATAAATTAGAGTTAGAAAATTAATTCATTTACTAAATTCAAAAATCAAAGTTTATCAATTTACAATATATACAATTATATATTATTAACAGAAAACAATCTATTTACTTTTTAAAAAGATAAAATCTTCTAATTTAAATATTTATTAAAAGATGATTATTAGATCAAATCCCAAATTTATTATTAAAAATTATCAAATCAAATTAGATTTTTAACACAGATTATTAAATTTATATTGCCAAATTTTCGGGATATCACATCTTTAGTTCGATTTCATGAACGTAATGTGTGTATATATATAAAAAGCGATCGATCGCTCGAACCATTTTGAACGAAGCTCACGATTTATCACGAACTGGAAGAGGCTCGACCACACACGTGGTACAAAGAGGAGTCAGCAAGTTGGAAGCGACATGGGCACGTGCGCTTAATTTTTGGAGATCGAGGGGAAGGATTTGGGGAGTACTCGATTGGCGATGGCAGGCGATGCGAGGATGAGTCGCGACGTTCAGTGACTTAGGGAGGCTAGGTGCTTGATTGGCATTTAGGGTGGTGTTGTCTCGCATGGAGGTGACGGCGCGACAACATGAAGATGGACGAGGAGTTGGGTTCGTGAGCATGGCCTAGGATTTTAGTTGCGTATTGTTTCTTGAACATAGCTAGAAACGTGTGGCGGGCGAGGCTTGAGGCGAGTGACAGGTCTTGGGGTGACTGGGCATCGATGGGTAGGTCGATTGGCATCTCGGTTTAGGTTATTGGACTTGGTGATGTCTGCAAACAACGACGAAGGAGGAATAGTTGAGTGGGCAGGCGACGCTGGTTTGTGCTAAACATGTTTAGCCTAGGTAATTTATTTTGAGTAGTTTTAAATTTTAAGGTTAATTATTAATTTATTTATCTTGAAATTTTATAACTGCAAAAATTTAAATTTATTCAAGGTACAAAATCACGAATTATAATCTAGGGTTAATTGGATATTTCGGACGCATCTATTAGTTTAAAAATTGGAACGTTCGGCAAAAGTAAGAAAAATCAAGGTGAGAACAATTCTCGCTCATTGAGATTACCAAAATATAAATTTTAAATGGTTGAAATTAAATTTTGGATGATTGTTGAATTTATAAATTATTTTATGTTGAATGATAAAATATATATATTAGTTTTTGGTTGATATTCCCGCACTTTATAGCGGATGAAACCCTATGCGCCTCGCAAAATAGCGGATGACCTTATATACCGCGATATCTCCCTCGAAGTGGGATTGGTATTATTTTTTGTTGTATTGACATCTATGGATGTAGGGAAACAGGTTGGAAGGATCCAACTGGATTCCTCAAAAATGTTAAATTTAATTTCATATATTGTGGTATATGGATTGTGTAGAATAATCTATATAGATTATTGTGGTATTTGGAATTTATTGGATGCTATTGTAGCACTGACCTAGATTTTGATAATTTAAATACCATAAATTTATTTTTAAAATTTAAGGGATAAAGGGGATTTTTTGATATAAAAATATTATATTGGAATTGGGGTTATAAAGAAACTGAGTTAGAAAAATATATTGATTTTTGGGTAGCACTTAACCATTGTGAATTATTAAATGAGATTTTAAAAATTGAAGTATTTAGAAAGAATTTGTAAATGATATTCGTAAACTATAGAAAGGAGTTGAAGTCGATATTAAAATAAATTGGAAGTTATAACTTCAGAAATATTTTGAATTCATTTAAAGAAGTTATAAATGGTTGTTTGAGATTATAAGTAAGTATAACAGTTTGGAAATCATAGGAAGAATTTATCAAAATTTTGGAGACTTATGAGATAAGCTATGTAATATTCCAAGTTCAATATTAAGATGGAAAATTATACATATAAATATTTTCCTAGGTACTGAAAGGAAGGTTTTGGAAACATTTTTAGTGGGAAATGTTTTGGAATAGAAATATTTTCTAAGTGTTATAAAAATGGTAGTTGGAAATATTTCTAAGTACTGAAAATGGTGAAATATCCTGTTATGGATACAAGTATTGAAATTGGTTTTCAAGTATTGGAAAATGGAAAGGAATTTGGATATATATATATATACACACATACACACACAAATATATCTTTGTAAAGATATTTTAAAAAGAAGGTTTTAAGAATTTCTAAATAATGGCCTAGTGACTGCTTATGGATGTTATTTGATAGTTAAATAACCGACTATAAATATTGGCCAATTTCGTTAATGGTTTCAAAGAGTCCGAGATCGGATTTAATTATCCGAAAACCACTTTGATCCGGTTTGAACGTAGTGAATAAATACCGTGAAGATGATGAAGATGGTGGTTCGGTTTGTCCAGACCCAGGACAACTTGTATGGACGAATGCTATCAAAACATCATCATTGGGGGACAATGAGCATTCTAAGTAGAATTGTTCCTTGAAAGGTAACGCTTAGCCTCAAACCTTATCAACCGGGAATGACTAAAAGAAGGGATATGCAGCAAGGCTAAGTGGGTAGCACCCAAGTAGGGTATGTTATCACTTTTCTATATGTCCTCGGAAACCTATATATTGTTGATATTGTTGTGCATGAAAGAAGGAGCGCTCGATGGTAAGGGTGGGAACATCCGGGGTGATAACATATTCGGTCTATCTAGGTTAGGGATAGTCCAGTCTTGTATAGCAGGGGATCCCGGTGTGGTCCTCGGTACATTGTTCTAGAGGTGTACTGTGGTGGGCAGTACCTCCGTGGCCCAGTCATTCGATGGAATTTATTCTCCAACAAGCATCGTATGGTTTTGATTGTGCCCAACTATGCTGAAACATGAGATGCAAGCATTCCAGCTATTTTCTATTTAGTTTCTGTAGACAATATTGTATTATCAGATGATTTTGATAAAATCGTTTTGGTTATCGTAAGGTAAAAACCCCTCGTGTTTATGTGTGACGCGATCTTATGAGATACCTTTGTTTTTAAAGATTTTTGATAAAAGTCAATAATTCAAATTGAGTGTGTCTTCTCACGCTGGTTTTCCAGACTGACTCGGGTGATCTTTTATTATAGTGCTCGGGTCAAACCGAGTATTACAAATACATGATGGGATGCTATGGAGCTCAGGAGACGAGCTGGATTACAAAGACATATCTCCATACTTGGTTATATTTTCTGATGTATAAGGACAAGTTATTATAATTGTCCATTTTAATGTATTGAATGGTTGTACTCTGATGATTGTAAGTATATAAACTGCTACAGATTTCTTTGTATAAAAATCTGTTATTATATATTATATTTTGTTCCGCTGCATTTGTGAGATTCTGTATTTGTCGTTCTACTTTTCTTTTACCTCTTTCTTCTTCTTTACCCTAGTTAGTCGCTCTTTCCTACACTTTGGGTTGAGCGAGGAAGAATTATTATCAACTCAAGGGGTACAGAACTGTGGGTCGCTACAGTGCTAGTGCTATTTTAAAGTTAGTGAGTGAGAATCGACGCAAGAAGGCATTATTTGCTAAATATTCATCCACTATAATGAACTTCTGCATTTAAACTATCTTGCGATCTCCTCCACCTGATTCCACTGGAAAATCAATCGTCTTAATTGGTTTTTTGCTTCACCTATAAATCCTTGGATCTTGGTTTTTCAAGCTGCAACATCCTTTATTTTGATCTTCGTTTGATCAAATGTTCTCCTAAACAGTATGTTCATTGAACTCCAATGTCTACTATGACTCGACGTATAGTTGTTGATCCGATTCCAACTGTCACCACAATAGGGTTGAATGTTTGTACTTTAATGTCGTTAGTATCTCTATTTTTGAATACGATATCATCAGTTATCATCCTCTGCTATTTGGCAGGAGCTCCGTTTTCTACACCAAAGCACCCCTCTTGCAGTACATGCTTCAGTGAGCTCGTGTGCCATTCCACTTCCCACACTATCTTTTCTCTGTTGGGTGAGGTACTCTAGTATGGTGATGATAATTAACTTCCCATCATTTCACTTGGGACCTTCTCCGCCGCTTGGTCTGGATTGATTCTCCTAGGCCGGTAGCCCTAGGGGTCTTGGGACTTGACCACCTTCCTATGGTTCTTTAATTTGCTATTGGAGCTAATTTTTCCTTATCAGTTCTTTGATAAGATGCCTCAATTTCTAGCACTCTTTCATGTTGCGTCCGTGAGTTTCATGGAAATGATGAAACTTTCTGTAGAGTCTTTCCTACTCGGTTGCGACCCTTCTGTGTGACTTTTTATATCATTTCATTCCTTGAGTGGCTAGGTATATGTTTTACAATGTAGCACTTAAAGGAGTGCAATCTTTCAGTTTTATGTTACTCGGGCATTTCTTGTTCTCATTATGCCTACTGCTTGGGCCTTAATTTCGTTTCGTTTGGTGACTAGAGTTTCCAACTTTAATTGCTACATTGCCAGTGCAATCTCCAGATTGTTTTACTACCATATTACTCTGGATAATCTCATTTGGCTATCCATCATTAGCATGGCCTAAAGCTAGACTTGTTTCCTTCAAGCATAGAAATTGGTTAAGCTTCCGATGGAACTCCTCCCTGGTTATAGATTGCTTCATCTTCAGCCATCTACCGAAATCATGTTTATGTGAATACCTCGAACCAACGCCATGAATACAAGATCCTCCTTTAGATTTCTTACTTCGGTAATAACAACATTAAAAAGATTCAAGAAACCCTTTAGTGACTCCATAGGCCCTAAAGATAAGCTTGATAAGGACATCATGTCCTTAAGTCATGTGGCATGAAGTCAAAAATGGTCCATGAACATTCTATATAAATCACCGAAAGTCAATATGGGCCTCGACGCAAGCCTAGTAAACCACATCGATGCAAATTCTTCTAAGAAGATGGAAAAACGCCTGCATCGAACAACATCCTTTGCCCTAGCACCATCCATGTGCCATTCATACTTGAGTAAATGTTGTCTTGGATCGATAGTTCTGTTGTATAATGGCGTAATCAGCATTGTAAACTTCCTCAGATACTCCTCTCTTAAAATATTTTCCATGAACGGAGTTCTACCTGGTGTATAGCCCCAATCCTTATTATTTCTACCTTTTCTTTCCTCAATTAACCACTTAACCATATCTGTTATGTATTTCTTGTTTTCACAGTATTCCATTGGAAAACTATCAGGGGCTGTGCCAAATGCTTGTCTCTGCAAATGATCTCAGTCTGCTCGTTGACATCTAGGCACTCTAGTCTTTGGGAGAACAACTCCGTGGTTTTCCATTAACACCTGGTTGATTCTACTATAGCTGTTTGAACTCCAGCTCCATTAGCTTCATCATCTAGCTCGTAATCATCACCGTCCAGCTACAGGTCCTCTTCCGAATTGGAAATCTCCATAGCATCACCTTCTTTCTCCCCCTTCCTTCTAATATTCCTCTCGGTTTTAAGAGAAACCCTCTTGGTAACTGGTTGTTTTCTTGTAGAGGGGATTACATTTACTTCCTCCTATAGCCCCTTCTACAACTCCAGCAACTACTTGCTTTAGTTCCTTTTTCTTTCTCATGTTCTAACAGAAATGGATGATTTCTCCTCTTCAGGCCTAGGAGGAGATGCTTCTTTCTCATTTCTTCTAGTCCTCTACAGTTGCCGAGTTAGTGGAGCTTCCATTTGTCCATCAAAGCTTTTTGAGTACCATTGTCTTTTGGTTAGTTTCCCACAACATTTTTTTCAAGCTCACCTCTTGTAACAACTTCATGTTAGGCCGATGTGCCCAGTATCATCTACCGGTTTCCTAGTTTAGTGGCGATTATCTTCAACTCTACCAGCCACCATTCCTGATGATCTTCCTATTGTAGGCTCTATTCAATTCTATAAGCAATTTTCCAAATTCTTTAAGCAATACTTTTGGATTTTACCACTAGACCTTTTCAAATACAAAATAGCAAGCAAGATCTAACCTTGAGCTAGATTTCTGAATGAAAGCACCAAAATGTTGATATTAAAAGTGGCGCAACACCCAAATATAACCCGTTGCACGATTGTATCTAGTAGAAACAGCAAGAAAGTGCAAAAAATCATAAAAAGTAGAGAGAATCAAGATTTTCTTAGTGGTTCGACAATCTTTGGCCTACGTTCACTTTATATTTTTATTGATTATGGATTTGAGAGAGAATTATAGTTACTATTACAAGAGTTTAACAGATTCTTAAGCTTATAACTCCCAGTAGTATATGCCTAGGTGACTATTGTGAGGGAGAGATAGGAGTTGAAGAAGATCCAAAGCCTGGGCGGGAGGAAAAGGATCCCTGTTTGGTCGTTTTAGTGCTGGTGTTCATGGAGAAACTACTCTACAGATTCATAGGCTTGGATTGTACAAGGTCTAGAAGCAAGCCACAGGTGAAGGAGAGTGCACATTGGCCCATTTCCCAAGATGGATCTCTCGATACTGAGATGTTGGTTGGGTTAAAAACCAACCTTTTCCTTTTGTAAAGTTTTCTTGTTAATTGTTTGTTATTTCCCAAACTCTTTCCCATTGAGGTGAGTCGTTCCCAATGATTTATTTGATAACACTATATTATTCTGCTTTCTTCTCATCAATCTTTCGAGTTGCTCATTTATTTTTTGTGAAATGCACATAATGCTGGAAGTAGTGAGTGAAGTACAAGAGGTATATGCGATCCAAAGAGCAACGAAAACCACTCGGTCCTCAGAGGTTTCTATCTATAGTAAGAGGTCCCTTTCACTCAAATGGGCATGCATCTTTGTGAGTTCCATCCTCTATCCTTTTAAGTGTGTTCCCATGTTCGTAAGTCATTTCGTCTTCATCTTCACGTTTTAACATCAATAGAAAATATGCTTGGTTAAAACCCAGAATAATACACTAATTTCATTGCATATGAAAGAAGAATGACTTGAACATTGGACATTTTAAGGATTTTAGACATTTTGATTATGAATTCTACTTATTTAAAATATTATGATGTTGGGCTAAAAATTGGACTAACAATAATGATCATCGTTGTCTTCGTTCTCAAAAGTCTCTTTGTTACTACCATATTTTAGCTCTCGTTTCTACCTTATTAACTAATCAAACCTTTAGAAGAAAATAATTTATAGACTGTACTTATTTCACAAAAGTGTCTTACAATTGTACTTAACATTTTAAGATGATCAACTAAAATGCACTTGGGTGAGTTCATACATATGAACGGGTCTAGCTAATTCATTAGTTATCCAACAACATGTTCTACCTATGGGCCTTAGTCAAGAATCACATTTCATTTTAGCATGTTTCTTAATGTACTTAATCATATTAAGCACAAGATTTTGCATTGTGATTCCTTTTTAAATGAAACTATATTCTTTGAACTTTTGTACCATGTAGAAAGAAATGTTTAACTATACAACTATTGTATAGTTTGAATATAGAAAAAGTATCTATAATTTTGTATTGTCTCATAGTATTTGTCACATGGCATTAAGTAAGTTCATAATCTTGCAATAAGACTTGAACGTTTTGATCTATTAAAAGTCATAGCATTCAGATCGTATATGAGAATTAAGGCTAAAACATGATAAGGTTTTGTAAGAGAGTAATATATTACATTTCTTAGTCAACTTTTTTTGGTCCAAATTAATTAATATTTCATTATCCAATAAACAGTTTCTTGCAAATATATAAAGTGTATAAGAGAATAATTTCATATGTTGTTATACTTATTAAAATGTCTTAATATATTTTCCTAATAAGGCTTCTAATAAATTTTGCATATGTTTCTAAGCACTAAGGAAGACGTGGGAGTTCATAGAATGATATATGAATAACTTTGGTTCTAACATATATAACTACTAACATTATAATCATTGCTCCTAAACATAATTGTGACCTTGATTGTTCTCAATAAATCATATACTACATTAGGCGCTTATGAACTATCATATCATAATGCGTAAGTACAAATATATGACTCTTGAGTGTATTCAATAAAGTCATATATTTTATCATGTCTATTTAGAGACGCACAAGACTTCTCCAGCTAATATTGACAGCTTTAGTTTGCTTAACAACCATCCATATACTCTAATACATCAATTTATACACAAATGATAGAAAATAACCATTATCATAAATTCATAATTTATAGAAATGAAATTGAGTGTTTTTAGATAATAAGGGATGATAAGTACATAACACCCTATGACATATCAGATTCGATATAATATTCAAACCCTTATACCTTAACGGGTTTGTTGTTGTAATACGTAATTCAACTTTAACTCATTATAATTATTTATAGTTTATATTTCATTTCAAACAATTTTGTAACTACACGTATAACATTTATAATTTATTTTAAGTTTAGAACAATTATGCATTTATCTTGATTTAATTATGACAATTTATAATTAATTTTTTTTAATTATAAACTCATTTTAACTTTTAAATTCAAATAATTTGAAATTAAATACTATAACATTTTTAGTTTAATTTTAATTTTAATTTAAACATGTTATATTTCATTCAAATTTAAAAGAATCATATATTTATATTTATAACTTTTTTAATATCAATTCAAAATTTGAGTATTTTAAAATTTGAATTTATAACATTTGTAAATTCAAATTTTAAAATAGTTTATTTCTAGTGGTTCAGATCATACTTTGCAAGTTCAAAACTATAACCCCTCGAATCAAAGTCGAAGCACATAACCATTGAGACACTGGTGTTGGACTCAAATCTTATTCATAGTCGGATCAAGTTTGTATTTAAATCAACCAAAGGGATAAATAATTTGGGCCTTACACTTGGGCTATACCCAATGGATAGAACACCTTGACCGATAAGGTACGGAGTTGGGAGGTTTACATTCATAAGAATGCTCCATAATTAGAGTATCCTCCATCTTAGTTAAACACCATTTCCAGCCTGTCGCGTTGGTGAATGATATACCTTTCTCAAATAACCTTAACCAATGACATTCAAAGATAAGTATTTATTTATATATAACGATTTATTACGCATGATTATGAACACGTTCGTAACTGTAATCAGTTAAATTATTACTCCTATGTATTTCTTATTATATGTGTAAAATGTGATCATTAAAATTTAATTAGAAATAGAACAAAAAAACATACTTCCAATATGGAAAAGATCCCTGCATAAGAGTTAAATATATATAATTATAAACAAAACTGTATAATTGTCCTTAGAGCATACCCTTAACTCTATTAGTACAGACTTTGATACTATTGTTGGATCAGGTGCATTGACAACGAGGCAAAAATGTTGCAAATTACATAAAATTTCTTTCTATTAATTATTACGCTAGATCTTTAAATTATGTTACCTTGAATAATTTTGTAATATTAAATCATATTTATTTTGTTATGATGTTAACATAATTTTATGTTTAATTTTAATATAACCTAATTTTAGTTTGATTATTTCAATTTATAACTAAAATGTTTATTTTTTATTGTTAAATTAAATTCTTTGTTTATATATATATTATTTTGAATAATATTTTCATACAAGAGTTGAGTTATATAAAAATTACATAATTATCCATATGACACACCCTTAACACTATTAGGTGGAACCAACAAATGTTAAAATGTGAAGTTGAAAAGAGATTATTGTATTTGAATCAAGTTGGAGTGTGAAATTTGTGTGATTCAAATGTTTGTCAAATACATTAAAGACTACTAGCTCAAGTGACATGTAATTTGGCATTGTAAGTCAAGGTCCTCAAGATTATGGGTTCGAGTTCTAAGATATTAAAATTTGTGTTCTGCTTGAATGAAGTATCACTCTTATTATAAAAAATATTTGTCAAATACAGAAAGCAAAGAAATTAATTGATTCAATTAAGCAATTCAATTTGATTAGGTTATATGTGGAAAGAAGAAAGAAAAGAAGAAAAAATGAAAATTATGAAAATGAAGATCTAAGATTATCTATTTGCATTAAAAATCAAATCATGAAAATTGGAAAGGATTCAAGATATTGGACTATCAATTTAGTTCGTCTCTTTGAGTTCTCTCCTCACATATACTCTTTTATAAAAATTAAAAATAAAAACATTATCTCCAAGTAATGCCTTCGTCTTGCTACGATAGCTAATGTTGTGTTATGATATCCGGAATAACCAATCGATGAAACCACCGGATACCTAACCACATCTACTTCCATCAAAGTCTCTTTCTGACATCCCCAGCCCCAATTTTTTAGGCTCACGTCTCTTCGTAGAAATAATTTGCTGGTACGAGTCAAACTCAAACAGAGCTACTACTATGAAAATCGAGAGAAGTCATTCTGGAACTAACATCAACCGTCCTTGATCAGCCAACTCTACATCTCGATGTGTCATAGGTCCACCCGAGTAAAAAACACGAGACGACTGATTCGCTCGAGGAATCATTACAAGAACAACATTATATTTCATCAACAGGTACCGACGGCTAAATTCTGACGGATTCCAATGGCTAGTATATTTTGGAGTTTGTTAGAAATAAAATAATTAGCCGTTGGAAGCCATTAGAATTTTGCCATTTGCGGCTGTTGGTAGCCGTCGAAAAATCGTGATTTTCTTCTTCTCTAAGTCGAACCAGAAACATTTCAGTTGCTTCTAAAATCACCAAACCTTCTTCCACCATTTCCATCTCTACCTTAATCGCCCGAAATTCTATCGAAATCGCCACATTCTTCGTCAATTCGGAATCTCATCTCCTCCAAACCCCTAATCTCCTCTATTTTAGGTATTATTCATAAACCCTACTTTCATGAATTTGTTAGTTTAGGGTTAATTTAGTAGTTTAATTATTTATATTGACTCATTGATTGTGTAGTATAGTTTATTGAATGTTAATTACTGTTATTATCATATTTGTGTTGAATACCAACTTGTTTAGTTTGTACGATAAGAAATTAGTGTGCATTAGTTGAATAATTTAGTGCTTTTACGCCTTACTTGGGTTATTTAGTGTGGATGAGCATAATTTAGGTTATACGTTTTCTAAAACGTCGAAAACTGTAATTAATTCTACATAACGTATGGTTAGTTAATTAAAATTTTAAACATGTGCGTATATGATAAACTATCGTAGATGTTAGTTTAACTTAAGTTAAATGTTAATCAATTTAATTTAAACGTCAAAAGCCATATTTTTTAAAATATGTAATATGTAATATACTTTAATCATAAAACCCTTAGAGTGTTTTTTGGCCCCGTCTGCTAAGTATTGTATATGATCATTATGTGGATATTCATTTTTTGTCATAGAACGATCATCTATATTCATCATATACAATATTTGTTGGATTTGTCCCTGTATTGGACAAGTTACAAACACAATAATGTAATTACATCTCGTAAATCATTTAATTTCAACAAGTTCACAAAATTTCGACAACGCTTCCTTTATGTTCCCTGTGTACATGCAATTGTATATGACTCAGGACACAAAAGAGAAGTGCTGCCGAAATTTTGTTGAATCGTTTAAGATAAAATGATTTACGAGATTTAATTACGTTACTGTGTTTGTAATGGGAAGTAGGATGATCCAGCAACAAAGTGTCAAAGATCAATTAATATAAAACATTAAACTGTAAAATTGTATTGAAAAATAAATTGTCAATGTGGTTTTAATTTATGTCGTATTTTTTAATTAGTAGGAGAGATGATCAATTATTTTATTGATCGAAGCTGGATGTATCAACAACGAAGGAAAATCGAAGGCCTAGTAAGTGAATATTTTAATAACAATGTACACGTATTTATTGATTTCACTTTAAGTAATAATGGAAACGACAAAGAAATCTGTTGTCCATGTAGTAGGTGCAAAGTGTTGAAGCATTTAATACTAGAAATGGTTATAGTTCATTTGCGTCGGTACGGTTTCGTGCCGAACTATTTGGTATGGGATCTCCATGGAGAACTTGTAGCACCTAATCCTACACAGTCAGAGGAGGTAGTTAGTAATGAAATTGTTACGATAAATCTAGTAGAACTTATGGTTGAAGATGCAGTACGTTCAATTTTTTTTACTGGTCAATTTGTTGATGACGATGTTAATGAAGAACCAAAAATTGGAGCAATTTTTTTTATGATTTATCGGATTCCGCGAAGAAACCCCTTTGAAAAGGCTGTACAAGCAGCACCCGATTATCAGTAACCGCAGAATACATTGCGAAGAAATCAAAATACAACCTCACAGAAGCTGGATTTACGGCTGTTGTACAAGCCGCAAAGCAGTATTTTCCTCCCAATAATTTAATGTGCGAAAATTATTATGAAGTGAAAAAACTTATGTCGGCCTTTTGTTTATCATATCAAAAAATAGATACATGTTTAAATGGTTGCATGTTGTTTTTGAAAGAAGATATCAATCTTAGGAATTGTAAAATATGTAATCAGGAAAGGTACAAACCAAGAAAGAAGATGGGAACAGAAGTCCTGTATAACGTATGCATTATTTACCTATTACTCCTAGGCTTCAAAGGTTATATGCATCTTTTGTAACCGTGCATCATATGAGATGACATAGCGTTAGAACATAGGAAGAAGGTACGTTAACACACCCAACTGATGGGGAAGCATGGAAGCATTTTGACTAGAAATATCTCGATTTTGCAACGAAAAGCCATAATGTTAGACTTGATTTATGTACAGATGAATTTTCACTATTTTCTCAATTTGGTTCTAAATATTCATCTTGGCCTATAATCGTTACATCTTACAACTTACCTCCATAGATGTGTATGAAGACTCCATATATGTATTTCATAACTGTCGTCCCCGCCCCTGATGATCTGACACAAGGAATCGATGTTTATTTACAGCCGTTGATTGAAGAGTTGAAAACATTATGGCATGAAAGATTTGAAACATACGACATCTCAAAAAAAAATAAGTATGTTTTCTTCTTTGTTGTGGACTATTAGCAATTTTACTACGTATGCAATGCTTTCAGGTTGGAGTACGGCCGGTCGTCTAGCTTGTCCATATTACATGGAGGAAACACGAGCATTTTGTTTATCGCATGGAAGGAAAATTTCATAGATTTATTGTCATCATTGTTTTTTCCATTTTAATTCATCCTTTTAGAAGAGACAAAACAAAATTTACGGCTAATAGACACGAGCCCTTGCAACCACCAACGGTTTAGTCAAGCGAAGATATATATGAAATTGTAAAGGATTTTCCAAAGATACATGAAACCGGAGAACAAATTGAAATTCAAGGTAAATCAACAATTCATAATTTATGCAAATAAAGTATATTTTGGAAGTTTCCTTATCGAAAAAACGTGGATGTGATGCACGACGAGAAAAACATGTTTGACAACCTTTTAAATACAATTTTGGATGTTAAGTGAAAGACGAAGGATGATTTGAAATCAAGACGCGATATCAAAGCAATATGTAATCGCTCTGAGCTTCATGTCAAGCCAACTAAGACAAAAAAATCAAAAGCATGTTATGAGCTAGACAATAACAAAGTTAAAATTCTTTTAAAATGAATGGAAGGATTAAGATTTCCTGAATGTATTTCTTCCAATATTCGTAGATGTGTCGGCTATAAGAAAAATAGACTTAGTGGGATGAAAAATCATGATTGTCATATTATGATGGAAAATTTGTTGCCCATTGCTTTTAAAGAACTGTTACTCGTAAACGTTTGGGCGGTTGTAATAGAACTTAGTTTGTTTTATAAGGAGCTTTGTTCCACTGCGCTAAAAGTTGACCGTCTACGTACAATTGAGGAAGAAATCCCTATACTGCTTTATAAACTAGAGAAAATGTTTCCTCCAGGTTTATTTAATTTTATGGAACATTTACCTATTCATCTTCCATCTAAAACATATCTTCGAAGGCCTGTGCAATATGGATGGATGTATCCATTTGAGAGGTATTAATGTTTAGTACGTTAAATATTAGTTTAATTACATGTATAAATAAATTTTAATTTGAAATAATTCTTAATAGGCACTTAGATCATCTAAAGAAAAAAGTAAAACAGAAAGCACGAGTTGAAGGTTCGATTTGCAAATCATATATCGAAGAAGAAGCTTCGTTTTCTCTCTCTCACTATTTTAGTGATCATGTGAACTTATCATTTGAAAGTGCTATGCGTAATGATTAAGGCTTGATCAAGATGATTGTCAAGCGACTTTGTCTATTTTTAAAAAACATCGTCGACCTGCCGGTAAATGTATGGAATTATGGTTGGACGATAGAGATTACCATGTATCACATACATATATTCTTCTCAATTGTATTGAAGTTGCACCATTTGTTAGGTAATATGCATATATTCTTCTTAATGCATTATATCATCTACATATGCGTATATACACATATGCACATGTGCGTGTTAATTATAATGCAATATTTCTTCTATAATTACATTGTTTACGAATCACAACATCTAAATGACGATATCGGCAAAGATTTATCTACTTGGTTTTCAAACTATGTTTACGACACGAAAAATTATGTGGTCGACGAAAGATTGAGACATTTAGTTATGAGACCAAAAAGGAATGTGAAGACCTATCCAATATTCTTGGTTAATGGATATAAATTTAACACTAAAGAATACAGTGCTGAAAAATTAACTAACAATACCAGTGTATTTGTTAAAGGTAGTGACGATCCAAATGATCATGTAAATGATTTTTATGGCGTGTTAACCTAAGTTTTGCAATTGACATATTTCACAAGACCTGCAAAAGAATTTTTTTTATTTAAATGCAACTGGTTTAGCAACGTTTCAGGTTCTGGAATCAACGTGCACCCAAAGTATAATCTTATAAAAATAGAGCATATCTCGCATTATTGTAAGTACAATACTTTTATACTTGCCGAACAAGCTCTTCAAGTTTATTACGCTCCGTACCCATCTTTACGAAGAGATAAAGCAGATTGGTCGACTGTTTTTAAAACAAAGGCAAGATTTACATTTAATGGAAAGAATATTCCAGTCGAACAAGCTTATCAAGTAGATATCGAGGAAAATATTGAAATAATAATAACCAATGATCATACCAATTTTGGACCTATAAACGATGAGTCAAATGCATTAATAGAAGCATTCGAGGCTATAGTGGAACAAAACGTAGAGTACGAAACACAGTCTGAATCAGAAAACGTTGAGGACTAACTAATAATCTACAATTCGGGAGAAGGCAATTTCTGTGTTTATTTATGTTATATTTTCTCATCAAAAATGATGTGTTCTATTACAGATATGTTTAGTCGTAATTTGTTTCACATAATTCTTTTATGTTTTTCCATAATTTATGTTCACATAATTAAATGATATATTTCTCATATATGATATGTTTGTAACAGGTACTATATACATATGTCTTTTTTTGAAGATGTAGCTCTTCTCATACAGGATCTTCCTCTTCTTCTAAGAGAGGGACCGGTGCGCCTCAAGTTGGTGACGACAGCGGCCCATCACAAGAGGCAGCTCTTCCTGCGGTCTTGTTGCAGGCTAAGCTTGATGGATTGTAAGTATTAAATTTATTTCAGTATTAACAATATTTTTCTGTATGATCTATTATATATTATTCTTGCTTTATTAAATGTTTATTTATTTTTGACACAGTGGCTTCGAGCTCGAGCCATCAGCTAGAGTGCTCTCCATATTTAGACAAGCATATAAATGCAAGATGACTACCTGTTGGCCCAAGTGGAGAAAAATACCCGATAATGTCAGAGAGAGCATTTGGCAGGACTTCATAGTAAGTGTAAATTTATATTTTGCACTTTTTATTTGATCTTACTTCACTTTATATATTGTAGACTATTTATAAAGATGTATAACTTTCATTTTCTCAACATGTAGGGTTCGATGGACTTACAAGAGACTGATCTTTCCCTGGTGCAGCACCATTGGAATAGTAAAATTGCCAAAAATTATAAGGATACTGTGTCAGCTAGGAGAAGAGCAGGAAAAAACCCGAACTGGATGAGTATTAGCGTATGGGAGGCCTGGGTCGCATGGTGGAACGATGAGGAGTTTTAAGTAAGTTTACCACATATTAATTACTTTAAATTGTTGCGTGTATTTAATACAAATTTAGGACTGCAAAATGTTATTTTCAATTGAAATTTGCAGAGGGAGTCAGATAGGAACTCCGCAAACAGAAACAAGAATCCCGTCACACATCGTGGTAGTTCTAAGTCATTTCAGCATTATCTTGAGGATTTGATAATTTTTTATACTCCCATTTTTATATTTTAAGTTATAAGTTTTTAATATATAGTTAATGAAACAATACACACATATTCATATTTCAGGAAATAGCGCGCCGGGGTGTTGTGTTGTATTGGAATGTTTTTGCTCATACTCATGCCCTGAAGTAGTCCAACGATTCGGGCTCAGTCGTATGCTCATGGGAGCATGATGATAAAGCGACTGCTGCCTATGTAAGTATATTATAATTAGTATATCGATTAGTTCAACTTTTTATATTTTAAGTTATAAGTGTTATTTATACCAGTGACCATTCCAACTTTTTGTTATTTAGTATAGCGATTAGTCTACTTAAAAATGATTAGTGTTATTTTAATTATTGTTATTTATACTCAATTGTATTTTGCATTACAGCAAAAGTTCCAGGAAGTAGGGCCACAGCTGCTGGCTGAAACAGGACGGGATGAGTTGATTGCTGACGAGAAGGACGTTATTTTCGAGTCTGTCATGGATCCACCATCCCGTAGAAGGCGCTATGAATTTGGAAACCAAGCGGTAATTTTCAAAAAATAAACTAAATTCATGTATTGCATATTTTTCAATTAAAGATATGTGAATTACGTTTATAATGTTGGAGGCATTATAACAATCTATTTTTATTCGTAGGCTAGGACATCTTAGAAGGGGTATAAGATGGGTCAAGACAAAGAAGAAATTGCAGAGCTACGATCCCAGATCGCCGAGCTACAGGAGCATGATCGTCGTTGTGTTGTGGCGATGGAGCAGCTGAATCAACGCTTGGTGGAGTATATGGAGCAGCATGAGACGTTTCCTTCGTCGGCTGGTTCTGTAGGGGATGATGAGTGATGATAGGTGTGTTTTATTATATTTTTTTGTCTGTATATATACGCTTCGAGTGGGTGAAGATGTGTTTGATATATTTTGATGGATTTTATATTATCTTATATGGATTTGGAGGTTGATTTTTTAGATTGTGTTGGATTTGGATATGTATATTTGGATTATGTTGGATTTGGATATGGATTTTTTGGTTTGAATATTATGTTTGGTTACTTATATGATCAATGGTTTATATATGCTCGAAATGGAGCTGTTATGCGTATTGACGGATGTGCAGTGATTGGAAGGCAGCAAGCTTAAAAGTAGAAGAAGAAAAAAGATACACTTAGATTTCCGACAGCTTCAAATGGTTTCCGACGGCATATCGATCATCATATTCCAACGGTTTCCGACGGCTCTTAATGACAGATTTCGACCATTTCCGACGGTTTCGGACGGCAATTTGGTCATTCTGATTTGCCATGTGTCCAATATGGCCGTCGGAAACCGTTCCAACATGTCGTTGGTCGTCGTCAGAAAAAGGCCGCCATTGACGTCGGAAAACGTTACTAAACGAGATTCGTATTTCAACGGTTTTACCTACGGTTTTCGAAGTCCTACCGACGGCCACCGATGACTTTTAGCCGTCGGAAATCACTATTATTCTTTTAGTGAATAGACAGAGGCGATCTTGCAAGCGAGGTCCACATTATAAACATTGGCAACCTCTTCATGATGTCCATTCATCTTTATATTGGTGTGACAGAATCAACCATACCATCTTTTTTCAAAAATCTTAAATTTTACAATCAAATCAAGTAAAGGTTTTAAGTGTAATTAAGCCTTTGTAGAAATTGAATACTCAATTTACAATTATAGGTTAGTCTAGTTGCTTTTCTACATATGATTTTTTTTGTAATCTTCCTCAATTGTACTTTTTATTGAAAGCAATGGTAATTGTGTCCATGATATAAGCAATTTGTCAAATCATGTTAAATCTTTGTAAATTAACATTGGGATTTGGTCATCAAGCTATTGAAACAATTATAAAGAATTGATAAAGTAATTTGGGTTAGCCAGTAGTATAAAATTTTAATTCAAAATGTATTTATAATGAGAGATCAAACCGACAAAATAGGCATTCAGAATTGCAAGTCCAAAAGCAAAATCACCAAGATTTACTGTCAATGTTCACCAAAATTATGAGAAATCTTGCACGTATATTGAAATTTAAGAGGTGAATTGTATTTATTCAGGTACCACTTGTGTAAGGAAGAACAACAGAGAGTGAAGTGGCACCATAATTTGTTACATTAACCAAATAAACTTACTTTTTCATTTCATAAACTTTAGGTTCATTTTCTCTTCAAGTTGTGTTGAAAATGCAGTTGAACGGCTTATTGTAGATACTGATAAAACATTGAGGACCAAAAAGACACAAGGTTTTGCCAGGTGCACTAATGTAAAAAGAAACGATAGTGGCAGACTGGCTTAAGTAGCATACGAAGATGGATTTGCATTTATAGAAAACAGGTCACGTAAGTAATAATTACTGAAAATGTTTGGATAATGTGCTCTTGCCATATTTGAGTAAATATTTCAACATTTAAATTATGTTCTTAGATATCATTACAAGTTATGCCACTGAAAGAAGCATAGCTGCAGATAACGGAAAATAATCAATTAACTGCTCAAAATTAGATATAAAGGCTTGTCAAAAAAAAAAAAAAAAAAAAAAAAAAAAAAAAAAAAAAAAAACCCTTGATGCTCTGCTAAAGGTGGTGATCAAAGTCTCTCTATATGTATAACATATTTGTTTAGAAATACGTGTACAATATTAACTACTAAACTATGTTATTGTCGACTGTGAGCATAGTGCTAGAGTAAAGGTTAAAAAAAAATTACTGCAGAAATTAATATGTTCAAACTACAGGGCTTTGTAAACCGAATGTACCATGCACTGTGACCTTGTATCACACGTATAGTGCTAATTTATGTGATTAAGCAGTATCACAGGACAGCAGAACAACTCCTTATGCGTGATGAAACACTTTGAATTCAAAGAAAATATGAAGTCAAATTAGTTGAATGAGGATCTGAATGCTGATAAACATAAATATATTAGCTCAAAAAATAAAACTAGAAATTCAAAATAAAGTCCCAGAAAAGTACTTCAATTTGAAAGTTGAGTGCCACCTAGAGTTCCCCCAAACACTTCAGTATTGATCTACGACCCACAAAATGAGGATGAGACTGCTGAAGTGCTTGAAGGAATTCCAAGAGACAACCAACCATGTAAGGCTAAACTCAAACATATGTAACTAAATGATTTCTGTAGCAGATTAAGCCTATAAGCACTAAACCTACTTAGCAGGTTTTGGTGAAACAAATGTTATAAAATCCTCCAGTTATTTATAATACACTCCGGAGTTCTATCTGCGAAATGCAACATCAGTGCAAACATGCAAAATATAAGTCTAAGTTCTGTAAACCAAATGAACCTAGACGTAATTCGAGCATTGGTATACTACCTTTTTTTTTGCTAGAATATTCCAATCCATTGAGTGTTGACATATCTTTCAAGTAAAAGGCATACATAATTTTAATTATTCCTTCCACAGATATCACAGAAGCAATTATTTAGTAAAAAGATGTAATGTTCTTCGTGGGCACACAAGCATCTTTTAGATTATCTATGAATGCTTATAATGCAAACAGGCAGGAAGAAGGCCAAATTCACTATGAATGTAACTCCATTTCTAACGTACAGAGAGGGATCCTTGCAATGAAAATCAAATAAGAGTAATATTCTTATCTATTTAAATTTGTTTTTAAATAACACGGAAATGGTTCGATCGGTGGAAGAAAATTATAAATAGCCCAAGCATTGTTGTTGCTGACAACTAAGGAAACATTGCAAATGTGAAGGTTGAGCTGGAAAAATATATGTATGGTTGGATGACTCTGACAGTTCCATCCAGCACTTCAGTGTGTTTTATATATAATGCTGAAGTGTTTGGGGGAACTCTTGGCGTCATTTAGCAGTCGGTGAAACGATGCAGATCACTTAAAAGAAAATAATTCAAATCAATTGCTGGACCAACCTTACACCAATGCAGCATTTGTTGTTCCACAGGATTTGATTTTCCCCTGCATTTCAATCCTGTCTTCTCAAATAATTTATGTTTTTTGAAAATTATGGATGATATATTTATCCTTTTTGTTGTAGTTTTGGAATATATAAGCATAGATTGTGATTTGTAAGTCCAAATTGATGATAATTCTTTCAGTTGATGGTCAGACAAACATTTGGCTTTAATTTAGAATTTCTTTGTACAATACATGTGAAAGTCCAATTTTTCAATTTCACTTTTAAGCACAAGTCACACACGCCCGCCTTTATTAACTGGAAAATTATAAGTAAACCAGGACGATCCCGTGCTACAACACGGATGACGTCCAATTAACATTATTTATAGTTTTTCGCTTTTCAATGATAGTCAAAATTTGTAACTGGAGGATGCTAGTACTTTGAATTTGGTATATCTGACGAGTTGCTACTTGAAGGAGCATACCGCTGGTCGTTTTTTTTTTTGTGTGTGTGTTATGTATCGCATCCTAGCTTTTCATATTATCAAATTGTGCCGGTTTTAGATACCAACGCTTATAATAAGTAAGTATATTAAACATACAATATATTGCGTAATTAATTTTAGAGTGCAGGTAGTATTGAAACGAAATTCTTTTTTTTTTTTTTTTGAAAGACAATGTTAATAACATGTAGATCATGCCTGCGAAAAGTTATAAAAATTCAGATTATCATACGTGCTTGCAATCGAGTCGGAACATTTCGAGGATGCGAAAAAGCCAGAATGTGGATTACTCCACATATATACATACATGCACATACATAAATAAATATATGCGCACACATATGTGTGTAAGCTTGCACACATATAGGACCTCCGAATCAGCCGAAGAAGAAGCAAACTTATATAAGTGGTTTGAGCCTGATATGGGAAAGCTTATATCCTAGCAAAAAATTTTGCCCGCTATGCAATTGTCTCCCATGCATCTGATCTATACCTTCATGGTTAATATCACACATAAGGTCATTGTTATTCACATACTAACATGTACCACTGCATCAGACTTGAATATAACGATGCCATTCCTGCACAAATTAAGACTCTGCGGTACGTAGATTGCGTTAGGTAGAAGTTGGACCAATTTTGAACAAGGCTCCATAAGTGTAAGTAACAGAATCTTTTTCCAAAAATATTTTTCCAATTTAGCCCGTTGAAAATTTGAACCTCACACGGTTATAACTATATAAAGTGTGACATGTGTTATATTGTGTAACCTATTGGACTGCAATATTTCAACTTGTTCCCCTGAGCAACCACTATATATGCAAAATATGATATTGTTGACAAGTTAGGTAGTGTTTGGTTTAAAAAAAATTTTGAGTTTCGGTTTTCAATATGTATCTCAACTATGAAAAGAATGGAGGGGATGATGGAGGGGATGAAAGAAAGACGGATGGAAGGACGAAGGGGATAGAGTGACGATAGAAAAATGAATTATTTCACATGCTTGTGTTATTTCCTAAAACGAGGAAAATAAAAAAAAATTGTTTTCTATTTTGTATGTTAACTTCGTTTTCTAAATTGGTCGTTTTCGACAATATAAATGCGTAATGTGCATTTTTTTATGGACGAAAACTCAAAACTAAAAATAACAAATCAAACACTACCTTAAGTTTTCAGGAAATCGTGGATGCTTAGAAAATGGAAACACATCAAATATCAACTCATGTTCAGACTATTGGATCATATATCTAAAGACATTTGATTATCTCGCTCGGTTGGAGCACAGTTTAAGAACACTTCACTACACCAAATTTGTGATTTTGCAACAGTTTATATTTTCTTATTTCTAACACTTTTAAATGTTACAAGCTACCAACACTAAAATAATGTAAGAAAGCTTAAAAAGTGTTAGCAAAAGTAAATAATTTTGTGCGTGAACTTCGCAACATAAATAAGCGTTGGGAATACTTGGTAAATAAGTAAATAAGTCATAATCAAATGGAGTTTTTCGTAATTTTGCAACGCACCTTCCTTTCTAACACTCTCCCTTCTCCACTAACAATTCAGGCCGTAGTTTGCTTCAATTCGAACACTCATCTAGGGTTTCCTCATCTCTATTTATTATTAACACGACAGCATTCATTACGACTATCGATTGACTACGACTTCTAAAGGTGTGCTGAGTATTGGATTTTGCTACTCCAACCAGCACTCATCGCGACCTTCTTCTCCCAGCACAACCACCAAGATCGCCACCATCATCTCCAGGTGGTCACTCAACCTCGACCAGATGGCTTCGTTTCTGGATCAGGTATGATATTTGGAAACAAAAAACTCATTTTGGGGACTTTGGACTTCATTTAGATGATTGAAACCTAATCTAATCGCCAACTCATTTGTTAAAATCTTCCATTTTAAACTGAAATTGGTATCGCATCCCAATTGAAATTGCGAGGAATTCCTTTTCAAATCATGCTTTTCATTCCAGCATGGAAACATTGGTATTTTTTCGTCCAGTTTTCCCTTTTTATTATTATTTTGCTCATATTTTACGTAATTGCAGGGTTGTTGACCTATAAACCAAAGTTAGTTTATAACTACTTAATAATTACTTGCTTCTTAATCGACTCCTTTAATGTATTCAAGCTTCTACTATATATTTATAGAGTATATTTATGTTTTGCTAGGAATATCTATCTTGTACAGGTACAAAATCTAGTATTTCTCACAGTTGTCTATATATGCATTTCCTTCTATTTAAGTCAGCTAATTGTAAAATCGTAAGCTGCTAAGCATGGCATATGCATTTTTAATTTATGTGTGCATTCATTCATTATATACCTATTTCATCAATTTTGTAGTTGTTTGAATGATTTTTTAAAATACTATTAAGAATAATGTCTCATTGATTAAGTTATATTTGTGTTTTTTGTAGAATAAGGCAAAGTGCTAATACTATTGGGTTGTTTAAAAAAGCATATAAAATGTTCATGGAAAATAACTTTTATGCAAATATACTATGTAAGCGGAGAGATAAAGAAGTAATTCTTTGTATTAAAGGATGGTTTGTAATTTTTTTCCCATTATTGTGATGTTATACAATATAAGGATTATTTGTATACAATGAACCGTTGATACATGACATTTATTTCTTTTCTTGCCATATTTATCAAAATAATGAACATAGTTAACTTGCTTGGTAAGATAACAATTTGCAAATGCAGCAAAGATGAAAATGGTGGACTAGGAACTTTCATACAACATATATTTTTATGGAGGTAAATTATCATACTTAGTTATTCAAATATATGGCTGTCTGAATTGTGCATTAGTTGTAGTTTGTGTCTAAAGTATTAAGCGGCTATGAAATAACAATCAAATACCTAAGAAAGTGTTTGACGTGATGTCAATTTTTTATTGATATTTGTTTAGAGAGATCGATGTAGTTAATTTACGATATTTTCAAAGTTTATATAATTATGAAGCATTTGAATTTCTTTGGTGTGAAATATTTAATATTATTTTGAATTACATTATTAACAACTTCGATGATTGCAAGGATACATGTTTTACTTTTAATATGCAAGGGTTATGCTTAAAATGGTTGAATCTGCATCCTTAAATATTGCTTATTGACCTTAATGGGTAAGGTATATTTTCTACTAGTTATCCCATCTTTTGAAATTTCCATGTTATTTCAATGAACCATGATATGGCTCTATTTCTTCTTTTGAAACGATTGGTTTTTATGAATCTTTTCTTCACTCCCAGCTACTATTTCTAAACCACTTCCGAAATATCAACTCAATGCTTTTGTTTCTTTTTTCTTTTACTTAACTACTAGTTATTAACCTAATTACTCTCTTATTGTTATACTAAATTAATTTTTTCTTTGCTTTTGGTTTTAATTTTTTCATAACAGAAAGTTTGTGGTTAACATAATATTTTGGAATGTAACTAAATAATTTTACATAAATTCAACACTATTCTAATCTCTATTGGCTTATTACTCAATTAGTTTCCTCACATCGAAAGGTATAACACAGTTTCATGTCATTGTTGAAGAAAGGGAGAGAGACACAGTTTCTTGAATCTTACAGCTTTGTTCAAAGTTAATGACAGGTATGCCAATGCTATATAAATTTTTACTATCACATCCTTTTCTATAATCAAAAGAAGTGATTTCTATGGTTGATATTTTTGTTTTGAATGTAACAGCTTCCTACGAATTTATTGCAATGGACTGCCAAGCATTGTATTACGTCTTTCTTTCTCTATGAGCTAATAAATGTAATGGGAAGCTGATCTGTATGGTCTTAAACTTTTGCTTAGGCACTATCTAGGCTGTACTTTTGGCCATGAACGTCCAAATGCTTAATTGCGTGTAGTGTTGTGACTTATGCGGCATCTTAATGTCACTTATTGTTGCTTATACATTTAAAAACTAAGATGTTAAAACCTTTGCTCGAGCTCCACCATATTTGTATATGAAACTGTTATAATATAGTTTTTGCAGAAGACAACAATTAAATCTTTAATCGTATATATACTTATTATCTAGGGTGGAAAATCACTGGGTAAGGTCCTTGGACTGTGGTTTTAACTGTCTTAATATTGAAACCCCTTTGCACCAATTTACAACGTTTGTTTTGGGAGAAAAAGACTAGAGCGGAAATTTTATTTCAGCAGTTGAAGTATATGATAGAATAAATGAAATAGTCAGCATTTTAGGAAGCCAATATGTTATTTCCTCATAACTTTGGGTCAAGAATAAAGCCCAGCAGTGATAGCTTGAGAGAGGTCAAATTCCTAATAGGTCGGTCTTTTGGTGCAAATTTAAGTGTAATAGTTTTAGTTAGACCTGAGTAACTAATTAAACACAACGCAGTAGTACTTGGACCAAAATTTAGGAATTAGGAGGTATGCTGATTCCTTTTATCACTATGAAGCTTCTCTCCTACTTTAACTTATATATATGCTGGAGAAAGATATAGACTAGCGTGATTTTGAAAAACGTATTTGATTTGTTGTTTCTCTTTTGAAGCTTAAATATTCATGCGATTTAGCAAATTTGTTTGGTTTTTGGTTTCGCTTTTAAAGCTTTAATATAGAATTAACATGTTTTTTGTTAATGCGAAACTCAAATATAGTAATTTTATATGTGCAGATTTTGCAGCTTCAAGTTCAAGTCAGTGGCATGTTTTCCCTAATAAAAGTCAGTAGCATGTTGTCCAATCAATTTTTTACATTATTCTGGCAATGCATTTGCGAAGATGTTTGATGTATTTTACAACTGATAACGTTGCAAATCTAAGCATGCAAACTTAGTTTGCAAAACTGAGCACACAAACCGAGCTTGCAAACTAAACACACAAACTGAGCAGGTAGCAAAATCGATGCAAATTAGGTTTGCAAACTCAATTCGCAAATGCTAATTGAGTTTGGTTAACATGTATTTTGCATACTAAGTTTGTGAATTCATAAATACAAAAAAAATTAGAACCTGAGTTGTAACTCAGTCTTTAACCTTTTGATTTTGAAGGTATAAGTTTTTATCGAATGTTTATATTAAATGTAGGAACTTGAAGAAGGACGCTTTGGATTGTTGTATTGGACGTTGAAGAATATTTAAAACCATTAGAGTTTGGAGTGGTTGATCAGGAACGGTTAGGTTAACCGTAAGTTAAACTTTAAGTGTATTTTGATTTTTTTTTTGAAGCTTATGTTGTAATAATATCTGAATATATGACATTGTGGTATTTCAAATATGTAAATAATTGTTTATGATATATTATACTACATTTGCAGAGCGTTTAAACTTTGCATTGAATATGTATGATGAATTATTTGTGATATGGAAACCATTATTTGCAGTGTTTATATTTAAACTTTGCGTTTAAGTTTTGATGTGTATATGTGTGTGTGTGTGTGTGTGTGTGTGTGTTACTAAATAACCATTTTCCAACACTTATAAGCGTTGCCGTATATTTCTGTACCAACACTTATAAGTGTTACCGTATATTTCGTTACCAACGCTTATAAGCGTTACCGTATATTTCTGTACCAACACTTATAAGCGCTATCGTATATTTCTGTACCAAAGCTTATAAGTGTTACCGTATATTTCGTTACCAACACTTATAAGCGTTACCGTATATTTCTGTACCAACACTTATAAGTGTTACCGTATAAATCGTTACCAACACTTTTAAGCGTTACGTATATTTAGGTACCAACACTTATAAGTGTTAGTAATACGTATGTTTGTAACACTTATAAGTGTTACAAATTTGGCCGCTCCATTCCTCACAGTCCATTAGTAACACTTAAAAAGTGTTACTGAAATTATTTGTAACACTTATAAATGTTAGAATTTGCCTGTTTTGGTGTAGTGCTTGATTATTATTTTTTGTTTGAGGCATAAAGATTAAAGAAATGTTTTCTCAGAGAAAAAGTCCCAAAGTGTTAGAAGCGGATCAAGTCAAAAAAGTACGTCTTCAAACTTTAAGAGGAGAGTTTGAAACTTTAAATATGAAAGAATGTGAACTTCTATCTGATTACTTCTCAACAGTTTTAACGATTACTAATAACCTAAGAAGTGGTAGGAAATCAAATGACGTAAGAATTATGGAGATTCTTAGATCATTAAATCCAAAGTTCGAACATATTGTCTCTATAGTCGAAGAGACCAAAAACCTTGAGGTCATGGCAATAAAAGAGCTTATCGATTCATTGCAAACTTATGAAGAAAAGAAAGTGAAAAAAATAAGAGATTGTGGAGCAAGTACTTACACGAATTGATTCAAGAAATGAAGAAAGCAATCGAAGACAACAAAGATGATGTTGTGGTCAAGAATGAGGAAGATGTCGTGGATATGGACACAGACGAGATTTGTCAAGGCCCATTTTTTCGTACCCTTTGAATCGACAATAAACGACACATATCCAACTCAAATTGCACGAAATGATGGAACATGAAGGGTAATAAAGAAAATAGACAGAATAGAATCTCATACAAATGTAACAATATATAATATTGAACAATATCTTTACAGTAGAAAACTTTTAAAATACATATATCAGAGCCTAATCTAAATTCAGCTTGGATAGTTATAAACATCTATCCTTTCAATTGCTGACAAACATCAAACTAAAACGAACAAACCACAGCGGATAATAGAATATGTCGATACGTAGATGAATATCTCCAGCTCTCCTCTGGAAACTCCAACCGTCTTTCACAAAATCTGAAACTACTCGGATCTGACCCGAGTATTGTAAATACCCGGATCAGGCTTGATAAACCAGCGTGATAAAAAGTCAATAATAAATGACAGTGTCATATATCAGCATTTGAATAAAATCCTTTGAAAAGAAAGAGTATCCTATAAGACCATGCCAACACATAAACACAGACAGGTTTTTGCCTTATGATAACTTAAAACACTTTTATATATCAAAACATTTGATATTATTTCTAGTGACATTCCTTGAAAACATTTGTAATTATACTTATTAATTTTATCCGAAATGGTTACCCATATAGCATTTTGAGGCTATTCATTACGCCAACAGAAACAAAACCGTAGGTTCTTGTTGGAGAATGGATTTTCATACAAACGATCAGGTGAAGGGACTACCTTCCGATGGGTATACCTCTAGATGGATGTCCCGAGGCTCCGAACATCTGCCCTCTACCAACACAAAACAAGCCTACCTCTTTAACTAGGTAGTACCGAATATGTCATCCTTTGGACGTATTATGAAATAACATGATTCAATGCTCAGCCCACTGCATAGTTATCTCAGTTCATTTGCCTACAATCCACTTGCTTAGTTCTCGGCCCAGTAACCATATGAGTTCTTTACATTTTACTGTAGCGTGCATACATATAAGTGTGTATCTGTTTTACTATGTACTTCTTCTTCCTGAACTTGTATAAAGTACTTTATCTTATTTTCTGATATTAATCAATAATCAATGGATATGTCTTCAATCTGCTTTCTATATGTTTGGAAATTTAATTACATGGTATCAGAGCCTGGTTTATCAATCTAGGCTATATAGTATTTCGATTCAGATCTAGGGTTTTCTCAAGTTTCACCATGACTGAAAGTAAAAGCTCAGCGATGATCGATGTATTGCCAATTATGTCCAAAATAACAGATCGGAAGCTAACTAACTCAAATTATCTAGAGTGGAGTAAAACTATTCGGCTGTATCTTTGAAGTATAGATAAGGATGATCATTTGATTAAGAATCCTCCAGCTACAACTTCATAGGAACCTAATGATCTGATTTGGTTAAGAGAAGATGCAAGATTATTTTTGCAAATACGAAATTCAATTGATAATGAAGTGATAAATTTGATTAATCATTGTGAATTTGTGAAGGTGTTGATGGAGTATGTTGAATTCCACTATTCTGGTAAAGGAAATCTAACTCGGATGTTTGATGTATGTAGAGCATTTTACAGAGCAGAGAAAAGAGATCAAACTCTCACAAACTATTTTATGAGTTTTAAACAAACCTATGAAGAATTGAATGAGTTGTTACCAATGAGTACTGAAATCAAGATTCAATAACAACAAAGGGAACAAATGGCTATAATGAGTTTTCTTGCTGGATTACCATCAGAATTCGATTCAGCTAAATCACAAATCTTGTCTGGATCTTCAATCTCTTCACTTCAAGAAATTTTTAGCCGCATACTTTAAAGTGAGAACACATCCGCTTCTTCTAATAACAATGTTAGTAATAGTGCCTTGATTAGTTCAAGTAATAATCCTACTACTTATCACAATTCATGGAAACCACCAACAGATTCAGACCACCATGGAACTTCTCACAACGACCAGAATCATTGAGACCCCCACCAACACAATCATGGAGACCTCAAAGAAATATGGGGAGGCGAAATAATAAAATATGTTCATATTGCAGGAAGCCAGGCCACTTAATTTTCGAATGTAGAAAACTTCAATACAATAATCAGAGAAATCAAGGAACTTCTAATACTAATAAAACAGTGCTCATGACTGCTGAGGAATTTGATAAATACTCAAATTATCAAGAATCATTGCAAAAGCCATCTAGTACCTCTTCATCATCTGCATCAGTATCTACTCTAGCTGATACAGATAAGCAGAAAGTTAAATGGGTTATCGATTCAGGAGCAACTGATCATATGTCAGGTAACTCTAGATTATTTACATATATTAAAATCTATGGAAATGGTCACGCTATTATTTTGGCAGATGGATCTCAGTCTAATGTCCAAGGTACTGGTAATATAAATATTTCACCAGCATTAAAATCTACATTATTCATACCATCACTATCTTATAACTTGCTGTCAGTCAGTCAACTAACCAAGAGTGCGAATTGTAGCATATTTTTCTTCCCTGAAAAATGGGTCTTTCAGGATCTTATGACGAGGCAAACTATTTGTAAAGGATATGAATCTGGTGGTCTCTACATTCTGGACACTTTACCAGTAGCATGTTCTAGTGTAGATTCAGCTATCAAAGTTCATCAGCAACTTGGTCATCCCTCTCTTACTCTATTCAAACACTTATGCCCTCAATACAATTACATTTCTAATCTTAATTGTGAATCATGCCAACATGCTAAACTTCATCGTAGCAGTTTTAAACCTAGAATAAATAAACGTGCAAGTGCACCATTTGAACTTGTACATTCAGATATTTGGGGACCATCATCTACTGTATCTAAATCTGGTTTTAAATACTTTGTTACTTTTGTAGATGATTATTCTCGTGTTACATGGTTATTTCTAATGAAGCAGAGATCTGAAGTGTTTTCTATTTTCTGTGATTTTTATACTGAAATTCAAAATCAGTTCAAGACAAATATTCAAACTCTAAGGAGTGTAATCTTAGAGAGTACACATCTCATACTTTTAGCACATATTTAACTCAGCATGGTATATTGCATGAGACTTCATGTGTTGACATTGCATCTCAGAATGAAGTTGCCGAGAGAAAGAATCGTCATCTACTTGAAACCACTCGTGCATTATTATTCCATATGAAGGTGCCAAAAACATTTTGGGCAGATGTTGTGTTAACAACATGTTATCTTATTAATAGAATTCCATCTACAGTTCTTGAATTTGAGATTCCATACAGAGTTTTATTCCCTAATAAAGAATTACATCCCATTAAACCAAGGGTATTTGGATGCACTTGTTTTGTCAGAGATGTGAATCCTCAGCTTGGTAAACTTGATCCAAAGTCCTTAAAATGTATCTTTGTTAGATATTCAAGACTACAGAAAGGATATAGATGCTTTTGCCCCAGTCTAAACAAGTATCTAATATCAACAGATGTAAATTTCATGGAAGATTTGCCATATTATCAGTTATCCAATTCATCAAGCCAGGAGGAGAATGATATATCATCAAGTTCAGAAAGCTAGGAGGAGAATGATGGTTTCTTAGTTTATTCTAAGCCACAACAAGAACCTGAACCGCTTAATACAATAGAAACCAGACCCACATTTGATCCTAATCTTGATCTTCCTATTGCTTTTAGAAAAGGAAGAAGGCAATGTACCTATCCTATAGCTGAATTAAATCATATAAACATATTCCCAATCATTCATATTCATTTATTACCTCGTTATATTCTATTAGTATTCCCAAAACTGTTACTAAGGCACTATCTAAACCAGAATGGAAGAAAGCTATGATAGACGAAATGAATGCTTTAGAACTGAACCATACTTGGGATCTAGTTACCTTGCCAGCCTCAAAGAAAGATTTTGGATGTAGATGGATATACACAGTTAAAATGAATCCAAATGGGACAGTAGCTAGATATAAAGCTCGACTTGTGGCTAAAGGTTATGCTAAAGTATATGGCATGGACTATTCAGAAACTTTCTCCCTTGTTGCAAAGATTACTTCCATTAGACTGTGCATTGCTTTAGCTGCTAGATTTAATTGGAAGCTTCATCGGTTAGATATAAAGAATGCATTTCTTCATGGTGATCTTAATGAGGAAATATACATGATCCAACCCCCTGGATTTACAGCTCAAGGAGAACATAATATGGTGTGTAAACTCATAAAGACTCTTTATGGTTTAAAGCAAAGCCCAAGAACCTGGTTTGGGAAATTTAGTCATACACTTGAAAGATTTGGGATAAGCAAATGCAAGAGTGATCATTCAGTATTTCACAAAACATCTAAACAAGGTATAATTTTGTTAGTGGTGTATGTGGATGATATAGTAATAACTGGAAATGATGAAGAGGGAATAGCCAGTCTCAAGCAGTTTATTCATACTCATTTTCAATCCAAGGATCTAAGAGAGTTGAAATACTTCTTAGGTGTAGAAGTTATTAGAAGCAACAAGAGTATCTTTCTGTGTCAAAGAAAATATATATTGGATCTATTAACAGAGACAGGGAAACTTGGTGTCAAGCCTCAAACTACTCCAATCATACCTAATTTCAAATTTTTGCCCGATAAAGAATTGTTGGATAATCTAGAAAGATATAGAAGATTAGTAGGCAAATTGAACTACTTAACCATAACAAGACCAGATATATCATTTGCAGTGAGTATACTTAGACAATATATGTCTTCACCAAGTAAACAACATTGGTTACTTCTTGAACATATTCTTAGATATTTGAAGGGAACCTCTGGACATGGTATTTTATATGCTAATCATGGTCATATGAAGTTGGAGAGCTTTGCTGATGCAGATTGGGCTGGATCAAAAGAAGACAGGAGATCTACCACCAGATTTTGTGTGTTTCTTGGAGGAAACTTAGTGTCTTGGAAGAGCAAGAAACAAAGTATAGTATCACGATCGAGTGCAGAATCTGAATATCGTGCTATGCCTAAAGCAGTGCGTGAAGTCATGTGGATTAAACATTTATTGAAAGAATGCAATTTAGAGTTTGAGCAACCTTCTAGCTTGTGGTGTGATAACAAGACTGCTATTCATATTGCTTCAAACCCAGTTTTTCACGAAAGAACGAAGCCTATAGAAGTAGATTGCCATTTCATTCGAGATAAAATTGAAGATGGTGAAATTATTACTCAGCATATTCAAACGAAGGATCAACCAGCGGATTTGCTCACTAAAGCTGTAAATAGAGAATGAATTATATGCTTAAGTAAGAAGTTGGGTTTGTTTGATATGTACAACCCAACTTGAGGAGGAGTATTATGAAATAACATGATTCAATGCTCAGCCCACTGCATAGTTATCTCAGTTCATTTGCCTACAGTTCACTTGATTAGTTCTCGGCCCAGTAACCATATGAGTTCTTTACATTTTACTGTAGCGTGCATACATATAAGTGTGTATCTGTTTTACTATGTACTTCTTCTTCCTGAACTTGTATTCAGTACTTTATCTTATTTTCTGATATCAATCGATAATCAATTGATATGTCTTCAATCTGATTTCTATATGTTTGGAAATTTAATTACAGGACGTTACCGGCCTTTAACCGAGCGCTCGTTTTCCATACACCACATTATTTTACATCCCGAACGTCATAGCGAGAATAAATATATCTAGATGATCATACACTAATTGGAATGACCCACTTGCCATACCACATATAACACTGTTTCGGCCATTTTCAGTTGATGAGGCTCGAGGCTTTAATTACCTTTTCACATAGCACATCTTCTTCACTTTGAATGCCACATTGCCATTCCACATTCACACGACTGATTTCTATTAACGTATAACTCCTGAACTTGTAAGGCTCGGGAAAGGGTGTTAAGCTAAGAGAAGGTGTCTTCTCCACCACCGACTATATATTTATAGAGATCACTCATTGTGATTTAGAATGCAAGGTCAGACATTCTTTCGTACAACTTCGTTTGGGGACCAAATGAAACCGAAGGTACTTTCCTCGACCATTAATAGGTGAAAAACCCTTGGGGTTTTGAGATTTTTGATAACAAAGAGACCAATGCTACAATATAGTGAATCGGTAGTTTATCCTAATTATTCAATAAGTAGACCCTTATTATTATTCTTCTCAATATCCCCGTCTTCAATTATCTTCATTCTTCGAACACGTAAACTGGTTCGAAGTGGTTTTCGGATAGGAATCGCCCAAATCCGACCCTAGTTCCTTCGAAATCCTATTATCGATGAAAAGTGAATATGAGTATACGGGATTATTAAGTGTCTTTTCACATTAATTCTTGTCAGAAGATTTCGAAATCTCTTTCTTTCATCTTAGAATAATCCTAAGTAATTCATTCTTTTGCTTTGGATAATATTTCAATTTCCCTCACTTAACTCTCGATCCAAATTCCTTAACTTTTTAGGGGGTCAGAAGCAACGTTATTTAAGACATAATTTACGCGAAACCCTAAATTAATCTTAGCAAACATTTTTAAGTAAATATGATCATAGAAATCGTTCTGATTTTACTCAACATCAATTTTCGTATTCAACAAGTGCTATGGGCGGAATAACAGTGAAATCACATTTTAAAATCCACAAATAGGATGAGTTCCCTTTTCGAATTTAAATACCAAATACAAGGAGGTTATTTCTATGCAATCCAAGTCGTAGTTTATTCAATTCGAAGATTGCTTAAATTTTGGATAATACCAGTCTTCTTTTATTTTAGAAACTTAATACCATCCTTTAGAGCTTCTGGACTTTCTTTTCGATCTGTTCCACCCCTCGCCTAAGAAGAGAAAACAGAGGTCGGGTAAGTTCAGGGCACTGGTTGCTCCATCCCTAATCTTAGTTAAAAACCTTGTTTTATCTTCTCAGATCTCACAGGCGGGACAAATGTACTAGTCGATTCCGCATACTCGGTAATTAACTTTATTTTGGAGTTAATTATAAGTATTTCAAATTATCTTTTAAACACTTAGTTTTCCTTTTATAAACATTCACAATTGATTCCAGGAAAAATTGACACGTTTTAAACTCATATTCAAAAAGTTATAGAATTCGCAGCATAAAAGTACTACGGAAAAAGCTATATAAGCTTATTTGATTTAAACAACTTTTAAACATTTGATAATCCATATTTTCCAATTGAAATCACTTCTAAATTATGTAAATGGATTAGTCAAAATTATTCCACATTTTTCCCCAATTAGAAACGTCCATTTAAACAGATTTTCCATTATGGTCACCTAACCGCATTAGCGCGATTTTTCTAGAAAATTGATTTGGACTTAATTCAAAATCTACTCAATGAAATTTTGATTTTCTTTCTTCGTTTAGAAGATATGGATATAGTAGTCCAGAATTTTCTTACCTCGAATAATTCCGAGCTATATTACACTCTATACACTCATTAGAACTTTTCGGCACGAAATCGTGAACTACCGTTGCGCGATGCGCCTAGTTTTAACTTATTTTTCAATATTTGAAATAATCTATTCGAATTGAATTTATCACTTATAAAATTATTACAAATCATCTTATATCAATATTTTCACATTTTAAAGTATTTAAAATGTGTTTTAAATATTTCCATATTACAATATTATTTTATTCATATTATTTTAATAATAAATTTTGAATTTCAATTCTAGCTTCAAATTAAACTCAATTAAAACTTAGATATCAAATCTAATTTCAATTTAAACTTAAATTTCAACCATGATTTCACTTTCGATTTTCAAAATTTATTTCAATTTCACTTTTCATCTCAATTTCAATTTCAATTTAACTTTTTAACCCCGTTTCACTTCAAATTTCAAATTCACTTTTATTTCTACTTTAATTTCAATTCCAATTGAAAAGAGATTTATTTTTCCAAAGTATATCATATCACCAAAATTGGTCCTTTTTTAACAAAGAGATCGCTTAATCGAAAATGATAGAAATTTGATGTCCATATTAACATCACATCCATACAAACAATCATATGATATTAACATATTCAATACGTGAATAGTATGATAAATGTCATAACATTACTATGGATTATCCAACATTCAAAAAATTATTCAAATTTCCATATCATAAAACAGTGATTATTTATTTTAGCAAATCAACTCAAAAATCAATATAAAGTATATAGCGGTGAGAATTTTCTCATCTTCATATCAACTCCATCTATCTTTTTATAAGCTAGCGCGCTTCTTGATCTAACGTGTTTTTTCCAAACGTCTTGAATTTTTCGCTTTCCTTTCCTAACCTCTTTCTTTTTCCTCTCCCTCTCTCTCTTTTCTTTTTTTCAATGGTCGTGGGCTATAGAGGAGGGTGTGTGGCCTAGGGAGGAGGGTACGACCTTGGGTGTGGGATATTTTGGTGGAGTAGGAGGCGGGTGTGGGGTGTACGGCCGTGTAGGATGGTATAGGGGCTCGGGTAGGGAGGTGGCCGTGGGGTGTGGAGGATGGTGGAGTCGGGTATGCCCGTGTAGGGTGGAGGTGGAGCTCGGGTTTGCCCATTTTTCCATACCCTTTGAACCGACAATAAACCACACATGTCCAACTCAAATTGCATGAAATGGTGGAACATGAAGGGTAATCAAGAAAATAGACAGAACAGAATCTCACACGAATGGAATAATATATAATATTGAACAATATCTTTATAGTGGAAAACTTTTAAAATACATATATCAGAGCCTAATCTTAATTCGGCTTGGACAGTTATAAACCTCTGTCTTTAAAATTGATGACAAACATCAAAATAAAACAAATAAATCACATTGGATAATAGAATATGTCCATACGTAGATGAATATCTCCAGCTCTCCTATGCAAACTCCAATCGTCTTCGACTAAACCTGAAACTACTCGGATCTGACTCGAGTGTTGAAAATACCCAGATCAGGCTTGATAAACCCGCATAAGAAAAACTCAATAATAAATGACAGCATCATATGTCAGTCTTTGAATAAAATCCTTTGAAAAGAATAAGTATCTCATAAGACCACGCCCACACGTGAACATAGATGGGTTTTTACCTTATGATAGCTTAAAACACTTTTATATATCAAAACATTTGATATTATGTCAAGTAGCATTCCTTGAAAACATTTGCAATTAAACTTATTAATATTATCTGAAATGGTTACTCATATAACATTTCGAGGCTATTCACAATACAAACAAAACCACAGGTTCTTATTGGAAAATGGATTTCCATACAAATGACCAGATGAAGGGACTACCTTCCGATGGGTACACCTCTAGATGGATGTCCCGAGGCACTGAACATCCGCCCTCTACCAATACAAGACCGGCCTACGTCTTTAACTAGTTGATACCGAATACGTCATCCCCCAATCGTTACCAACCTTTAACCGAGCGCTCGTTTTCTATACACCACATTAATTTACATCCCAAACCTGATAGCGAGAAGAAATATATCTAGAAGCGGATGATCATACCCTAATTGGGAATGTCCCACATAGCCTTACCGCATTTAACCTTGTTTCGATCATTTCTAGTTGACGAGGCTTGAGGCTACGATTACCTTTTCACATAGCACATCTTCTTCACTTTGAATGCCACATTGCCATTCCATATTCAAATGACTAATATCTATACACGTATAACTCCTGAACTTGTAAGGCTCGGGAAAGGGTGTTAAGCTAAGAGAATGTGTCTTCTCCACCACCGACTAATATACATTTATAGAGATCACTCATTGTGATTTAGAATACAAAGTTAGATATTCTTCCACACAATTGCGTTCTAGGACCGAACGAAACCGAAGGTACTTTCCTCGGCCATTACTAGGCGGGAAGCCCTTATGGCTTTGACGTTTATCATAACAAAGAAACCACTTCTACAATATAGTGAATCAGGAATTTATCCTTAATTATTCAACAAGTAGTCCCTTGTTATTAGTTGTCTCAATATCTCTGTCTTCAATTATCTTCATTCTTCGAACATGTAAACTGGTTCGAAATGGTTTTCGGATAGGAATCGTACAAATCCGACTTCGGTTCCTTCGAAATCCAATTATCGATAAAAAGTGAATATGAGTATACAAGATCGTTAAGTCTCTTTTTACTTTAATTCTTCTCGGATGATTTCAAAATCTCTTTCTTTCGTCTTAGAATAATCCTAAGTAATTCATTCTTTTGCTATGGATAATATTTCAATTTCCTTCACTTAACTCTCGATCCAAATTCCTTAACTTTTTGGCAGGTCAAAAATAATGTTATTTAAGACATCATTTACGATAAACCTTAAATCAATCTTACAAACATTTTTGAATAAATAGGAACATAAAAATTGTTCTGATTTTAGTCAACATTAATTTCCGTATTCAACAAGTGCTAGGGGCGGAATAACGGTGAAATCACCTTTTAAATTCCACGAATAGGACGAGTTCCCTTTTCGAATTTAAATACCAAATACAAGGAGATTATCTCTCTGTAATCCAAGTCGTAGTTTATTCAATTCGAAAATTGCTTAAATTTTAGATAATACCAATCTTCTTTTATTTTAGAAACTTAATACCATCATTTTAGAGCATCCAGGCTTTCCTTTCGATCTTTTCCACCCATTCCTAAGAATAGAAAATAGTGGCCAGGTAAGTTCAGGGCACTGGTTGCTCTATTCCTAACCTTAGTTAAATATCTTGTTTTATCTTCCCAGATCTCACAAGTGGGACAAATGTACTGGTTTTACCGCATACTCAGTTATCAACTTTATTTTAAAATCGATTATAAAGATTCAAAATTATATTCTAAACATTTAATTTTCCTTTTGAAAACATGCACAATTGATTCCAGGAAAAATTGACACGTTTTAAACTCATATTCAAAACGTTATAGAATTCGCAGCATAAAAGTGCTGCGGGAAGTGCTATATAAGCTTATTTGATTTAAACAACTTTTAAACATTTGATAATTCATATTTTCCAATCCAAATCCCTTCTAAATTATTTAAATTGATTTACTAAATTTATTTCATATTTTTCCATAATTAAAAACATCCATTTAAACAGATTTCTCATTATGGTCATTTAATTGCATTAGCGCGATTTTTCTAGAAAGTTGATTCGGACTTAATTCAAAATATACTCAACAAAATTTTGATATTTTTCTTCGTTTAGAAGATATGGATATAATAGTCTGGAATTTTCTTATCTCGAAGTACTCCGAGCTATATTCCAATATAAACACTCATTTGAACTTTTTGGCATGAAATCACAAACTACCATTGCACGACGCACCTAATTTTAACTTATTTTTAATATTTGGAATAATCTATTCGGATTGAATTTTATCACTTATAAAATCATTACAAATTGTTTTATATCAATATTTCCACATTTTAAAGTATTTAAAATGTATTTTCAATATTTCAATATTATAATATTATTTTATTCATATTATTTTAATATTAAATTTTAAATTTCAATTTCAATTCAATTTCAATTCTAACTTCAAATTAAACTCAATTAAAACTTAGATCTCAAATCTAATTTCAATTTAAACCTAAATTTCAGCCTTAATTTAACTTACAATTTTCAAAATCAATTTCAACTTCACTATTCATCTCAATTTCAATTTAACAATCCTTTTTAATCCCGTTTCACCTTAAATTTCAAATTCTCTTTTATTTATACTTTAATTTTAATTCCAATTGAAAAGAGACTTATTTTTTCAAAGTATATCATATCCCCAAAATTGAGTCTTTTTTAACAAAGAGATCGCATGATTGATAATGATAGAAATTTGATGTCTATATTAACATCACATCCATACAAACAATCATTTAATATTAACATATTCAATACATGTATAGTACGATAATTGTCATAACATTACTATGAATTATCCAACAATCAAACAATCATTCAAACTTCCATATCATAAAACAGTAATTATTTATTATAGCAAATCAACTCAAAAATCAATAAAATAATACAGCGGTGATAATTTTCTCACCTTCATATCCACTCCGTCAATCTTTTTTATAAGCTAGAGTGCTTCTTGATCTAACTTGTTTTTTTTCGAACGTCTCAAATTTTTCTCTTTTATCTCCTAACCGCTTTCTTTTTCCTCTTTCTCTCTCTCTCTCTCTCTGTCTCTCTCTCTCTTTTTTTCTTTTTTTAGTGGTTGTGGGCTATAGGGGAGGGTGTGTGGCCTACGGAGAAGGGTATGGCCTTGGATGTGGGATATTTTGGGGGAGTAGGAGGTGGGTGTGGGATGTACGACCGTGTAGGGTGGTATAGTGGATCGGGTAGGGTGGTGGTCGTGGGATGTGGAGGATGGTTGACTCGGGTTTGGCCATGTAGAGGGGAGGTGGAGCTCGGATGGAGGGTGTTTGGCTTGGAGGAGGTGGTGGGTGGTGTTTTGGAAGGTGGATTTGGTTTTTATTTTTTTATTTCAAGAGAATGGTGAGGTAGAGAGCCATGGAAATGGAGGTGAAGAAGATGGAGAAAGTGAAGAAGGAAGATAAAGAACGAAGTATGCAAAAATGAAAGGTGTTCATACTTATTTGTACATGTAGTTTCTTGCCAAATGACTACTATGACATTCTCTACTTTTTTGACTTTTAAACCATATTAAACACTTTTTACAATATGAGAAAGGATGTGCATTAATGAGAAGAGAATGTTGGATGTGATCTTAAGTCCTTAAGTAATGATTGCCTCTTTTTCTTAAATTTTAATACATGTTTAAATGTAATTTTGCATATGTTCCATGTATGAAGAGACTTGGCATTAATGAGATAAAATCCTAGGATTTGAAGTAAAAATGATGTTGTAACTTTTTCATAAACTAGAAAATGCATAAAATCTCTTTTGCTCCTTTTCCATAAGTGATATGACTTAAGCATTAATGATGAGGAGATAGGTTAGTCCTTTGTATAACGATGATGTTTAGTATAGATTTGTTTATAGGTTTATGTTAAATCATGTTACTTTTATTTTTTATATATAAACTTTCCTAATACAGACTTTTGTCTTATATGATAAATGTATATGTGTTTTGTAGTTGGTAAAGGTGTACATATGCATACATATATGTTAGGAGATGTATCATGTTGCAACAATGTAGCGACAACTTGTTTTGGTAGAAAATGGTGTTTTTGTTGACAAATTTACAGTCAAAATTTTACTTTTTTGTTAAACTATATATTCAAATAAACCAAACTTAAAAATAAACCTTTTACTTCTTTTAAATAAAGTAATACATCTCTCTATATATTTTAAAATCATATTTAAATAATATCAAAATCTCTAATTTTACAATGTATGTAGAACTGACAAAATGCGATAAAATTTGGTTATTTTTGTAAAACGATTATAAATATACTTTTAAATCTTTTAACATGCTTTTATTACCTTTATTAGATGTCTTAAATAAGATTTATCTTTTTAAATAAATATTTAAACCTATTTATTGAAGCCTTTATTTATTTTTAACAAAACTTTTCTTTTGCCGATTTGTTCTAAAACTCAAATTTGTATTTTTTTAATTACTAACTATAAGAATAAATAATTTCTCTATTATTATTTATTATATATAACATATTTATTTAATTTTTAAATCCTTTTTAAATTTAAAATAAACAAAATCTCTCATTTTCAATGTAGCAAAATTACGGTCGTTACATTCTCCCCTACTTAAAAGTATTTCAGCCTCGAAATGAAATCAAAGACATAGAACTATAAAGGTCAACAATATATGCAAAGGAAATCATACAACTAAATACTAATCATGAAATACGATCATCGATCCTAGTCCTAACCTGAGTGCGTCATACACTTGAGTTAAATACATAGTCATAAGTCTCCACTGTCTACATCAGTCAACCAAAATATCATACTAAAGAGTAAATTCCATATCATAGCATGTACTACATGCTTAAGATAATAACAACTGCTATAACACAAACCCAAAATATCCTTAAATATCCCTAAATGCATAACATTACTCATCAGATGAACCCTCTGATGGTGCCTCCAAGTCGATCTCTACTGGCTGCACTACTTCTTCCCTGTCCTCTACTGCCTCCTCATCATCTATCATCTTTGGAGCTATGTCCCAACCAAGCGATTACCACTGCGGGCCTCTCGGAATCCATGGAACATGCTCCTCCATATCAATATCCTCTAAATCGAGATCCTTGGCTATCTTTGGAACGGAAGATCCTGCCTCCTAAATAGGCATACCCATCTCCCAAATAATCCGCTCATCACACTCTGAATCATCATCCCCATATAACCATGCATCATAAATCCTCGAGTCTTCTGTCTACATTGCTATGGGTTCCTCTATCAGTAGATCGATCTCCTCCAATTCTTCCATAGGCTTATCTATAGGCTCTTCTTCCTAAGGCTCCTAATCCTCGCTTAATGGATCCAACATCCAATCATCAGCCTCATCATCGGGCTTTGCCCCTGCATCAATATCTGCACCTAACGGCATCACATCCTCCTTATCTCTCGAAAATGGTGTATCCAAAACTTTTAAGTCTTCGTATTTAGACAATGCTTCCCTAAATCTCTGTCCGATTGCTAGTCTTTCTTCTTAACTTACTTTCTACAATTTTATAAAAGAACTTAAAATGAGTTAATCATTACTTATCAATTTTTTTATCACAACTTTATTTATTTCATTTTATTTTATTAGGTGTCCCTCATTTAATTATTATTGTTTTTCTAACAAGTTCTAACAGAATTGGGTATTGACGAAGGAGCAAAATGATAGTCTATATATATATATATTGATTCTCAAAATATATTCATACTAAATGACTTCTGAGAAGTACACTCAAAAGGTTTTACAAAAGTCATATGGTTAAAACACTTAGATGGTTTTTACTAATACATGCTTAACTTTTCCACAATCCTTTTTCCTTTTTCTACAGCAGTAGTGGGACATGTAAGGGTAACAAAAGGCTTAGACTGTTCTGCCATCTTGAGCATTGGACAGTCTCTGGCGACATGTCCTATAATATGGAAGAAATAACAACTCTTTGGGGCAGCTTTCATAAAGGTCCTGGTTTTTACTCCTGATCTACATTCCCATGCAAGGTGACCTCTTTGTCTACATTCAAACAACAAAATTTGTTCTTCTTATGCCTTTTCTTCTTGGCTGGTACTTCAGTAGTTAGTTGTGGAACAACATTTTCGAATTTCAGGGCATTGCTTATCATCTCCCTAAATGATCCATTGGTGAAGCTTACCATGCTCCTCCTTTGGAACCCCAGTAGTAACACTATTCCACCAATGAAGTGATGCCCCTTGCAACTGCCTATAGGCAAGCCTCCATTCCTACGCATAATCCAAACCCAAATCAGCAAAGATTCTCTTGCAATATAACCGTCAATCCTCAACTTCTCTAGCATCCTTCATTCCCATAAAGGGTTTTCCACCAAGATTGGTGTAATCTCTGCTCAGCTTAGCATAATTACTCCCAACTGGAGCCACAAGATTCGTAATGGCCCGTATTTTTGATAATTAAAAATATTAAATTTAATAACATTTTGAAATTCATTATTGGGAGAAATTAAAATTTATGATTTTATAAATGGGAAAGGCAATTAGAATGTAATTTAATAATGTTGATTTACGGTAATTGATAACTATTTTAATGTAATTTCAATCAATTAAAATTATTGCAAAGTTAATTTGGTTATAAATGTAAATAAGGAATTAAATTGGTAATTAATGGAATTAAAGAAATTGAAATGTTATAATTACTATGAGTTAAGAAGATAACTGTAAAATATGAATGTAATGCAATGTAAACTAATGTTAGTAATATTCGTAAGGTAATAGCTAATTCAATAATAAGAGTGTAAATCGAAATAAAAGAATTTATTGGAATTTAAAATATAATTAACTGGGATTTTATTACAGTTTTAGTTGAGCGCTATAATTCGTGTAATATTTAAACCTTGGAATTTACATGAAAATTTGAATTTCAAAATATTTATATGTAATCAAGAATGATGAAAATTATTAACTTTTAAATTTGACTTTAAAGTGGTTAAATCAATTAAAAAATGTTTTATTTAATTAACGTGAAAATTTAGGCATTTTGGCCACTATCGTGGATTTCAACAAAACCAGTTTCATCGGATCCCTAATAGTGAATTATTGTAGGATTTCAAGTTTCGTAGCGATCGGACTTGTCATTTGATCGTGAGAGCTCGAAACGCGTAGAAATCAATTAATGGAATTTAAATGAATATAAATTGATTTTAAAAGCTAACTTCTCCATGCAATGGAATTAGGGTTTAAAATTAGTTCCATTGAGTTTAAAAATATCGAAAACCTATATTTTGATATATTGGATGACCTACTTTCGTTTCGAAAATGAACGGGCTTTTCGGGTTGTTGTTACCGTTTCGACCCAATTCGATCTATCCATTCGTTCCTATCAATCTCTGCCTATATATAGGCAATTGTAAACCCTAGCAGCCTTTTACTTTTTATTGTTTGTATGTACATTTCTTTCTCATTTTCTCTTTCCTAATGGTAGACAACCCAAATCTAAATTCAAATTCCAAATCAAATTCCAAAAATCCAAACTACCCAAACCGTAGCAAATTATATATCATTGGAATGCTCTCGATGAATGTAATCTATTTATTTAGTCTTTTTTGATTTGAGGTTCTATTAGTCCCAAAATTGATGATTTATTCTCGGCCGTTGAAGCTAGGGTTTGCAAATCAACGGTGGATTCGCAGCGATTCATCAATCGAGAAGTTGCATTGTGTAGAGGTCGTCAAGACGAGTTCATCTGTACAGCTACTTGGGACTCGAAGTGCTTGGATTTGTGGTGAATTGGAGGAGAAAGCAGCAATGGAGGCTCTAGCGTGGCAGCGCTTGGGGCTCGTGCGTAGGCCATGGAGGGGCGGCCTGGTGTGGGCGTCGCAGCAGTGGTCCCTGATCGTGGTGAAGATGACTGTAGGCGGTGTGGCGGTGAAGTTGAAGGCGGCGGCTGTGCTTTGTCGGGGTTTGTGCGTTACTGTTCGCATGCAGCTAGGTTTCTGAGGTGATAGCATATTTATGTGATTGCCCTTATTCAATTTAATTTAAAATTTAAATTTTATATCTTCTAACACACATAACTTTTCATATGAGCTCGGATTGACGCGCGTTTGCTTCGTTGTGATCATATGAAAATTCCGGACAACATAGAATTAGTTTGGCTACATTTTGAGACCTCTCAAATTTTGTGCTTTATTTGGATTTTATTTCGACATTAAATCAAAAATGAGTAATTTGACCCACTCACAAATGCCAAAACCATCTTATGTTAGTTGAATTAATTTTATGATGTGATAAGAATATTATTGGGTGTTGTTTGATAGCTTAATTTGACATTTAATTGAAATTGAATTTGATTGAATTGAATTTCCATTTTAATCAATATTGAATTTAAATTGCTAGCTAAATACCTGATACTGATAACTAGTTAATTATAGTGATTTATTGCCTGATTTGAATGATGATTGTGATGGATGCTTAATTGTTGACATTTTGGATGATTTGATGTTATATTTATTTTATATTTTGTTATCACACTGCAAGTTCCCTAAGTTATTGTTAGGAAAATCACTATGGATTGACATAATACATACCCGAATGATCTTACGGATTAGGGAAAATCATTATGGGTTGAAATGATAAACTCGAGTGATTTTATGGATTTGGAAAATTATGATTCATGATACGGGTTAAAATGATACATATATAGAAATTTATATTTATTGCGGGTTGAAATGATATATATCCGTATCACTTGACCATAGGATAGAAAATTATAAACGGACACCGTTGGTCGGTTTTAAATTATTTTCTAAGTGGTAAAGTAAGTTTGATTATAAATTTAATTTAATGATTTTATTTTAAAAAATTGAAATAATTTATTTTATATGTTTTAAAGTTTCAAATTATAAGTTGATATATGGTTTTAATGAAATTTTTAGATTTAAACTTATAATTTTATTTAGCTTGAAATATATAATTTAAATAATGTAATAAAATATAAATACTTTAAAATTTTAATTTAATAAAATATTGAATATGGTTTAAAAAGATTTGTTTTAAAATTTAATTTAATATAATAAATAGAATTTTGTAATAACTTTAATAGATAAAGGTTTGTGTAAGGGATTTTAGAAATTGGTAAAAGTTTTGTAAGGAATTTAAAAAAGTTTATAAGAGATTTATAATGGATTTTACAAAAAATTTATAAAGGATTTATAATTGTTTTATAACGGAGTCATAAAGGTTTTAAAGAATTTTATAAAGGGTTTTATAAAAGAACTTGTATAAAAGGTATTTGCAAGCATTTTAAAGAAATTTGCATAGAAATTTATGAAGGGGGAAGAGTTAAAAACTGTTTTGCAATTTATAAATGGCTTTATAAATGGTTTTAAAGCATAGAAATAGTTATAAATAGTTTAAGAGAGATTTATAAACTATTTTTGAAATTGATTGAAAGAACTGGGTATTTATGAATATATCTATACTTTTGGAGTAAGTATATGGATATCTAGATATGAAGGTATAAACTGTTTTCTGGATTTATTATTGAAATTGTTTTATAAAATGGCCACAGTGTGAAATAAGTGTTTGGTTGTTAAAGAGACCGGGGTTGGATATTGTCATACTCTCTGCCAATTCCGAAACCACTTTAACAATTGTGCACGCGGTGGAGAATCTAGAATGAAGTAGGTTGGTTTGACGAATGCTACTGGAATGAAGTAAGAAAACGATGATGGATAGCCTTGACTTTTAGGTCATAATTAAAATGTCTAAAACAAGAGCCACGCCGGGCCAAGTTGGGTCGCTCCCCCTATCGGGCACATTTCTTCAATACTACATCTGTTACTTTGTGATTTGATTAGTGCCCACCCCTCGATTTTTGATTATGGGAGTGTGTCTCGAGGAGGGCGGTAGTAGCTGCTCTACATTGCCACCAGTCCGGATCCAAAAATGGTATAATTCTACCGTGGGCATTGCATCGCATGCCTTGTCATATTTATCCTGATCGAGCCCATTACGACTTTGTTTTGTATCGTACCCATGGAGTGCTCACTGAGTAAACCACTAGTTTGGTGAATCTTACAATATCTGTATAGACTACGGTATTTATATTATAATTGCATATTGTAATATATATGTAGATAGTTTAATGAATCCTTAGGAGATGGAATCTCTAACATCTCTTAAGTTACCGCACACATGTTAGGCACTAGGAGATGTAAAATCCCATAAACATCTCTGAAGCCGTTACACTCATATTTACTTATTTTGATTTAAATTACATAAGATCCTTTAGTTCTGACTTGAGTGTTTTGTCTTTTCATTACGCTCGGATCTGTTTGAGCTTTTCAGTGTTGAAGACATTATTCTGGAGGACGAAGACGAAGTTTGGTATTATATTTTATTATTATTCCACTGCATCATATTGTTCCGCTGCGTTATTTATTTATTAGTACTGTATGAATAACACTGATATATTGTAAATGTGTAATCAAATGTTATTTGTAAAACAACTTCACGAACTGTTTATTTGATTATTATATATTTTGTCATTCCGTTGTGAGATTCTGTGTTTTTTTTCTTTTCTCTTATTTTCTTATTTACCCCATTAACAATCCACCCTTTTGAATGGTTTGAGTTGACGTGTGTGGTTTATTGTCTATTTAAACCATCCAAAAAGGTGGGTCATTACAGGATTAACTCCTCCAACATTTCCAGCAACTCGAGCAGCTACTCCTGCTTGCATCATATTGATGAAAAACTGATGCATTGCCCCCATATCCACTGGTGGATTTTCAGCACCCACATTTGCATCAGCATTTCGGTTAGCATTAGCTTGTCAACCATGATTCCTCCTGATATTAGGCTGGACATTTCTGTTAGTTATTATACTTCCTCCATTGAGATTTCCTCTTCCGTTTCCTGCTTCCATATTGTTTTCTCATAAACCTGCATAAGAGCCTTAGTAAGATACAGAAGAACGGTCTAAGAGAGAGGGGAATACATATTTCTATATATATATATATATATATATATATATCAAATACAAGTACGTTACTATAGCGTTATCCCAAACCCCGATCTTATTTTCTGATTTATCTGATTATGCTTGAAAATCTTTTAGGTTTGAATTTTTTTAAGTTTCAAAATCTATGCTCTGTTACCAACTTGTAACAAGCTCCATTTGGAGGCCCAAAATTAACGGCTGCGGATGCTGCAGTCATCTATAGTTATTAATCCTCAGCGATCAAATACGGCATTGTTAGATACATTAATATAACAGAAACACATGGATATTAATTTTTTTTTCAAATTAACAGACAAATTTCTCATTCCATTTCTAAACATTTCAAATTCATTACATAATCCCATTAGGAGAACCATGTTCGAAGAAAATATATTTATTACAACATACGCTAAGAGCGACATATGAAGATGCCCCTTTGGACGATCAGAGTATATACAGGCAATTAAACAACTTTGCCTTTACAGCGATTCAAAATAAAGAGAACACAATTAGCTATCATACCTCCTACACATCTCTGAAAGCTTATTCGTCTAAAGAGGTACATGAAAACCTCAACTCTCAAACTACTCAAAATGAATTGGGTACTGAAAGTTTAAGGGGAAAACATAAATTTTGAGTCAGACATAAAGCCTGGTACGAATAATAATCTACCATCTCAAACCATTTAGATATCTAGTGTGACCAAGCTGCTTAGCTGATCAGGTTTTCCCCTAACTAGAATCCTAAAACTTCATAAAACCATATACTATGTGCCTACATCCACAATGGATAAAACATAACAATTTGAAATATTACGATGATGAAAGTCTATATGATGGATTGTGTAGTGTATATATGCAAGTATATGTGACTAACTATATGATGTAACTAATATAAAATTAATCTAGTAAAATATAATCTAAGCACACTAGAATTTTATACTGCTTTGGATCTCCCGTCCTACGTCCATTCCCGAAGCTCCTTTTCGGAATTCGACTATTAAACACCCTCACTTCGTCCAGAGGAATAGGCTTGGTTACAAAAGCTTGTTCTTGTCAAGTGTGTGTTCTATAACACGAATATTGACTCTTAAGTACAAATGCTTCCAATATATATATCTGGAGGATATTGAAAGAATTATGTATATATGGAAGAGTGTCATACAAATATATGATTGCTAGAGATCAAGAATATATTAGAGTAAAAGAGTAGAGAGCACAAGTAAGTAAGGTAGGATCTTCTCTTGGATTCTTGATACTATTATAATGGTAGAGAGATTCCTTGAGTAGTTGCATCCATTAACAAATGTTCTATGACCGCTTTCTGATGGTGATGAAGAGTTGCAGCGAAGAGAAGCGAAAGTGTCTTTTCAATTGTGGCAGTTGTAATTTAAATATCAATACCCGAGTTCAGTTTCAGACGTTTGGAATAAGTCTCAGACGTCTGGCTCTGTATTTTTGTATATAGTAGCTTTTCAAACGTCTGAGTACATTAACCCGACGTCTAATTCTGTCTGATTTGTGAACCAGAGGATTCAATCAGACGTCTGGCTAGTGCACTCATGCGTCTGATCTTGTATATGTTGCTTTTCTTGTATCTGTGTCATTGCTCTTCTGATTCTATCAACTTGTAGCCTCTTGATACGTTCTTTAAGTCTTGTTCTTGTCTCTTTAGTGATGTTACTTTAGCAATTACCTATGAATATGAATATATATGCATATTTGATTTCCATTGTATAGTTGTCGTCACCGAAACCATAGAATTGATTTCCTAACAATCTCCCCCTTTTTGATGATGACAACTATTCAATGTACTTATATATAAATTATAAATCTCCCTCTGAATATGTGCTTATTCTTAATGTTTTATAATTATACTTATATTTCTCCCCCTTTGGCATTATCAAAAAAGAATAATTTAACTAATCATCAAACACAAAAGGAAAATTTCATTAATAATTCAAAAGTGATTGCATACATAGATTCTGTAGATTTTACAAAAGTTGAAATCCCAAAATCCCAAAATCTATGATTCCTTTGGAGAAGCTTTATCTTGATCAACTTCCTTTGTTTCTTCTTTTTGAGAAGTGCTAGCCTTTGTAGGAGATGTCAAAGCTTACTTGAGAGGTTCGTCCTCAGAAAGTTTGGAATGTTTTGCAGGAGGAAAAGGTACTAGGGTTGGCTAATCATCAGAAGGTGGTATTGGACCGTGAACCCATTGTAGTACTTCTTTGAGAACTGACAAGACAGTCGAAAGAGATTCTTCAACTGTGGCTAGGCATGTAGCAAATGATGTTTCAAAGTTGTCAATCCGCTTAGCCAAAAGTTTTTGATTTTGAGATAATATATGTTGATTTCGAAGGTTGAGATCTCGAACACTTTCATTTGGATTTGTATCCATTCGAGTCTCCATAATCTCATCTTTTCCTGGATAATCAAATGGTGCAGGAGGAGGAGGAGTTGCTTCTTGATGTCGTTACTCCTCTTGAGATGGTTCGATGTGCAGTTGAGGTGGAGGCTCAACTCGTCTAGATTGACGATTGTGCATCCAATCTTTGAAGGATATAAGTTCTAGGGGAATCTCAGGTAGGTGCATAAGTGAGAAAAATTTGGTGGAAGCATATTTTGGTGAGATTTTTTCGAAGTTCGATAGGTAGGACGAGATGTTATGTGCACGAAGAAGTCTCATAATGTATGTTGGGTAAATAATTGATGGCCGTTAACGAGTCAAAAAATGTTTGAGCTCGTAAAAAATGAACTTGGCCCAATTCACCCTTGTTCCATTAAATAGAGCATATAGGGCTTTGTGCTCTAACTCGGTTATTTGCTCGTGGCTTCCCATACATGGAACTATGGTATTGATTATCATTCGAGTAAGTAGTCGAGCTTTTGGACGTAGATATTTAGAGGAAAACTTTGGCATTTCATCTTCCCAAATTTGATGCGTTATACTATTTTTCGTCTTAAAGCGCATATCGGGAACGTTCTATAAATCTTCGCCCATGTCAGAGCATCCTAGGGTTCTACCTATTATGCCAGGAGTTAGTCTAATCGTGTTGCCATACACGCTAGACCAGAGCCAGTTATCTTCATCTTCAGTGTTCCACGCTGAAGTGCTATCCAAATTCGCATAGAATAGAAATATCGGCAATTGATCGATTTGGATGTCATTAGGAGTGAATGAAATCAAGGTTTCTAACCCGGCATTCTCACACATTTCATCCAAATCATACATTGAAAATTTAAGTAGATTATAGAATGGACCTATGTGAAGCTATTTCTTTAGTACATCTTCATACCTCTTGATTGAATGTGGTGCTCTATTCATCCATCTTTCAATTTGATCATCCGACCAAAATTGAGGATTTGAAGATGATGTTGGTTGATCTTGTTTTCTTTTGGAAATCTTGGGATTCTTAGTTCGAGGTGGCATTATGATTTGCTTACGTAAAGATAAAGTTTTTGAGGGAAAAATCGTCACTAGGGGAATCGGAGCTTTGAAAATTTTGAGATGAAAGAAAAAAATGACGTTATCTGGACTAATTTAAAGAGTCGATTGAATTTCAGACGTCTGGAATCTAAGTCAGACGTCTGATTTGCCCTAAATTGAGTACAGTAGATTAATTTAGACGTCTGGTTTTTGGGTTAGACGTCTGGTTTGATCGAAGTTGTAAAATTTTATAGGCAGAGAGTTTTTTCATACGTTTGGGTTAAAAATCAGACATCTGAAATAGTTCAATTTTGTAAAACTTTATGGTAGAGAACTAATTCAGACGCCTGGGTCGAATTCCAGACGTCTGAAATTTTCTGATTTTTATTTCGAGGAGAAAGAGCAAGTTTTCAAACGTCTGGGGTTATATCAGATGTGTGACATATGCACATTGCTTAAAAATTAGACGTATATCAGAGTATCAGACGTCTGAGGTCCATATCCAAACGTCTAAAATAGGCAGTTTTTCTAAAAATAGCCTAAAATTTGATGGTTTTGCTTATTTTTCAATTCTCTATTTTAAAAAAAAATTATTTGTGTGAAATAAAAAATAAACATAGATACATACAATAAAAAATATAATTTATTTAGAAGGCGATGGAGTTTTGTGATCTCTGACTTGTTATCCTTCCATGGTTTAAGTGGAGACCATACATTTCCACGTTTGTGAGTTATCGGAGAGCCAGAAAATCATCTTGGTGAAGGGCCCGAAAGAATACGATACGAAGACGAGGGATCCAAAGAACTACAAGGTTTTGGAAGTGGTTCATGGACATCATTCTTCCTTGAGTTACAACCTGTAATAACTCGGTCTGACCCGAGCATTACATTCAAAAGAAAATAATACATGGGTCAGTCTAATTCAAACTCGGTTATTAATGCACGGAAGCAATTATAATTAAATAACAATTAGACAACAGTCACAAATAAATCTCATCTATCCAATCATTTAATAAGGAATCGAATAATGGTAAATATAACACGTAACAGTGTTAAACAACAAATCAGCAAATCCAAATTATCAACGAAGATAAATTAAAAAGATTATCAATGAAGATAATTTAAAAAACAACAGAATTGCCTAAACGGCAATTAACAAAAAAATCTAATTAAATAAATAAATAGAAACTCATAATCTAATTATCAAATAGATAATTAGACAACACCAAAATGATCGAATCAAATCAAATCAAAATATAATTTCAAAATATTGAATTGAATAAACAAAACAATTCAAACAATTGAAATATCACAAAAGTCAATACCGTGTGGCTGCAATACACGCATGCGTGCACTGCCTCGCCACTACAGCATATAAAGTCACCACAACTTCAAATATTAACAGCAAGTCGTAACTGCAAAGCCAAATTATTTACAAAATGCAGAGGTCAAGTCACTGTTATCAGGACTCAACACAACTGCGAGGCCAACCAAAGTTAACAGCAATACCAAGAAAAGGTCTGGGCAACAATGAATGGCCAAGTGCACAAGGCAGTGGTACAAACATGATGACACAGCAAAATTGATTATGCAACCTGAACCAACAGAGCACAAAGGCTCGAATAGCCCAATGCACATGGCAGTGGTACAAACATGATGACACAGCAAAATGGATTATGCAACCTGAACCAACAGAGCACGAAGGCTCGAATGCCCAAACGCACATGGCAGTGGTACAAACATGATGACACAACAGAATGGAGGCGAAAGCAAACAAAAATAAGGCAATGTAGCATGACAAGACGCACAAAAGAATCGGTACACAACATAGACAAAACTGCTACAAATACTAACTGCCTGGATGTGAATATATGCCCAAACTGTGCACCAGATATACCACTGAACAACAAGTGGCCGGAGGAGCAAATGAAATTCACAAGTATATCCAGGCAGCAAGCTTAAACAACAATAAAGTATGCATGCCACGACTGGTCAGTGCAATAAGCAATCAAAGTCAAGTGCTTTCAAAGGAACTCGACCAAATCGCTTCAAGTAAAACAAAGTACAACTGGTATCAAGACAGTTCACCAACATGAAGTTCAACAAGCAGCCTCAACATCAAAGACCAGATCCCAAGTGCATAAAACAGTGGTGAACCTTGAGATCAGGATTAATGCACAGCAATAACTCGAGCGCTAGAAGAAAAATTGCACTCTAGAGCAACATAAATGACTCTGTACACAAGTGACGCAGCAACAATAAAAACAAAGAACAAAGCATCATGTGTAGAACATCATTCAAACGCCATCACTATATCAAATAGAATTATGAACAAAGTCCTGTTACATGAAGACTCTTCTGAAATCAAGACATGATCGCAAAAGCATATCAAAACCGTGATGGTCACGAGGTACGACAGTGCCGAGATAACCAGAAAGCAATAAGTGAACATCAAGCACATGAATGCACAAGATTTGTGACAAGCTTAACACATAATTACTTACATACTGTAGTTATAAAACTAATGCAATGAATTAGAATGTTGACAGAAGATGCCAAGTGATAAAAATCACATATTTGAAGTAACCAAAGTCACAAAAGAAATCACAGTAGCAAGCTCAACCTTGAAAGCCCAAAATCATCTCATAAACAACATCACAAACCGAAGTCAGGTGATAAATAAATTGAAGCAGAAACAAAATTCACGTTAATGCCGATGCCAACCGAAAAATATTCAAAGTCATTTGCAGTTCAAATCATACTGTACCCAAGTTACAGATATCAAATAGCTATTCAAAGCCGTGGATAATAAAAATCGAACCAAGACAATTAAAAATCATCAACATCGAAATAAACACGAACGACCTAAGAATGAAGTAGATGTGAGTGATAGTTCACTCACCTTGTTTAACGAGGAGCTAAACCCAATTCGCAGTCTCAAATCACAAGCTGGTAAAAAACCGATTAAGCAACCGAAAGCATCTCAAGAGACAACGATCGAATAAAAGTCGGCTACCACAAATTACGAAAACCTTAATTTAGTTGAAGAGGAAACGAGCAAGAATGAGCCGCCATTTTTTGTATGATTTTTGTTTTAGGGTTTTCGAAAAGATGAACGAATGAAAAAGGAAATTGGGTATCAGCCTTTGTTAAATAACACCGCACCAACAAAAAATGGACCAAAATTGTTTTGAAGCCCACATAACATTCAACGAATTACTAAAAGAATTTCAACCGATTTAAAAACTCCAAATAGCAATTAGCTAACACATTAATCGTTTAATGACGATTATAAATTGTTACGAAATCCCAGGTTGTTACATCTACATATACATTTTCTTAAATAAAACCGTTAAAAAAGGCACTTTTGACATCCATTTGAAATAGTTTAAAATTGTGATGAGTTGCAAAGGCGAGTAATGTACGAATGGCCTCTAATCTAGCTACTGGAGAAAATGTTTCGTCATAATCGATACCTTCTTCTTGATTATAGCCATGAGCAACTAAACGTGCTTTATTTCTAACAATATTTCTATTCTCGCCTGCTTTGTTTTTAAATACCCATTTTGTTCCTATACCCATGGTCAAATTTTCCTAAGTTATCTTTTGTATTTAATATAAAACATTTTGAACCAAAAGTTTTAAAATTTGATACTTTAGGTTTTCTTTCAAAAAATATTTGAAAAAAAGTTTGTTTAGTCGTAGGACGTATAGTTACTCGATTCAACACATAACACGTTGTAGCAATAACTTCTGCCCAAAAGTGTTTTGGTAGACCACTACTATTTAATAATGTTCGTGCGCATTCTTGTAATGTTTGATTTTTTCTTTCTACGACACCATTTTGTTGAGGTGTGTGAGGAAAAGAAAAATTATGACTTATTCCTTTCTTATTACAAAAATTAGTAAATAGATTGTTTTCAAATTCTCCTCCATGATCACTTCGAATATTTTTAATTTTCAAGTCCATTTGTTTTTTAATTCTTTTAGAAAATACCTTAAACATACCATAAGTATCTCTTTTATGTTTTAAAAACAAAATCCATGTATATCTCGAAAAGTCATCAACTATTGCGAAAACATATTTGTTGTGATTTATAGATCATATTTGTGTTGGACCAAAAAAAATATAAATGTAATAATTCTAATGGTTGTTTTGTAGAAATATTATTTTTAGATTTAAAAGAGATTTTCTTTAGTTTTCTAATTTGACAATGGTCACGTAAATTTTCTACTTTGTAATTTATTTTAGGTAGACCTCTAACTAGCTCATATTTTGCTAATTTATTAATATTTTTAAAATTGATATGACAAAATCGTTTATGCCATAACCATGGATCATCATGTTTGGTAGTTAAACATAAATTTGAATTTTTATTTATATTCATGTTTAATACATAAATATTTTTGTTTCTAAAACCTTCAAATACAAGTTGTTTGTTATTATCGAAAATATTACATCTATCTTTTTCGAAATTTATTTGAAAACCTTTATCACATAATTGACTAATACTTGGGAGGTTGTGTTTTAGAATTTATACTAATAAAACATTTGAAATAATAGGAAAGTTATAAATACCATAGTTGATGACTTCTCCAATGTTCGTGACATATCCTTTTGAGTTATCTCCAAAGGTTACCTTTCCACCATCGATATGTGCTATATTTGATAACATTTTTGAATTTTCGGTCATATGCTTGGAACATCCACTATCTAGTATTCATTTCTCCTTATTTTTTATTTTGGGTAACTACAAAATAAAAGATGTTTTAATTGGTACCCATATATTTTGTTAGGGTCCTAATTGTTAGGCGAAGGTAGCCATACCCAAGATGGTTTGGTACCTTTATAAATATAATTTTTATTATAGACTACATTCTCTAGGAAATTATTAATATGTTTTTGTCTAATCAAATTATTATCTGTCTTAGGAGTCAAAATTTTCATATTTTTGTTATTCATATTAGACATAGGTAATCTTTTAGTTTTTTTATAACTAAAATTTTTAGCATCAGTCCATGTGTTCGTAGCAGTAGTAGGTGCTTCATATTTATCTTATGTGGCTGACCAAATTTCGAGACCATTAGCTTCCATAAAATTCTCATACGCGTTGACCAATATGCATTGTTAGATCCATTAAGAAGTGGGGGTGGTGATGTGGATTGTCCTTTTTGAAAAATACTTGCCATGTTAAAGTGATTCAAAAACGTGTTACAGTTCTTTGATCAAACCTCGCTCTGATACCAATTTAAAGTCTATATGATGGATCGTGTAGTGTATATATGCAAGTATATGTGACTAACTATATGATGTAACTAATATAAAATTAATCTAGCAAAATATAAACTAAGCACACCAGAATTTTATACTGGTTCGGACCACCCGTCCTACGTCCAGTTCCGAAGCTCCTCTTCGGAATTCGACTATTAAACACCCTCACTTCGCCCGGAGGAATAGGCTTGGTTACAAAAGCTTGTTCTTGTCAAGTGTGTTTTCTAGAACATGAATATTGACTATTAAGTTCAAATGCTTCCAATATATATGTTTAGAGGATATTGAAAGAATTATGTATATATGGAAGAGTGGAATACAAATATATGATTGCTAGAGATCAAGAATATATTAGAGTAAAAGAGTAGAGAGCACAAGTAAGAAAGGTAGGATTGGTAGAGAAATTCCTTGAGTAGTTGCATCCATTAACAAGTGTTCTATGATTGCTTCTGATGGTGATGAAGAGTTGCAGCGACGAGAAGCGGAAGTGTCTTTTCAATTGTGGCAGTTGTAATTTAAATATCAATACCCGAGTTCAGTTTCAGACGTCTGGCTCTATATATATTTTCTAATATAGTAGCTTTTCAGACATCTGAGTACATTAACCAGACGTCTGATTCTGTCTGATTTGTGAACCAGAGGATTCAATCAGACGTTTGGCTAGTGCACACAGACGTCTGATCTTGTGGATGTTGCTTTTCTTGTGTCTGTGTCATTGCTCTTCTGATTCTATCGACTTATAGCCTCTTGATACGTTCTTTGAGTCTTGTTCTTGTCTCTTTAGTGATGTTACTTTAGCAATTACCTGTGAATAGAAATATATGTGCATATTTGATTTCCATTGTATAGCTGTCGTCATTGGAACAATAGAATTGATTTCCTAACAGATGATATGCATACAAGTTAAACATTCTTGATTTCACATCCCTTATTTAATTGAGCGCCAGTCATATTTATAGTTTTAGGGTCACTATTAATCAATTAGTTTTCATTGGATGGCTAATAACTTATTTAATAATTATGGACTCCCTCTCCAGTTTCATAGTTTTCATGAGCTTACTATTAACCTGTTTAAATTTATGAACACCCTATCATATTTCATAGTTTTTATGGGATCACTAAGAACCTATTGGCCCCTTTCAATAACATCATTATTTCATGTGTTCTCCCTGAACCTATTGGTAATTCTAATAACTTCACTCTTATCCTAGTTTTCGTTGTCTGATTAGGAACCTATTGACATCTATCAAAAACTTAATCTAGATATAGTTTTCATAGGCTCACTACAAACCTACTGGCCCCTGCCAATAACTCAATCTAATTATAGTTTTCATCGGTTTACTATAAACCTGTTTCCCCAAAAACTTCTTTTATATATAGTTTCCATGGGTTTACTATAAACATGTCTCCCTGTAACTTACTTGATCAATATTTTAGCATCCTATATTCTGGTCTTCCTGGACACTTAGATGCATTTATACTCAATCAAGAATTAACTTAATTTATATTCACTGTTGGATCAACCTAGCTGGTTGTTCTACATTTCTCCAAACTATAGTTATGGGTCCATTACAATATGCGTATATAAATAATTGAAGAAGCAAACATAATAACTTAGCTGATTCCTTTAACCCACTAAACAAGGAAAACTTCTCCAAAAACCCCATACTTAAAATCATTTCAAGGCTCTTTATTTATGCCATGGTTTTTCTCTAAAATGAGATTGAGTTATTTTTTTTTGAAAACCAAGCCTTTCAAAACCTTGAATCATTACTTTTGAAAACTCCAGATAACCTCCTTCGAAAGCATTGAAAACTTATTTTCAAACCAGTAAATATATACCTTTCGAAACTCTTTAATCATCTCTTTCGAAACCAAACTTTCGAAAGTATCAAAACATTACTTAATAATTCTTAGAAAATAGCTTCGAAACCAATGAAAGTACTCCTTTCGAAACCTTTGGGTTTACTCAAAACTTATTTTGGGTCAAGTGAATATATACAAAAGTATCTCTTTCGGAACCTTGATTCTTTATATAAAATTGTCTGGGAAATTTTGATGGCGTCGGCACCATTCTTTCGAAAGCTTTAAAACATTTAAGTAAAACATTGCAGGTTAGCATCGAAAACCCCCATTCAAAGTCATTGCCTTTGAAACCCTTGAACCTTTTCGAAAGCATTTTGGAAGTGGCTTAACATAAGTCTATAACATTGGCTACCCTTCGAAAGTATTGATGACTTCAATATACTCGAAAGGCAAAAGGACGGCAACAGGGCTTCGACTAGGTTGGAATCACCATTTTCGAAAGCATTGTTTTATAAACAAGGGACTCATTCGAAAGCTCATACTTAAAAATGAAAGATGGCAACCTTCTTCGAAAGCTATTTAGAAAACCCCTTCGAAAGCTAATGTTTCGACTCCTTTGAAAACTTTAGTAAAACAAAGGCATGTGCTTAGCATTTAAAAGCAAAGCAAATGTTTCGTTCCTATTGGAAGCTATGTTTCGACACTATGCCTTCCGCCTTTCTCCAATCTATTACGTACCAATATTGATACATTGTGTATTGGTTTTGGCTTTGTGGGGTTTCTACTTAATTGAAGGCGGGAGCATAAGGTCGAAAGGTGCGTCTAAAAGAGACGGAACCCACTTTTCTGGGTAAAACCGATTTATCGCTAGTTACAGCAAATACTTTCTAACTAATCTACATACCTATAAACATGTGATTTATTGCCACTGCTTTTCAAATTCTTTATAAAAATAACTGCTACTTAATCTCAGATCTAAACCAAGAATAATTTAACAAATAAGCTCTTCCATTAAGTAAAACAATTAAATCATTTAGGTTCTCCTTTCAAAATAGTTTAATTCTCACAGTAAATCACTTAAGAAATATCCCCAAAAATCACAGAAATTTACTTTTAAATGTTATCTAACATGTTCAAATTTCAGAACCAAATTCTCAATGCAATTTCTAAAATAAATTTCTAAACGCAATTAACCATATTTTCCTTTGAAAATTCATAATCAACTCTCCATAACTTGGAAAATTGTAAAAATTGAAATCCATCTCAAAATTATATTTTACATAACATTTAATTTTTCCATGGCATTTAATAATCATTTCAATCGATTTTACTCTTAAAACTATATAAAATCATATTTAAACAATCTTGTTTAAATCTAACATGTAATGAACCAAGCATATCGTCATCCAACTTATCATAAAAACGGATTTACTCTTAAACCCAAAAACATATTATTATATAAAAATAGAGATTATTGATGTTATTATTCACCTAGATTAGGATAAGAAGATTGAATTGAGATAAATTTTCCCAAGCTAGAATCCTTAGCTTTAGTCGAATTTCTTTTCTCCTTCTAGTAATGGTCGACTCCCCTCTTATATTTTACGTTTTACGTTTTGTAAAAATGAGAAAATGAACGTGAAAGGTTTAAGGAACGCAAATATATAAGGGTTACGGTAATAGGGTGTGGCTATTTCCCAATATGCCCTTGTGCAATTTAATCAGCTTACAAACCATTCTTAAGCTCATTTAATTTATTAAACGAGGCCTTCTTATTGTTTATTTAAATCTCAATCTATTTATCATTCTAATTCTTGCATTATTCTATTCAATTTATCTAATTAAATCTCCTGAATAATGTTATCAAAAAGTATGGGTGTTACAGACAAGGTCCGAGGCATGAGTTGGAAGGCTTACGTTCACAAGAATGCTTCTTAATTAGAGTATCGTCCTTCTTAGTTAAACACCATTTCCAACTAGTCTCGTGGATGAATCGATATACCTTTCTCAAATCACCTTAACTAGTGACATTTAAAGATAAGTGTTTATTTATATATAATGATTTATTACTCATGATTATGAACACATTCATAACTGTAATCGGTTAAACAGTTACTCCTATATATTTCTTATAATATGTGTAAAATGCGATCATTAACATTTAATTATAAATATCCACATACAATAGAAATAGAACAAGAAAACATACTTTCATTAAGAACAAGATTCATGCATAAGAGTGTTATATATATATATATATATATATATATATATATATATATATATAAACAAAGCTGTATGATTGCCCTTAGGGCATACAATTAACTCTATTAGTGCAAACTTTGATACTATTGTTGGATCAGGTGCATTGACAATAAGGAAAAAATGTGACAAATCATATAAAATTTCTTTTTATTAATTATTACACTAGATTTTAATTTGTATTACCTTGAATAGTTTCGTAATATTAAATCATATTTATTTTTGTTATAATGTTAAGAGAATTTTATGTTTTAAATTTAATATAACCTAATTTTACTTTGATTATTTCAATTTATAATTAAAATGTTTATTTTTTATTTTACATTAGTAGATTAAAATCTATGTTCATGTATATTTTATTTTGAATAATATTTTCATACAAGAGTTAAGTTATATAAAAATTACCTAATTACCCATATGACACACCCTTAACCCTACTAGGGTGGAATCAACAAATTTTTAAGACGTGAAGTTGAAATTACCTAATTACCCATATGTCAAGGCCCCAAAGGTTATGCGTTCGAGTTATAAGACACAAAATTAGTGTCGTGCTCGAATGAAGTATCGCTATTATTGTAAAAAAATTTGTTAAATACACAAAGAAAAGAAATTAATTAATTAATTCAATTAACCAATTCAGTTTGATTAGGTTATATGTGGAAAGAAGAAAGAAAATGAAAAATTATGAAAATTATGAAATCAAGATCTAACATTACCTGTTTGCATTAAAATCAAATCATGAAAATTGAAAAGGATTCAAGACAATTGGACAATAAATTTAGTTCGTCTCTTCGAGTGCTCTCCTCACAACCACTCTTTTATAAAAAAATTAAAAATTAAAATATAAAAACGTAATCTCTAAGAAATTCTTTTGTCTTCTGTAAGGCGGTTCATCTTTATATTGATGTGTGAGAATTAACCATTACCCCTTTTTTAACAAGCCTTAAATTTTACAATCAAATCAAGTAAAGGTTTTAAGTGTAATCAAGTCTTATTGGGAGATTTTGCCATAAGGGCCTTTTTTCATTCAACAATAAGTTTCCAGGACACGGGATTAAAGAAATTATTTTCCAGGACAAAATTTTAAACACGTGACGTCGCTTCACGTGTACTCGCCCATTCCTTCGTTTCGTCTCCTCCTTCCACTCATTTCATTCAATTGTTTTCTTCTGTTTTTCACGATTCTAACCGAAATTAAAAACAAGGGCTTCCCGATCTCTGATCATTTTCAATCATCTGAAACCCTACTCTTAATCATTTTCAAAACTAGCTACAAATATTTCCATCTACACGAATTAGATCTCAAGCAGAAAATCTATCAACAAACGATTTTCAATGTCTTCACGAAAACCACGACTTCGATTAATCAATTCCTCAACAAGTAAGTTTTCTTTTTGATTCGAAGCCCTACTTTCGATCTGAAACCTTACTTTCATGCAAATGTTTTAGGTTCATGATAAATGCTACTTGATTATTGATGTATATGATAGTTTTTGTAATTCAAGTAAGGTGTTTGTTGTTTTGTGATGATTTAACGTAATCTGAAACTGTTTGATTAATCATACATATATATATATTCAGTGGTAATTGTATTTTTTTTAACATCTTATAAAGATAAAGGCGTTTATCTTTTGATCTAAATGAATTTATTACGTATTAAACCTTAGTAATATTTGATAATTACTGATACATGTTAAACGTATTTTTTGTTTTTCTTATGATTTGAAGTTATTATGATAAAAGCATTTAACTTTTCACATACATTATTCAATTACAAGATAAAGCCTAGACAAATCTTCGTAGTTACTGCTACATATGATTTAAGTTCATTTAAGTTCTTACACAACAAGTAGTTAAATGTTTTTACTCATGAATCACTTAAGATGTATATGGTTACTACTGCAATTTGTGCTCATGAATAACTTAAGACGTAAATTTTCTTTCATTTTTGCTATAAATGTTTTCGCTACATAATGAACCCTAATTAATTTCTCATTATAATTGGTTTTTTGGAGGCTTTTGTATAGAACTTTATGTTTTTTTTGTTCTTTAAATTTTTAGTTAGTATAACCTGGTATTCTCTAGCCATATTTACCCTTTAATGTAAAAAAGATAAAGACATTTATCTTTTATTTTAAATGATATAATTACAAGTTAAGTCCTATTTATATTAAAAACTTACTGGTATATCCTAAACATCTTTCTAGTTTTTATGATGATTCAAATTTATTACGTAAGATGTACAATTGATTTTAACTCCACCTAGAAAAGATAAAAGCTTATATCTTTTAATATTATGAATTCTTATAGTTAAGGGGAATTTCACTATAAGGGCCTATTACCATCAACTAATTATTTTGTAGGACACATGTTCAAAATAAGTCCCAAAGAAGTTAGTCTTATATTCAGAATGCCATTACTGGAGAGGACTTATTTCCTATTCCAGCTTCTAACAAAGCTTCTACCATGGAAAGTTTCTCCGATTTTTTAAGTGCTATTTTCAATGAAGAAGATATAATAAGACAAAAAACAGTGACAAAAAGAATGAATACAATGATAGAAGAGGAAAAAGGACATGAAGATTTAGTGAAGCTGTTGTTATTAGTACTTGTCATAGCTTTCCTTTTTCCTGACAGTCAAAGCTATATGCAATGGAGTTTTTTGGCTAAATTGTTAATTTTTAAAAAAATGAACTCAATCTCTTGGCCGTAAGCAATTTGTGAAAACGTTTTACGAAATGTCCAGAAGTATCATGCTAATTCAAGAAGTACACCGGGTTGTACTATGGTGTTATTGCTATGCTTGCATAATTTTCACTAATATAAATATACTGAAATTTATGTTTATTACAAAAATACAAAACTGTTTATCTTTTTCTTGCAGTATTGGTTCTGTGAAAGAACACAAATAATTAATGAAAAAGAAGATCTTCAAGACAAAATCCCAAGAATGAGATAATGGGATTTATCGAAATTGAAAGATATCGACGTAACTGAAGTTGATAATAACAAGGTATGCTAGTTTTTTGCTCTTTTTATTAGACTGTACATTTAATAATTCTAATTTTTTTCAAGTATAACTAATTTTACAACCAAACATTTGCATAAATATCATTTCCAAAATTCTATTTTACTAAAGTAATAAAAAAGATAAGAATACTTATCTTTTTTTACAGCATAATTCTTTTATAATGATGTACATTAATACTTCTAATTTTCTAATAATTGAACAACATCACATGTCAAAGTTTATCTGAAAATATTTTCCTTTCAGATTCTGAATTTTTTTCTCAAGTATAACAAAAGAAGTGAAGGAACTTTTGACAAAGAAAATCGACACAATTGAGGAGGAAGAGGCAAACACATCACAAAAAGAAAATTTGATGAGCACCAAGTATTAGAAAGTCTGAGAAAATCTGCCAAACAATACGCCAGTGGCTTTCAAGACTTAGAGTTAAAAGTTACTTTTCTGATGGAGGAGATGAAAACTGTTAATCAACAGTTAATGAAGAGAGAAGACTAATGACGCAGCGGATATTCGAAAAACAAATGAAATGGATGAAAGTAGCAAGCGGTGAATTGATAATCCTGTAATGCCCGAATTCGTTGATCCGAAGATACCGAATTCTAGCTATCTCTATCACGTTGATCGTGCACGATTCCGCGAAAAGAGATCTACGATTCTTCAACGTTGATCTTGCGCACAAGATACCGTGAATCGGCTTCAACAAACGATAATTCGAGTGCACTCGAATTACGTAAGTGGAGATAGGAGTTAACACTCGACTACCAATTTAATGGAGGCACAAAGCTTCACAAGCAAAATTTTATTCAATTTTCAACAACCCTTTACAAATGACACCACTTGCCTATTTATAGGCTTACAACTCAATACGACTAAAAAAAATTACAACACAATGGTTACACAACTTAAAGAAAAGAAGATATGCAGCGACTTAGTGCTAACTCGGCTACGACTCATGTTTACTCGACTCCGACTCATGCTAGCTCGGCAACGACTTAACTATGTCGCTCGCGACTTAAGGAGAAGCTTCAATCACGACTTACATTGCTCGAGCTAAATACACGGAAATTAGGTCGCTGAAGGTAGCGACTTAGGGAGGAGGCACGCAACTTGGAGTTCGCGACTTACTATGGAGGCATAAGTCATTCGCGCTCTGGGGTATCTCGCGCGCGACCTAAGGAAGAGGGGACGCGATAAATCGCGTTAGGTCGTCCACGACCTAAGGTAGATCGGTCGCGACTTAAGGAACTTGTTTGAATCTTGCGACTTAGGGTTTTGATAAGTCGTTCGCGACTTTAGGTAGTTCGGCCGCCATAGCTCGTTCGCGACATACGAGTGGAGGCGCTGGCTTGCTCGTGACATACGAAGAGGAGACACGATCTAGGGCTTCGGCAAATCACGTTAGGTCGTTCACGACCCATGGTAGGTCGGCCGCGACCTTCAGAGGTACGCTCTTCATCATCCTCTCCTTGTTGAAAGGAATTCGTTCTCGAATTCATACTCTCGTCTTCTTCGATAAGTTCCTCCCCGTAATACGGAATCAAATGTTTAACGTTGAAAACATTTGAAGTATGAACCTCTTCCGGCAACCTTAATCGATACACATTATCATTGATCTTCTTTAAAATTTCTACTGGACCAATTTTTCGTGCTTTCAACTTGTTGTAAGTTCCAACTGGAAAACGATCTTTCGTCAAAACGGTATATACAAAATCTCCTTCTTTGAAGACAACTCTTCTTCGTTTCTTATCCGCCTTTTGTTTATACTTCTCATTTGCCTTTCTCAATCATTCTTGAATGATTATATGGCATTCCGTCAACCCATCAACAAAATCAGCAGCCCGCTTAACTTTACCCTTTGGTGGTGGTACTATTGTCAAATCCAACGGCCCCTTTGGTAGGCTTGAATATACAATCTGAAATGGGCTGAAACCTGTACTACGATTCACCGCATGATTATGAGCAAACTCAGCTTGACATAACTTCATATCCCAGCTTTTCAAATTGTCTTTCACGAGACATCTCAGTAAATTACCCAACGATCGGTTAACCACCTCCGTTTGCCCATCAGTTTGCGGATGGTAAGCGCTACTAAAATTCAGCTTTGTTCCGACCATCTTCCACAAACTCAACCAAAAATGGCTTAAAAAACTAGTATCTCGATCAGAAACGATAGATTCTGGTAAACCATGCAATCGATACACCTCTTTAAAGAAAAATTGTGCCACTCGAACTTCATCCGCTGTCTTCTTACAGGCTATAAAATGTGCCATCTTCGAAAACCTGTCCACTATAACATATATAGAATCATTTCCCCTTTGAGTTCTAGGCAAACCCAAAACGAAATCCATGCTGATATCAACCCATTGTCTAGTAGGCACAGGTAACGGCATATATAACCCCGCATTCGTAGCTGTTCCCTTCGAAACCTGACAGATATGACATCTTTCCACAAATCTCTCTACCTCTTTCCTCATTGACGGCCAAAAATAAGATTGTGTAATTAACTGCAATGTACGATCACGGCCCACATGTCCTTCCTCGTGCAACTCCTTGATAATCTTCATTCTCAAGCTGCAGTCTGGTATGCATAATCGATTTCCTTTGAACAAGAATCTATCAACCAATACAAATTCATCCGTATTCCCATCCTTAACTTTCTCAACAAACTTTGCAAAGTAAGGGTCTTCTTCAAATAACTCTGGCAATAATTCGAATCCTGTCACTTCAACCTTCAACGTTGTCAACAAGTGATTCCTCCTGCTCAAAGCATCCGCTACACGATTTGTCACCCCTGATTTGTGTCTTACCACGAAAGTAAATTGTTGTAGATATGCTATCCACGAAGCATGTCTCGCTGAAATCTTCTCTTGTCCTTGTAGATGTTTCAATGCCTCATGATCAGTGTAAAGAACAAACTCCTTCCGAAACAAGTAATGTCGCCAGTGCTTCACCGATTGAACAATCGCGTAAAACTCTACATCATAAGTTCTATATCTCGACTTGGCTCCAGATAATTTTTCACTGAAATAAGCAACTGGTCTTCCATTCTGGCTCAATACTCCACCAATTCCCACTTTCGAAGCGTCAGTATGCAATTCAAATAACAACTGAAAATTCGGCAGTACCAGAATTGGTGCTGTCGTCAAGAGTGTCTTAATCTTCTCAAAGGCAACTCCTGCTTCCTCTGACCATACAAACTTCTTTCGTTTCATGCAATCAGTAACCGGCGCCATCACACTACTGAAATGTGGAATGAATCTTCGGTAGAATGACGCTAGCCCATGAAAACTCCTCACTTCCGTAATTGTCCTCGGCTGTGGCCAATTCCTGACTGCTTCAACTTTATTCTAGTCCACCTGTATACCTTCTCCTGACACAACATACCCCAGAAATAAAACACTCCTCGCCATAAACACACATTTCTTTGTTGCGGCATAAAACTATTCCTATCGTAGGACCATCAATACTTCCTTCAAATGATGCAAATGTTCCTCCGAACTCCCACTGTATATCAGAATATCATCGAAATACACCACCACAAATTTCCCGGTAAAAGGTCTAAAGATTTGATTCATCATCCGCATGAACGTACTCGGTGCATTCGAAAGACCAAACGGCATCACAAGCCATTCATACAACCCCTCTCTCGTCTTGAAGGCTGTCTTCCATTCGTCACTTGGTCTAATTCGAATTTGATGATAACCACTCTTCAAATCAATCTTCAAAAAGATAGTTGCCCCACTCAACTGATCTAGAAAGTCATCCAACCTTGGCATTGGAAATCTATATCTCACCGTAATCTTATTCAATGCTCTACTATCAGTGCACATCCTCCACGTCCCGTCCTTCTTCGGTACTAACAAAGCTGGTACAGCACACGGACTGAAACTTTCCTGAACACGTCCCTGCTCAAGCAACTCTTCCACCCGCCTCCTTAACTCTTCATGTTCCTTCGGACTCATTCGATAATGTGGTCTATGCAGTAATACTGCTCCCGGAACAAGATCGATTTGATGTTGAATGTCTCTCAGTGGCGGTAACTCCTTGGGCAACTCTTCTGGAAATACATCCTCAAATTCTTTCAAAACCGGCTTCGCTTCTTCTGGGATTTCAACCTCTTCACTACAATCTCGTCCAATTAACACAAAGACTTCAGGCTCCTCTTCAACTTCCTTAACAAACTCCTTCAAAGTTAACAAAGTTTTCAGCTCTTCAATCTCCTCAGATTTACTCTCTCCCTGCTGTCTCTTCTTTGGAACTAAAATAATCTTAACGCCTTCAAACATAAAACTATAGCTATTGGTTCGACCGTCATGCTGCACTGCTCGATCATACTGCCACGGTCTTCCCAAAAGCAAATGACAAACATCCATCTCAACTACATCACACCAAATCTCGTCTTTATATTTCTTCCCAATAGAAAATGGAACTCGAACTCGCTTATCCACCTTCACCTCTCCTCCTTTTCTCAGCCATGCTAACTTATAAGGATTTGGATGTTTTTCCATTTTCAACTTCAATTTTCTCACTGCTTCTGTAGAAATAATATTGTCACAACTTCCTGCACCATTCACAAATTTACCAACTTTCCCCAATATAGTGCATGTCGACTGAAAGATGTTACTCCTTAACCAACTAGCTTCATCCTCTTGCTTCGGTGTTAAACAAGATCTCCTCATCATTAGATTACAGCCTTCGTCCCCCGATGCGATATCCTGTTCATCTTCCTCCACTGGACTAGAATCACCTTCACCAACATCAACTTCAGCCTCAGCTATCATAGTTCGTTTCTTTGGTTTTGGACACTCATTTCTTTTATGACCCACTTCCTGGCAATTGTAACATTTAAAACTGCTGTTGCCCTTTGCCTTCGCAGCCTCATTCACAGCCGGTTTAGTAACAGCCTTCGAAACAGTAGTATTGCCACTAGCTCCCTTCACTTAATTGTTGGAATTTGTGAACACACCACCTCCACGCCTTCCCTGCTTCTCCCAAGCTATCGCTTTCTGGTGTGCCTCCGCCACAGATCTCGGATCAAACATATTAACCATATCCTGGATCTGCATTCGTAACCCTCCAACAAATCTAGCAGTCAATTGTTCTTCCGTCTCCATTATATCATTCCTGGCAATGAGTTGGTAAAATTCATCAGCGTAATCATTGACTGATTTTGTCCCCTGCCTTAGATTCTGCAATCTCTGGTACATAAGTGATTGATAGTTGTATGGTAAAAATGTAGCTCTAATCAATTTCTTCATTTTCTCCCAATCTACAATCTTCGACTTTCCCATCCGTTCTCGTGTAAGTTTAGTTTGCTGCCATCATGCCAAAGCTCTCCCCTTCAGCCTTGTAGCGACTAACTTCACTCGGCGATTCTCCGGAATCTCCTTGAAATCAAAAATTTCTTCAACATTAGACAACCAATCTAAAAATTCTTCAGCAACCATTCCACCCTTGAACTATGGAATTTCCATCTTCATTCCCGATTCTCATCGACGATCATCCACTACATCTCGATACTGACGTCGTGTTGGTTCTCTATCTCGGTAATGAACACTTCCCCTATCACCATCAAACTCCTCATCAAAATCTGAAATATATCGATGTCGATCACGACCTCCAACATCTCTACTACCACTCCTTCGATCAACATTTCTATCACGATTGTCAACACTTCTATGATCTTGATCTTCTCTTCTCACTCGATCTGAATGTATCGAAGCTCTACTTCCCCCATGGTTCGATTCAGGTGAAACTCTTCTTCTGCTTTGATTCATTTCAAGCATCATTCTCTCTAATCGACCAATTCCTTCATTCAACTTCTCAGTGAAACTCTCATTGATTCGTTGCTCCATTTCATCAGCTTCTTCTCTTCCATACAAAGCATTGATATTTCGGTGGCGTTGAGCTCGTCTCGGAGGCATGATTGAAGTTCAAAAAAACTTCAAAAAATAATTTTCCAACACTTTCCGAACATTGATCCAAAGTGAGATGGATTGAAACTCCCAACTTGTTGCAACTTCACGATGAACACTAAACTTCTCAACAATTGCAAATACGATCTCCAAGCTTCAAATTCTCGAAACCCAAGTCTCCAAATGATGCAACTTCTTGCGATCTAGCTCTGATACCAAACTGACGCTTTGTGCCTCCATTAAATTTGCTTGTGAAGCTTTGTGCCTCCATTAAATTGGTAGTCGAGTGTTAACTCCTATCTCCGCTTACGTAATTCGAGTGCGTTCGAATTATCGTTTGTTGAAGCTGATTCACGGTATCTTGTGCGCAAGATCAACGTTGAAGAATCATAGATCTCTTTTCGCGGAATCGTGCGCGATCAACGTGATAGAGATAGCTAAAATTCGGTATCTTCGGATCAACGAATTCGAGCATTACAGGATTATCAATTCACTGCTTGCTACTTTCATCCATTTCATTTGTTTTCCAAATATCCGCTGCGTCAGTTTGGTATCGGAGCTAGATCGCAAGAAGTTGCATCATTTGGAGACTTGGGTTTCGAGAATTTGAAGCCTGGAGATCGTATTTGCAATTGTTGAGAAGTTTAGTGTTCATCGTGTTCATCGTGAAGTTGCAACAAGTTGGGAGTTTCAATTCAACTCACTTTGGATCAAAGTTCGGAAAGTGTTGGAAAATTATTTTTTGAAGTTTGTTTGAAGTTTAATCATGCCTCCGAGACGAGCTCAACGCCACCGAAATATCAATGCTTTGTATGGAAGAGAAGAAGCTGGTGAAATGGAGCAACGAATCAACGAGAGTTTCACTGAGAAGTTGAATGAAGGAATAGGTCGATTAGAGAGAATGATGCTTGAACTGAATCAAAGTAGAAGAAGAGTTTCACCTGAATCGAACCATGGGGGAAGTAGAGCTTCGATACATTCAGATCGAGAGAGAAGAGAAGATCAAGATCATAGAAGTGTTGACAATCGTGATAGAAATGTTGATCGAAGGAGTGGTAGTAGAGATGTTGGAGGTCGTGATCGACATCGATATACTTCAGATTTTGATGAGGAGTTTGATGGTGATAGGGGAAGTGTTCATTACCGAGATATAGAACCAACACGACGTCAGTATCGAGATGTAGTGGATCATCGTCGATGGGAATCGGGAATGAAGATGGAAATTCCAGAGTTCAAGGGTGGAATGGTTGCTGAAGAATTATTAGATTGGTTGTCTAATGTTGAAGAAATTTTTGATTTCAAGGAGATTCCGGAGAATCGCCGAGTGAAGTTAGTCGCTACAAGGCTGAGGGGGAGAGCTTTGGCGTGGTGGCAACAAACTAAACTTACACGAGAACGGATGGGAAAGTCGATGATTGTAGATTGGGAGAAAATGAAGAAATTGATGAGAGCTACATTTTTACCATACAACTATCAATCACTTATGTACCAGAGATTGCAGAATCTAAGGCAGGGGACAAAATCAGTCAATGATTACGCTGATGAATTTTACCAACTCATTGCCAGGAATGATATAATAGAGACGGAAGAACAACTGACTGCTAGATTTGTTGGAGGGTTACGAATGCAGATCCAGGATATGGTTAATATGTTTGATCCGAGATCTGTGGCGGAGGCACACCAGAAAGCGATAGCTTGGGAGAAGCAGGGAAGGCGTGGAGGTGGTGTGTTCACAAATTCCAACAATCAAGTGAAGGGAGCTAGTGGCAATACTACTGTTTCAAAGGCTGTTACTAAACCAGCTGTGAATGAGGCTGCGAAGGCAAAGGGCAACAGCAGTTTCAAATGTTACAATTTCCAGGAAGTGGGTCATAAAAGCAATGAGTGTTCAAAACCAAAGAAACGAACTATGATAGCTGAGGCTGAAGTTGAGGATGTTGGTGAAGGTGATTCTAGTCCAGTGGAGGAAGATGAACAGGATATCGCATCGGGGGACGAAGGCTGTAACCTAATGATGAGGAGATCATGTTTAACACCGAAGCAAGAGGATGAAGCTAGTTGGTTGAGGAGTAACATCTTTCGGTCGACATGCACTATATTGGGGAAAGTTTGTAAATTTGTGATTGATGCAGGAAGTTGTGACAATATTATTTCTACAGAAGCAGTGAGAAAATTGAAGTTGAAAACGGAAAAACATCCAAATCCTTATAAGTTAGCATGGCTGATAAAAGGAGGAGAGGTGAAGGTGGATAAGCGAGTTCGAGTTCCATTTTCTATTGGGAAGAAATATAAAGACGAGATTTGGTGTGATGTAGTTGAGATGGATGTTTGTCATTTGCTTTTGGGAAGACCGTGACAGTATGATCGAGCAGTGCAGCATGACGGTCGAACCAATAGCTATAGTTTTATGTTTGAAGGCGTTAAGATTATTTTAGTTCCAAAGAAGAGACAACAGGGAGAGAGTAAATCTAAGGAGATTGAAGAGCTGAAAACTTTGTTAACTTTGAAGGAGTTTGTTAAGGAAGTTGAAGAGGAGCCTGAAGTCTTTGTGTTAATTGGACGAGATTGTAGTGAAGAGGTTGAAATCCCAGAAGAAGCGAAGCCAGTTTTGAAAGAATTTGAGGATGTATTTCCAGAAGAGTTGCCCAAGGAGTTACCGCCACTTAGAGACATTCAACATCAAATCGATCTTGTTCCGGGAGCAGTATTACCGCATAGACCACATTATCGAATGAATCCGAAGGAACATGAAGAGTTGAGGAGGCAGGTGGAAGAGTTGCTTGAGCAGGGACGTGTTCAGGAAAGTCTCAGTCCGTGTGCTGTACCAGCTTTGCTAGTACCGAAGAAGGACAGGACGTGGAGGATGTGCACTGATAGTAGAGCATTGAATAAGATTACGGTGAGATATAGATTTCCAATGCCAAGGTTGGATGACTTGCTAGATCAGTTGAGTGGGGCAACTATCTTTTCGAAGATTGATTTGAAGAGTGGTTATCATCAAATTCAAATTAGACCAGGTGACGAATGGAAGACAACCTTCAAGACGAGAGAGGGGTTGTATGAATGGCTTGTGATGCCGTTTGGTCTTTCGAATGCACCGAGTACGTTCATGCGGGTGATGAATCAAATCTTTAGACCTTTTATAGGGAAATTTGTGGTGGTGTATTTCGATGATATTCTGATATACAGTGGGAGTTCGGAGGAACATTTGCATCATTTGAAGGAAGTATTGATGGTCCTACGACAGGAACAGTTTTATGCCGCATCAAAGAAATGTGTGTTTATGGCGAGGAGTGTTTTATTTCTGGGGTATGTTGTGTCAGGAGAAGGTATACAGGTGGACCAGAATAAAGTTGAAGTGGTCAGGAATTGGCCACAGCCGAGGACAATTACAGAAGTGAGGAGTTTTCATGGGCTAGCGTCATTCTACCGAAGATTCATTCCACATTTCAGTAGCGTGATGGCGCCGGTTACTGATTGCATGAAAGGAAAGAAGTTTGTATGGTCAGAGGAAGCAGGAGTTGCCTTTGAGAAGATTAAGACACTCTTGACGACAGCACCAATTCTGGTACTGCCGAATTTTCAGTTGTTATTTGAATTGCATACTGACACTTCGAAAGTGGGAATTGATGGAGTATTGAGCCAGAATGGAAGACCAGTTTCTTATTTCAGTGAAAAATTATCTGGAGCCAAGTCGAGATATAGCACTTATGATGCAGAGTTTTACGCGATTGTTCAAGCTGTGAAGCACTGACGACATTACTTGTTTCAGAAGGAGTTTGTTCTTTACACTGATCATGAGGCATTGAAACATCTACAAGGACAGGATAAGATTTCAGCGAGACATGCTTCGTGGATGGCATATCTACAGCAATTTACTTTCGTGGTAAAACACAAATCAGGGGTGACAAATCGTGTAGCGGATGCTTTGAGCAGGAGGAATCACTTGTTGACAACGTTGAAGGTTGAAGTGACATGATTCGAATTATTGCCAGAGTTATTTGAAGAAGACCCTTACTTTGCAAAGTTTGTTGAGAAAGTTAAGGATGGGAATACTGATGAATTTGTATTGGTTGATAGATTCTTGTTCAAAGGAAATCGATTATGCATACCAGACTGCAGCTTGAGAATGAAGATTATCAAGGAGTTGCACGAGGAAGGACATGTGGGCCTTGATCGTACATTGCAGTTAATTACACAATCTTATTTTTGGCCGTCAATGAGGAAAGAGGTAGAGAGATTTGTGGAAAGATGTCATATCTGTCAGGCTTCGAAGGGAACAGCTACGAATGCGGGGTTATATATGCCGTTACCTGTGCCTACTAGACCATGGGTTGATATCAGCATGGATTTCGTTTTGGGTTTGCCTAGAACTCAGAGGGGAAATGATTATATATATGTTGTAGTGGACAGGTTTTCGAAGATGGCACATTTTATAGCCTGTAAGAAGACGGCGAATGCAGTTCGAGTGGCACAATTTTTCTTTAAAGAGGTGTATCGATTGCATGGTTTACCAGAATCTATCGTTTCTGATCGAGATACTAGATTTTTAAGCCATTTTTGGTTGAGTTTGTGGAAGATGGTCGGAACAAAGCTGAATTTTAGTAGCGCTTCCCATCCGCAAACTGATGGGCAAACGGAGGTGGTTAACCAATCGTTGGAGAATTTACTGAGATGTCTCGTGAAAGACAATTTGAAAAGCTGGGATATGAAGTTATGTCAAGCTGAGTTTGCTCATAATCATGCGGTGAATCGTAGTACAGGTTTCAGCCCATTTCAGACTGTATATTCAAGCTTACCAAAGGGGCCGTTGGATTTGACAATAGTACCAACACCAAAGGGTACAGTTAAGCGGGCTGCTGATTTTGTTGATGGGTTGACGGAATGCCATAGAATCGTTCAGGAACGATTGAGAAAGGCAAATGAGAAGTATAAACAAAAGGCGGATAAGAAATGAAGAAGAGTTGTCTTCAAAGAAGGAGATTTTGTATATGCCGTTTTGACGAAAGATCGTTTTCCAGTTGGAACTTACAACAAGTTGAAAGCACGAAAAATTGGTGCAGTAGAAATTTTAAAGAAGATCAATGATAATGCGTATCGATTAAGGTTGCCGGAAGAGGTTCATACTTCAGATGTTTTCAACGTTAAACATTTGATTCCGTATTACGGGGAGAAACTTATCGAAGAAGACGAGAGTATGAATTCGAGGACAAATTCCTTTCAACAAGGAGAGGATGATGAAGAGCGTTCCTCTGAAGGTCGCGGCCGACCTACCATAGGTCGTGAACGACCTAACGTGATTTGCCCAAGCCCTAGATCGCGTCTCCTCTTCGTATGTCACGAGCAAGCCAGCGCCTCCACTCGTATGTCGCGAACGAGCTATGGCGGCCGAACTACCTCAAGTCGCGAACGACTTATCAAAAACCTAAGTCGCAAGATTCAAACAAGTTTCTTAAGTCGCGACCGATCTACCTTAGGTCGTGGACAACCTAACGCGATTTATCGCGTCCCCTCTTCCTTAGGTCGCGCGCGAGATACCCCAGAGCGCGAACGACTTATGCCTCCACAGTAAGTCGCGAACTCCAAGTCGCGTGCCTCCTCCCTAAGTCGCTAACTTCAGCGACCTAATTTCCGTGTATTTAGCTCGAGCAATGTAAGTCGCGATTGAAGCTTCTCCTTAAGTCGCGAGCGACATAGTTAAGTCGTTGCCGAGCTAGCATGAGTCGGAGCCGAGTTAACATGAGTCGTAGCCGAGTTAGAACTAAGTCGCTGCATATCTTCTTTTCTTTAAGTTGTGTAACCATTGTGTTGTAATTTTTTTTAGTCGTATTGAGTTGTAAGCCTACAAATAGGCAAGTGGTGTCATTTGTAAAGGGTTGTTGAAAATTGAATAAAATTTTGCTTGTGAAGCTTTGTGCCTCCATTAAATTGGTAGTCGAGTGTTAACTCCTATCTCCACTTACGTAATTCGAGTGCGCTCGAATTATCGTTTGTTGAAGCTGATTCACGGTATCTTGTGCGCAAGATCAACGTTGAAGAATCGTAGATCTCTTTTCGCGGAATCGTGCGCGATCAACGTGATAGAGATAGCCAGAATTCGGTATCTTCGGGTCAACGAATTCGGGTATTACAGGATTATCAATTCACCGCTTGCTACTTTCATCCATTTCATTTGTTTTCCGAATATCCGCTGCGTCAACTAAGAGAAATTGCCAAACAAAGAATTAGAAATCTTGAATTGAAATTGGAATGGAGGACAATTTGAAAGCCTAAAATTTATAGAAAGAAAATGATGTTTAAGAAGAAGTCAATTTGAAGGAGAATAATGAGCTTGAAAAAGGTAAAGAAAAAATAGTTGGTTTGGTTCACAAAAATAATTCTGTTGATTTTCCAACTTTTAATTTTTTGCAAACTCAAGAGTATGTCAGAGAAGACGAGATAGAGAAAACTCTAAAACCACACAACTTAGAAGTACCTGTTGAGAATGGTATTGTCGTACAGGACGTAGTCCTCAAAACCAATCCAGAAACTTCTATTATTGCGAAAGATTTTGTCCCCAAACAAACAAAAAAAGAAGAAGAAACATTAAGAAATGTCCTCTTCTGACGTATCTCAGTGATAAACAAATCGGGGGTGTCAAAATGCTCTTTAAGATTTTAGGAGGAAACAAGTAAGTATCATAACTACTTTTCACTACATTTAGTTAAATATAATTTTACTCCAACAATATACTCATTAAGATATTATATGGTAACAATGTACACCTAAAAAAAATTTATGTCTACAAAATCATACAAAATTGAAAAAGATAAAGAAATTTATCTTTATTTTTTTAGTGATAAAACTTTTAGTTACTATGAGGAAATAATTAACTACATTTAATTATTAACAACAATGGCATTCTCCAGTGATGAAGCATTAAGTTGCTACGATGAAAACTCAATCGTCATTACAAAAGCTATGCTCGAAAAACTTCTTTTTAGCGGATGTATTATTGGTCAGGTAAGAAAAATAATTTATATTGTGCTTAATCATAAGTTCTACACTTTATGCATTTCTTTTTTGATATACAGGTAATAGATTGGTTTTGGTTTAGAAAAGCAAAATCATTCAATGATAGTTCTAGCATAGTATATGTGAACACGACGATGACAGTAAGTAAACCATAATCCCAATTAAAATATTGCATTACAAAACATATTTTCTAGAAAAACATTTAAACAGAAAAGCGCAACGGATGCAAACTTCGAAAATATCAAACAAGAACTGTTTGTACATTTTATACAAAAGACACTTAAAGATCGATTTTGTTGCAACATATTCTTTCCTATTCATGGGAACGTACATTGGAGCTAGTTAGAGCTAGTAGTTGATTCGTGTCAAAGGAATCACTATTACTCATTACACTTAACAATAAGATCAAAAAGCTGTAGAAATGGACATTCAAAATATGCTACAAACGTGGTAAGTATATATACGGACAAAGTAAAAAAGATAAAAACATTTATCTTTATTGTAAACTATTATCTAGATAAACACACATTTTATTACAATTTATTATCAAAATTTATATTGCAAGAAAATATAGTCTACAAGACCATACCGATAATTATTACAATTATCAAAGTAGAATTGCATGTGTTTTAATCTTATTCCTCATGCTGGATAAAACTGAAAGTCTATCCCATTTCGGTTTATTTTCATATATAATATTTTTATTTAGCATTTCTTTGGCATTGTTCCAAAAAGCAACATCCCTTCTCAATATATAAATCAAATTACCACCTTGAAATTAGGGATAGAACCAAATACATGTCAATTCACCAAATAGACACTATAACTTATTCACATACTGTTTTGTAATGACGTAGAAATTTTTATTACAATTCATCATCATAATGAAGAAAAGATAATCTGTTTTATCATTATATTTCAGGTATACTAAAATTCAGAAATACAGATACGATTGTGGAGTTTTTTTCATGACGTTCATAGAAAAGCTAACCAAAGGAATGGACACAACAACAAAAATCACACTTAAAGAGTTCGAAGCTTTAGAGCAGAAGCAGGTGCAGATATTCCATCTGATGAACCATATTGCTGGAATCTTGAAAAATTGTGCAGCTTAGCTTCTGCTACAAAAATTACAAACTTACAATATTCACAAAGAAATGCTTGCTTTCAAATGTTGTGTTTATGATGAATTTGTTAACTATTTATTAAAATATATGAAACTGTGTTGTTCATACTACATTTACGTAATGTAAATAAATTTACTGATCAATTCAATAGTTAATTTGTAATGACTGATATTAACTACAATGTAACTACGTGGCTGATGTAAAGACTGATGAATGAATGATGTATTTGTAACGAGTGATGTAATGCTTGAGGTAACGATGAATTTAGAATAGCTGGTTTGTTTCTAAAGAAATGTTAAAAACATAAATGCATTTATCTTTATCATGACAACCAAATAAATTAGTGCATTTTTACTATATTTTGGTGCAATTTCAGTTTTGCTGTATATCACTTGATAGTGTTATGGAAGTTGGTGTTGTAGATGCTGGTGTTTGAATGGAGCAATATGGATGTCAATGGCAGTTGGTTGGATTGCTATGGTTTGCTGTTGTGGTCGGGGTTGGCTGTTAAATGGTCTGGGATGAGGAAATTAAAGAGTGATTTCGATGATAAAATATGTAATGAGCAAACGAATGGGAAGGAATTTTCTGATGAGATGGAAATGATGTAGTAGTTTGTAGTGAATGGTCTTTGGTTGTTGTGATGTAGAGGGGTTTCTTTAGCGATGTGGGTTCGGATGTTTAGTAAGGGTGTTAAATGGTGGAGGTGCTGAATTGAAGTTAAAATGTGTAGAAATGTGTTTAGTTCGGACGTAGGTTCGGATGTTCAAGAGAATGCTCATATATCAAATACATACACAAGGGATATCAGTGCAACATGCGCAACCAACGATTCCAAATATAACGCAAAAATCTAATTATTATCATATATAGTTGATCCAAACGCCAATATTATTCCTCTACTTTTTGATACTTAAGACAATCCACAAAGTTACACCCAACAGCCTTTACTTCATCTCATCCAAGCTAAACAAAGCATCACAACCATCACTCAAAAGACAACTGCATTGCCATAATTTATCAGAATACTTTTAATATTCATCAACATTAACAACTACTTAAAATCATAGCTAAACATAGCAAGAAAATAAAAGCTAAGCACAAGTATCTTTTTAAAAAGCTGGCTAAAACAAAAGTTGCAGAATTTAAGTCACAGCTAAACATTAACGGTTGCTTAAAATCATAGCTAAACACAGCAGGAAAAAAAGATAAATACAATATCTTTTTTTAAAAATGCAGAACATTAACAATCATCACATATACAAGAAAAAAAGAAGATAAATACAATTATCTTTTTTAGATACTAATTAAAATCAACAATCATCACAAACATATAACCAACAATTCAACCATCCCTAATCATTCAACTAACATTCACAAAATACATTAAATCAGTATATAATCATTATTCTGAAAATGATGTTCATAGAATTTTAGATGCAATGTCGACTCCAGCAATAGCTCTATGGCCTACGACCTATCCCTCACATGTTCAACCTGCATCCCTGCTTGCTTTTCCTGAATCATGCTTTACAGCAGTTCTTTGCATCATGCTCAGCATACTTGCTCCTTTATGGATGTCTCTACAACAGTAGCCTATCGAATTGCTCCATCTATCATCTATGCACCTTCATCCTGAAGACCCCCATGCTTTATTACTATATAGGGCATTGAAAAGTAGCCTGCCCCTGCTTCCTTATCCAGGATAGGTGGAAGACACACAAATTGAAGCTCTTGGCTCCAGATCATGTGCAACACTTCGCTATTGAACGTCTCTCCCTTTCTTCAAATAAAACTATCTAGGAGGTTTGTTGTATCTACTTCTTTAGGCCTGGAAGAAGACTTTTTTGTCGTCCCATCATTGGGACTACATGCTTGCTGGTTGCTTTCACTACTCTCGCTCATATGTGTGCCTGCTTCCGCTCATGTCAGTCATGAACCATCAACTGCTACCACACATGCTGCTGCAAAGTCCAACAAGTCTTGTTTGTTTCACCGTTGGCACACTAGCACATTCCAACCAGCTCTTGCTCTCTACTCACTATCTCTTGCTTGGCAATTCAATCATCTTCTGCATATTTTTGTTCTAATTATTATTATTCTATACATGTAAATCTTCAACTTTGTCATTATCAACCATCAATGCCTTCAAGTAGTTCATGCAAGCTTCAGCAAATGCAGATAACTTTTTTTTATCTATATTAGCAGTATCCAAAGAAAACCTAAAACTAAAGTTGTTTTTGTTGAAATCAGCAACAACCAGAACAGATGCTGCAGCACTGATAGAAAAAAGATAAAAAGATTATCACTACGCAAAAACAGAAAAAAACCAAAACATTATATACCTTTTATTTTCAATATTATCCATCTTCCTATAGCCAAACTTACAGAATGGTAGAAAAAGAATAACCCAGCTTGTTCCTATAGCCAAAATAAAATAAAATAAATGTATAAACACTACAAGTGAAAATTTAAATCGTAAGAAAATATAACCTACCCAGTAATTCCAAAATAGAAATTGAAATCAGCAATATAGGAAGGTTATAAGACTGATATTAAGTTTGAAATACTGACGACATTATAAATATGATATTAAGATTGAAAGGGAGATAGAGATTGAAATCGAGATACAAATTGATAATAGCATACAGGAAGATCTAGATTGAGAGATGTGTAAATACATTTATGTTGTTATCTTAACTTCAGTACTTTATTAAAATAAGTACCTTCATTAAAATAATACAGGAATTTGATTTCAGAAGCAACCAATGCCTAATTTTTTCCAAAAAAAACCAACGAGCGCTTTGATTGCACAAGAAACGACGGCCTAATTTTGCCTAATTTCCATGAGCACAAGATTTCAGAAGATTCGAACGTCGTTTGAGTAGATGAAGATGCGCGCCGTCTAGATATTTGTCCTGGAAAATAATAATTTCAAATCCGTGCCCTAGAAAAAAATTGGGCCGTATAAATAGGCCCTTCACACCAATTTCCACTTGTAGAAATTGATTACTCAATTTACAATTATAGGTTAGTCTTGCTACTTTTTTACCTATAATTTTTTGGAGTCTCCCTGAATTGTACTTTTTGTTGAAAGCATTGGTAATTATGTCCGTAGATATAATAAATTTATCAAATCATGTTAAATCTTCGTATTCTCTAATTTTTTTATTTTTTTGCTTGGTGATGTTGTTACATTTTGGTGATACAAAATCACAAATAGAGGGAAATAAATATGTAAAAGAAAGAAAGAGAAGATTTTGTTTCCACTAATTAATAGGCATATTTGAGTATGTTTATTTCTCTCTCTAATTGGCTAATCAAGTTGTTTTTTGCCATCTAATGTTAACTTGGGCATTAAATAATTGATTATATAAATAGAGACTAGAAGAGAGGGTAAAAGTGTGGTGGAAAATTTATTTGCTGATTTTCTCTTCTTCATCTTTGTTTTTTTTCTTCAACAATTTTAGCCATAGAGATATTTGCTCCCTTTCTCAATTTGATTATTGATTCAATGGTATTTCGTTTACTTTAGCTTTATTCTATTAATTGTAAACAAAATTTTGGTGAATCAATAAAGTGGGTGGTTGGGTGGAATATTTTGTGTTATTGCATTTTGATTTCAATTCTGTCTTGTTTTCAAACCAAGTTTTCTCTTTGTGATTTGGGTGACAATGATCCGTTGATAAAAGCTTCCGCAAAGCGCTACTATTTTCATAACAGTTGGGTATCGGAGCACAGATCATCGCAAAGCTTAGAGTAATTTTGGTTTGAAAAATTATTGATGTCAGATATGATTTCATTTTCAAATATGACTATCTTGGATGAAAAAATTGGGGTATTTGAAAGCCTAAGATGAAGGATGTTTTGTACCTCAATGATCTTTATGATCCAATTGATGGAGATGGAAAGAAATCTTCTGACGTAGATGAGGGAAAATGAAAGAAGATGGATAAGAAGACGATTGCTTTGATTCGCTAGTATCTTGATGATTCAGTTTTCCATCATGTGGCTAGTTGTGAATCCGCGAAGGCTTTGTGGGACAAGTTAATATCTTTGTATGAGTCGAAGAGTGCTACTAGTAAGGCTTTTCTGGTTCGAAAGTTGGTATAACTGAGACTAGATGAAGAGAAGTCTGTTGTAGAGCATTTGAATGAATTTCAAGATGTAATAAATCAATTGGAAAATATCAAGGTCAATTTTGACAATGAGTTGCGGGCTCTTTTATTAATGAGTTCGCTTTCAAAAAGTTGGAAAACTTTGGTTGTTTCACTGAGTAATTCCAATGCTAATGGAACTATCTCCCTAGAAACTGTTTGAACCAGTCTTTTGAATGAGGAGTTTAGAAGAAAAGAGATAGGTATGAAATCAATTCAAAGTGAGGCTATGGTGGAAAGGGACTCGAAGGAAGATACAATTTGGAAGAAGAAGGACGCTAATGGTAAATGTGTTATCACTTGTCATTATTGTAATAAGAAAGGTCACATACGCAGCAAGTGTTATGCTTATAAAAAAGATCAGAAAAAGGCTGGGCATGGTGATACTAGTATTGACGCACAAGCAGGTTTTGCTGAAGGTACCGATAGTGATGCTTCATGTGATGTCCTCTTTAGTGAAAATAAGCCTTGAAAGATGGACTCGAAAGCCACTTTTCACATTTGTAGAGATGTGAATTATTTTTCTTCTTATGAGAAGAGTGTCGGCAAGATTAGGACAGCCAATGGAGAAGAGCTACAGATTTGTGGTATTGGATCTATCCGATTTCGTTTGCATGATGGTATGGTTAGAGAAGTCTCTGGAGTGAGACATGTGCCCACTTATTCGCATAATCTTATTTCTCTCAGTCAGTTGGATCGCCATGGTTGCACTTATGAGACTCAAGGTGTAGTTTTGAGAGTGAAAAAAGGTGGTCGTGTAAGGATGAGAGGAGTATTAGAAGAAGGAAATTTTTATAGCTTGGTTAGTTCTATAGTCGACAATGGAAAGCGAATGACAGTTGAAGGACCTAATCCACAACAAGGTGAAGAGGTTAATGTGGTCACCGCTTATGATTCTAGCATTGAGGATCATATTTTAGACAGGGGACTTCATGCGTATGATGCTTGAGGGACCGATAGTAATCGGGTAAGATCGAGTGATAGACGGGTGTCGAATTGCAAAATCCACAAAGACAAGACAGAGATCTTTGTGGTATTACAAACGTTTTTTAGATCGGATTTGTGTGGTGCACCTCATGTGGGAGATGCATCACTTGTAGACGGTGATTGAGGTTTGTAATTTAGTGTGGTTAAGATATGGGGATTTGTGATAGATCTATATATGACATGCTTGATATGTTGGAGATATGTGATTTTGCATCAAGGTGGATTTTGTTTCATTCTAATTAATAGGCATATTTGAGTATGTTTATTTTTCTTTCTAGTTGGCTAATCATATTATTTTTTGCCATCTAATGTAAACTTGGGCATTAAGCAATTGATTATATAAATAGAGACTAGAAGAGGGGGTAAAAGTATGGTGGAAAATCTAATTTTTAATTTTCTCTTCTTCACCTTTGTTCTTTTTCTCCAACAATTTTTGTCATATAGATATATGCTCCTTTTCTCAATTTGATTATTGATTCAATATTATTTGGTTTACTTTAAGTTTGTTCTGTTAATTGCAAACAAAATTTTGGTGAATCAATAAAGTGAGTGGTTGGGTGGAATATTTTGTGTTGTTGCGTTTTGATTTCAATTCCGTCTTGTTTTTAATCCCAGTTATCTCTTTGTGATTTGGATGACAAAAATCCGTTGATGAAAACTTCCGCAAAGCGGTACTATTTTCATAACAACCATTGTTAATTAAATAGTTGTTGGTAATTAATTGATAAGGTAAATCTTTTGAGTATTCTCCATGTAAGCCTTAGTTTGCACAACAGTTTACTTACCTTCATTGGAATTTGGTCGTCCAGCTATTGAAACCATTACAAAGAATTGGTCAAGTAATTTGGGGTAGCCAGTGTAGTTTAAAATTTTAATCCAAAATGTATTTATAATGAGAGATCAAACCAACAAAATAGGCATTCAGACTTGCAAGTCCAAAAGCAAAATCACCAAGATTTACTGTCAATGTTCACCAAAATTATGAGAAATCTTGCACGTATATTGAAATTTAAGAGGTGAATTGTATTTATTCAGGTACCACTTGTGTAAGGAAGAACAACAGAGAGTGAAGTGGCACTATAATTTGTTACATTAACCAAATAAACTTACTTTTCATTTCATAAACTTTAGGTTCATTTTCTCTTCAAGTTGTGTTGAAAATGCAGTTGAACGGCTTATTGTAGATACTGATAAAACATTGAGGACCAAAAAGACACAAGGTTTTGCCAGGTGCACTAATGTAAAAAGAAACGATAGTGGCAGACTGGCTTAAGTAGCATACGAAGATGGATTTGCATTTATAGAAAACAGGTCACATAAGTAATAATTACTGAAAATGTTTGGATAATGTGCTCTTGCCATATTTGAGTAAATATTTCAACATTTAAATTATGTTCTTAGATATCATTACAAGTTATGCCACTGAAAGAAGCATAGCTGCAGATAACGGAAAATAATCAATTAACTGCTCAAAATTAGATATAAAGGCTTGTCAAAATCAAAAAAAAAAAAAAAAAAAAAAACCCTTGATGCTCTGCTAAAGGTGGTGATCAAAGTCCCTCTATATGTATAACATATTTGTTTAGAAATACGTGTACAATATTAACTACTAAACTATGTTATTGTCGACTGTGAGCATAGTGCTAGAGTAAAGGTTAAAAAAAAAAAATTACTGCAGAAATTAATATGTTCAAACTACAGGGCTTTGTAAACCAAATGTACCATGCACTGTGACCTTGTATCACACGTATAGTGCTAATTTATGTGATTAAGCAGTATCACAGGACAGCAGAACAACTCTTTATGCGTGATGAAACACTTTGAATTCAAAGAAAATATGAAGTCAAATTAGTTGAATGAGGATCTGAATGCTGATAAACATAAATATATTAGCTCAAAAAATAAAACTAGAAATTCAAAATAAAGTCCCAGAAAAGTACTTCAATTTGAAAGTTGAGTGCCACCTAGAGTTCCCCCAAACACTTCAGTATTGATCTACGACCCACAAAATGAGGATGAGACTGCTGAAGTGCTTGAAGGAATTCCAAGAGACAACCAACCATGTAAGGCTAAACTCAAACATATGTAACTAAATGATTTCTGTAGCAGATTAAGCCTATAAGCACTAAACCTACTTAGCAGGTTTTGGTGAAACAAATGTTATAAAATCCTCCAGTTATTTATAATACACTCCGTAGTTCTATCTGCGAAATGCAACATCAGTGCAAACATGCAAAATATAAGTCTAAGTTCTGTAAACCAAATGAACCTAGACGTAATTCGATCATTGGTACTATCTTTTTTTTGCTAGAATATTCCTATCCATTTGAGTGTTGACATATCTTTCAAGTAAAAGGCATACATAATTTTAATTATTCCTTCCACATATGTCACACAAGTAATTATTTAGTAAAAAGATATAATGTTCTTCGTGGGCACACAAGCATCTTTTAGATTATCTATGAATGCTTATAATGCAAACAGGCGGGAAGAAGGCCAAATTCAGTATGAATGTAACTCCATTTCTAACATACAGAGAGGGATTCTTGCAATGAAAATCAAATAAGAGTACTATTCTTATCTATTTAAATTTCTTTTTTTAAATAACACGGAAATGGTTCGATCGGTGGAAGAAAATTATAAATAGCCCAAGCATTGTTGTAGCTGACAAACTAAGGAAACATTGCAAATGCGAAGGTTGAGCTGGAAAAATAGATGTATGGTTGGATGACTCTGACAGTTCCATCCAGCACTTCAGTGTGTTTTATATAAAATGCTGAAGTGTTTGGGGGAACTCTTGGCGTCATTTAACAGTCGGTGAAACGATGCAGATCACTTAAAAGAAAATAATTCAAATCAATTGCTGGACCAACCTTACACCAATGCAGCATTTGTTGTTCCACAGGATTTGATTTTCCCCTGCATTTCAATCCTGTCTTCTCAAATAATTTATGTTTTTTGAAAATTATGGATGATATATTTATCCTTTTTGTTGTAGTTTTGGAATATATAAGCATAGATTGTGATTTGTAAGTCAAAATTGATGATAATTCTTTCAGTTGATGGTCAGACAAACATTTGGCTTTAATTTAGAATTTCTTTGTACAATACATGTGAAAGTCCAATTTTTCAATTTCACTTTTAAGCACAAATCACACACGCCCGCCTTTATTAACTGGAAAATTATAAGTAAACCAGGACTATCCCGTGCTACAACACGGATGTCGTCCAATTAACATTATTTATAGTTTTTCGCTTTTCAATGATAGTCAAAATTTGTAACTGGAGGATGCTAGTACTTTGAATTTGGTATATCTGACGAGTTGCTACTTGAAGGAGCATACCGCTGGTCGTTTTTTTTTTTGTGTGTGTGTTATGTATCGCATCCTAGCTTTTCATATTATCAAATTGTGCCGGTTTTAGATACCAACGCTTATAATAAGTATATTAAACATACAATATATTGCGTAATTAATTTTAGAGTGCAGGTAGTATTGAAATGAAATTCTTTTTTTCTTTATGCAAAGACAATGTTAATAATATGTAGATCATGCCTGCGAAAAGTTATAAAAATTTAGATTATCATACGTGCTTGCAATCGAGTCGGAACATTTCGAGGATGCGAAAAAGCCAGAATGTGGATTACTCTACATATATACATAAATAAATATATGCACACACATACATGTGTGTAAGCGTGCACACATACAGGACCTCCAAATCAGCCGAAGAAGAAGCAAACTTATATAAGTGGTTTGACCCTGACGGGAAAGCATATATCCTAGCAAAAATTTTTGCCCGCTTTGCAATTGTCTCCCATGCATCTGATCTATACCTTCAGGGTTAATATCACACATAAGGTCACATACTAACATGTACCACTACATCAGACTTGAATATAACGATGCCATTCGTGCACAAATTAAGACTCTGCGGTACGTAGATTGCGTTAGGCAGAAGTTGGACCGGTTTTGAACAAGGCTCCATAAGTGTAAGTAACAAAATCTTTTTCCAAAAATATTCTTTCAATTTAACCCGTTGAAAATTTGAACATCACGCGGTTATAACTACAAAGTGTGACATGTGTTATATTGTGTAACCTATTGTACTGCAATATTTCAACTTGTTCCCCTGAGCAACCACTATATGCAAAATATGATATTGTTGAAAAGTTAAGTAGCGTTTGGTTTTAAAAAAAATTTGTGTTTCGATTTTCAATGTGTGTCTCAAATATGAAAAGAATAGAGGAACGACGGAGGGGATGAAAGAAAGACGGATGGAAGGACGAAGGGGATAGAGGGACGATAGAAAAATGAATTATTTCACATGCTTGTGTTATTTCCTAAAACGCGGAAAATGAAAAAATTGTTTTCTATTTTGTATGTTAACTTCTTTTTTAAATTGGTTATTTTCGACAATATAAATGCGTATTGTGAATTTTTTTATGGACGAAAACTCAAAACTAAAAATAACAAACCAAACACTATCTTAGGTTTTCACGAAATCGTGGATGCTTAGAAAATGGAAACACATCAAATATCAACTCATGTTCAGACTATTGGATCATATATCTAAAGACACTTAATTATCTTGCTCGGTTGGAGCACAATTTAAGAACGCTTGATTATTATTTTTTGTTTGAGGCATAAAGATTAAAGAAATGTTAGAAAAATTCCCAAAGTGTTAGAAGCGGATCAAGTCAAAAAGGTACGTCTTCAAACTTTAAGAGTAGAGTTTGAAACCTTAAATATGAAAGAATGTGAACTTGTATCTGATTGCTTCTCAAGAGTTTTAACGGTTACTAATAACCTAAAAAGAAATGGTAAGAAATCAAATGACATAAGAATTATGGAGATTCTTAGATCATTAAATCCAAAATTCGAATATATTGTCTTTATAGTCGAATAGACCAAAAACTTGGAGGTCATGGCAATTAAAGAGCTTATCGATTCATTGCAAACTTATGAAGAAAAGAAAACGAAAAAATAAGAGATTGTGGAGCAAGTACTTAAAACACGGATTGATTCAAGAAATGAAGAAAGCAATCGAAGCCAACAAAGACGATGTTGTGGTCAAGAATGAGGAAGATGTCGCGGATATGGACACGGACGAGATTTGTCAAGGCCCGTTTTTCCATACCCTTTGAATCGACAATAAACCATACATATCCAACTCAAATTGCACGAAATGATGGAACATGAAGGTTAATAAAGAAAATAGACAGAACGGAATCTCACACAAACGCAACAATATATAATATTGAACATTATCTTTACAGCATAAAACTTTTAAAATACATATATCAGAGCCTAAACTAAATTCAGCTTGGATAGTTATAAACATCTATCCTTTCAATTGCTGACAAACATCAAACTAAAACAAACAAACCACAGCAGATAATAGAATATGTCGATAAGTAGATGAATATCTCCTGCTCTCCTCTGGAAACACCAACCATCTTCGACTAAATCTGAAACTACTCGGATCTAAACCCGAGTATTGTAAATACCCGGATCGGGCTTGATAAACCAGCATGATAAAAAATCGATAATAAATGACAGTGTCATATATCAGCCTTTGAATAAAATCTTTTGAAAAGAAAGAGTATCCTATAAGACCACGCCCACACATAAATACGGACGGGTTTTTGCCTTATGATAACTTAAAACACTTTTATATATCAAAACATTTGATATTATTTCTAGTGGCATTCCTGGAATTTGTAATTATACTTATTAATCTTATCCGAAATGGTTACCCATATATCATTTTGAGGTTATTCATTACGCCAATAGAAACAAAACCTTAAGTTCTTATTGGAGAAGGTATTTTCATACAAATGATTAGGTGAAGGGACTGCCTTACGATGGGTATACCTCTAGATGGATGTCCCGAGGCTCCGAACATCTGTCATCTACCAACACAAGACCAGCCTACCTTTTTAACTAGGTAGTACCGAATATGTCATCCTTTGGACGTTACCGGCCTTTAACCGAGCGCTCGTTTTCCATTACACCACATTATTTTACGTCCCGAACGTCATAGCGAGAATAAATATATCTATATGATCATACACTAATTGGGATGACCCACTTAGCCTTACCACATATAATCGTGTTTCGGTTATTTTCAGTTGATGAGGCTCGAGGCTTTGATTACCTTTTCACATAGCACATCTTCTTCACTTTGAATGTCACATTGCCATTCCACATTCACACGACTGATTTCTGTAAATGTATAACTCATGAACTTGTAAGGCTCGGTAAAGGGTGTTAAGCTAAGAGAAGGCGTCTTCTCCACCACCGACTATATATTTATAGAGATCACTCAATGTGATTTAAAATGCAAGGTCAGACATTCTTTCGTACAACTTCGTTATGCGACCAAATGAAACCGAAGGTACTTTCCTCGACCATTAATAGGTGAAAAGCCCTTGGGGTTTTGAGATTTTTGATAACAAAGAGACCGATGCTACAATATAGTGAATCGGGTGTTTATCCTAATTGTTCAATAAGTAGTCCCTTATTATTATTCTTCTCAATATCTCTGTCTTCAATTATCTTCATTCTTCAAACACGTAAACTGGTTCGAAGTGGTTTTCGGATAGCAATCACCCAAATCCGACCCAGTTCCTTCGAAATCCTATTATCGATGAAAAGTGAATATGAGTATAAAGGATTATTAAGTGTCTTTTCACTTTGATTCTTGTCGGATGATTTCAAAATCTCTTTATTTCATCTTAGAATAATCCTAAGTAATTCATTCTTTTGATTCGGATAATATTTCAATTTCCCTCACTTAACTCTCGATCCAAATTCCTTAACTTTTTGGGGGGTCAGAAGCAACATTATTTAAGACATCGTTTACGCTAAACCCTAAATCAATCTTAGCAAACATTTTTAAGTAAATAGGATCATAGAAATCATTCTGATTTTACTCAACATCAATTTCCGTATTCAAAAAGTGATATGGGCGGAATAACGGTGAAATCACAATTTAAATTCCACAAATAGGACGAGTTCCCTTTTCGAATGTAAATACCAAATACAAGGAGATTATCTCTATGCAATCTATGTCGTAGTTTATTCAATTCGAACATTCCTTAAATTTTGGATAATACCAATCTTCTTTTATTTTAGAAACTTAATACCATCCTTTTAGAGCATCTGGACTTTCCTTTCGATCTGTTCCACCCCTCGCCTAAGAAGAGAAAACAGAGGTAAGGTAAGTTCAGGGCACTGGTTGCTCCATCCCCAACCTTAGTTATAAACCTTGTTTTATATATCTTCTCAGATCTCATAGGCGGGACAAATGTACTGGTCGATTCCGCATACTCGGTAATTAACTTTATTTTGGAGTTAATTATAAGTATGTCAAACTATCTTTTAAACACTTAGTTTTCCTTTTATAAACATTCACAATTGATTCTAGGAAAAATCGACACGTTTTAAACTCATATTCAAAAAGTTATAGAATTTGCAGCATTAAAGTACTACGAAATATGCTATATAAGCTTATTTGATTTAAACAACTTTTAAACATTTGATAATCTATATTTTCCAATCCAAATCTCTTCTAAATTATATAAATGGATTTGTCAAAATTATTCCACATTTTTCCTTAATTAGAAACGTCCATTTAAACAGATTTTTCGTTATGGTCACTTAACCGCATTAGCGCGATTTTTCTAGAAAATTGATTTGGACTTAATTCAAAATCTACTCAGTGAAATTTTGATTTTCTTTCTTCGTTTAGAAGATATGGATATAATAGTCTAGAATTTTCTTACATTGAATAATTCCGAGCTATATTACACTCTATACACTCATTTGAACTTTTCGGCACGAAATCGCGAACTACCGTTGCGCGGCGCACCTAATTTTAACTTATTTTTCAATATTTGAAATAATCTATTCTAATTGAATTTTATCACTTATAAAATTATTACAAATCATTTTATATCAATATTTCCTCATTTTAAAGTATTTAAAATGTGTTTTCAATATTTCCATATTATAATATTATTTTATTCATATTATTTTAATATTAAATTTTGAATTTCAATTCAGTTTCAATTCAATTTTAATTCAATTTCAATTCAATTTTAATTCAATTTCAATTCTAGCTTCAAATTAAACTCAATTGAAACTTAGATATCAAATCTAATTTCAATTTAAACTTAAATTTCAACCTTAATTTCACTTTCAATTTTCAAAATTTGTTTCAATTTCACTATTCATCTCAATTTCAATTTATCTTTTTAATCTCATTTCACTTCAAATTTCAAATTCTCTTTTATTTCTACTTTAATTTCAATTCCAATTGAAAAGAGACTTATTTTTCTAAAGTATATCATATCACCAAAATTGGTTCTTTTTCGACAAAGAGATCGCTTTATCGAAAATGATAGAAATTTGATGTCCATATTAACATCACATCCATACAAACAATCATATGATATTAACATATTCAATACGTGAATAGTATGATAAATGTCATAACATTATTATGGATTATCCAACATTCAAACAATTATTCAGACTTCCACATCATAAAACAGTGATTATTTATTTTAGCAAATCAACTCAAAAATCAATATAAATTATATAGTGGTGAGAATTTTCTCATCTTCATATCAACTCCGTCAATCTTTTTATAAGCTAGCGCGCTTCTTCATCTAACGTGTTTTTTCCGAACGACTCGAATTTTTCGCTTCCCTTTCCTAACCTCTTTCTTTTTCCTCTCTCTCTCTCTCTCTCTCTTTTTCAATGGCCGTGGGCTATAGAGGAGGGTGTGTGGCCTAGGAAGGAGGGTATGACCTTGGGTGTGGGATATTTTGGTGGAGTAGGAGGCAGGTGTGGGGTGTACGGGCATGTAGGATGGTATAGGAGCTCGGGTAGGGCGGTGGCTGTGGGGTGTGGAGGATGGTGGACTCGGGTATTCCCGTGTAGGGTGGAGGTGGAGCTTGGGTAGAGGTGTGTTTGTCTTGGAGGAGGTGGTGGGTGGTGTTTTGGAAGGTGGAATTGGTTTTTTTTTTTATTTCAAGAGAATGGAGAGGTGGGAAGCCATGGAAATGAAGGTGAAGAAGATGGGGAAAGTGAAGAAGGAAGGTAAAGAATAAATTGTGCAAAAATGAAAAGTGTGCATGCTTATTTATACACGTACTTTCTTGCCAAATGACTACAATGTCCTTCTCTACTTTTTTGACTTTTAAACCATATTAAACACTTTTTTTAACGTGGGAAATGATGTGCATTAATAAGAAGAGAAGGTTGGATGTGATCTTAAGTCCTTAAGTAATGATTTTTCTTATTTTTCTTAAATTTTAAAACATGTTTAAATATAATTTTTCTTATTTTCCACGCATGAAGAGGCTTGGCATTAATGACATAAAATCCTTCGATTTGAACTACTAATGATGTTGTACCTTTTTCATAAATTAAAAAATGCATAAAATCCCTTTTGCTCCTTTTCCATAAGTGATGTGACTTAAGCATAAATGGTGAGGAGATAGGTTAGTCCTTTGTATAATGATAGTGTTTAGTGTAGATTTGTTTATAGGTTTATGTCAAATTATGTTACTTTTATTTTTTTTATATAATCTTTCCTAATATAAACTTTTGTCATATATGATAAATGTATATACGCTTTATAGTTTGTAATGGTGTACTTATGCATATATGCATGTTAGAAAATGTATCATGTTGCAACAATGTAGCGGCAACTTGATTTAGTTGAAAACGGTGTTTTTGTCGACAAATTTTACAGTCAAACTTAGATTTTTTTAACTAAACTTTACATTCAAGTAAACCAAACTTAAAAGTGAACTTTTTACTTCTTTTATATAAATTAAAATATGTCTCTTTATAGTTTAAAATCATATTTGAATAATATCAAAATCTCTAATTTTACAATGTACGTAGAAATGATAAAATGCGACAAAATTTAGTTATTTTTGTAAAACGATTATTAATATACTTTTAAATATTTTAACATGCTTTTATTATCTTTATTAGATGTTTTAAATAAGATTTATCTTTTTAAATAAATATTTAAACTTGTTTATTTAAGTCTTTATTTTTTTTTAACAAAACTTTGCTTTTGCTGATTTGTTCTGAAATTCAAATTTTTATTTTTTTAATGTTAACTATAAGAATAAATAATTTTTCTTTTATTATTTATTATATATAACATATTTATTTATGTTTTAAACCCTTTTTAAATTTAACATAAATATCTAATTTTTCGAAGTAGCGAAATTACGGCCGTTACATTCTCTCCTACCTAAAAGTATTTCCTTCTCGAAATGAAATCAAAGACATAGAACTATAAAGGTCAAAAATATATGCAAAGGAAATACTACTACTAAATACTGATCAAGAAATACAATCATCGATCCTAGTCCCAACCTGGTTGCATACTACACACTTGAGGTAAATATATCGTCATAAGTCAACTATTTACATCAGTCAACCAAAATACCATACTAAAGGATTAAATCCCATATCTTAGCACATACTACGTGCTTAAGATAATAACAAATGCTATAACACAAATCCAAAATATCCCTAAATTCATAAGACTACTCATCGGATGAACCCTCTGATGGTGCCTCTAGGTTGATCCCTACTAGCTGCTCTACTTCCTCCCCGATCTCTACTGGCTCCTCATCATCTATCATCTCTGGAGCTATGTCCCAACCAAGCGGCTGCCACTACGGGCAAACAGGAATCCACGGCACATGCTCCTCCATATCAATATCCTCTAAAACGAGATCCTCGGCTATCTTTGGAACGGGTGATCCTGCCTCCTGAATAGGCGTACCCATCTCCCAAATGATCTGCTCATCACTATCCGAATCATCATCCTCATATAACCATGCATCGTAAATCGCCGAGTCTTTTGTCTCTATTGCCATGGGTTCCTCTATCAGCGGCTCGATCTCCTTCGATTCTTCCATGGGCTCCTATATAGGCTCTTCTTCCTCAGGCTCCTCATCCTCGCTTAATGGATCCAACATTCAATCATCTGCTCATCGTCGGCCTCTGCCCCTGCATCAATATCTGTGCCTAAGGGCATCACATCCTCCTTATCTCTTAGAATTTTATAAAATTAGTTAATCATTTCTTGTCAAAAATTTTATTACAGCTTCATTTATTTCATCTTATGTTATTAAGTGCCTCTCATTTAATTATTATTGTTTTTCTAATAAGTTCTAACAGAATTTGGTATTGACAAAGAAGAAAAATGATAGTCTATATATATTGATTTTGAAAATATATTCATACCAAGTGACTTCTGAGAAGTACACTCAAAAGGTTTTACAAAAGTCATATGGTTAAAATACTTAGATGGTGTTTACTAATACATGCTTAACTTATGATTCCACAATCACTTTTCCTTTTTCTATAGCAGTAGGTGGACGAGTAAGGGTAACAAAAGGCCTAGGCTATTCTGCCATCTTGAGCATTGGGTATTCTCTGGCGACGTGTCCTATAATAAGGCAGAAATAACAATTTATTGGGCTTGCTTTCTTAAAGGTCCCGGTTTTTACTCCTGATCTACATTCTCTTGCAAGGTGACCTCTTTGTTTACATTCGAAACAACAAACTTTGTTATTTTTATGCCTTTTCTTCTTGGTTGGTACTTCAGTAGTTGGTTGTGAAACAGCATTTTCAAATTTCAGGACATTGCTTATCATCACCCTAAATGACCTATGGATGAAGCTTACCATGCTATGTTGGAACTCATCGTACTTACTTAACCAATCCATAACTTCCATGATCTTTTCTGATCCAAAAAACTTTCTTTGAATTAGGATCTCAAATCCCAACAAAGTGAAGTGAAGTTTAGTGGGTTTGGTCCTTCCTGAAAAGAATATTATTTTTCTACACATTATCATCAAATACCTTATAGTCAAATTGTGAAACTTAATTCACAAGGTATTTGTTCTTATCCCTTTTTTAAATCAACCCATTTTATACTTACCAAATCGTTATTATTTCTTAAGGCTAAATGTCTAGGGGTATATGATGAACAGTTCTAAATTCTAGTTTTCAATTAATTGATTCTTATCTTTATAGTTAAATCGTGAAATTCTAACCTTAGGATATCCTTTATTAATTTGTTTTCAATTAATTCAAGTTGCTTATTTAATCATCTATATTTCAAACGATCATTTGTTTTCTAACTTTGTATTTTCCAAAAATATTCCCCTTTTTCGCTTTCAAAACATATACTTAAGTAAAATCATTTCATTTTCCAACTTCTTTAAAACAAAACCATTTTTATAAAATTAACATATACGCGATCATATATAATACTCTCAAAACTTACTCTAGGGTGTTACTAAGCATATCTCTAACAAGTTACTCATCATAGGATATGACTAATCCTATCCCTGATGAGTCATTGCCCATAACAAAGTCAAGGTTCTTGCTTATCCTTCAGTTCTAATACCAAATGTAATGGCCCGTTTTTCTGTACCCTTTGAACCGACAATAAACCTTACATGTCCAACTCAAATTGCATGAAACGACGGAACATGAAGGGTAATCAAGAAAATAGACAGAACAGAATCTCACATGAATGGAATAATATATAATATTGAACAATATCTTTATAGTGGAAAACTTTTAAAATACATATATCAGAGCCTAATCTAAATTCAGCTTGGACAGTTATAAACATATGTCTTTACAATTGATGACAACAACAAAATAAAACAAATAAATCACAGTGGATAATAGAATATGTCCGTACGTAGATGAATATCTCCAGGTTTCCTCTAGAAACTCCAATCGTCTTCGACTAAACCTGAAACTACTCGGATCTAACCCGAGTATTGAAAATATCCAGATCAGGCTTGATAAACCCGCATAAGAAAAACTCAATAATAAATGACCGCATCATATGTCAGTCTTTGAATAAAATCCTTTGAAAAGAATGAGTATCTCATAAGACCACGCCCACACATGAACATGGATGGGTTTTTACCTTGTGATCGCTTAAAACACTTTTATACATCAAGACATTTGATATTATGTCAAGTGGCATTCCTTGAAAACATTTGCAATTAAACTTATTAATCTTATCTGAAATGGTTACTCATATAACATTTTGAGGCTATCACAATACAAACAAAACCACAGGTTCTTATTGGAAAATGGATTTCCATACAAATGACCAGGTGAAGGGACTACCTTCTGATAGGTACACCTTTAGATGGATGTCCCGAGGCACTGAACATCCACCCTCTACCAATACAAGACCGACCTACGTCTTTAACTAGTTGGTACCGAATACGCCATCCCCCAATCGTTATCAACCTTTAACCGAGCGCTCGTTTTCTATACGCCACATTAATTTTCATCCCAAAATAGGGGGAGGAAATATATCGAGAAGGGGATGATAATACCCAATTAGGAACGGCCCACTTAGCCTTGCCGCATCTAACACTGTTTCGGTCATTTCTAGTTGATGAGGCTTAAGGCTACGATTACCTTTTCACATAGCACATCTTCTTCACTTTGAATGCCATATTGCCATTCCATATTCACACGACTAATATCTATACACGTATAACTCCTTAACTTATAAGGCTCGGGAAAGGGTGTTAAGCTAAGAGAAGGTGTCTTCTCCACCACCGACTAATATACATTTATAGAGATCACTTATTGTGATTTAGAGTGCAAAGTCAGACATTCTTCCATACAATTTTGTTCTAAGACCAAATGAAACCGAAGGTACTTTCCTCGGCCATTAATAGGCGAGAAACCCTTATGGTTTTAAGATTTTTCATAACAAAGAAACCACTTTTACAATATAGTGAATTAGGAATTTATCCTCAATTATTCAACAAGTAGTCCCTTGTTATTAGTTGTCTCAATATCTCTGTCTTCAATTATCTTCATTCTTCGAACACGTAAACTGGTTCGAAATGGTTTTCGGATAGGAATCGTACAAATCCGACTCCGGTTCCTTCGAAATCTAATTATCGATAAAAAGTGAATATGAGTATACAAGATCGTTAAGTCTGTTTTCACTTTAATTCTTCTCGGATGATTTCAAAATCTCTTTCTTTTGTCTTAAAATAATCCTAAGTAATTCATTCTTTTGCTATGGATAATATTTCAATTTCCCTCACTTAACTCTCGTTCCAAATTCCTTAGCTTTTTGGCAGGTCAAAAATAATGTTATTTAAGACATCATTTACGATAAACCTTAAATCAATCTTATAAACGTTTTTGAGTAAATAGGATCATAGAAATCGTTCTGATTTTAGTCAACATCAATTTCCGTATTCAACAAGTGCTATGGGCGGAATAACGGTGGAATCACCTTTTAAATTCCACGAATAGGACGAGTTCCCTTTTCGAATTTAAATACCGAATACAAGAAGATTATCTCTCTGTAATCCAAGTCATAGTTTATTCAATTTAGAAATTGCTTAAATTTTGGATAATACCAATCTTCTTTTATTTTAGAAATTTAATACCATCATTTTAGAGCATCCTGGCTTTCCTTTCGATCTTATCCACCCCTTTACTAAGAATAGAAAATAGAGGCCAGGTAAGTTTAGGGCACTGGTTGCTCTATTCCTAACCTTAGTTAAACATCTTGCTTTATCTTCCCAGATCTCACAAGTGGGACAAATGTACTGGTTGTTCCGCATACTCAGTTATCAACTTTATTTTAAAATTGATTATAAAGATTCCAAATTATATTTTAAACATTTAATTTTCCTTTTAAAAACATTCAAAATTGATTCCAGGAAAAATCGACACGTTTTAAACTCATATTCAAAAAGTTATAGAATTCGCAGCATAAAAGTGCTACGGGAACTGCTATATAAGCTTATTTAGTTTAAACAACTTTTAAACATTTGATAATTCATATTTTCCGGTCCAAATCTCTTCTAAATTATTTAAATGGATTTATCAAATTTATTTCACATTTTTCCATAATTAAAAAATTCCATTTAAACAGATTTCTCAATATGGTCACTTAATTACATTAGCGCGATTTTTCTAGAAAGTTGATTTGGACTTAATCCAAAATATACTCAACGAAATTTTGATCTTCTTTCTTCGTTTAAAAGATATAGATATAATAGTCTGGAATTTTCTTATCTCGGATAATTCTAAGCTATATTCCACTATAAACACTCATTTGAACTTTTTGGCACGAAATCGCAAACAACCATTCCATGACGCACCTAATTTGAACTTATTTTTTAATATTTGGAATAATCTATTCGGATTGAATTTTATCACTTATAAAATTATTACAAATTGTTTTATATCAATATTTCCACATTTTAAAGTATTTAAAATGTATTTTCAATATTATAATATTATTTTATTCCTATATTTTAATATTAAATTTTAAATTTCAATTTCAATTCAATTTCAATTCTAACTTCAAACTAAACTCAATTAAAACTTAGATCTCAAATCTAATTTCAATCTAAACTTAAATTTCAACCTTAATTTAACTTTCAATTTTCAAAATCAATTTCAATTTCACTATTCATCTCAATTTCAATTTCAATTTAACAATTCTTTTTAATCCCATTTCTCTTTAAATGTCAAATTCTCTTTTATTTCTGCTTTAATTTCAATTTCAATTGAAAATAGACTTATTTTTTCAAAGTATATCATATCACCAAAATTGAGTCTTTTTCAACAAAGAGATCACTTAATTGATAATGATAGAAATTTGATGTCTATATTAACATCACATCCATACAAACAATCATATAATATTAACATATTCAATACGGGTATAGTACGATAATTGCCATAACATTACTATGGATTATCCAACATTCAAACAATTATTCAAACTTCCATATCATAAAACGGTAATTATTTATTATAGCAAATCAACTCAAAAATAAATATAAAATATAGAGCGGTGATAATTTTCTCACCTTCATATCCACTCCGTCAGTCTTTTTTATAAGCTAGAGTGCTTCTTGATCTAACTTGTTCTTTTCGAACGTCTCAAATTTTTCACTTTTCTTTCCTAACCGCTTTCTTTTTTCTCTTTCTCTCTTTCTTTCTTTCTCTCTCTCTCTCTTTTCTTTTCTTTTTTTAGTGGTTGTGGGCTATAGGGGAGGGTGTGTGGCCTAGGGAGAAGAGTATAGCCTTGGGTGTGGGATATTTTGGTGGAGTAGGAGGTGGGTGTGGGATGTACGACCGCGTAGGGTGTATAGTGGCTCTGGTAGGGTGGCGATCGTGGGATGTGGAGGATGGTTAACTCGGGTATGGCCATGTAGGGGGGAGGTGGAGCTCGGATGGAGGTGGAGCTCGGATGGAGGTGTGTTTGGGTTGGAGGAGGTGGTGGGTGGTGTTTTGGAAGGTGGAATTGGTTTTTATTTTTTTATTTCAAGAGAATGGTGAGGTGAAGAGCCATGGAAATGGACGTGAAGAAGATGGAGAAAGTGAAGAAGGAAGATAAAGAATGAAGTGTGCAAAAATGAAAGGTGTTCATACTTATTTGTACATGTAGTTTCTTGCCAAATGACTACAATGACATTCTCTACTTTTTTGACTTTTAAACCATATTAAACACTTTTTCCAACATGAGAAAGGATGTGCATTAATGAGAAGAGAATGTTGGATGTGATCTTAAGTCCTTAAGTAATGATTGCCTCTTTTTCTTTAATTTTAATACATGTTTAACTTTAATTTTGCATATTTTCCGTGTATGAAGAGACTTGGCATTAATGATATAAAATCCTTGGATTTGAAGTAGTAATGATGTTGTAACTTTTTCATAAATTAGAAAATGCATAAAATCTCTTTTGCTTCTTTTCCATAAGTGATATGACTTAAGCATTAATGGTGAGGAGATAGGTTAGTCCTTTATATAATGATGATGTTTAGTATAGATTTGTTTATAGGTTTATGTTAAATCATGTTACTTTTATTGTTTTTATATAAACTTTTCTAATATAGACTTTTGTCTTATATGATAAATGTATATGTGTTTTATAGTTTGTAAAGGTGTACATATGCATACATATATGTTAGGAGATGTATCATGTTTCAATAATGTAGCGACAACTTGTTTTGGTTGAAAATTGTGTTTTTGTTGACAAATTTACAGTCAAAATTTCACTTTTTTATTAAACTATATATTCAAATAAACCAAACTTAAAAATGAACCTTTTACTTCTTTTAAATAAATTAATACATCTCACTTTCTATTTTAAAATCATATTTAAATAATATCAAAATTTCTAATTTTACACTGTATGTAGAACTGACAAAATACGATAAAATTTGGTTATTTTTGTAAAACGGTTATAAATATACTTTTAAATCTTTTAACATGCTTTTGTTACCTTTATTAGATGTCTAAATAAGATTCATCTTTTTGAATAAATATTTAAACCTATTTATTGAAGCCTTTATTTATTTTTGACAAAACTTTTCTTTTACTGATTTGTTCTAAAACTCAAATTTGTATTTTTTTAATTACTAACTATAAGAATAAATAATTTGTCTATTATTATTTATTATATATAACATATTTATTAAATTTTTAAATCCTTTTTAAATTTAAAATAAACAAAATCTCTTTTTCAATGTAGCGAAATTACGGTTGTTACATTCTCCCCTACTTAAAAGTATTTCATCCTCGAAATGAAATCAAAGACATAGAACTATAAAGGTCAACAATATATGCAAAGGAAATCATACAACTAAATACTAATCATGAAATACGATCATCGATCCTAGTCCCAACCTGAGTGCGTACTATACACTTGAGTTAAATACATAGTCATAAGTCCACTATCTACATCAGTCAACCAAAATATCATACTGAAGACTAAATTCCATATCATAGCATGTACTACATGCTTAAGATAATATCAACTGCTATAACACAAACCCAAAATATCCCAAAATATCCCTAAATGCATAAGATTACTCATCGGATGAACCCTCTGATGGTGCCTCCAGGTCGATCTCTACTGGCTCCTCATCATCTATCATCTTTGGAGCTATGTCCCAAGCAAGCGATTACCACTGCGGGCCTCTTGGAATCCATGGCATATGCTCCTCTATATCAATATCCTCTAAACGGAGATCCTCGGTTATCTCTGGAACGGAAGATCCTGCCTCCTAAATAGGCATACCCATCTCCCAAATGATCTGCTTATCACACTCTGAATCATCATCTGCATATAACCATGCATCATAAATCCCCGAGTCTTCTGTCTACATTGCTATGGGTTCCTCTATCAGTAGATCGATCTCCTCCAATTCTTCCATGGGCTCCTCTATAGGCTCTTCTTTCTCTGGCATCTCATCCTCTCTTAATGGATCCAACATCCAATCATCTGCCTCATCGTCGGGCTCTGCCCCCTGCATCAATATCTACACCTAAGGGCATCACATCCTCCTTATCTCTCGAAAATGGTGTATCCAAAACTTTTTAAGTCTTCGTATTTAGACAATGCTTCTCTAAATCTCTGTCTGATTGCTGGTCTTTCTTCTTGACTTACTTTCTACAATTTTATAAAAGAACTTAAAATTAGTTAATCATTTCTTATAAATAAATTTATCACAGCTTTATTTATTTCATTTTATTTTATTAGGTGCCTCTCATTTAATTATTATTGTTTTTCTAATAAGTTACAGAATTGGGTATTGACGAAGGAGCAAAATGATAGTGTGTGTGTGTGTATATATATATATTGATTCCCAAAATATATTCATACTAAGTGACTTCTGAGAAGTACACTCAAAAGGTTTTACAAAAGTCATATGGTTAAAATACGTAGATGTTGTTTACTAATACATGCTTAACTTTTCCACAATCCCTTTTCCTTTTTCTACAGCAGTAGGTAGACATGTAAGGGTAACAAAAGGCTTAGACTGTTCTGCCATCTTGAGCATTGGACAGTCTCTGGCGACATGCCCTATAATATGGAAGAAATAACAACTCTTTGGGGCAGCTTTCTTAAAGGTCCTGGTTTTTACTCCTGATCTACATTCCCATGCAAGGTGACCTCTTTGTCTACATTCGAAACAACAAAATTTGTTCTTCTTATGCCTTTTCTTCTTGGCTGGTACTACAGTAGTTGGTTGTGGAGCAACATTTTCGAATTTCAGGGCATTGCTAATCATCTCCCTAAATGATCCATGGGTGAAGCTTACCATGCTCCTCCTCTAGAACCCCGGTAGTAACACTATTCCACCAATGAAGTGGTGCCCCTTGCAACTGCCTATAGGCCTGCCTTCATTTCTACGCATAATCCAAACCCAAATTAGCGAAGATTCTCTTGCAATATAACCGTCAATCACCTTCTCCAGCATACTTCATTCCCATAAAGGGTTTTCCACCAAGATTGGTGTAATCTCTGCTCAGCTTAGCGTAATTACTCCCTACTAGATCCATATGATTCTTAATGGCCCGTATTTTTGATAATTAAAAATATTAAATTTAATAAGATTTTGAAATTCATTATTGGGAGAAATTAAAATTTATGATTTATAAATGGGAAAGGCTATTAGAATGTAATTAATAACGTTGATTTACGGTAATTGATAACCATTTTAATGTAATTTCAATCAATTAAAATTATTGCAAAGTTAATTTGGTTATAATTGTAAATAAGGAATTAAATTGGTAATTAATGGAATTAATGAAATTGAAATGTTATAATTACTATGAGTTAAGATGATAGCTGTAAAATATGAATGTAATGGAATGTAAATTAATGTCAGTTATATTCATAAGGTAATAGTTGATTCAATAATAAGAGTGTAAATCAAAATAAAAGAATTTATTGGAATATAAAATATAATTAACTGGGATTTTATTACATTTTTAGTTGAGCGCTGTAATTCGTGTAATATTTAAACCTTGGAATTTACATGCAAAATTGAATTTCAAAATATTTATTTGTAATCAAGAATGAAGAAAATTATTAACTTTTAAATTTGACTTTAAAGCAGTTAAATCAATTTAATAATGTTTTATTTAATTAACGTGAAAATTTAGGCATTTTGGCCACTGTCTTGGATTTCAACAAAACCAGTTTCATCGGATCCGTAAAAGTGAATTATTGTAGAATTTCAAGTTTCGTAGCGATCGGACTTGTCATTTGATCGTGAGAGCTCGAAACGCGTAGAAATCAATTAATGGAATTTAAATGAATTTAAATTTATTTTAAAAGCTTACTTCTCCATACAATGGAATTAGGGTTTAAAATTAGTTCCATTGAGTTTAAAAATATCGAAAACCTATATTTTGATATATTGGATGACCTACTTTCGTTTCGAAAATGAACGGGCTTTTCGGGTCGTTGTTACCGTTTCGACCCAATTCGATCTATCCATTCGTTCCTATCAATCTCTAGCTATATGTAGGTAATTATAAACCCTAGCAGCCTTTTATTTTCTATTGTTTGTATGTACATTTCTTTCTTATCTCCTCTTTCCTAATGGTGGACAACCCAAATCTTAATTCAAATTCCAAATCAAACTCCATAAAAATCCAAACTATCCAAACCGTAGCAAATTATATATCGTTGGAATGCTCTCGATGAACGTAATCTACTTATTTAATCTTTTTTTAATTTGAGGTTATGTTAGTCCAAAAATTGATGATTTATTATCGGCTATTGAAACTAGGGTTTGCAAATCAACGATGGATTCGCAACGATTCATCGATCGAGAAGTTGCATTGTGTAGAGGTCATCAAGACGAGTTCATATGTACAGCTACTTGGGACTCGAAGTGCTTGGATTTGTGGTGAATTGGAGGAGAAAGCGGCGACGGAGGCTCTAGCGTGGCAGCGCCTGGGGCTCGCACGTAGGCCATGGAGGGGCGGCCTGGCGTGGGCATCGCAGCAGTGGTCCCTGATCGAGGTGAAGATGACTGTAAGCGGTGTGGCGGTAAGGTTGAAGGGGCGGCTGTGCTTTTTCGGGGTTTTTACGTTACTGTTCACATGCAGCTAGGTTTCTGAGGTGATAGCATATATTTATGTGATTGCCCTTATTCAATTTTAATTTAAAATTTAATTTTTATATCTTCTAACACACATAACTTTTTCATATGAGCTCGGATTTACGCGCGGTTTTCTTCGTTGTGATCATATGAAAATTTCGAACAATATAGAACTAATTTGGATACATTTTGAGACTATTCAAATTTTGTGCTTTATTTGGATTTTATTTCGCCAGTAAACCAAAAATGTGTAATTTGACCCACTCACAAATGCCAAAACCATCTTATGTTAGTTGAATTAATTTTCTGATGTGATAAGAATATTATTGGGTGCTGTTTGGTAGCTTAATTTGACATTTAATTGAAATTGAATTTTATTGAATTGAATTTCCATTTTAATCAATATTGAATTTAAATTGCTAGCTAAATATCTTATACTGATAAATAGTTAATTGTTGTGATTTATTGGCTGATTTGAATGATGATTGTGATGGATGCTTAATTGTTGACGTTTTGGATGATTTGATGTTATATTTATTTTATATTCTGTTATCACATTGCAAGTTCCCGTAGTTATTATTAGGAAAATCACTATGGATTGACATAATACATACCCGAACGATCTTACGGATTAGGGAAAATCATTATGGGTTGAAATGATAAACTCGAGCGATTTTATGAATATGGAAAATTATGATTCATGATACGGGTTGAAATGATATATATCTAGAAATTTAAATTTATTGCGGGTTGAAATGATATATATCCGTATCACTTGACTATAGGGTAGAAAATTATAAACGGACACCGTTGGTGGTTTTAAATTATTTTCTAAGTGGTAAAGTAAGTTTGATTTATAAATAATTTTTAAATTTAATTTAATGATTTTATTTAAAAAATTGAAATAATTTATTTTATATGTTTTAAAGTTTCAAATTATAAGTTGATACATGGTTTTAATGAAATTTTTAGATTTAAACTTATAATTTTATTTAGCTTGAAATATATAATTTAAATAATGTAATAAAATATTCAATTTGTCTTAAAAGATTTGTTTTAAAATTTTATTTAATATAATAAATATAGAATTTTATAATAACTTTAATAGATAAAGGTTTGTGTAAGGGATTTTAGAAATTGGTAAAAGTTTTGTAAGGAATTTAAAAAAGTTTATAAGAGATTTTATAATGGGTTTTACAAAAAAATTATAAAGGATTTATAATTGTTTTATAATGGAGTCATATAGGTTTTAAAGAATTTTATAAAGGGTTTTATAAAAGAACTTGTATAAAAGGTATTTGCAAGCATTTTAAAGGAATTTGCGTAGAAATTTATGAAGGGGGAAGAGTTAAAAATTGTTTTGCAATTTATAAATGGCTTTATAAATGGTTTTAAAGCATAGAAATAGTTATAAATGGTTTAAGAGAGATTTATAAACTATTTTTGAAATTGATTGAAAGAACTGGGTATTTATGAATATATCTATACTTTTGGAGTAAGTATATGGATATCTAGATATGAAGGTATAAACTGTTTTCTGGATTTATTATTGAAATTGTTTTATAAAATGGCCACAGTGTGAAATAAGTGTTTGGTTGTTAAAGAGACCGGGGTCGGATATTGTCATACTCTTTGCCAATTCCGAAACCACTTTAACAATTGTGCACGTGGTGGAGAATCTAGAATGAAGTAGGATGTTTTGACGAATGCTACGGGAATGAAGTAAGTAAACGATGATGGATAGCCTTGACTTTTGGGTCATAACTAAAATGAATAAAACAAGAGCCACGCCGAGCTAAGATGGGTCGCTCCCCCTATCGGGCACATTTCTTCAATACTATATCTGTTACTTGGTGATTTGATTGGTGGCCACCCTTTAATTTTTGATTTTGGGAGTGTGTCGCGAGGTGGGTGGTAGTAGCTGCTCTGCATTACCACCAGTCCGGATCCACAAAGTGGTATAATCCTACCGGAGGCATTGCCTCGCGTGTCTTGTCATATTTATCCTGATCGAGCCCATTACGACTTTGTTTTGTACCATACCCATGGAGTGCTCATCGGATAAACTACTGGTTTGGTGCATCTTACAATATCTGTATAGACTATGCTATTTATGTTATAATTGCATATTGTATTATATATGTAGATAGTTTAATGAATCCTTAGGAGATGGAATCCCGAACATTTCTTAAGTTACTGCACACATGTTAGGCAATAGGAGATGTAAAATCCCGTAAACATCTCTGAAGTCATTACACTCATATTTACTTATTTTGATTTAAATTACATAAGATTCTTTAGTTCTGACTTGAGTGTTTTTTCTTTTCATTACGCTCAGATCTGCTTGAGCTTTTCAGTGTTGAAGACATTATTCTAGAGGACGAAGACGAAGTTTGGTATTATATTTTATTATTATTCCACTGTATCATATTGTTTCACTGCATTATTTATTTATTTCTACTGTATGAATAACACCGATATATTGTAAATGTGTAATCAAATGTTATTTGTAAAACAGCTTCACGAACTGTTTATTCGATTATTATATATTTTGTCACTCCATTGTGAGATTTTGTGTTTTGTTTTTTTTTCTTTTCTCTTATTTTCTTATTTACCCCGTTAACAATCCACCCTTTTAAATGGTTTTAGTTGCCGTGTGTGGTTTATTATCTATTTAAACCATCCAAAAAGGTGGATCGTTACAGGATTAACCCCTCCAACATTTCCAACAACTCGAGCAGCTACTCCTGCTTGCATCATATTGATGAAAAACTGATGCATTGCCCCCATATTGATGAAAAACTGATGCATTGCCCCCATATCCACTAGTGGATTTTCAGCACCCACATTTGCATCAGCATTTCGGTTAGCATTAGCCTGTCAGCCTCGGTTCCTCCAGATATTGGGCTGGACATTTCTGTTAGTTATTGTGCTTCCTCCATGAGATTTCCTCTTCCGTTTCCTACTTCCATATTGTTTTCTCGTAAACCTGCATAAGAGCCTTAGTAAGATACAGACCAGAGTATCTATAGGCAATTAAACAACTTTGCCTTTACAGCGATTCAAAATAAAGAGAACACAAATAGCTATCTACCTCCTACACGTCTATGGTAGCTTATTCGTATAGAGAGGTACTTGAAAACCTCAACTCTCAAACTACTCAAAATAAATTGAGCACTGAAAGTTTATGGAAAAAAACATAAATTTTGAGTCAGACGTAAAGCCTGGTACGAATAATAATCTACCATCTCAAACCATTTAGATATCTATTGTGACCAAGCTTCTTAGCTGATCAAGTTTTCCCCTCACTAGTATCCTAAAACTTCACAAAACCATATACTATGTGCCTACATCCACAATGGATAAAACATAACAATTTGAAATATTACGATGATGAAAGTCTGTATGATGGATCGTGTAGTGTATATATGCAAGTATATGTGACTAACTATATGATGTAACTAATATAAAATTAATCTAGTAAAATATAAACTAAGCACACTAGAATTTTATAATGTTTTGGATCTCCCAGTCCCGAAGCTCCTCTTCGGAATTCGACTATTGAACACCCTCACTTCGCCCGGAGGAATAGGCTTGGTTACAAAAGCTTGTTCTTGTCAAGTGTGTGTTCTATAACACGAATATTGACTATTATGTACACATGCTTCCAATATATATATCTAGAGGATATTGAAAGAATTATGTATATATGGAAGAGTGGAAAACAAATATATGATTGCTAGAGATCAAGAATATATTAGAGTACAAGAGTAGGGAGCACAAGTAAGTAAGGAAGGATCTTCTCTTGGATTCTTGATGCTATTTATAACGGTAGAGAGACTCCTTGAGTAGTTGCATCCATTAACAAGTGTTCTATGATCGCTTCTGATGGTGATGAAGAGTTGCAGCGCAGAGAAGCGAAAGTGTCTTTTCAATTGTGGCAGTTGTAATTTAAATATCAATACTCGAGTTCAGTTTCAGACGTCTGGAATATGTCTCAGACGTCTGGTTCTATATTTTTGTATATAGTAGCTTTTCAAAAGTCTGAGTACATTAACCAGACGTCTAATTCTGTCTAATATGTGAACTAGCGGATTCAATCAGACGTCTGGCTAGTGCACTCAGACGTCTGATCTTGTGTATGTTGATTTTCTTATGTCTGTGTCATTGCTCTTCTGATTCTATCTACTTGTAGCTTCTTGATACGTTCTTTGAGTCTTGTTCTTGTCTCTTTAGTGATGTTACTTTAGCAATTACCTATTAATAGAAATATATATATGCATATTCGATTTCCATTGTATAGTTGTCGTCATCGAAACCATAGAATTGATTTCCTAACAATCTCCCCCTTTTTGATGATGATAACTATTCAATGTACTTATATATAAATTATAAATCTCCCCCTGAATATATGCTTATTCTTAATGTTTTATAATTATACTTATATTTTCCCCCTTTTGGCATTATCAAAAAAGAATAATTGAACCAATTGTCAAACATAAAAGGAAAATTTCATTAATAATTCGAAAGTGATTGCATACATAGATTTGTCGATTTTACAAAAGTTGAAATCCCAAAATCCTAAAATCTATGATTCCTTTGGAGAAGCTTTATCTTGATCATCTTCCTTTGTTTCTTCTTTTTCAGAAGTGCTAGCCTTTGTAGGAGATGTCAAAGCTTGCTTGAGAGGTTCGTCCTCAGAAAGTTTGGAATGTTTTGCGGGAGGAGAAGGTACTAGGGTTGGCTAATCATCAGAAGGTGGTATTGGACCGCAAACCCATTGTAGTACTTCTTTGAGAACCGACAAGACAGCAGAAAGAGATTCTTCAATTGTGGCTAGGCATGTAGCAAATGATGTTTCGAAGTTGTCAATCCGCTTAGCCAAAAGTTTTTGATTTTGAGACAATATATGTTGATTTCGAAGGTTGAGATCTCGAACACTTTCATTTTAATTTGTATCCGTTCGAGTCTCCATAATCTTATCTTATCCTGGATAATCAAATGGTGCAGGAGGAGGTGGAGTTGCTTATTGATGTCGTTCCTCCTCTTGAGATGGTTCGATGTGTGGTTGAGGTGGAAGCTCAACTCGTCTAGATTGACGATTGCGCATCCAATCATTGAAGGATATAAATTCTGGAGGAATCTCAGGTAGGTGCATAAGTGAGAAAAATTTGGTGGAAGCATATTTTGGTGAGATTTCTTCGAAGGCCGATAGGTAGCGGGATGTTATGTGCACGAAGAAGTCTCATAAAATATGTTAGGTAAATAATTGATGGCCGTGAACGAGTCCAAAAATGTTTGAGCTCATCAAAAACAAATTTGGCCTAATTCAACCTTGTTCCACTAAATAGAGCATATAGGGCTTTGTGCTCTAACTCGGTCATTTGCTCGTGGCTTCCCATACATGGAACAATGGTATTGATTATCATTCTAGTAAGTAGTCGAGCTTTTGGACGTAGATATTTAGAGGAAAACTTTGGCATTTCATCTTCCTAAATTTGATGCGTTATACTATTTCTCGTCTTAAAGCGCATATCGGGAACGTTGTATAAATCTTCGCCCATGTCAGAGCATCCTAGGGTTCTACCTATTATGCCAGGAGTTTGTCTAATCCTGTTGCCATACACACTAGACCAAATCCAGTTATCGTCATCTTCTGTGTTCCACGCTGAAGTGCTATCCAAATTCGCATAGAATAGAAATATCAGCAAATGATCGATATGGATGTCATTAGGAGTGAATGAAATCAAGGTTTCCAACCCAGCATTCTCACACATTTCATCCAAATCATACATTGGAAATTTATGTAGATTATAGAATGGACCTGTGTGAAGCTATTTCTTTTGTATATCTTCATACCTCTTGATTGAATATGGTGCTCTATTAATCCATCTTTCAATTTGATCATCCGAGCAAACTTGAGAATTTGAAGATGATGTTGGTTGATCTTGTTTTCTTTTGGAAATCTTGGGATTCTTAGTTCGAGGAGGCATTGTGATTTGCTTACGTAAAGATGAAGTTTTTGAGATAAAAATCATCACTAGGGGAATCAGAGCTTTGAAAATTTTGAGATGAAAGAAAAAAATGACGTTATCTGGACTAATTTAAAGAGTCGATTGAATTTCAGACGTCTGGAATCTAAATCAGATGTCTGATTTGCCCTAAATTGAGTACAGTAGATTAATTTAGACGTCTGGTTTTTGGGTGAGACGTCTGGTTTGATCGAAGTTGTAAAATTTTATTGGCAGAGAGTTTTATCAGAAATTTGGGTTGAAAATCAGACGTCTGAAATAGTTCAATTTTGTAAAACTTTGTGGTAGAGAACTAATGCAGACGTTTGGGTTGAATTTCGAACATGTGAAATTTTCTGATTTATATTTCGAGGAGACAGAGCAAATTTTCAGACGTCTGTGGGGTATGTCAGATGTTTGACATAGGCACATTGCTTAAAAATTAGACGTATATCAGAGTGTCAGACGTCTGAGGTCCATATCCAAACGTCTAAAATTGGCTGTTTTTCTAAAAATAGCCTAAAATTTGATGGTTTTGCGTATTTTTCAATTCTCTATTTCAAAAAAATATAATTATTCGTGTGAAATAACAAATAAACATAGATACATACAATAATAAATATAGTTTATTCAGAAGGCGATGGAGTTTTATGATCTCCTGACTTGTTATCCTTTCATGGTTTAAGTCGAGACCATATATTTCCACGTTCGTGAGTTATCAGAGAGCTAGAAAATCGTCTTGGTGAAGGGTCCGAAGGAGTACGATACGAAGACGAGGGAACCAAAGATCTACAAGGTTTTGGAAGTGGCTCATGGACATCTTTCTTCCTTGACGTACAAAACTTCATCGCTACTTGCTTCAAAAAGTTTAGCCGTCGTGCTGTAACTTTTTATTCAAAATATAGATCTCGTTGTAAATATATCCGTTGTTTCTGACAGTGATGAATTTCTTCAATTTTCTTCTTTGTGTTAGGAGAGACAAACAGAGATCTTTTGGTCTTCTTGCTATCGGCGGTAAATCCAGCGTGATATGAGGACCACATATACATCGGTTCCTGCTTTGGTGTAGGTGTAGGAAGCCGTTGTAGTGTATCAGCTGAGCTATCCATGGTAGGAGTCGAGATGGGTATATAAGAGTTCTCCGAAGACATGGCTATATTTTGTTTCTTGAAGAGAATATGAATTGTGTGTATATAGTTATTCTTGTTATATAACTGTTTATATATAAGTTGAAAAAATTATTTACAGAAAAACTAACTATCTAAAAAAATAAAGGTTCAGAAGTTATAAATTATAATTTGTGGATAGTAAAATAAATGACCAATCATAGCCTGAATGAAGCAGTGATTATTTAAGAGAGAAGATCATGAAGTGAGCAAATCCCTAAATTCCATTGGAGTTTAATAAGTGTTTGTTCATTTAGTGGTTTTTGTAAAGATGTCTGCTACTTGATTTTCGGTATTTACATATTCTAATGAAATAGTTCCATTTTCAACATTGTCTCGTCAAAAATCATGTCGTATATCTATATGCTTAGTTCGTGAATGACTGATAGGGTTTTTTGACAAATTTATAGCACTTGTGTTATCACAATATATTAGAGATTTGTTGATAATTTTGCCAAAATCCATAAGTTTTTGTTGCATGTATATCACTTGTGCACATGCTAGAGCTGCGGAGATATATTCGGCTTCGCAAGTAGATAAAGAAACACAATTTTGCTTTTTGCTAAACCATGAAACTAACGATTGTCCGATAAAGTGACATGTTCCACTAGTACTCTTACGATCTGTTCTACATCCACCAAAATCCGCATCGCTATATGAAACTAGCTCAAACGATGATCCTTTAGGGTAAAACAAACCATAATCTCTAGTACTAGATAGATAACGTAAAATACGCATAACAACTCTTAGATGAGATTCTTTTGGTTTTGCTTGAAATCGAGCACGAAGACATACACTTATCATAATATCGGGTCGACTAGCCGTCAAATAAAGTAAAGAACCAATCATGCTACGATATAATTTTTCATCAAAATCTTTTCTGTTATCATCCTTTTTTAAGTGAACAGTGGTACACATTGGTGTTGGTTTTCTTGAAATTTAATCTATTTCAAAACGACGTAATACATCGTTACAATATTTTTCTTGATAAATAAAAATTCCATTTTCAAGTTGTTTTAATTGTAATCCTATGTAGAAATTTAATTCTCCCATATGTGACATTTCAAATTCATTTTTCATAATATTTGAAAATTGATTACATAGATTTTTGTTGGTTGAACAAAAAATGATATCATCAACATAAATTTGTACAACTAAAATATCATTATTTTCTCTATTAATAAATAAAGTTGTATCTGTTTTGCCTATTTGGAAACCAGATGTAATTAAATGATCTTTAAGACGTTCGTAATATGCTCGTGGTGCTAGTTTTAATCCATATAATGCTTTGTGTAATTTAAAAATATGATCGGGATATTTTTCGTGAATAAATAATGGGGGTTGTTCTACATATACATTTTCTTTAATAAAACCGTTTAAAAAGGCACTTTTGACATCCATTTGAAATAGTTTAAAATTGTGATGAGTTGCAAAGGCGAGTAATGTACGAATGGCCTCTAATCTAACTACTGGAGCAAATGTTTCGTCATAATCGATACCTTCTTCTTGATTATAGCCTTGAGCAACTAAACGTGCTTTATTTCTAACAATATTTCCATTCTCGTCTGCTTTGTTTTTAAATACCCATTTTGTTCCTATAACCGATTGTTCTTCAGGTCTAGGTACTAATTCCCAAACATTATTACGTTCAAATTGATTTAATTCTTCTTGCAAAGCGATTATCTAAAAATTATCGTTTGAAGCTTCTTTATAATTTTTTAGCTCAAAATTTGACACGAATGCTATATGGCTTATTTGATTAAGTTGATTTCTATTTACTCTAGAATTAAGATCTCCAATGATATTATCTTTTGGATGATTCTTGAGAATTCTAGGGGATGATATCAAAGTGTTATTTTTCACATTTGTTTCATTATTAATAGAATTTGATAGTGGAATAATTTCTTCTTCATCATTAGTATTTTGATTAAAAAGATTTTCGGTATTATTTCGTCTATGAAAAATTCTATATGCTTTGCTACGATCCGAATATCCAACAAAGATACCTTCATCGACCTTCGGGTCAAATTTTCCTAAGTTATCTTTTGTATTTAATGTAAAACATTTTGAAACAAAAGTTTTAAAATATGATACTTTAGGTTTTCTTCCAAAAAATATTTCAAAACAAGTTTGCTTAGTCATAGGACGTATAGTTACTCGATTCAACACATAACACGCTGTAGCAATAGCTTCTGCCCAAAAGTGTTTTGGTAGACCACTACTATTTAATAATGTTCGTGCGCATTTTTGTAATGTTCGATTTTTTCTTTCTACGACACCATTTTGTTGAGGTGTGTGAGGAAAAGAAAAATTATGACTTATTCCTTTCTTATTGCAAAAATTAGTAAATAGAATGTTTTCGAATTCTCCTCCGTGATCACTTCGAATATTTTTAATTTTCAAGTCCATTTCTTTTTTAGTTCTTTTAGCAAATATCTTAAACATACCAAAAGTATCTCTTTAATGTTTTAAAAACAAAGTCCGTGTATATCTAGAAAAATCATCAACTATTGCGAAAACATATTTTTATGATTTATAGATCACATTTGTGTTGGACCAAATAAATCTAAATGTAATAATTCTAATAGTTGTTTTGTAGAAATATTATTTTTAGATTTAAAAGAGCTTTTCTTTAATTTTCCAATTTGACAATCGTCACATAAATTTTCTACTTTGTAATTTATTTTAGGTAGGCCTATAATTAGCTCATATTTTGCCAATTTATTAATATTTTTGAAATTGATATGACAAAATCGTTTATGTCATAACCATGGATCATCATGTTTGGCGGTTAAACATAAGTTTGAATTTTTATTTATATTCATGTTTAATACATAAACATTTTTGTTTCTAAAACCTTCAAATACAAGTTGTTTGTTATTATCGAAAATATTACATCTATCTTTTTCGAAATTTATTTGAAAACCTTTATCGCATAATTGACTAATACTTGGGAGGTTGTGTTTTATATTTTCTACTAATAAAACATTTGAAATAATAGGAGAGTTAGAAATACCAGAGTTGATGACTTCTCCAATGCACATGACATATCCTTTTAAATTATCTCCAAAGGTTACTGTTCCACCATCGATGTATGCTATATTAGATAACATTTTTGAATTTTCGGTCATATGCTTGGAGCATCCGGTATCTAGTATCTATTCTCCTTATTTTTTATTTTGGGTACCTGCAAAATAAAATATGTTTTAATCGGTACCCATATATTTTGTTAGGGTCCTAACTGTTAGGCGAAGGTAGCCATACCCAAGATGGTTTGGTACCTTTATAAATATAATTTTTATTATAGACTACATTCTCTAATAAATTATTAATATGTTTTTGTCTAACCAAATTATTATCTGTCTTAGGAATCAAAATTTTTATATTTTTGGTATTCATATTAGACATAGGTAATCTTTTAGTTTTTTATACTAAATTATTTAGCATCAGTCCATGTGTTCATAGCAGCAGTAGGTGCTTCATGTTTATCTTATGTGGCTGACCAAATTTCTAGACCATTAGCTTCCATAAAAATTCTCATACGTGTTGACCAATATGCATAGTTAGATCCATTAAAAAGTGGGGGTCATGCTGTGGATTGTCCTTCTTGAAAAATACTTGCCATATTAAAGTGATTCAAAAACGTGTTATTGTTCTTTGATCAAACCTCGCTCTGATACCAATTGAAAGTCTATTTGATGGATCTTGTAGTGTATATATGCAAGTATATGTGACTAACTATATGATGTAACTAATATAAAATTAATCTAGCAAAATATAAACTAAGCACACCAGAATTTAATACTGGTCCGAACCACCCATCCTACATCCAGTCCCGAAGCTCCTCTTCGGAATTCGACTATTAAACACCCTCACTTCGTCCGGTGGAATAGGCTTGGTTACAAAAGCTTGTTCTTGTCAAGTGTGTGTTCTATAACACTAATATTGACTATTAAGTTCAAATGCTCCCAATATATATATATATATATATATATATATATCTAGAGGATATTGAAAGAATTAAGTATATATGGAAGAGTGGAATACAAATATATGATTGCTAGAGATCAAGAATATATTAGAGTAAAAGAGTAAAGAGCACAAGTAAGAAATGTAGGATCTTCTCTTGGATTCTTGATGTTATTTATAATGGTAGATATATTCCTTGAGTAGTTACATCCATTAACAAGTGTTCTATGATCGCTTCTGACGGTGATGAAGAGTTGCAGCGAAGAGAAGCGAAAGTGTCTTTACAATTGTGGTAGTTGTATTTTAAATATCAATACCTGAGTTCAGTTTCAGACTTCTGGAATAAATCTCAAACGTCCGGCTCTATATATTTTTTGTATATAGTAGCTTTTCAGACGTCTGAGCACATTAACCAGACGTCTGATTCTGTCTGATTTGTGAACCAGAGGATTCAATCAGACGTTTGGCTAGTGCACACAGACGTCTGATCTTGTGGATGTTGCTTTTCTTGCGTCTGTGTCATTGCTCTTCTGATTCTATCGACTTATAGCCTCTTGATACGTTCTTTGAGTCTTGTTCTTGTCTCTTTAGTGATGTTACTTTAGCAATTACCAGTGAATAGAAATATATGTGCATATTTGTTTTCCATTGTATAGCTGTTGTCATCGAAATAATAGAATTGATTTCCTAACAGATGATATGCATACAAGTTAAACATTTTTGATTTCACATCCCTTATTTAATTGACTACCTGTCATATTTATAGTTTTAAGGTCACCATTAACCAATTAGTTTTCATGGGATGGCTAATAACTTATTTAATAATTATGGACTCCCTCTCCAGTTTCATAGTTTCATGAGCTTACTATTAACCTGTTTAAATTTATGAACTCCCTATCATATTTCATAGTTTTTATGGGATCACTAAGAACATATTGGCCCCTATCAATAACATCATTATTTTATGTGTTCTCCCTGAACCTATTGGTAATTCTAATAACTTCACTCTTATCCTAGTTTTCGTTGTCTGATTAGGAACCTATTGACATCTATCAAAAACTTAATCTAGATATAGTTTTCATAGGCTCAATACAAACCTACTGGCCCCTGCCAATAACTCAATCTAATTATAGTTTTCATCGGTTTACTATAAACCTGTTTCCCTAACAACTTCTTTTATATATAGTTTCCATGGGTTTACTATAAACATGTCTCCCTGTAACTTACTTGATCAATATTTTAGCATCCTATATTCTGGTCTTCCTGGACACTTGGATGCATTTCTACTCAATCAAGAATTAACTTAATTTATATTCACTGTTGGATCAACCTAGCTGGTTGTTCTGCATTTCTCCAAAATACAGTTATGGGTCCATTACAATGTGAATATATAAATAAAAAAAGAAGCAAACATAATAACTTAGCTGATTCCTTTAAACCACTAAACAAGGAAAACTTCTTCAAAAACCTCATACTTAAAATCATTTCAAGGCTCTTTATTTATGTCATGGTATTTCTTTAAAATGAGATTGAGTTATTTTTTTTGAAAAACCAATCCTTTCAAAACCTTGAATCATTACTTTTGAAAACTCCAGATAAACTCCTTTGAAAGCATTGAAAACTTATTTTCAAAACAGTAAATATATACCTTTCGAAACTCTTAAATCATCTCTTTCGAAACCTAACTTTCGAAAGTATCAAAACATTACTTAATAATTCTTAGAAAATAGTTTCGAAACCAAGTGAAAGTGCTCCTTTCAAATCCTTTGGGTTTGCTCAAAACATATTTTGGGTCAAGTGAATATATAGGAAAGTATCTCTTATGGAACCTTGATTCTTTATATAAAATTGTCTAGGAAATTTGATGGCATCGGCATCATCCTTTTGAAAGCTTTAAAACATTTAAGTAAAACATTGAAGGTTAGCATCGAAACCACTATTCAAAGTCATTGCCTTTGAAACCCTTGAACCTTCCCGAAAGCATTTTGGAAGTGGCTTAACATAAGTTTATAACATTGGCTACCCTTTGAAAGTATTGATGACTTCAATATACTTGAAAGGCAAAAGGACGGCAAAAGGGCTTCGATTTGGTCGGAATCACCATTTTCAAAAGCATTGTTTTATAAACAAGGGACTCATTAGAAAGCTCATACTTAAAAATGAAAGATGGCAACCCTCTTCGAAAGCTATTTAGAAAACCCCTTCGATAGCTAATGTTTCGACTCCTTTGAAAACTTTAGTAAAATAAAGGCATGTGATTAACATTTAAAAGCAAAGCAAATGTTTTGTTCTTATTGGAAGCTATGTTTCGACACTATGCCTTCCGCCTTTCTCCAATCCACTACGTACCAATATTGATACATTGTGTATTGGTTTTGGCTTTGTGGGGTTTCTACTTGATTGAAGGCGGGAACATAAGGTCGAAAGGTGCGTCTAAAAGAGACGGAACCCACTTTTCTGGGTAAATCCAATTTGTTGCTTATTAAAGCAAATATTTCTAACTAATCTGCCTGCCTATAAACATGTGATTTGTTGCCACTGCTTTTCAAATTCTTTATAAAAATAACTGCTACTTAATCTCAAATCTAAACCAAGAATAATTTAACAAATAAGCTCTTCCATTAAGTAAAACAATTAAATCATTTAGGTCCTCCTTTCAAAATAATTTAATTCTCACAGTAAATCACTTAAGAAATATCCCCAAAAATCATAAAAAATTACTTTAAATGTTATCTAACATTTTCAAATTTCAGACCCAAATTCTCAATATAATTTCTAATAAATTTCTAGACACAATTAACTATATTTTCCTTCGAAAATTCATAATTAACTCTCCATAACTTGGAAAATTGTAAAAATAGAAATCCATCTCCAAAATTATATTTTACATAACATTTAATTTTTCCACGGTGTTCAATAATCATTTCAATCGATTTTACTCTTAAAACCGTATAAAATCATATTTAAACTATCTTGTTTAAATCTAACATGTAATGAAGCAAGCATATCGTCATCCAAATTATCATAAAAACGGATTTAATCTTAAACCCAAAAACATATTATTATATAAAAAATAGAGATTATTGAGATTATTATTCACCTTGATTAGGATAAGAAGATTGAATTGTGATAAATTTTCCCTAGCTTGAATCCTAAGCTTTAGTTGAATTTCTTTTCTCCTTCTAGTAATGGCCGACTCCCCTCTTATATTTTACGTTTTACGTTTTGTAAAAATGAGAAAATGAATATGAAAGGTTTAAGGAATGCAAATATATAAGGGTTATGGTAATAGGGCGTGGTTATTTCCCAATATGCCCTTGTGCAATTTAATCAGCTTACAAACCATTCTTAAGCTCATTTAATTTATTAAACAAGGCCTTCTTATTATTTATTTAAATCTCAATCTATTTATCATTCTAATTCTTACATTATTCTATTCAATTTATCTAATTAAATCTCCTGAATAATGTTATCAAAAAGTAAGGGTGTTATAGACAAGGTCCGAGGCATGAGTTGGAAGGTTTACGTTCACAAGAATGCTTCTTAATTAGAGTATCCTCCTCGTAGTTAAACACCTTTTCCAGCTAGTTTCGTGGGTGAATCGATATACCTTTCTCAAATCACCTTAACTAGTGACATTTAAAGATAAGCATTTATTTATATATAATGATTTATTACTCATGATTATGAACACATTCATAACTGTAATCGGTTAAACAGTTACTCCTATATATTTCTTATAATATGTGTAAAATGCGATCATTAACATTTAATTATAAATATCCACATACAATAGAAATAGAACCAAAAAACATACTTTCATCAAGAACAAGATTCGTGCATAAGAGTTAAATATATATATATATATACATATGTATGTATGTATGTATATATAAGTATGTTTATGTATATATATATAAACAAAACTGTATAATTGCCCTTAGGGCATACAATTAACTCTATTAGCGCAAACTTTGATACTATTGTTGGATCAGGTGCATTGACAATAAGGCAAAAATGTGGCAAATCATATAAAATTTCTTTTTATTAATTATTACACTAGATTTTAATTTGTATTACCTTGAATAGTTTCGTGATATTAAATCATATTTATTTTTGTTATGATGTTAAGAGAATTTTATGTTTTAAGTTTAATATAACCTAATTTTACTTTGATTATTTCAATTTATAATTAAAATGTTTATTTTTTTATTTTACATTGTTAAATTAAAATCTATGTTTATGTATATTTTATTTTGAATAATATTTTCATACAAGAGTTAAGTTATATAAATATTACCTAATTACCCATATGACACACCCTTAACACTATTAGGGTGGAGTCAACAAATTTTTAAGACGTGAAGTTGAAAAGAGATTATGGTATTTGAATCAAGTTGGAGTGTTAAATTTGTATGATTCGACTGTATATCAAATACATTGAGGACTACTAACTCATGTGCCATGTAATGTGGCATTATATGTCAAGGCCCCAAAGGTTATGCGTTCGAGTTCTAAGACATCAAAATTAGTGTTGTGCTTGAATGAAGTATCACTTGTAAAAAAAAATTGTTAAATACACAAAGAAAAGAAATTAATTAATTAATTCAATTAACCAATTCAATTTGATTAGGTTATATATGGAAAGAAGAAAGAAAATGACAAATTAAGAAAATCAAGATCTAACATTACCTGTTTGCATTAAAATCAAATCATGAAAATTGAAAAAGATTCATGACAATTGGACAATTAATTTAGTTCGTCTCTTCGAGTGCTCTCCTCACAACCACTCTTTTATAAAAAATTAAAAATTAAAAATTAAAAATTAAAAACGTCATCTCCAAGAAATTCTTTTGTCTTGGGTGAGGCGGTTCATCTTTATTTGTTGTGTGAGAATTAACCATTACCCCTTTTTTAACAAGCCTTAAATTTTACAATCAAATCAAGTAAAGGTTTAAAGTGTAATCAAGTCTTATTGGGAAATTTTGCCATAAGGGCCTTTTCTCATTCAACAATAAGTTTCCAGGACACATGATTAAAGAAATATTTTCCAGGACAAAATTTTAAACATGTGACATCGCTTCACTTTTACTCGCCCATTCCTTCGTTTCGTCTCCTCCTTCCACTCATTTCATTCAATTGTTTTCTTCTGTTTTTCACGATTCTAACCGAAATTAAAAACCAGGGCTTTCCAATCTTTGATCATTTTCAATCATCTGAAACCCTAATCTTAATCATTTTCAAAACTAGCTACAAATATTTCCATCTAAATGAATTAGATCTCAAGCAGAAAATCTATCAACAAACGATTTTCAACATCTTCACGAAAACCACGACTTCGATTAATCAATTAGTCAACAAGTAAGTTTTCTTTTTGATCTGAAACCCTACTTTCGTTCTGAAACCTTACTTTCATGCAAATGTTGTAGGTTCATGATAAACCCTACTTAATTATTGATGTATATGATAGTTTTTGTAATTCAAGTAAGGTGTTTGTTATTTTGTGATGATTTAACGCAATCTGAAATTGTTTGATTAATCATACATATATATTCAGTGGTAATTGTCATTTTGTTTAACAGCTTAAAAAGATAAAGGTGTTTATCTTTTGATCTAAATGAATTTATTACATATTAAACCTTAGTAATACTTGATAATTACTAATACATGTTAAATGTATTTTTTGTTTTTCGTATAATTTGAAATTATTATGATAAAAGCATTTAACTTTTCACATACATGATTCAATTACAAGATAAAGCCTAGAAAAATCTTCATAGTTACTGCTGCATATGATTTAAGTTCATTTAAGTTCTTACACATAGTTAAATTTTTTACTCACGAATCACTTAAGATGTATATGGTTACTACTGCAATTTGTGCTCATGAATAGCTTAAGATGTAAATTTTCTTTCATTTTTGCTACAAGTATTTTTGCTACATAATGAACCCTAATTAATTTTTCATTATAATTGGTTTTTTTGGAAGCTTTTGTATAGAACTTTATGTTTTTTTTTGTTCTTTAAATTTTTAGTTAGTATAACCTGGTATTCTCTAGCCATATTTACCCTTTAATGTAAAAGAGATAAAGACATTTATCTTTTATTTTAAATGATATAATTAGAAGTTAGGTCCTAATTATATTAAAAACTTACTGGTATATCCTAAACATCTTTCTTGTTTTTATGATGATTCAAATTTATTACGTAAGATGTACAATTGATTTTAACTCCTACTAGAAAAGATAAAAGCATATATCATTTAATATTATGAATTCTTATAGTTAAAGGGAATTTCACTATAAGGGCCTATTACCATCAACTAATTATTTTGTAGGACACATGTTCAAAATAAGTCCCAAAGAAATTAGTCTTATATTCGGAATGTCATTACTAGTGATGACTTATTTCCTATTCCATCTTTAACAAAGCTTCTACCATGGAACGTTTCTTCGATTTTTTAAGTGCTAATTTCAATGAAGAAGATATAATAAGCCAAAAAATAGTGACAAAAAGATTAAATACAATGATAGAAGAGGAAAAAGGAGATGAAGATTTAGTGAAGCTGTTGTTATTACTACTTGTCATAGCTTTCCTTTTTCCCGACAATCAAAGCTATATGCAATGGAGTTTTTTTGGCTAAATTGTTAAATTTTAAAAAAATGAACTCAATCTCTTGGCCGCAAGCAATTTGTGAAAACATATTACGAAATGTCCAGAAGTATCATGCTGATTCAAGAAGTACACAGGGTTGTACTATGGTGTTATTGCTATGCTTTCATAATTTTCACTAATATAAATATACTAAAATTTATGTTTATTACGAAAATACAAAACTGTTTATCTTTTTCTTGCAGTATTGGTTCTGTGTAGGAACACAAATAATTAATGAAAAAGAAGATCTTCAAGATAAAATCCCAAGAATGAGTTAATGGGATTTATCGAAATTGAAAGATATCGACTTAACTGAAGTTGATAATAACAAGGCATGCTAGTGTTTGTTCTTTTTTTTAAACTGTACATTTAACAATTCTAATTTTTTTCAAGTATAATAAATTTCACAACCAAACATTTGCGTAAATATCATTTCCAAAATCCTATTTTACTAAAGTAATAAAAAAGATAAGAATGCTTATCCTTTTTTTTTGAGCAAGACGGGTGTGTAGCGTGTCACTACACAGCCGATTAGAATCATATAATATATAATATAGTTTCGATCAACACACCTGATTGATGGCAATAAGAGCATAACACTTTACATATTACAAAAGTATAACGACACAAGGCTGGAATAAGTACTGGTGATACAACAAAATACCAACAAGACACCAAAATCAACAAGATACTAACATAAGATCGCAATCAAATCAGGGTGGGAACGCTAAAATGCTCTCTTGCGACTCAACTGGAGAAGAACTTCGTTGCGGGAGGCGAAGTCTGGAAGGGGCCTATGTGCTCCGACCTGTAATATTGTTGAATAAAAAGATAATACGTTTGCAAATACCTTCAAAGTGGTATCTTGGTTTATTAAACACACTTGCATTTCGTTCCTTCCATATAAACCAACAGAAAAGGGCGAAGAAGACGTCCAGGAGGAGATTGTGAGGATTGAGTTGCCAATGATCAAAAATGTCTGGTTGATCTGGGATACGACCGAGAAGGTGGGCGCTGGTAGCAGCCCAAACTGAGAAAGTGAAGTCGCGGTCTTGAAATAGGTGGGGGATATCTTCAAGTTGAACAGAGCAAAAGGCACAGGACGGCTCGTCCGGAATGTTAAGGTGGGAAAGCCTCGCTTTAGTGTTGATACGTTCATGAGCCAGACACTACTGGAGGAAGGCGATACGCGGTGGAATTGGGCATTCCCAGAGTCTAGGAAAGGTGAAAAAGCGACCGGGGTTGTGAAGGAAAGAATAACATGAAGCGACTGAGAAGCCTCTAGTTGGCGCAAGCGCCCAGACTACTCGGTCTGGCGAGGTGGTGAGATAAAGAGAATGGAGCAGATTGAACGCGGAGATAAGTTTTGAGAAGGTGCCAGAGTCGAAGAGGGATGGAGGGCAGAGGGAGTCCGAAGCACGACTGATGCAGTCACTAACCGAGCTGAAGGGGCGTGTGTATGTGAGAAGAGTTGGGGCAAAGATTTGGCGAGGGGGAGTTGATCATGCCATGTATCTAACCAAAACACACAGTTTTTTCCATCTTCGATGACAACATGGAATAGAGATTTGATTCGGCGTAGGGTATGGAGCACTCCTTCCCAGAACGGAGAAGGTCTACTACGCGGAGGGAGGTGAAGGATGAGGTGGCTGTTGGAATGGTAGTGAATCGAGAGAATCCAGTCTTTCCAAATAAAATTGCCAGGGGAGAGTAATCTCCAAAGCCATTTAGCGAGGAGTGCGGTGTTAAAAGCACTAAGATTGATGATACCGAGACCACCCTGGTTCTGGTTCAAACATGCAGTATACCAGTTGACCAGTCTTTTGACACCACCACCGTTCCAGAGGAAGGTACTCCTGATTTTGTCGATACGGTTGATGACCCAGGTAGGAAGTCTATAAAAGGACATCCAATATGACGGAATGGCTGATAAGACAGATTTGACTAAAACAAGACGACCGACTGTGGAAAGAGAATGAGCCTTCCAACTCAGAAGTCTCAATGCAATCCTAGAAATTAATGGGGACCAGTCAGATCGATGCAGCTTGGTAGGACGAAGAGGGATGCCGAGATAGGAAAGAGGGAAATCTGAAAGGTTACAATTGAGCAGCGACGAGATGGGAGGGCCAAGGTGATTCGAGTTGCCTAACATGATTACAGAACTCTTTTTGAAATTGATGGAAAGGCCAGATATGAGCTCAAAAGAGTACAGAGCAACTTTCAAGCAATGAATGTATTCAATATAGGGGGCGGTAAAAAGTAATGTGTCATCAGCAAACTGCAGATTAGAGACTGACAACATGGAGTCCGGAAGTGTAATGCCTAAAAAGAGGTTGCTGGAATTAGCAAGTTTGATCATCTTATTAAAAATATCGGCTACCAAGACAAAGATGAGGGGCGAGAGAGGGTCGCCCTATCTCAGACCACGTGCCGACTTGATATGACCCCCTGAAGCATCGTGGATCGATATAGCCGAGAGGCTTGATGTTAAAATATGCTTGATCCAATTACACCTATTGGAAGGAAATCCCCTGTGCTTCATGAGATCAAGAATGATGTTCCAATTAACCGAATCAAATGCTTTGGAGAAATCTAGCTTCAGTAAAACTCCTGGGGTCGATGTTTGGTAACAGTAGGAAATAATTTCCCGGGCTGATGCTACACACTCCATATTGTTTCATCCAAGAATAAAGGCTGACTGCTCAATCCCGACTAGGGGAGCAATAACTGTTTGGAGGCGATTGGTGAGGACTTTGGGAATGATTTTAAAAGTTGTATTGAGAAGGCTGATGGGTCGGAAGGATGAAGGGGAATTAGCACCAGGAGCCTTCGGGAGGAGGATAATACTAGCATAGTTTAAGCGAGAAATGGATAAGGGCTGAGATTGGAATTCTGCACACAAATCTACAATATCATTTTTAACTGTATCCCAGAAATGTTTGAAAAAGAGTGGGCCGAAACCATCTGGGCCAGGTGCTTTGTCAGACATACCCTTCAAAGCAGCCCAAATCTCCTCTTCTGTGAATGGATGGTCAATAGGGATGGGGGAAGGGGCAGGAGAAAGGAGTGACCAATCAATGACCGGGAGAGCTGGGGAAGGGCTACTAAGGATATTTCTGTAATAATCCGTGAACAAGCGGAGATGATCAGAAAGGTCGGAGTAAGAAGTGTTGTTATGAACAATTTCCGAGATTGAGATGGATCTGCGGCGGCCGTTGGCTAGATGATGGAAGTAAGAGGTGTTTTTGTCCCCTCACTCCAACCATTTAGCTTTAGAACGCTGTTTCCAGCCTAACTCCTCTTGCTTTACAAGTCTATCCAATTCTGTTTCAAGGCTATTCAGCCGCGACCGTTCCATGTCTGAAAGCGAACGAGATTCTTCAATAATGTTTGGATCTAAGATCTCATCTTGGGTGGATGAGATGCGTGAATGAAGGGACACCCAAACGGATCTGGCCCAGGGTCTGACAATTTTCCTAAGGGAGCGGAGTTTGAAGACAATTCTGGCGGATGCTGAGTGGATTTGTGTAGGCTGGAACCAAGCATGTTTGATGAAGTCATCGAAGGAAGGCTCCAGAAGCCATAGGCGTTCGAATCTGAAGGGACACTTGATGTTGGGCAAGGATCCGGTATCTAACATAAGAGGGAAATGGTCCGAGATGGTCATAGCAAGTCGAGAGACCAAGGAAAGAGGGTGAAGTCGTCCCAGGCTGCATTGAAGAGAATCTGTCTAATTTTGCTAAGGCAGGTTCGGCTCTACGGTTAGACCAGGTGTAGAGGCGATTGCAGATGGGAGGATCAATGAGGGAACAATCGTTGATGAAGGAATTGAACGAGTCTGAGTCCAATGAGTTAAAGCCCGAATTACGCTCCTCAGGGGATCTAGTTGTATTGAAATCCCCTCCAACTATCCAGGGTCCATTGGGATAAGAGGCGAAGGAGAAGCAATTGGCCCAGAGGACATTTCTCTCGTGACTGTTCTGAGGACCATAGATGTTAGTGAAAAAGTAGATTATACTTGATTGAATGTGGCGGAGTATTACATGTAAGGCCGAAGGATGAAGCATGGTATGACAATGGGCCCAAATAGCTTCATTCCATGCGGTAATGATACCCCCTCTGGAGCCAATAGCATTTATGTGGGCCCAACCCGATAGGGTGGGACCCCCATGTGTCTAATGAGAGATTGTGGTGGGTCAATCAATTTAGGTTCTTGTATAAAAAGAATGTCAGCTTTATGAGGGGATAAAATGAGACTGACAGCATGCCTTTTAGATGGGTCCCCCAAACCCCGAACATTCCAAGAAATTAGTTTCATTGGGAAAGGGACAAACGCTCAGCTTCTAGTGTTTGCATGGCAGTGTAATGATCATCACTCAAACTCACACCCATGCAATGCGCCATTTTTTTATTTAGACTCCTATTAGCTGAGGAAAAAACAACAGTTTTATATAGAAACTACCAGGGAGGGAAGCCGCCCTGCTGATTCTGGAACTACGGCGAACGGTTGTTGGAGTGAGCAGTGGAGACCTCGGGCGAGGCAACGGAGAAGCTGGAAGATCAGCCCTGTCAGTTACAAAGGGGGTAGGGACATTGGGTTGTGACTGGAGTCTGTCCATGGAAGGTAAGGATAAGTCAGGATTCACAACTGGGTTAACCTGCTGCACTTCAAGCCAAGCATCCCAGCGTTGAGAGCAAGACCCACCCAGATTAGTGCCACGAATTTGGGCAGCTGGAGCAGGCGCAGGGGATATTACTGGGTCATAGAACATCGCATCGAATCTGGCTTCGTCTGAGTCATTTGAGAGTATGGGTTCATCTAGGCATCTGAAATCCATTTCGTAGTCCACCCCCAGGAACATAATTTATGGCCAATGAGTTGGGTGAGAATGCTCCCATTTCTCCACTGTAAGGAGATGATCCTCGTTGTTTAAGTGCGCTACAAAAGAGCTAGGTGTACTAACCCTGTTGAAAAACTGCATCTTGACATATAGGAACCGATGATCGAAATTTGCCCAGTCACAATCATCGAATGCAATAAAACGACCCAAGGTGCTTAGGGCATTACTTACTGCCATCGAATTGTTTCTAAGAAATTCGGGAAAACCTTTAACCCGAGCTTACTCTGTCGGTTCAAGATCAGTAGCTTGGTGATCAGTATCTGTCCATTGCTGTATGAGGACAGAGCCTCCAGGCTTCGATAAGGTTCTCCGATGGAGGGCTTGATCACGGATCGAGGTGGTAGAGCAGCAAAAGATGAAACTGCTATCAGATAGAATCCAAAGTGGCTACTCATGGTGATGAAAGCTTTTAGAGAGAATGAGGTGGAGGGATTCGATGGACCAAAAGCCATCAATGATTGTGGCAGTGAGATACAGAGAAGAGTCGGCCATGGAATATATTTGTGGGGAGTGAAATTTAGAATGAGAGGAACAATGTTTGGAATGCGGAAGGGGGGATCGAGGTGAATGTTGTAGTTGAGAGTTGCCTCGATTCTTGGGCGAGTAAGCTGTGAGTGGGGTCCTTTCCTCGTGTGTTGGACTGCTTTTAGATTTGTTTTTAGTGACATTGGCTGAAGCATTTATGTAAGCAGAAAAGTAATTATGTGTTTTCTTGGGACAATACGAATGTGCATGCCCGAAGAAGCCATAAAGATAGCAAATCTTTGGGTCCCTACAATTTCTTGCCACGTGTCCCAGACTAGCACACCTGAGATAGCGGCCTTTCAGCTTTAGAAATTCAATAGTGGAACGAGTGTTTGTGAATTCAGGTAAGATATTACGACGGCGCTGATATCCAGAGGGCTTGGCAGGGACCGGGGAGGTGGAGCTCAATACTTGAACGTATGTTTTCCTGGTGAAGGGAGGAATGGGAGGAGGAGAAGGAAGAAGAGGTTCCGATGCCAAGGGCTTAGATGAATCGGGATCAAGGGAGCCAGTATGCATTGAACGAGTGGGTGGAATGGGCGGAAGATGAGGGTTGGTGAGAGATAGAGAACTGAGCTAAGATCTGTATTTGCCAGGGACGAAAGAGATAGGGGGAGGGGGAGGAGGAGTTTGCTTAGGAACGGAATGAGGACGGGACGGAATGAGGCGGGATGAGGCTGCCATTGCCATCATAATTATTAGTTAATTGAATACTTATCTTTTTTTACAACATAATTCTTTTATAATGATGTACATTAATACTTCTAATTTTCTAACAATTGACAACATCACATGTCAAAGTTTATCTGAAAATATTTTCCTTTCAGATTCTGAATTTTTTTTCAAGCATAACAAAAGAAGAGAAGGAACTTTTGACAAAGAAAATCGACACAATTGAGGAGGAAGAGGCAAACACAGCACAACAAGAAAATTTGATGAGCACCAAGTATTAGAAAATCTGAGAAAATCTGCCAAACAATACGCCAGTGGCTTTCAATACATAGAGTTAAAAGTTACTTTTCTGATGGAGGAGATGAAAACTGTTGATCAACAGTTAAATGAAGAGAGAAGACAAAGAGAAATTGCTGAACAAAGAATCGGATATCTTGAATTGAAATTGGAATGGATGAAAATTTGATAGCCTAAAATTTAGAGAAAGAAAATGATGTTTAAGAAGAAGTCAATTTGAAGGAGAATAATGAGCTTGAAAATGGTTTAAAAAAAAAGTTGGTTTGGTTCACATAAACAATTCTGTTGATTTTCCAACTTTTAATTTTTTGCAAACTCAAGAGTATGTCAGAGAAGACGAGATAGAAAAAACTCTAAAACCACACAACTTAGAAGTACCTGTTGAGAATGGTATTGTCGTGCAAGATGTAGTCCTCAAAACCAATCCAGAAACTGCTATTATTGCGAAAGATTTTGTCCCAAAACAAACCCAAAAAAAAAGAAACAAAGAAACATTAAGAAATGTCCTCTTCTGAAGTATCTCAGTGATAAACAAATTGGGAGTGTCAAAATGCTCTTCAAGATTTTAGGAGAAAACAAGTAAGTATCTTAATTACTTTTCACTGCATTTAGTTAAATATAATTTTACTCCATTAATACACTCATTAAGATATTATATGGTAACAATGTACACCTTAAAAAAAATTATGTCTACAAAATCATACAAAATTGAAAAAGATAAAACAATTTATCTTTATTTTTTTAGTGATAAAACTTTTAGTTACTATGAGGAAATAATTAACTACATTTAATTATTAACAACAATGGCATCCTCCAGTGATGAAGCATTCAGTTGCTACGATGAAAACTCAATCGTCATTAAAAAAGCTATGCTCGAAAAACTTCTTTTTAGCGGATGTATTATTGGTCAGGTAAGAAAAATAATTTATATTGTGCTTAATCGTAAGTTCTACACTTTATCCATTTCTTTTTTGATATGCAGATAAAAGATTGGTTTTGGTTTAGAAAAGCAAAATCATTCAATGATAGTTCTAGCATAGTATATGTGAACACGACGATGACAGTAAGTAAACCATAATCCTAATTAAAATATTGCATTACAAAACATATTTTCTCAAAAAACATTTAAACAGAAAAGCGCAATGGATGCAAACTTCGAAAATATCAAACAAAAACTGTTTGTACCTTATATAAAAAAGACACTTAAAGATCGATTTTGTTGCAACATATTCTTTCCTATTCATGGGAACGAACATTGGAGCTAGTTAGAGCTAGTAGTTGATTCATGTCAAAGGAATCACTATTACTCATTACACTTAACAATAAGATCAAAAGGCTGTAGAAACGGACATTCAAAATATGCTATAAACGTGGTAAGTAAATATACAGACAAAGTAAAAAAGATAAAAAAAAAATTATCTTTATTGTAAAAAATTGATAATTCTTTTGTTTTCTTCCAGAATTCAACTGTTAGCATGATAAACGTAGGACTTCAAAAGGATGGGGAGAAAACAATTTTGAGGAGTTCTACACTGATAAAAAATATTGATTGTACACAACAAAGCAATGGGTATTAAATTTTGTTTATTTGAAAATTCATGTTACACAATACGCATCTGCCTGTTACTACCAATTACAAACTGTTATCCAGATAAACACACATTTTTTTACAATTTATTATCAAAATTTATATTGCAAGAAAACATAGTCTACAAGACTATACCCGATAATCATTACAATTATCAGAGTAGAATTGCATGTGTTTTATCTTATTCCTCATGCTGGATAAAACTGAAAGTCTATCCCATTTCGGTCTATTTTCATCTATAATATTTTGCTTTAGCATTTGTTTGGCATTGTTCCAAAAAAGCAACGTCTCTTCTCAATATATAAATCAAATTACCACCTTGAAACTAGGGATAGAACCAAATACATGTCAATTAACCAAATAGACGCTATAACTTATTCACATATTTTTTTTGTAATGACGTAGAAATTTTTATTACAATTCATTATCATATTGAAGAAAAGATAATATGTTTTATCATTATATTTCAAGTATACTAAAATTCAGAAATACAGGTACGATTGTGGAGTTTTTGTGATGACGTTCATAGGAAAGCTAACCAAAGGAATGGACACAACAACAAAAATCACACTTAAAGAAATCGAAGCTTTAGAGCAGAAGCTGGTGCAGATAATCCATCTGATGAGCCATATTGTTGGAATCTTGAAAAATTGTGCAGCTTAGCTTCTGCTACAAAAATTACAAACTTACAATACTAAAAAAAATGCTTGCTATCAAATGTTGTGTTTATGATGAATTTGTTAACTATTTATTAAAATATATGGAACTGTGTTGTTTATACTACATTTACGTAATGTAAATAAATTTATTGATCAATTCAGCAGTCAATTTGTAATGACTGATATTAACTACAATGTAAATATGTGGCTGATGTAAAGACTGATGAATGAATGATGTATTTGTAACGAGTGATGTAATGCTTGAGGTAATGAAGAATTTAGAATGGATAGTTTGTTTCTAAAGAAATGTTAAAAACATAAATGCATTTATCTTTATCATGACAACCAAATATATTGGTGCATTTTTACTATATTTTGGTGCAATTTCTGTTTTGCTGTATATCACTTGATAGTGTTATGGAAGTTGGTGTTGTAGATGCTGGTGTTTGAATGGATCAAAATGGATGTCAATGGCAGTTGGTTGGATTTCTATGGTTTGCTGTTGTGGTCGGCGTTGGCTGTTAAATTGTCTGGGATGAGGAAATTAAAGAGTGATTTCGGTGATAAAATATGTAATGAGCAAATGAACGGGAAGGAATTTTCTGATGAGATGGAAATGATGTAGCAGTTTGTAGTCAATGGTCTTTGGTTGCTGTGATGGAGAGGGGTTTCTTTAGCGATGTGGGTTCGGATGTTTAGTAAGGGTGTTAAATGGTTGAGGTGCTGAATTGAAGTTAAAATGTGTAGAAAGTGTTTAGTTCGGATGTGGGTTCGGATGTTCAAGAGAATGCTCATATATCAAATACATACACAAGGGATATCAGTGCAACATGTGCAACCAACGAATCCAAATATAACCCAAACATCTAATTATTAATCATATATAGTTGATCCAAACGCTAATATTATTCCACTACTTTTTGATACTTAAGACAATCCACAGATTTGCACCCAACAACCTTTACTTCATCTCATCCAATCTAAACAAAGCATCACTACCATCACTCAAAAGACAACTACATTGCCATAATTCATCAGAATACTTTTAATATTCATCAACATTAACAACTATTTAAAATCATAGCTAAACATAGCAAGAAAATAATAGCTAAGTACAAGTATCCTTTTAAAAAACTGGCTAAAACAAAAGTTGCAGAATTTAAATCACAGCTAAACATTAACAGTTGCTTAAAATCATAGCTAAGCACAGCAGGAAAAAAAGATAAATACAACATCTTTTTAAAAAAATGCAGAACATTAACAATCATCACATATACAAGAAAAAAAGAAGATAAGTACAATTATCTTTTTTAAATACTAATTAAAACAACAATCATTACAAACATATAACCAACAATTCAACCATCCCTAATCATTCAACTAACATTCACAAAATACATTGAATAATTATATAATCATTATTCTGAAAATGATGTTCATAGAGTTTTAGATGCAATGTCGTCTCCAGCGATAGCTCTATATAGCCTACGACCTATCCCTCACATGTTCAACCTGCATTCCTGCTTGCTTTTCCAGAGTCATGCTTTACAGCAGTTCTTTGCATCATGCTCAACATACTTGCTCCTTGACGGATGTCTCTACAACAGTAGCCTATCAAATTGCTCCATCTATCATCTATGCACCTTCACCCTGAAGACCCCCATGCTGCATTACTATATAGGGCATTGAAAAGTAGCTTGCCTCTGCTTCCTTATCCAGGATAGGTGGAAGACACCCAAGTTGAAGCTCTCGGCTCCAGATCACATGCAACACTCTGCTATTGAACGTCTCTCCCTTTCTTCAAATAAAACTATCTAGGAGGTTTGTTGGATCCACTTCTTTAGGCCTGGAAGAAGACTTTTTTGTCGTCCCGTCCTTGGGGCTACATGCTTGCCGGTTGCTTTCACTACTCTCACTCATATGTGTTCCTGCTTCCGCTCATGTCAGTCATGAACCATCAACTGCTACCACACATGCCGCTGCAAAGTCCAACAAGTCTTGTTTGTTTTCACCGTTGGCACACTAGCTCATTCCAACCAGCTCTTGCTCTCTACTCACTATCTCTTACTTGGCAATTCAATCATCTTCTGCATATTTTTGTTCTAAATATTATTATTCTATACATGTAAATCTTCAACTTTGTCATTATCAACCATCCATGCCTTCAAGTAGTGCATGCAAGCTTCAGCAAATGCAGATAACCTTTTTATCTATATTAGCAGTATCCAAAGAAAACCTAAAACTAAAGTTGTTTTTGTTGAAATCAACAAGAACCAGAGCAGATGTTGCAGCATTGACAGAAAAAAGATAAAAAGATTTATCACTATACAAAAATAGAAAAAAATATTAAATAAAAACATTCTATACCTTTTATTGTCAATATTATCCATCTTCATATAGCCAAACTAACAGACTGGTAGAAAAAGAATAATCCAGCTTGCTCCTATAGCCAAAATAAAATAAATAAAATGTATAAACACTAAAAGTGAAAATTTAAATCCTAAGAAAATATAACCTACCCAGTAATTCTGAAATAGAAATTGAAATCAGCAATATAGGAAGATTATAAGACTGATATTAAGTTTGAAATATGGACGACATTATAAATATGATGTTAAGATTGAGAGGGAGATAGAGATTGAAATCGAGATACAGATTGATAATAGCATACAGGAAGATCTAGATTGAGAGATGTGTAAATACAGTTATTTTGTAATCTTAACTTCAGTACTTCATTAAAATTAGTACCTTCATTAAAATCATACAGGAAGTTGATTTCAGAAGCAACCAATGCCTAATTTTTTCCTAAAAAATCAACGAGCGCTTTGATTGCACAAGAAACGATGGCCTAATTTCCATGAGCACAAGATTTCAGAAGATATGAACGTCGTTTGAGAAGATGAAGATGTGCGCCGTCTAGATATTTCACCTGGAAAATAATAATTTCAAATCCGTGTCCTAGAAAAAAATTGGATCGTATAATTAGGCCCTTCACGCCAATTTCCACTTGTTGAAATTGATTACTCAATTTACATTTATAGGTTAGTCTTGTTACTTTTTTACCTATAATTTTTTTGGAATCTCCCTGAATTGTACTTTTTGTTGAAAGTATTGGTAATTATGTCCGTGGATATAAGCAATTTGTCAAATCATGTTAAATCTTTGTATTCTCTAGTTTTTTTTTATTTTTTGCTTGGTGATGTTGTTACATTTTGGTGATACAAAATCACAAATAGGGGGAAATAAATAAGCAAAAAAAAGACAGAGAAGATTTTGTTTTCTCTAATTAATAGACATATTTGAGTATGTTTATTTATCTCTCTAATTGGCTAATCAAGTTGTTTTTTGTCATCTAATGTTAACTTGGACATTAAATAATTGATTATGTAAATAGAGACTAGAAGAGAGGGTAAAAGTGTGGTCGAAAATTTATTTGCTAATTTTCTCTTCTTCATCTTTGTTCTTTTTCTCCAACAATTTTAGCCATAGAGATGTTTGTTCCCTTTCTCAATTTGGTTGTTGATTCAATGTTATTTCGTTTACTTTAGCTTTATTCTATTAATTGTAAACAGAATTTTGGTGAATCAATAAAGTGGGTGGTTGGGTAGAATATTTTGTGTTATTGCATTTTGATTTCATTTCTATCTTGTTTTCAAACCAAGTTATCTCTTTGTGATTTGGGTGACAATGATCCGTTGATAAAAGCTTCCGCAAAGCGCTACTATTTTCATAACAGTTGGGTATTGGAGCACAAATCATCACAAAGCTTAGAATAATTTTGGTTTGAAAAATTATTGATGTCAGATATGATTTCGTTTTCAAAGATGACTATCTTGGATGGAAAAAATTGGGGTATTTGAAAGCCTAAGGTAGAGGATGTTTTGTACCTCAATGATCTTCATGATCCAATTGATGGAGATGGAAAGAAATCCTCTGACGTAGATGAGGGAAAATGAAAGAAGATGGATAAGAAGACGATTGCTTTGATTCGCTAGCAACTTGATGATTCAGTTTTCCATCATGTGACTAGTTGTGAATCCGCGAAGGCTTTGTGGAACAAGTTGATATCTTTGTATGAGTCAAAGAGTGTTACTAGTAAGGCTTTTCTGGTTCGAAAGTTGGTATAACTGAGACTAGATAAAGAGAAGTCCGTTGAAGAGCGTTTGAATTAATTTCAAGATCTAATAAATCAATTGGCAAATATCAAGGTCAATTTCGACGATGAGCTGCAGGCTCTTTTATTAATGAGTTCGCTTTCAAAAAGTTGGGAAACTTTGATTGTTTTATTGAGTAATTTCAATGCTAATGGAACTATCTCCCTAGAAACTGTTCGAAGCAGTCTTTTGAATGAGGAGTTTAGAAGAAAAGGGTTAGGTATGAAGATAATTCAAAGTGAGGTTATGGTGGCAAGGGACTCGAAGGAAGATACAATTTGGAAGAAGAAGGACGCTAGTGGTAAAGGTGTTATCACTTGTCATTATTGTAATAAGAAAGGTCACATACGCAGCAAGTGTTATGCTTATAAAAAAGATCAGAAAACGTCTGCGCATGGTGATGCTAGTATTGATGCATATGCAGGTTTTACTGAACGTACCGATAGTGATGCTTTCTGTGATGTCCCCTTTAGTGAAAATAAATTTTGGAAGATGGATTCGGAAGCCAGTTTTCACATTTGTAGAGATGTGAATTGTTTTTCTTCTTATGAGAAGAGTGTCGGCAAGATTAGGACAACCAATAGAGAAGAGCTACCGATTTGTGGTATTGGATATATCCGGTTTCGTTTGCATGATGGTGTGGTTAGAGAAGTTTCTGAAGTGAGACATATACCCACTTGTTCGCATAATCTTATTTCTCTCGGTCAGTTGGATCGCCGTGATTGCACTTATGAGACTCAAGGTGGAGTTTTGAGAGTGAAGAAAGGTGGTCGTGTAAGGATGAGAGGAGTATTAGAAGAAGGAAACACTTATAGTTTGGTTGGTTCTGTAGTCGATAATGGAAAGCGAATGACGGTTGAAGGACCTAGTCCACAACAAGGTGTAGAGGTTAATGTGGTCACCGCTTATGACTCTAGCATTGAGGATCATATTTTAGACAGAGGTCTTCATGTGTATGATGCTCGAGGGACCGATAGTGATCGAGTAAGATCGAGTGATAGACGGGTGTCGAATTGTAAAATCCACAAAGACAAGACGGAGATATTTGTGGTATTACAAACGTTTTTGAGATCGGATTTGTGTGATGCACCTCATGTGGAAGATGCATCACTTGCAGACGGCGATTGAGGTTTGTAATTTAGGGTGGTTGAGAATGTGGAGTTGTGATAGATCTAAATGTGACATGCTTGATATGTTGTAGATATGTGATTTTGCATCAAGGTGGATTTTGTTTCATTCTAATTAATAGGCATATTTGAGTATGTTTATTTTTCTTTCTAGTTGCCTAATCAAATTATTTTTTGCCATTTAATGTTAACTTGGACATTAAGTAATTGATTATATAAATAGAGACTAGAAGAGGAGTAAAAGTGTGGTGGAAAATCTATTTTTTAATTTTCTCTTCTTCATCTTTGTTTTTTTCCTCCAACAATTTTAGCCATATAAATATTTGCTCATTTTATCAATCTGATTATTGATTCAATGTTATTTTGTTTACTTTGGGTTTGTTCTATTAATTGTAAACAAAATTTTGGTGAATAAATAAAGTAGGTGGTGATCAAAGTCCTCTATACGTATAACATATTTGTTTAGAAATACGTGTACAATATTAACTACTAAACTATGTTATTGTCGACTGTGAGCATAGTGCTAGAGTAAAGGTTAAAAAAAAAATTACTGCAGAAATTAATATGTTCAAACTACAGGGCTTTGTAAACCAAATGTACCATGCACTGTGACCTTGTATCACACGTATAGTGCTCATTTATGTGATTAAGCACTATCACAGGACAGCAGAACAACTCCTTATGCGTGATGAAACACTTTGAATTCAAAGAAAATATGAAGTCAAATTAGTTGAATGAGGATCTGAATGCTGATAAACATAAATATATTAGCTCAAAAAATAAAACTAGAAATTCAAAATAAAGTCCCAGAAAAGTACTTCAATTTGAAAGTTGAGTGCCACCTAGAGTTCCCCCAAACACTTCAGTATTGATCTACGACCCACAAAATGAGGATGAGACTGCTGAAGTGCTTGAAGGAATTCCAAGAGACAACCAACCATGTAAGGCTAAACTCAAACATATGTAACTAAATGATTTCTGTAGCAGATTAAGCCTATAAGCACTAAACCTACTTAGCAGGTTTTGGTGAAACAAATGTTATAAAATCCTCCAGTTATTTATAATACACTCCGTACGTAGTTCTATCTGCGAAATGCAACATCAGTGCAAACATGCAAAATATAAGTCTAAGTTCTGTAAACCAAATGAACCTAGACGTAATTCGAGCATTGGTATACTATCTTTTTTTTGCTAGAATATTCCAATCCATTTGAGTGTTGACATATCTTTCAAGTAAAAGGCATACATAATTTTAATTATTCCTTCCACATATGTCACACAAGTAATTATTTAGTAAAAAGATATAATGTTCTTCGTGGGCACACAAGCATCTTTTAGATTATCTATGAATGCTTATAATGCAAACAGGCGGGAAGAAGGCCAAATTCAGTATGAATGTAACTCCATTTCTAACATACAGAGAGGGATTCTTGCAATGAAAATCAAATAAGAGTAATATTCTTATCTATTTAAATTTCTTTTTTTAAATAACACGGAAATGGTTCGATCGGTGGAAGAAAATTATAAATAGCCCAAGCATTGTTGTAGCTGACAAACTAAGGAAACATTGCAAATGTGAAGGTTGAGCTGGAAAAATAGATATATGGTTGGATGACTCTGAAAGTTCCATCCAGCACTTCAGTGTGTTTTATATAAAATGCTGAAGTGTTTGGGGGAACTCTTGGCGTCATTTAACAGTCGGTGAAACGATGCAGATCATTTGAAAGAAAATAATTCAAATCAATTGCTGGACCAACCTTACACCAATGCAGCATTTGTTGTTCCACAGGATTTGTTTTTCCCCTGCATTTCAATCCTGTCTTCTCAAATAATTTATGTTTTTTGAAAATTATGGATGATATATTTATCCTTTTTGTTGTAGTTTTGGAATATATAAGCATAGATTGTGATTTGTAAGTCCAAATTGATGATAATTCTTTCAGTTGATGGTCAGACAAACATTTGGCTTTAATTTAGAATTTCTTTGTACAATACATGTGAAAGTCCAATTTTTCAATTTCACTTTTAAGCACAAGTCACACACGCCCGCCTTTATTAACTGGAAAATTATAAGTAAACCAGGACGATCCCGTGCTACAACACGGATGTCGTCCAATTAACATTATTTATAGTTTTTCGCTTTTCAATGATAGTCAAAATTTGTAACTGGAGGATGCTAGTACTTTGAATTTGGTATATCTGACGAGTTGCTACTTGAAGGAGCATACCGCTGGTCGTTTTTTTTTGTGTGTGTGTTATGTATCGCATCCTAGCTTTTCATATTATCAAATTGTGCCGGTTTTAGATACCAACGCTTATAATAAGTAAGTATATTAAACATACAATATATTGCGTAATTAATTTTAGAGTGCAGGTAGTATTGAAATGAAATTCTTTTTTTTTTTTTTTTTTTGCAAAGACAATGTTAATAACATGTAGATCATGCCTGCGAAAAGTTATAAAAATTCAGATTATCATACGTGCTTGCAATCGAGTCGGAACATTTCGAGGATGCGAAAAAGCCAGAATGTGGATTACTCTACATATATACATACATGCACCTTACATACATAAATAAATATATGCACACACATACATGTGTGTAAGCGTGCACACATACAGGACCTCCAAATCAGCCGAAGAAGAAGCAAACTTATATAAGTGGTTTGACCCTGACGGGAAAGCATATATCCTAGCAAAAATTTTTGCCCGCTTTGCAATTGTCTCCCATGCATCTGATCTATACCTTCAGGGTTAATATCACACACAAGGTCACATACTAACATGTACCACTACATCAGACTTGAATATAACGATGCCATTCCTGCACAAATTAAGACTCTGCGGTACGTAGATTGCGTTAGGCAGAAGTTGGACCAGTTTTGAATAATATCTCATTGATTAAGTTATATTTGTGTTTTTTGTAGAATAAGGCAAAGTGCTAATACTATTGGGTTGTTTAAAAAAGCATATAAAATGTTCATGGTGTTAACCCTGTTCTTCCAACGAGATGAAACTTGGGCCGACTCATCCACTTAAGGTCTTTAACGACTCATTGGATTTACGACTCAAGGGGTCTAAGCAACTTAAGGAAAGGACCGACTCAGCTGGTAGCGACTCAATTGGCTGACGAGATAAGGCTCAAGGCGACTTAGAGGAATGGAACGACTCATGAAGGTTAGCGGTTCATGATACAGGCCGACTCATTGAGTTACCGACTCAACGAAGTTCACGGCTCATACGAGACGACTCAGGAAGCCTCGCGACTCATCATAAGAAACGACTTAAGAGGATTGACAACCTAAGAAGATAAGTCCCTAAGTCGCTTCACCTATGCACCGCTACGTGATAAGTCGTCAACGACTTAACGACTCATGATTCAGAATGACTCGTCCGCGACTTAAAGCCATTGAATCATATTCCATTGCCACAGTTTCTATTCCTATGAGAACTGACTCGTAGGCGACTCATGACTTGGAATTCTGGAAAGCGAACTATTGAGAGACCAAAGGCTTAAGCAGATAAACCGGCCACGACTCAACTTGACTCGGCCACGGCTTAGCCTAAGTCGGTCACGACTCAGGACTTGGGCGAAAAACTTCTATCCAGATTTGCCTATAAATGCATGGCCACCCCCCACATTCAGAGGACTTTTTGGCTGATTCATTTCAAGCGTCGTTACTCTGCTGCATCCTAAACTGTTTCGACACCTTCAAGAAACTTCATGAAGAAATCAAACATGTCAAACATGTGTTCAAAGATTCGGATCGACATTGAAGTTTAGGCTACTTGTTCAAAGTCACTTGAAACTCAAAGTGTGTTGTAATCAAGGTGTAACTGCATTGACTTGTAATCAAATCGTCAATAAAGATATTCAAAGTGGACGTAGGCTATCTCTTAAGCCGAACCACTATAAAATTGCTGTTGTTTACTGTTTTTTCACTATTATCTGCTTATAATCTGTTCCCGAGTTATCGGGTGGTGCTTTCACGTTCTCACTTTACACACCGGGGTGTTAGCGTTCAAATTCTAGCGTTAACATTTTTGGTGCTTTCACTGAGAATTGAACTCAGGCGAGTTATCATCATTGCTTCACAGAGGTTTGTAGAGAGAATTTCCTTGAAAACCAGAAGCCTATCCGAGATTATGGCTCCTGGAAGGAAAAGTAGATCTGTCAGATCTGGGAATATTCAAGACGGAACCTCCGCTTCCCCCATATCGAATCAAGCCACTCCAGCTGTCGGAGTTACAAAGGCAGAGCTGGATGCTGCAATCTTAGGGCTGAACCAACAGATAAACGCCCAAAATGCACAATTCGAGGCTCAGAATGCCCAGAATGCTCTAATTCTGAATAGGTTGAACGATTTGCTTGGGGCAAACCGTCAACCAGCAGGTAATGAAAGGAATTTTGCTGGCAACATTCATGATGCTGAAGAAAGAAATGCTCCTGAAAGGGCTGCTAGCCCCTTTGAACAAACGCTTCCAGAGGTTGGTGGATCTAGAGCTCGACATGATGAGGAGTATCTTTCTGGAATGGTCCGATAAATTGTGAAAGAAAGTATGCAGAGGGTTGAAGACGAGAAAGAATGGGGTTTCGTCCCAAGTAAAACTCCGTTTACTGAGAAAATCTTAAAGGCTGAATTCACAAGGAAGTTTGTCCCTCCAACCATTCCAGCTTACAAGGGGACAAGTGATCCGAACGAATTCTTATACAAGTATGATTGGCACATGACAGGTGCTAGAGCCTCTGATGAAATAAAGTGCCGATATTTTCCTGTGTATCTCGAAGGTGTAGCTCTGCTTTGGTTCACCAAACTTCCAGTCCGATCTATCGATCAGTTTTCTGACTTAACCCGGAAGTTCAAGGAGCAGTTCAGACTATACGCCTCAAAAGCCAAGGATATCATGTCACTGTCAAGTTTGGAGCAGAATCCAGGAGAGACTATCAAATCTTTCTTAAACCGCTTTAATATAGCGCTAGCTGAGGTGGACAATGCAGAACCGTGAATGATATTGACTTATCTGATGAAGGGTATTGACAAGTCGAGCGAGTTTGGGAAATGGCTAAACATGAAGGAACCAAATTCCCTTGAAAAGTTCTATAAAAAAGAAGATGAATTCATACGCTTAGAAAGCCGTCCCGTACCGGTAAAGGCAGTGTTGGAAAAAGCCGAAGATAACGCTGTTGTTCCACGCAAGAATGAATCTGTAGGGCAAAAAAGGGAAAATAACAACGGGAAGAAGCAGAGTAATCTGAAGAAGCCCCGATCCTTCAAGCCATCAGAATATACTCCTTTATCAGATACGCCGGAACGTATCTACCTCGCCACTAAAGATTCTGTTGACTTTCCTAAACCTCCTCCTCTAAGGACCGGGAAAAAGGCTATATAGAGTGGGAAGTTCTGCCGCTTCCATAATCAACCCGGTCACGAAACCGACGAATGCCGCCAGTTGAAAAATCTGATTGAAGAGTTGCTAAGGGAAAACAAACTGCAGCAATTTGTGAAAAAGAATAGCAACAATCCTGCTTCATCTAGTCAGGGGCAACAGGCTCCTACTCATCAGCCTAGGACGACTGAGAAGGCTGCAGGGCATGAATCTGGAAGGCCCATTATCAATGTCATTACAGGAGGACCTCACCCAGCGGGCAGAAGCTGGGGTGAGATGGAAAGGTATACACGAGCTTTAAAGTATGTACCGACAGAGGAAGATGTATTCGTTTTGGAAGGTGCTACGCCCTTGAAGCAACAAAGAACTCTTGATGATGATATTGTATTCAAAGCTAAGGATTCCGCAGGTATTGAAGCTCCTACCTTGGACCCCTTAGTCATCTCGGCTGGTATCGGGCCGGCTATTGTCAGAAGAGTTCTCATTGATTGTGGTGCATCCTGCAATATCCTCTTCAAGAAAACATTCGACCAAATGAAGATCCCTATGGCTGATGTGCAAGCCTCATCGCAGAAAATTGCTGGTTTCACTGGGGAGCCAAAGCAGCCGGTAGGGACCATTGATTTGTTTGTGGAACTTGGAGAAGGAGAAAGAAAAATGGTCCGCAAGCAAACTTTTGTGATTGTCGACGAATTTTCTGCTTACAACGCCTTCCTTGGTCGTCCAACTCTGGCAGCGTTCAAAGCTGTTCTTGCCCCGTGGTGCCTCACTATTAAATTCCCTACAGACAATGGAGTAGGAGTTATAAAAGGGGATCAAAATGCTGGGCGAGAGTGTTATCTGACAGAGCTACGAGAAACTAGAAAAAGAGAAATGGGAAAGAATGCGGCAGCCCCAGTCCGCATCAAAGAACCAGCCTTGTAGCAATTACAGGGCGGACCCTGCACTGGCGAGCACAGCGGAGCAAGGAAAGAGATGGACCCTAGAAAAGTCAGTGCAGGGGAAAATAGAGTGGTACCAGTGGAAACGACAATACCAATACCTGTTGACCCAAAGGACCCAAACAAGGTGTTGAATGTGGGTTCACAACTTAATGTGTCAATTCAGAATATCTTAATATCTTTTTTAAAGACAAATCTGGATGTTTTTGCTTGGACTCATGCCGATATGTGCGGAATATCCCCAGAAGTTGCAGTGCATGCTCTAAATATTGATCCAAAATTTACACCCGTGAAACAGAAACGGAGAACTCAAGGTCCAGAAAGGTCGGCGACATTAAAAGAAGAAGTTGATCGGCTCATGGAGAATAATTTTATCAAAGAATCTACCTATCCGAATTGGGTTTCAAATCCAGTACTGGTTAAGAAAGCCAACGGAAAATGGAGAGTATGCATCGATTTTTCAGATCTAAACAAGGCCTGCCCCAAAGACTGCTTCCCATTACCCAGAATCGACCAACTGGTAGACGGAACAGCGGGACACGAATTGTTATCTTTTATGGATGCTTACTCCGGATATAACCAGATCATGATGCATGAGCCAGATCAGGAGGATACGAGCTTTATCACCGACACTGGTCTTTATTGCTATAAAGTTATGCCCTTCGGGTTGAAGAATGCAGGGGCAACATACCAAAGGCTCGTTAATGCTATGTTCAAACCGCAACTGGGCAAGACTATGGAAGTCTACGTCGATGACATGTTAGTAAAGTCTAAGAAAGCAGTGGATCACATAGAACACTTAGCAGACATGTTCGCAGTCCTCCGGAAATACAGAATGAAGCTCAATCCTTTAAAATGTTCATTTGGAGTGGAATCCGGCAAGTTTTTAGGTTTCATCGTGAGCGCTAGGGGCATTGAGGCCAGTCCAGCTCAAATTACTGCATTGAAAGAAGTCAAAGCTCCTAGAACAAAGAAGGAATTGCAAAGTCTCAATGGAAAAGTTGCCGCCTTGAGTCGGTTCATTTCCAAGGCCACAGATAAATGCATCCCATTCTTTGACGCCCTAAAGAAAGGAAAGAAAAACTTCGATTGGACTCCTGAATGCCAAAAAGCCTTTGATGAGTTGATTCGCCATATGGAAACGCCTCCAATACTTTCTAGGCCTGGCGATGGCGAGGATCTTCTTATATACTTGGCAGTATCATCTCATGCTTTAAGTGCAGCGCTGATACGAGAAGACAAAAGGATTCAACATCCAGTTTACTATATCAGCAAAAGACTCACTGGGGCAGAGATGAATTACTCTAAGTTGGAAAAACTCTCATATTGCCTACTAATTGCATCTAGAAAGTTGAGGCAATATTTTCAAGCTCATCCTATCAGAGTCCTCACTGATCAACCTTTAAAGCAAGTCCTGTTTCGCCCTGAGACTTCGGGTCGTCTTCTAAAGTGGAATATTGAACTCAGTCAGTATGACATCACTTATCATCCCCGGAAAGCAATCAATGGACAAGCTTTAGCAGATTTCATCGCAGAATTCACAGATAAGGGTAACAGTGAGGAGGAAACGGACGACGATTCCATAATCCAATGGAAGTTATATGTTGATGGTGCGAGAAACGACTACTGTTCTGGAGCCGGAGTTGTACTTGAGACCCCTGAAGGCCGATCATTATGCTATACGCTAAGATTGGAATTTCCTTCAACAAACAATGAAGCAGAATACAAAGCCCTTATCGCTGGCTTAAGGATTGCTAAAGAATTAAACGTCCGAGCGTTGCAGATATTCAGTGATTCTCAGCTTATTGTATGCCAAGTCAAAAAGGAATTCCAAGCAAAAGGGGGGAATCTGCCCGCCTACTTGTCAAAGGCTTGGGAACTCCTGGGTGATTTCGATCATTACATGATAAGTCACATTCCTCGAGAAGAAAACATGAAAGCAGATTCTCTCGCAAAGTATTCTAGCACAGGCGAAGCTCAATTTCTGGGGTTAACTCCGGTGGAGGTCCTATCAACTCCTAGCATTGATGAGATGGACGTTGGTTGGATCATGAGCATGTCTCAGGAGCAAGAATCATGGATGACTCCGATAACAGAATATCTGCTCAATGGATCCTTACCAGGGAACTCAAAAGAACGACAAAAGCTACTGAGAAATGCCTCTCGATATATAATCCCGGATGGCCGATTATACAGACGGGGATTCTCAATGCCATTACTTCGGTGTGTATCCAGGGAAGAGTCCAAGGCAATCCTAGCGGAGGTACACGGAGGAGAATGTGGTGATCGTTCAGGTGGTCAAACATTAGCAAAGAAAATTCTCCGATACGGATATTTTTGGCCAGAAATTAATCGAGATGCAGCAGAGTATTCCCGAAAATGTGACAGATGCCAAAGATTCGCCAAAATTCCTAGAGCTCCTTCCACTGAACTCACACAGATGGTCAGTCCATGACCGTTTGCAATATGGGGGATAGACCTTGTAGGACCGTTACCAACTGCCAAATCTGGAATTAAATATGCCATTGTTGCTCTAGATTATTTTACTAAGTGGGCAGAAGCTGAACCACTGGCTGCTATCACCTCAAAGAAGATGATAAGTTTTGTAACTAAAAACATCATTTGCAGATACGGTGTGCCTCAAAAAATAATTACAGACAATGGTACTCAGTTTGAAAGTGAAGAATTCCAAGACTTTTGCAAGCGATTCAAAATCCGAAAAAGCTTCTCAGCAGTGGCTCATCCGCAGGCAAACGGGCAAGTGGAAGCCGTGAATAAAATTATTAAGTCAACCATCAAAAAGCAACTTGAAAGAGCAAAAGGTGGTTGGGTCGATAAGCTACCACTAGCACTATGGGCATACAGAACCATTCACAAAACTGCGACTGGGCACACCCCGTTTTCATTAGCATACGGATCAAAGGCAATGATTCCGGTAGAAATAGAGGTCCCTTCACATAGGAGAATCCATTTCAATCAAACAGAAAACGAAAAGCTACAGCTTGAAGCGCTAGATCTCCTTGATGAAAAAAGAGATGAGGCTAATCTCAGAATTGCAGCCCATCAGCAAAGGATAGCCAGACATTTCAACTCCAAAGTTCGCCAACGCAACTTTGAGATTGGAGACCTAGTCCTGAAAAGAATTATGACAGCGACAGGTGTGTTTGGGCCAAATTGGGAAGGACCATATGTCATAGGTCAGAAGCTTCTTGACGGCACATTCAAACTCACTACTGTTGAAGGAGATCAAATTCCAAGGGCATGGAACAACAATCATTTGCGTCCATACTTTACTTGAAAATTTTATTGAAATATTGTAAAAAGAATTATGAATGTATGATTCTTGTAATTGAAGGCAATTGTAAAACTGATGCAAGTAAATAATGAAAAAAATATAAAGTGGATGTAGGCCCAATTTCCTGGCCGAACCACTATAAATCTTGTTTTCCTTATTATTATTACATGTTTGCTTTATTTTCGATATAAAAAGTACATAGAATGTATTGCTGAAATGTCGATTTAAATTTTTGCAGACAATGGAAGTGAAACTTGCACATAATAAGACCCAGTGATTCTCGCCAAATTTCAAGTCACAAAAGCTCCAAATTCAAATCCTAGATAGGAAGTACTTCAATTGAACAGCCTATGATTTCGACAGAAACGGGCCTTTGCTAATAAATTGAGATCGTTTGAACAAACGAACATCCAATTAAGAAGCTGATGCTCGTTCTCACGAACTTGCCTGGCAATGAAGTACATTTCCTTGGATTAAACGAGTCACTTGTAAAAAAAAAAGAGGATCACTGAAAAAGCATTAGCAAGTGGACAAAGGAACAACCAAAGCCATCATCGGCAGCACAAATCCTCTTCGGAGGCACAACTCTTCGGAGGATAAAGACCTCTAATGGGTCATACGCCACAAAAAAGAAAGTTCTCTACTCAACAAAAAAGATTGGAGGAGTCATGACCCTCCAACCATGAGAGAGTAACTTCCAGGCGATGAAAACCCTCTTTGAGGCACATTTCACCAGGAGTTGAAGTGTAACAACCGCTCTTCGGAATTTCACTTCACCAGAGTTGAAATGTAAACAAAATAAAAGCCCTCTTCGGAGGCCCATTTCACCAGGAGTTGAAGTGTTACGACCGCTCTTCGGAATTTCACTTCACCAGAGTTGAAATGCAAACAAAATAAAGACCTCTTCGGAGGCACATTTCACCAGGAGTTGAAGTGTAACAGCCGCTCTTCGGAATTTCACTTCACCAAAGTTGAAATGCAAAACAAAATAAAGACCTTTCTGGAAGCCCACGTTTCACCGAGATTGAAATAAAACTTCCAAGTGTTGAAACGTGGAAAGGCTTTCTTCAAAGGCACAACTCTTTGGAGGTACACGTTTCGTCAAGATTGAAATAAAACTTCCAAGTGCTGAAACGTGGAAAATCCCTCCTCAGAGGTACAACCCCCTCCCGGGGACACAATCAAAAAGAAAGACTCCTTCGGAAGCCCACGTTTCACCGAGATTGAAATAAAACTTCCAAGTGTTGAAACGTGAGAAGGCTTTCTTCGAAGGCGCAATTCTTTGGAGGTACACGTTTCACCAAGATTGAAATAAAACTTCCAAGTGTTGAAACGTGAAAAATCCCTCCTCAGAAGTACAAATTTCTATTTCAAAAAAAAATATATATATCCTCATCAAGGGCATACTTTAACTTTCAAAGGAAGAGTGATTTACCTATTCTAGAAAATAACCTTCCTCAAAAAAAAAAGAGGAAGAAAGTTAAAGTACTCTTCAGAGGCCTGCTTTACCACATAGAAGAATTCACTTGGCAAAATGCGTACTTAAGCAAAAGAAGAAAGTGATTTCTTCGAAGGAAAAAGCGTAAAAACTTATATGAAGGAAGTTGTACTCTACGAAAAATTTCTTCAAGAATGAAGTAATTATTCTTCAGAAAATAATAGTGCGAGTCCCCTCAAAGTATAAAATATTGCAGCAAACTTATGGTATGGGGGCAACATGGTATAGTTACATACAAAATGGTATAGCTACATCGGTAAAGTACGCTCAAACAACATACCACAAGCTCACCGCAATATCATATAAGTAAACTTGTGCAAAAATGAATAATAATGCATTCTCAAATTCAAACAAGAGTTTGTACAAATAAAGGATCATTTTATTCAATTGCAGATACAGGTTTCAAAATAAAAAAGCAGGGGCCGATGCCTGCACAACATCCGACCATTACACAAAAAAAGGAGTCAAAAAGCCCAAAGTCCGACTCTTCACTTCTTCTTACCACCTTTGGACCCTTTGCCTGGCCGAATGATTAGTTTTTCAGGTCTATCTATAGGCATAAGGGAAGAAGGAGAGAGAGGTGCCACCGGTGCAACTTCCGGTTCCTCTTCAGTAGTGATGATTTTCTTTCCCCTCCTCTTCGATGTTCCGTGCTTCTTTCTTCTCTTCGAAGAAGACTCACTCCCTGGAGTAACAAGAGCGGACAAAACTACGTCATCAGAGGGAGTCTGTTCCGGAGAGATCTCGCCTCCTTCAAGTCCCTCGTCCTTCTGCTCTTGCGAAGCGATAGGGTCATCCAAGCCATGAAGAGCCTCGATCTGTTCCTCTTGTGACCCGGGCTGTGAAGCAGAAGGAGGAGTCACCTGAAGAGACGGAGGAGGGATAACCGGAGGAAGTGAAGTCTGCACAGCACTTGGTGTTTCAACTGCAGAAGAAGAGAAATTAAAAATATTAGTATCTCCCCGAAAGAAGGGAGATATGGGTTTGTCGAGATTCAAGAAGTAATCGAGAAGCTCATCAAACTTTTGAGGAGTAAGCAAGCGATCCACCTGAATCGGACCAATGTCAAAATTACCTGAAGATGTTTGTTTCGTTAATTCAATCTCATAATTCTGAGCCCCGATATCCTCCAAAGCCTCATCATTAGTAGGGGTGATTACCCCGGTTCTTGTAGGAGGCAGCGAATGAGCACTGGAACCTGTAATGTCCACTTCGGAAGAAACTAAAGGACGTTCAGAAGTGGTAGGTGGTATTTCTTTCTCAGAACATTCCCCTTCCGCCATTCCGGCCCGTACCCTGGCAAGTTGCTCTTTTCCCTTGGCAAGAGCGGCGCGGGCATCATCATCGAGATAATGCTCTTCAAGAGCTGTCTCAGCGTAGCCAGCACCTTTACCACCTAGCATATCGAGTGCTGCCTCCCAAACTTCAGCTAATGTAATTTCATACTTAGGGCCTAGAAAGGCAAGGCTGCCACGCCCCAAAATGCTGTGCAGATTGAAATCAAATAATGTGGAGCTAATGTCAGCTTTGGTTGCTTGATGGGCCTCTTCGGCCGCGAGTTTACCAGCAACAGCCTCGTCACGCTCCTTTTCGGCCATAGCAAGTCGAGCTTTTAGCATCTCTATCTCCAAGCTTTGAGAGCCGGTCTGTTCTCGCAGCTGTAAAGTTTCAGCGCGATATTCTTCTATGACCTTCTCCTGGTGTGTAAGCTTATCTTCGACTGCCCTTTGACTGGCATGCGCATCTCGTACTTGTTGCTGAAGCATGCTCTCCTTTTGAGAATGGAAAGTAGATGAAGTAGCTAATTCTTCCTTAAGCTTTTCTACTTCCGCTTCCAGCTTTTCATTATAGGAAGCAATACTTCTCATTTCGGCGTCATGCTGTTCGAGAGTCTTCTGCCACTCAGCCTTATCGTTCTCCATTGTGAGCATGGCCTCGAGATTGGCTCGGTTAACCCTCTGAAGCTCATCGACAAGTTTTTGCCAGTTCGACATGCTTTCAATATTGGTCCTGACAGCGTCAAGATTTCGTAGCATGGCCGATTTGTCAAGAGGAACCAAGTCGAGATCAAATCGAACCCCTCTCAGGCACCACTGAGGGAATCGACTTTGAAGAGTGGGAGGACCTTGCCCAACTTGGTATGCGGGCCGGTTGACGATTGTTTGAATGTCGGAACGAACGGGGGCAGGAGATTCAGCAGGAACATTTTGAGAAACTGTCGGCATTGTTTCTTCAGTAAGTTTAGCCCGCTTGCTAGAAGAATCGTCCATGTGACCTTTACCTCTCTCATCGTGAGTCTTTCTTTTTTGGGTATCATCATCTCTGTGGGGAGGGTCATGTCTTTCTTGTTCTCTTCGGTGACGTTCTTCATATGCTCGTCTCTCGTCTGCTTTCCTGATGGCCCTCTCTTCATCCGATTCTCTGTAAGAGGGGAGGTGACGCCTATAATCATATTGGCTACGCCTCCCGTAGCGCTGGAAATCATCATAGTATGAACTGCTGCGCCCCATTGGAGAATCTGGAATAAAAATAATAAGCTTTAGAAATCTTTAAAAGCATAAGAAGATGAATGCGTAGAAGTGCTGAAAAATCCTAAGTGTTGTGTAACGTGTAAACTACACGCATCAAGTTACAGACCACTCTGTGGAGTAGAGGTAGTAATAACTTGAGTGGAAGGAGTTGACATTTGTTGTAGAGAAGATGTCGCCTCAATTACAGAAGAGATAGTTTTGGAAACACCATCTTTGAAAAGTTCTTGAGAAGTCACAATTAAATCGCTCAACCCCTCGAAAACATCATCACCATCATGTTTTTTGGGACTGGCTTTCTCAACTCCTTCGTCAGCAGATCTTCCGGAAGATCGTGGAGTTTCTTCCTCTTCGATAACTGGGGCAAGTGCAGACTTGTCAGACGGCCCCACAACGTCCTTCGGAATTGAACACTTCACTAGTGGAGTTTCTATAGAGGTTCCTCCCTGTATGTGCTCTTTAGTAGAGACCGGGGCATCAGGGGTTTCCGCCGGAGAATCGGGAATTTCAGTTGGGACTTCACGAAGCTAAGTGAAGCGAGAGGAATGAAGAAGCCCATATTGATGTAAAAATCCATCATTTAGCAAGAACTTTATACTCCTCTCTTCTTCCGCCACGACGTTCAATCTCTCAAAAATTTGTTTATAGCATGGATCTCTAGAGGGAGGAGGAAGTGCTAAAACAGGAAAAAAAGAAGCCAAGTTAGCGTTTAGCAACCCAGATTTCGAAAAGCCCAAGAATGGAGAAATAAAAGCAGGAAAATCTTACTTCCTACTCTCCAGATGGCATAAAACCCTGGAGGACAGCGGACAAAGAAGTACTGGTTTAGAAATCCATGAACGCTTTCAGGAAGATCGGTGATGAGCTTGCGGTTTCGAGCACTCCTTATAACTACGATAGAGGGATGATCTTTAATTTTTGTGAATGAGCAGAAGTAGCAGATTTCCTCAAAGCTCGGTAATCGGCCCAGAACTCTACTAAATAGCACACATAACCCCATCAGAATGGCATGACCATTGGGGTGCAATTGGAATGGAGAGATAGATAGTCGAAGCAGGAACTGCTGAAGGAAGTCATTGAAAGGTGGTATGGCACCGCTCAAGCACATTTGGCGGTTGACAGCAATAAAGCCAGAAGGGGGCCTATCTGCAGTGTCATTTGGCCCCGGTAGTAAGGCATCAGCTTCGGCAATGCCAAACTGGATGAGCAATTGGTTAAACACCCGCTGATTCAGAGTTGTGGGAGTTCTCTCTGGAGGGTTATCCAACAAGTTGGCTACTGGGAAGACATTTTCAGCCTGGCCCATCGGTTCTTCTTGTTGAGATGTCATTCTACACAAGCAACTGGGTGTTCAAATGCGAAGGTGCACGTTTCCTAAAAGTGTGAAGTGTTGTGCAGAACTAATGAAAATGACAAGTAAATATAACTGGAATTAAAATGGTTGACGATTGATCGACTATGGTAATTTCAGAACTTGTTAATTTAAAGTCCAAGCATAATATTAGTGCAGGCTGGTCAGTTTCAATTGACTGTTTCAGTGTTGCTTTAATATTCTACTTGAAATCGATAGCACTTCGTTCACACGATGCGTTTAAGTTAATTATCTGTTATTAACTAATCTGTCATTAGATATGGGCAGTCGATGACAGTATATTCGTTCCAGTTTTCTGTGAATGTTGTATTGAACAGATTGTTAGCCTGCAAGTCAAAATAACCTGTGAATGAATGCAATAAAATTCAACAGTTCAAAGTTAATGCAATGGTCCAAAGTTCAAGCAGAATTCACGCAAGTCCTAACTCGTTAACGGCTCAAAAATTTTGAGTCGGCAGTGCCCTAAGTCGTAAGTCGTCGTATAAAAAGGGAGAAGCTCTGGTTCAACTCAAGGCTTAGGCCGTAAGTCGTGAGTCGTGAGTCGTAAGCCGTGAGTCGTATCTCGGCCACGACTCAAGGCTTAGGCCGTGGGGCATGTTGGGTCGGATCATGGTTATTGGATCATACAAAAATGACCGAGTCGTACCAAAAGCAGTATTCGAATCAATCTGACCAACTAATCACCTAACTCCTAACCAGGTTACCTTCTAACCCATAAACCATTTCACTCCTAACTCCTAACCCATTAATCTTCCAACTTTTAACCCATTAACCCAATAAGATCTCAATCAACAATCCTAGCTCTATCGCACCACTAAACCGCCTCGAATCGTAAACCATCTGAACAAATAACCCTAAGTCCATTGACGACCAGAGCAACCAAATTCGCAGGGCTCAAAGGGGCAAATCGAAGATGGAGATGGGGCGCATAAGCTAGGGATAATCGAAAATCATAAGGAGAGCGAGATCGCTTACGCTATATGATGATAGGGATGATCGATGGAGAATTTGGTCGAAGTCGCTTTTGAAAGCTTGAATGCGCGTTAATGGAAGACACGGTTTAAAGGATAGGGAATGAAAAGAAAAGGTGAACGACTCAGGTTTTTATAACGTTGGGCAGTAGAGTTTGAGTCGGCACACGAGTTAAGATAAGTCGAAGCACACGACCTACGACTTAGGCGTGTACTTCGAGGGGAAAATGTTAACCCTGTTCTTCCAACGAGATGAAACTTGGGCCGACTCATCCACTTAAGGTCTTTAACGACTCATTGGATTTACGACTCAAGGGGTCTAAGCAACTTAAGGAAAGGACCGACTCAGCTGGTAGCGACTCAATTGGCCGACGAGCTAAGGCTCAAGGAGACTTAGAGGAATGGAACGACTCATGGAGGTTAGCGGTTCATGATACAGGCCGACTCATTGAGTTACCGACTCAACGAAGTTCACGGCTCATACGAGACGACTCAGGAAGCCTCACGACTCATCATAAGAAACGACTTAAGAGGATTGACAACCTAAGAAGATAAGTCCCTAAGTCGCTTCACCTATGCACCGCTACCTGATAAGTCGTCAACGACTTAACGACTCATGATTCAGAATGACTCGTCCGCGACTTAAAGCCATTGAATCATATTCCATTGCCACAGTACCTATTCCTATGAGAACTGACTCGTAGGCGACTCATGACTTGGAATTCTGGAAAGCGAACTATTGAGAGACCAAAGGCTTAAGCAGATAAACCGGCCACGACTCAACTTGACTCGGCCACGGCTTAGCCTAAGTCGGTCACGACTCAGGACTTGGGCGAAAAACTTCTATCCAGATTTGCCTATAAATGCATGGCCACCCCCAACATTCAGAGGACTTTTTGGCTGATTCATTTCAAGCGCCGTTACTCTGCTGCATCCTAAACTGCTTCGACACCTTCAAGAAACTTCATGAAGAAATCAAACATGTCAAACATGTGTTCAAAGATTCGGATCGACATTGAAGTTTAGGCTACTTGTTCAAAGTCACTTGAAACTCAAAGTGTGTTGTAATCAAGGTGTAACTGCATTGACTTGTAATCAAATCGTCAATAAAGATATTCAAAGTGGACGTAGGCTATCTCTTAAGCCGAACCACTATAAAATTGCTGTTGTTTACTGTTTTTTCACTATTATCTGCTTATAATCTGTTCCCGAGTTATCGGGTGGTGCTTTCACGATCTCACTTTACACACCGGGGTGTTAGCGTTCAAATTCTAGCGTTAACACATGGAAAATAACTTTTATGCAAATATACTATGTAAGCGGAGAGATAAAGAAGTAATTCTTTGTATTAAAGGATGGTTTTTAATTTTTTTCCCATTATTGTGATGTTATACAATATAAGGATTATTTGTATACAATGAACCGTTGATACATGACATTTACTTCTTTTCTTGCCATATTTATCAAAATAATGAACATAGTTAACTTGCTTGGTAAGATAACAATTTGCAAATGCAGCAAAGATGAAAATGGTGGACTAGGAACTTTCATACAACATATATTTTTATGGAGGTAAATTATCATACTTAGTTATTCATATATATGGCTGTCTGAATTATGCATTAGTTGTAGTTTGTGTCTAAAGTATTAAGCGTCTATGAAATAACAATCAAATACCTAAGAAAGTGTTTGACGTGATGTCAATTTTTTATTGGTATTTGTTTAGAGAGATCGATGTAGTTAATTTACGATATTTTCAAAGTTTATATAATTATGAAGCATTTGAATTTCTTTGGTGTGAAATATTTAATATTATTTTGAATTGCATTATTAACAACTTCGATGATTGCAAGGGTACGTGTTTTACTTTTAATATGCAAGGGTTATGCTTAAAATGGTTGAATCTGCATCCTTAAATATTGCTTATTGACCTTAATGGGTAAGGTATATTTTCTACTAGTTATCCCATCTTTTGAAATTTCCATGTTATTTCAATGAACCATGATATGGCTCTATTTCTTCTTTTGAAACGATTGGTTTTTATGAATCTTTTCTTCACTCCCAGCTACTATTTCTAAACCACTTCCGAAATATCAACTCGATACTTTTGTTTCTTTTTTCTTTACTTAACTACTAGTTATTAACCTAATTACTCTCTTATTGTTATACTAAATTAATTTTTTCTTTGCTTTTGGTTTTAATTTTTTCATAACAGAAAGTTTGTGGTTAACATAATATTTTGGAATGTAACTAAATAATTTTACATAAATTCAACACTATTCTAATCTCTATTGGCTTATTACTCAATTAGTTTCCTCACATCGAAAGGTATAACACAGTTTCATGTCATTGTTGAAGAAAGGGAGAGAGACATAGTTTCTTGAATCTTACAGCTTTGTTCAAAGTTAATGACAGGTATGCCAATGCTATATAAATTTTTACTATCACATCCTTTTCTATAATCAAAAGAAGTGATTTCTATGGTTGATGTTTTTGTTTTGAATGTAACTGCTTCCTACGAATTTATTGCAATGGACTGCCAAGCATTGTATTACGTCTTTCTTTCTCTATGAGCTAATAAATGTAATGGGAAGCTGATCTGTATGGTCTTAAACTTTTGCTTAGGCACTATCTAGGCTGTACTTTTGGCCATGAACGTCCAAATGCTTAATTGCGTGTAGTGTTGTGACTTCTGCGGCATCTTAATGTCACTTATTGTTGCTTATACATTTAAAAACTAAGATGTTAAAACCTTTGCTCGAGCTCCACCATATTTGTATATTCAACTGTTATAATATAGTTTTTGCAGAAGACAACAATTAAATCTTTAATCGTATATATATTTATTATCTAGGGTGGAAAATCACTGGGTAAGGTCCTTGGACTGTGGTTTTAACTGTCTTAATATTGAAACCCCTTTGCACCAATTTACAACGTTTGTTTTGGGAGAAAAAGACTAGAGCGGAAATTTTATTTCAGCAGTTGAAGTATATGATAGAATAAATGAAATAGTCAGCATTTTAGCAAGCCAATATGTTATTTCCTCATAACTTTGGGTCAAGAATAAAGCCCAGCAGTGATAGCTTGAGAGAGGTCAAATTCCTAATAGGTCGGTCTTTTGGTGCAAATTTAAGTGTAATAGTTTTAGTTAGACCTGAGTAACTAATTAAACACAACGCAGTAGTACTTGGACCAAAATTTAGGAATTAGGAGGTATGCTGATTCCTTTTATCACTATGAAGCTTCTCTCCTACTTTAACTTATATATATGCTGGAGAAAGATATAGACTAGTGTGATTTTGAAAAACGTATTTGATTTGTTGTTTCTCTTTTGAAGCTTAAATATTCATACGATTTTGCAAATTTGTTTGGTTTTTGGTTTTTCTTTTAAAGCTTTAATATAGAATTAACATGTTTTTTGTTGATGCGAAACTCAAATATAGTAATTTTGTATGTGCAGATTTTGCAGCTTCAAGTTCAAGTCAGTGGCATGTTTTCCCTAAAAAAAGTCAGTAGCATGTTGTCCAATCAATTTTTTACATTATTCTGGCAATGCATTTGCGAAGATGTTTGATGTATTTTACAACTGATAACGTTGCAATTCTAAGCATGCAAACTTAGTTTGCAAAACTGAGCACACAAACCGAGCTTGCAAACTAAACACACAAACTGAGCAGGTAGCAAAATCGATGCAAATTGGGTTTGCAAACTCAATTCGCAAATGCTAATTGAGTTTGGTTAACATGTATTTTGCATACTAAGTTTGCGAATTCATAAATACAAAAAAAATTAGAACCTGAGTTGTAACTCAGTCTTTAACCTTTTGATTTTGAAGGTATAAGTTTTTATCGAATGTTTATATTAAATGTAGGAACTTGAAGAATGACGCTTTGGATTGTTGTATTGGACGTTGAAGAATATTCTAAACCATTAGAGTTTGGAGTGGATGATTAGGAACGGTTAGGTTAACCGTAAGTTAAACTTTAAGTGTATTTTGATTTTTTTTTTATTGAAGCTTATGTTGTAATAATATCTGAATATATGACATTGTGGTATTTCAAATATGTAAATAATTGTTTATGATATATTATACTACATTTGCAGAGCATTTAAACTTTGCATTGAATATGTACGATGAATTATTTGTGATGTAGAAACCATTATTTGCAGTGTTTATATTTAAACTTTGCGTTTAAGTTTTGATGTGTATATATGTGTGTGTGTGTGTGTGTGTGTGTGTGTTACTAAATAACCATTTTCCAACACTTATAAGCGTTACCGTATATTTCTGTACCAACACTTATAAGTGTTACCGTATATTTCGTTACCAACGCTTATAAGCGTTACCGTATATTTCTGTACCAACACTTATAAGAGCTATCGTATATTTCTATACCAAAGCTTATAAGTGTTACCGTATATTTCGTTACCAACACTTATAAGCGTTACCGTATATTTCTGTACCAACACTTATAAGTGTTACCGCATAAATCGTTACCAACACTTTTAAGCGTTACGTATATTTAGGTACCAACACTTATAAGTGTTAGTAATATGTATGTTTGTAACACTTATAAGTGTTACAAATTTGGCCGCTCCATTCCTCACAGTCCATTAGTAACACTTAAAAAGTGTTACTGAAATTATTTGTAACACTTATAAATGTTAGAATTTGCCTGTTTTGGTGTAGTGATTGATTTTTTTTTTTTTGAGGCATAAAGATTAAAGAAATGTTTTCTCAGAGAAAAAGTCCCAAAGTGTTAGAAGCGGATTAAGTCAAAACAGTACGTCTTCAAACTTTAAGAGGAGAGTTTGAAACTTTAAATATGAAAGAATGTGAACTTCTATCTGATTACTTCTCAAGAGTTTTAACGATTACTAATAATCTAAGAAGTGGTAGGAAATCAAACGACGTAAGAATTATGGAGATTCTTAGATCATTAAATCCAAAGTTCGAACATATTGTCTCTATAGTCGAAGAGACCAAAAACCTCGAGGTCATGGCAATAAAAGAGCTTATCGATTCATTGCAAACTTATGAAGAAAAGAAAATGAAAAAAATAAGAGATTGTGGAGCAAGTACTTAAAACACGAATTGATTCAAGAAAGGAAGAAAGCAATCGAAGACAACAAAGATGATGTTGTGGTCAATAATGAGGAAGATGTCGTGGATATGGACACAGACGAGATTTGTCAAGGCCCATTTTTTCGTACCCTTTAAATCGACAATAAACGACACATATCCAACTCAAATTGCACGAAATGATGGAACATGAAGGGTAATAAAGAAAATAGACAGAATAGAATCTCATACAAATGTAACAATATATAATATTGAACAATATCTTTACAGTAGAAAACTTTTAAAATACATATATCAGAGCCTAATCTAAATTCAGCTTGGATAGTTATAAACATCTATCCTTTCAATTGCTGACAAACGTCAAACTAAAACAAACAAACCACGGCGGATAATAGAATATGTCGATACGTAGATGAATATCTCCAGCTCTCCTCTGGAAACTCCAACCATCTTTCACAAAATCTGAAACTACTCGGATCTGACCCGAGTATTGTAAATACCCGGATCAGGCTTGATAAACCAGCGTGATAAAAAATCAATAATAAATGACAGTGTCATATTTCAGCATTTGAATAAAATCCTTTGAAAAGAAAGAGTATCCTATAAGACCATGCGAACACATAAACACAGACAGGTTTTTGCCTTATGATAACTTAAAACACTTTTATATATCAAAACATTTGATATTATTTCTAGTGACATTCCTTGAAAACATTTGTAATTATACTTATTAATCTTATCCGAAATGGTTACCCATATAGCATTTTGAGGCTATTCATTACGCCAATAGAAACAAAACCGTAGGTTCTTGTTGGAGAATGGATTTTCATACAAACGATCAGGTGAAGAGACTACCTTCCGATGGGTATACCTCTAGATGGATGTCCCAAGGCTCCGAACATCTTCCCTCTACCAACACAAAACAAGCCTACCTCTTTAACTAGGTAGTACCGAATATGTCATCCTTTGGACGTATTATGAAATAACATGATTCAATGCTCAGCCCACTGCATAGTTATCTCAGTTCATTTGCCTACAATCCACTTGCTTAGTTCTCGGCCCAGTAACCATATGAGTTCTTTTCATTTTACTGTAGCGTGCATACATATAAGTGTGTATCTGTTTTACTATGTACTTCTTCTTCCTGAACTTGTATACAGTACGTTATCTTATTTTCTGACATCAATCAATAATCAATGGATATGTCTTCAATATGATTTCTATATGTTTGGAAATTTAATTACATGGTATTAGAGCCTGGTTTATCAATCTAGGCTATATAGTATTTCGATTCAGATCTAGGGTTTTCTCAAGTTTCACCATGACTGAAAGTAAAAGCTCAGCGATGATCGATGTATTGCCAATTATGTCCAAAATAACAGATTGGAAGCTAACTAACTCAAATTATCTGGAGTGGAGTAAAACTATTCGGATGTATCTTTGAAGTATAGATAAGGATGATCATTTGATTAAGAATCCTCCAGCTACAACTTCATAGGAACCTAATGATCTGATTTGGTTAAGAGAAGATGCAAGATTATTTTTGCAAATACGAAATTCAATTGATAATGAAGTGATAAATTTGATTAATCATTGTGAATTTATGAAGGAGTTGAATTCCACTATTTTGGTAAAGGAAACCTAACTCGGATGTTTGATGTATGTAGAGCATTTTACAGAGCAGAGAAAAGAGATCAAACTCTCACAAACTATTTTATGAGTTTTAAACAAACCTATGAAGAATTGAATGAGTTGTTACCAATGAGTACTGAAATCAAGATTCAATAACAACAAAGGGAACAAATGGCTATAATGAGTTTTCTTGCTGGATTACCATCAGAATTCGATTCAGCTAAATCAAAAATCTTGTTTGGATCTTCAATCTCTTCACTTCAAGAAATTTTTAGCCGCATACTTCAAAGTGAGAACACATCTGCTTCTTCTAATAACAATGTTAGTAATAGTGCCTTGATTAGTTCAAGTAATAATCCTACTACTTATCACAATTCATGGAAACCACCACCAGATTCAGACCACCATGGTACTTCTCACAACGACCAGAATCATTGAGACCCCCACCAACACAATCATGGAGACCTCAAAGAAATATGGGGAGACGAAATAATAAAATCTGTTCATATTGCAGGAAGCCAGGCCACTTAATTTCCAAATGTAGAAAACTTCAATACAATAATCAGAGAAATCAAGGAACTTCTAATACTAATAAAACAGTGCTCATGACTGCTGAGGAATTTGATAAATACTCAAAGTATCAAGAATCATTGCAAAAGCCATCTAGTACCTCTTCATCATCTGCATCAGTATCTACTCTAGCTGATACAGATAAGCAGAAAGTTAAATGGATTATCGATTCAGGAGCAACTGATCATATGTCAAGTAACTCTAGATTATTTACATATCTTAAAATCTATGGAAATGGTCACGCTATTATTTTGGCAGATGGATCTCAGTCTAATGTCCAAGGTACTGGTAATATAAATATTTCACCAGCATTAAAATCTGCATTATTCATACCATCACTATCTTATAACTTGCTTTCAGTCAGTCAACTAACCAGGAGTGCGAATTGTAGCATATTTTTCTTCCCTGAAAAATGGGTCTTTTAGGATCTTATGACGAGGCAGACTATTTGTAAAGGATATGAATCTGGTGGTCTCTACATTCTGGACACTTTACCAGTAGCATGTTCTAGTGTAGATTCAGCTATCAAAGTTCATCAGCAACTTGGTAATCCCTCTCTTACTCTATTCAAATACTTATGCCCTCAATACAATTTCATTTCTACTCTTAATTGTGAATCATGCCAACATGCTAAACTTCATCGTAGCAGTTTTAAACCTAGAATAAATAAACGTGCAAGTGCACCATTTGAACTTGTACATTCAGATATTTGGGGACCATCATCTACTGTATCTAAATCTGGTTTTAAATACTTTGTAACTTTTGTAGATGATTATTCTCGTGTTACATGGTTATTTCTAATGAAGCAGAGATCTGAAGTGTTTTCTATTTTCTGTGATTTTTATACTGAAATTCAAAATCAGTTCAAGACAAATATTCAAACTCTAAGGAGTGTAATGCTAGAGAGTACACATCTCATACTTTTAGCACATATTTAACTCAGCATGGTATATTGCATGAGACTTCATGTGTTGACATTGCATCTCAGAATGAAGTTGCCGAGAGAAAGAATCATCATCTACTTGAAACCACTCGTGCATTATTATTCCATATGAAGGTGCCAAAAACATTTTGGGCAGATGTTGTGTTAACAGCATGTTATCTTATTAATAGAATTCCATCTATAGTTCTTGAATTTGAGATTCCATACAGAGTTTTATTCCCTAATAAAGAATTACATCCCATTAAACCAAGGGTATTTGGATGCACTTGTTTTGTCAGAGATGTGAATCCTCAGCTTGGTAAACTTGATCCAAAGTCCTTAAAATGTATCTTTGTTAGATATTCAAGACTACAGAAAGGATACAGATGCTTTTGCCCCAGTCTAAACAAGTATCTAATATCAACAGATGTAAATTTCATGGAAGATTTGCCATATTATCAGTTATCCAATTCATCAAGCCAGGAGGAGAATGATATATCATCAAGTTCAGAAAGCTAGGAGGAGAATGATGATTTCTTAGTTTATTCTAAGCCACAACAAGAACCTGAACCGCTTAATACAATAGAAACCAGACCCACATTTGATCCTAATCTTGATCTTCCTATTGCTTTTAGAAAAGGAAGAAGGCAATGTACCTATCCTATAGCTGAATTAAATCATATAAACATATTCCCAATCATTCATATTCATTTATTACCTCGTTAGATTCTATTAGTATTCCCAAAACTGTTACTAAGGCACTATCTAAACCAGAATGGAAGAAAGCTATGATAGAAGAAATGAATGCTTTAGAACTGAACCATACTTGGGATCTAGTTACCTTGCCAGCCTCAAAGAAAGATTTTGGATGTAGATGGATATACACAGTTAAAACGAATCCAAATGGGACAATAGTTAGATATAAAGCTCGACTTGTGGCTAAAGGTTATGCTCAAGTATATGGCATGGACTATTCAGAAACTTTCTCTCCTGTTGCAAAGATTACTTCCATTAGACTGTGCATTGCTTTAGCTGCTAGATTTAATTGGAAGCTTCATCAGTTAGATATAAAGAATGCATTTCTTCATGGTGATCTTGATGAGGAAATATACATGATCCAACCCCCTGGATTTACAGCTCAAGGAGAAGATAATATGGTGTGTAAACTCATAAAGACTCTTTATGGTTTAAAGAAAAGCCCAAGAACCTGGGTTGGGAAATTTAGTCATACACTTGAAAGGTTTGGGATAAGCAAATGCAAGAGTGATCATTCAGTATTTCACAAAACATCTAAACAAGGTATAATTTTGTTAGTGGTGTATGTGGATGATATAGTAATAACTGGAAATGATGAAGAGGGAATAGCCAGTCCCAAGCAGTTTATTCATACTCATTTTCAAACCAAGGATCTAAGAGAGTTGAAATACTTCTTAGGTGTAGAAGTTATTAGAAGCAACAAGAGTATCTTTCTGTGTCAAAGAAAATATATACTGGATCTATTAACAGAGACAGGGAAACTTGGTGTCAAGCCTCAAACTACTCCAATCATACCTAATTTCAAATTTTTGCCCGATGAAGAATTGTTGGATAATCTAGAAAGATATAGAAGATTAGTAGGCAAATTGAACTACTTAACCATAAGAAGACCAGATATATCATTTGCAGTGAGTATACTTAGCCAATATATGTCTTCACCAAGTAAACAACATTGGTTACTTCTTGAACATATTCTTAGATATTTGAAGGGAACCTCTGGACATGGTATTTTATATGCTAATCATGGTCATATGAAGTTGGAGAGCTTTGCTGATGCAGATTGGGCTGGATCAAAAGAAGACAGGTGATCTACCACCGGATTTTGTGTGTTTCTTGGAGGAAACTTGATGTCTTGGAAGAGCAAGAAACAAAGTATAGTATCACGATCGAGTGCAGAATCTGAATATCGTGCTATGTCTAAAGCAGTGCGTGAAGTCATGTGGATTAAACATTTGTTGAAAGAATGCAATTTAGAGTTTGAGCAACCTTCTAGCTTGTGGTGTGATAACAAGACTACTATTCATATTGCTTCAAACCCAGTTTTTCACGAAAGAACGAAGCCTATAGAAGTAGATTGCCATTTCATTCGAGATAAAATTCAAGATGGTGAAATTATTACTCAGCATATTCAAACGAAGGATCAACCAGCGGATTTGCTCACTAAAGCTGTAAATAGAGAATGAATTATATGCTTAAGTAAGAAGATGGGTTTGTTTGATATGTACAACCCAACTTGAGGAGGAGTATTATGAAATAACATGATTCAATGCTCAGCTCACTGCATAGTTATCTCAGTTCATTTTCCTACAGTCCACTTGATTAGTTCTCGGCCCAGTAACCATTTGAGTTCTTTACATTTTACTGTAGCGTGCATACATATAAGTGTGTATCTGTTTTACTATGTACTTCTTCTTCCTGAACTTGTATTCAGTACTTTATCTTATTTTCTGATATCAATCAATAATCAATTGATATGTTCAATCTGATTTCTATATGTTTGGAAATTTAATTACAGGACGTTACCGGCCTTTAACCGAGCGCTCGTTTTCCATACACCACATTATTTTACATCCCGAACGTCATAGCGAGAATAAATATATCTAGATGATCATACACTAATTGGAATGACCCACTTGCCATACCACATATAACCCGGTTTCGGTCATTTTCAGTTGATGAGGCTCGAGGCTTTAATTACCTTTTCACATAGCACATCTTCTTCACTTTGAATGCCACATTGCCATTCCACATTCACACGACTGATTTCTTTTAACGTATAACTCCTGAACTTGTAAGGCTCGGGAAAGGGTGTTAAGCTAAGAGAAGGTGTCTTCTCCACCACCGACTATATATTTATAGAGATCACTCATTGTGATTTAGAATGCAAGGTCAGACATTCTTTCGTACAACTTCGTTCTGGGACCAAATGAAACCGAAGGTACTTTCCTCAACCATTAATAGGTGAAAACCCTTGGGGTTTTGAGATTTTTGATAACAAAGAGACCAATGCTACAATATAGTGAATCGAGAGTTTATCCTAATTATTCAATAAGTGGTCCCTTATTATTATTCATCTCAATATCTCCGTCTTCAATTATCTTCATTCTTCGAACACGTAAACTGGTTCGAAGTGGTTTTCGGATAGGAATCGCCCAAATCCGACCCTAGTTCCTTCGAAATCCTATTATCGATGAAAAGTGAATATGAGTATACGGGATTATTAAGTGTCTTTTCACATTAATTCTGGTCAGATGATTTCGAAATCTCTTTCTTTCATCTTAGAATAATCCTAACTAATTCATTCTTTTGCTTTGGATAATATTTCAATTTCCCTCACTTAACTCTCGATCCAAATTCCTTAACTTTTTAGGGGGTCAGAAGCAACGTTATTTAGACATCATTTACGCAAAACCCTAAATCAATCTTAGCAAACATTTTTAAGTAAATATGATCATAGAAATCGTTCTGATTTTACTCAACATCAATTTTCGTATTCAACAAGTGCTATGGGCGGAATAACGGTGAAATCACATTTTAAAATTCACAAATAGGACGAGTTCCCTTTTCGAATGTAAATACCAAATACAAGGAGGTTATTTCTATGCAATCCAAGTCGTAGTTTATTCAATTCGAAGATTGCTTAAATTTTGGATAATATCAATCTTCTTTTATTTTAGAAACTTAATACCATCCTTTAGAGCTTCTGGACTTTCTTTTCGATCTGTTCCACCCCTCGCCTAAGAAGAGAAAACAGAGGTCAGGTAAGTTCAGGGCACTGGTTGCTCCATCCCTAATCTTAGTTAAAAACCTTGTTTTATCTTCTCAGATCTCACAGGCGGGACAAATTTACTAGTCGATTCCGCATACTCGGTAATTAACTTTATTTTGGAGTTAATTATAAGTATTTCAAATTATCTTTTAAACACTTAGTTTTCCTTTTATAAACATTCACAATTGATTCCAGGAAAAATCGACACGTTTTAAACTCATATTCAAAAGGTTATAGAATTGCAACATAAAAGTACTACGGAAAATGCTATATAAGCTTATTTGATTTAAACAACTTTTAAACATTTGATAATCCATATTTTCCAATTCAAATCACTTCTAAATTATGTAAATGGATTAGTCAAAATTATTCCACATTTTTCCTCAATTAGAAACGTCCATTTAAATAGATTTCCCATTATGATCACCTAACCACATTAGCGCGATTTTTCTAGAAAATTGATTTGGACTTAATTCAAAATATACTCAATGAAATTTTGATTTTCTTTCTTCGTTTAGAAGATATGGATATAGTTGTCCAGAATTTTCTTACCTCGAATAATTCCGAGCTATATTACACTTTATACACTCAATAGAACTTTTCGGCACAAAATCGTGAACTACGTTGCGCGATGCGCCTAGTTTTAACTTATTTTTCAATATTTGAAATAATCTATTCGAATTGAATTTTATCACTTATAAAATTATTACAAATCATCTTATATCAATATTTTCACATTTTAAAGTATTTAAAATGTGTTTTAAATATTTCCATATTATAATATTATTTTATTCATATTATTTTAATATTAAATTTTGAATTTCAATTCTAGCTTCAAATTAAACTCAATTAAAACTTAGATATCAAATCTAATTTCAATTTAAACTTAAATTTCAACCATAATTTCACTTTCGATTTTCAAAATTTGTTTCAATTTCACTATTCATCTCAATTTCAATTTCAATTTAACTTTTTAACCCCGTTTCACTTCAAATTTCAAATTCACTTTTATTTCTACTTTAATTTCAATTCCAATTGAAAAGAGATTTATTTTTCCAAAGTATATCATATCACCAAAATTGGTCCTTTTTTAACAAAGAGATCGCTTAATCGAAAATATAGAAATTTGATGCCCATATTAACATCACATCCATACAAACAATCATATGATATTAACATATTCAATATGTGAATAGTATGATAAATGTCATAACATTACTATGGATTATCCAACATTCAAAAAATTATTCAAATTTCCATATCATAAAACAATGATTATTTATTTTAGCAAATCAACTCAAAAATCAATATAAAGTATATAGCGGTGAGAATTTTCTCATCTTCATATCAACTCCATCTATCTTTTTATAAGCTAGCGCGCTTCTTGATCTAACGTGTTTTTTACAAACGTCTCAAAATTTTCGCTTTCCTTTCCTAACCTCTTTCTTTTTCCTCTCCCTCTCTCTCTTTTCTTTTTTTCAGTGGTCGTGGGCTATAGAGGAGGGTGTGTGGCCTAGGGAGGAGGGTACGACCTTGGGTGTGGGATATTTTGGTGGAGTAGGAGGCGGGTGTGGGGTGTACGGCCGTGTAGGATGGTATAGGGGCTCGGGTAGGGAGGTGGCCGTGGGGTGTGGAGGATGGTGGACTCGGGTATGCCCGTGTAGGTTGGAGGTGGAGCTCGGGTTTGCCCATTTTTCCATACCCTTTGAACCGACAATAAACCACACATGTCCAACTCAAATTGCATGAAATGGTGGAACATGAAGGGTAATCAAGAAAATAGACAGAACAGAATCTCGCACGAATGGAATAATATATAATATTGAACAATATCTTTATAGTGGAAAACTTTTAAAATACATATATCAGAGCCTAATCTTAATTCAGCTTGGACAGTTATAAACCTTTGTCTTTAAAATTGATGAAAACATCAAAATAAAACAAATAAATCACATTGGATAATAGAATATGTCCATACGTAGATGAATATCTCCAACTCTCCTATGCAAACTCCAATCGTCTTCGACTAAACCTGAAACTACTCGGATCTGACTCGAGTGTTGAAAATACCCAGATCAGGCTTGATAAACCCGCATAAGAAAAACTCGATAATAAATGACAGCATCATATGTCAGTCTTTGAATAAAATCCTTTGAAAAGAATAAGTATCTCGTAAGACCACGCCCACACATGAACATAGATGGTTTTTACCTTATGATAGCTTAAAACACTTTTATATATCAAAACATTTGATATTATGTCAAGTGGCATTCCTTGAAAACATTTGCAATTAAACTTATTAATATTATCTGAAATGGTTACTCATATAACATTTCGAGGCTATTCACAATACAAACAAAACCACAGGTTCTTATTGGAAAATGGATTTCCATACAAATGACCAGATGAAGGGACTACCTTCCGATGGGTACACCTCTAGATGGATGTCCCGAGGCACTGAACATCCGCCCTCTACCAATACAAGACCGGCCTACGTCTTTAACTAGTTGATACCGAATACGTCATCCCCCAATCGTTACCAACCTTTAACCGAGCGCTCGTTTTCTATACACCACATTAATTTACATCCCAAACGTGATAGCGAGAAGAAATATATCTAGAAGCGGATGATCATACCCTAATTGGGAACGTCCCACATAGCCTTACCGCATTTAACCCTGTTTCGATCATTTCTAGTTGATGAGGCTTGAGTCTACGATTACCTTTTCACATAGCACATCTTCTTCACTTTGAATGCCACATTGCCATTCCATATTCAAATGACTAATATCTATACACGTATAACTCCTGAACTTGTAAGGCTTGGGAAAGGGTGTTAAGCTAAGAGAATGTGTCTTCTCCACCACCGACTAATATACATTTATAGAGATCACTCATTGTGATTTAGAATACAAAGTTAGATATTCTTCCACACAATTGCGTTCTAGGACCGAACGAAACCGAAGGTACTTTCCTCGGCCATTACTAGGCGAGAAGCCCTTATGACTTTGACATTTATCATAACAAAGAAACCACTTCTACAATATAGTGAATCAGGAATTTATCCTCAATTATTCAACAAGTAGTCCCTTGTTATTAGTTGTCTCAATATCTCTGTCTTCAATTATCTTCATTCTTCGAACACGTAAACTGGTTCGAAATGGTTTTCGGATAGGAATCGTACAAATCCGACTTCGGTTCCTTCGAAATCCAATTATCGATAAAAAGTGAATATGAGTATACAACATCGTTAAGTCTCTTTTTACTTTAATTCTTCTCGGATGATTTCAAAATCTCTTTCTTTCGTCTTAGAATAATCCTAAGTAATTCATTCTTTTGCTATGGATAATATTTCAATTTCCTTCACTTAACTCTTGATCCAAATTCCTTAACTTTTTGGCAGGTCAAAAATAATGTTATTTAAGACATCATTTACGATAAACCTTAAATCAATCTTACAAACATTTTTGAGTAAATAGGAACATAGAAATTGTTCTTATTTTAGTCAACATTAATTTCCGTATTCAACAAGTGCTAGGGGCGGAATAACGGTGAAATCACCTTTTAAATTCCACGAATAGGACGAGTTCCATTTTCGAATTTAAATACCAAATACAAGGAGATTATCTCTCTGTAATCCAAGTCGTAGTTTATTCAATTCGAAAATTGCTTAAATTTTGGATAATACCAATCTTCTTTTATTTTAGAAACTTAATACCATCATTTTAGAGCATCCAGATTTTCCTTTCGATCTTTTCCACCCCATTCCTAAGAATAGAAAATAGTGGCCAGGTAAGTTCAGGGAACAGGTTGCTCTATTCCTAACCTTAGTTAAATATCTTGTTTTATCTTCCCAGATCTCACAAGTGGGACAAATGTACTGGTTTTACCGCATACTCAGTTATCAACTTTATTTTAAAATCGATTATAAAGATTCCAATTATATTCTAAACATTTAATTTTCCTTTTGAAAACATGTACAATTGATTCCAGGAAAAATCGACACACTTTAAACTCATATTCAAAACGTTATAGAATTCGCAGCATAAAATTGCTGCGGGAAGTGCTATATAAGCTTATTTGATTTAAACAACTTTTAAACATTTGATAATTCATATTTTCCAATCCAAATCCCTTCTAAATTATTTAAAGTGATTTATCAAATTTATTTCATATTTTTCCATAATTAAAAACATCCATTTAAACAGATTTCTCATTATGGTCATTTAATTGCATTAGCGCGATTTTTCTAGAAAGTTGATTCGGACTTAATTCAAAATATACTCAACGAAATTTTGATTTTTTTTCTTCGTTTAGAAGATAAGGATATAATAATCCGGAATTTTCTTATCTCGAAGTACTCCGAGCTATATTCCACTATAAACACTCATTTGAACTTTTTGGCGTGAAATCGCAAACTACCATTGCAAGACGCACCTAATTTTAACTTATTTTTTAATATTTGGAATAATCTATTCGGATTGAATTTTATCACTTATAAAATCATTACAAATTGTTTTATATCAATATTTCCACATTTTAAAGTATTTAAAATGTATTTTCAATATTTCAATATTATAATATTATTTTATTCATATTATTTTAATATTAAATTTTAAATTTCAATTTCAATTCTAACTTCAAATTAAACTCAATTAAAACTTAGATCTCAAATCTAATTTCAATTTAAACCTAAATTTCAGCCTTAATTTAACTTACAATTTTCAAAATCAATTTCAACTTCACTATTCATCTCAATTTCAATTTAACAATCCTTTTTAATCCCGTTTCACTTTAAATTTCAAATTCTCTTTTATTTCTACTTTAATTTTAATTCCAATTGAAAAGAGACTTATTTTTCCAAAGTATATCGTATCCCCAAAATCGAGTCTTTTTTAACAAAGAGATCGCATGATTGATAATGATAGAAATTTGATGTCTATATTATCATCATATCCATACAAACAATCATATAATATTAACATATTCAATACATGTATAGTACGATATTTGTCATAACATTACTATGAATTATCCAACAATCAAACAATTATTCAAACTTCCATATCATAAAACGATAATTATTTATTATAGCAAATCAACTCAAAAATCAATATAATAATACAGCGGTGATAATTTTCTCACCTTCATATCCACTCCGTCAATCTTTTTTATAAGCTAGAGTGCTTCTTGATCTAACTTGTTTTTTTCGAACGTCTCGAATTTTTTGCTTTTCTCTCCTAACCGCTTTCTTTTTCCTCTTTCTCTCTCTCTCTCTCTCTCTCTCTCTTCTTTTCTTTTTTTAGTGGCTGTGGGCTATAGGGGAGGGTGTGTGGCCTACGGAGAAGGGTATGGCCTTGGATGTGGGATATTTTGGGGGAGTAGGAGGTGGGTGTGGGATGTACGACCGTGTAGGGTGGTATAGTGGATCGGGTAGGGTGGTGGTCGTGGGATGTGGAGGATGGTTGACTCGGGTTTGGCCATGTAGAGGGGAGGTAGAGCTCGGATGGAGGGTGTTTGGCTTGGAGGAGGTGGTGGGTGGTGTTTTGGAAGGTGGATTTGGTTTTTATTTTTTTATTTCAAGAGAATGGTGAGGTAGAGAGCCATGGAAATGGAGGTGAAGAAGATGGAGAAAGTGAAGAAGGAAGATAAAGAACGAAGTATGTAAAAATGAAAGGTGTTCATACTTATTTGTACATGTAGTTTCTTGCCAAATGACTACTATGGCATTCTCTACTTTTTTGACTTTTAAACCATATTAAACACTTTTTACAATATGAGAAAGGATGTGCATTAATGAGAAGAGAATGTTGGATGTGATCTTAAGTCCTTAAGTAATGATTGCCTCTTTTTCTTAAATTTTAATACATGTTTAAATGTAATTTTGCATATGTTCCATGTATGAAGAGACTTGGCATTAATGAGATAAAATCCTAGGATTTGAAGTAAAAATTATGTTGTAACTTTTTCATAAACTAGAAAATGCATAAAATCTCTTTTGCTCCTTTTCCATAAGTGATATGACTTAAGCATTAATGATGAGGAGATAGGTTAGTCCTTTGTATAATGATGATGTTTAGTATAGATTTGTTTACAGGTTTATGTTAAATCATGTTACTTTTTTTTTTATATATAAACTTTCCTAATACAGACTTTTGTCTTATATGATAAATGTATATGTGTTTTGTAGTTGGTAAAGGTGTACATATGCATACATATATGTTAGGAGATGTATCATGTTGCAACAATGTAGCGACAACTTGTTTTGGTTGAAAATGGTGTTTTTGTTGACAAATTTACAGTCAAAATTTAACTTTTTTGTTAAACTATATATTCAAATAAACCAAAATTAAAAATGAACCTTTTACTTCTTTTAAATAAAGTAATAAAACTCTCTTTATATTTTAAAATCATATTTAAATAATATCAAAATCTATAGTTTTACAATGTATGTAGAACTGACAAAATGCGACAAAATTTGGTTATTTTTGTAAAACGGTTATAAATATACTTTTAAATCTTTTAACATGCTTTTTTTAGCTTTATTAGATGTCTTAAATAAGATTTATCTTTTTAAATAAATATTTAAACTTATTTATTGAAGCCTTTATTTATTTTTAACAAAACTTTTCTTTTGCCGATTTGTACTAAAACTCAAATTTGTATTTTTTTAATTACTAACTATAAGAATAAATAATATCTCTATTATTATTTATTATATATAACATATTTATTTAATTTTTAAATCCTTTTTAAATTTAAAATAAACAAAATCTCTCATTTTCAATGTAGCAAAATTACGGTCGTTACATTCTCCCCTACTTAAAAGTATTTCAGCCTCGAAATGAAATCAAAGACATAGAACTATAAAGGTCAACAATATATGCAAAGGTAATCATACAACTAAATACTAATCATGAAATACGATCATCGATCCTAGTCCTAACCTGAGTGCGTTATACACTTGAGTTAAATACATAGTCATAAGTCTCCACTATCTACATCAGTCAACCAAAATATCATACTAAAGAGTAAATTCCATATCATAGCATGTACTACATGCTTAAGATAATAACAACTGCTATAACACAAACCCAAAATATCCTTAAATATCCCTAAATGCATAACATTATTCATCAGATGAACCCTCTGATGGTGCCGCCAAGTCGATCTCTACTGGCTGCACTACTTCTTCCCTGTCCTCTACTGCCTCCTCATCATCTATCATCTTTGGAGCTATGTCCCAACCAAGCGATTACCACTGCGGGCCTCTCGGAATCCATGGAACATGCTCCTCCATATCAATATCCTCTAAATCGAGATCCTCGGCTATCTTTGGAACGGAAGATCCTGCCTCCTAAATAGGCATACCCATCTCCCAAATAATCCGCTCATCACACTCTGAATCATCATCCCCATATAACCATGCATCATAAATCCTCGAGTCTTCCGTCTACATTGCTATGGGTTCCTCTATCAGTAGATCGATCTCCTCCAATTCTTCCATGGGCTTCTCTATAGGCTCTTCTTCTTAAGGCTCCTCATCCTCGCTTAATGGATCCAACATCCAATCATCAGCCTCATCATCGGGCTTTGCCCCTGCATCAATATCTGCACCTAACGGCATCACATCCTCCTTATCCCTCGAAAATGGTGTATCCAAAACTTTTAAGTCTTCGTATTTAGACAATGCTTCCCTAAATCTCTGTCTGATTGCTAGTCTTTCTTCTTAACTTACTTTCTACAATTTTATAAAAGAACTTAAAATGAGTTAATCATTACTTATCAATTTTTTTATCACAACTTTATTTATTTCATTTTATTTTATTAGGCGTCTCTCATTTAATTATTATTGTTTTTCTAACAATTTCTAACAGAATTGGGTATTGACGAAGGAGCAAAATGATAGTCTATATATATATATATATTGATTCCCAAAATATATTCATACTAAGTGACTTCTGAGAAGTACACTCAAAAGGTTTACAAAAGTCATATGGTTAAAATACTTAGATGGTGTTTACAAATACATGCTTAACTTTTCCACAATCCTTTTTCCTTTTTCTACAGCAGTAGGTGGACGTGTAAGGGTAACAAAAGGCTTAGATTCTTCTGCCATCTTGAGCATTGGACAGTCTCTGGCGACATGTCCTATAATATGGAAGAAATAACAACTCTTTGGGGCAGCTTTCTTAAAGGTCCTGGTTTTTACTTCTGATCTACATTCCCATGCAAGGTGACCTCTTTGTCTACATTCAAACAACAAAATTTGTTCTTCTTATGCCTTTTCTTCTTGGCTGGTACTTCAGTAGTTAGTTGTGGAACAACATTTTCGAATTTCAGGGCATTGCTTATCATCTCCCTAAATGATCCATTGGCGAAGCTTACCATGCTCCTCCTCTGGAACCCCGGTAGTAACACTATTCCACCTATGAAGTGATGCCCCTTGCAACTGCCTATAGGCAAGCCTCCATTCCTACGCATAATCCAAACCCAAATCAGCAAAGATTCTCTTGCAATATAACCGTTAATCCTCAACTTCTCTACCATCCTTCATTCCCATAAAGGGTTTTCCACCAAGATTGGTGTAATCTCTGCTCAGCTTAGCATAATTACTCCCAACTGGAGCCACAAGATTCGTAATGGCCCGTATTTTTGATAATTAAAAATATTAAATTTAATAACATTTTGAAATTCATTATTGGGAGAAATTAAAATTTATGATTTATAAATGGGAAAGACAATTAGAATGTAATTTAATAATGTTGATTTACGGTAATTGATAACTATTTTAATGTAATTTCAATCAATTAAAATTATTGCAAAGTTAATTTGGTTATAAATGTATAAGGAATTAAATTGGTAATTAATGGAATTAAAGAAATTGAAATGTTATTTACTATGAGTTAAGATGATAACTGTAAAATATGAATGTAATGCAATGTAAACTAATGTTAGTAATATTCGTAAGGTAATAGCTAATTCAATAATAAGAGTGTAAATCGAAATAAAAGAATTTATTGGAATTTAAAATACAATTAACTGGGATTTTATTACAGTTTTAGTTGAGCGCTATAATTCATGTAATATTTAAACCTTGGAATTTACATGAAAATTTGGATTTTAAAATATTTATATGTAATCAAGAATGATGAAAATTATTAACTTTTAAATTTGACTTTAAAGTGGTAAAATCAATTTAAAAATGTTTTATTTAATTAACGTGAAAATTTAGGCATTTTGGCCACTATCGTGGATTTCAACAAAACCAGTTTCATCAGATCCCTAATAGTGAATTATTGTAGGATTTCAAGTTTCGTAGCGATCGGACTTGTCATTTGATCGTGAGAGCTCGAAACACGTAGAAATCAATTAATGGAATTTAAATGAATATAAATTGATTTAAAAGCTAACTTCTCCATACAATGGAATTAGGGTTTAAAATTAGTTCCATTGAGTTTAAAAATATCGAAAACCTATATTTTGATATATTGGATGACCTACTTTCGTTTCGAAAATGAACGGGCTTTTCGGGTTGTTACCGTTTCGACCCAATTCGATCTATCCATTCGTTCCTATCAATCTCTGCCTATATATAGGCAATTGTAAACCCTAGTAGCCTTTTACTTTCTATTGTTTGTATGTACATTTCTTTCTCATCTTCTCTTTCCTAATGGTAGACAACCCAAATCTAAATTCAAATTCCAAATCAAACTCCAAAAATCCAAACTACCCAAACCGTAGCAAATTATATATCATTGGAATGCTCTCGATGAATGTAATCTATTTATTTAGTCATTTTTGATTTGAGGTTCTATTAGCCCAAAAATTTATGATTTATTCTCGGCTGTTGAAACTAGGGTTTGCAAATCAACGGTGGACTCGCAGCGATTCATCAATCGAGAAGTTGCATTGTGTAGAGGTCGTCAAGACGAGTTCATCTGTACAGCTACTTGGGACTCGAAGTGCTTGGATTTGTGGTGAATTGGAGGAGAAAGCAGCGATAGAGGCTCTAGCGTGGCAGCGCTTGGGGCTCGCGCGTAGGCCATGGAGGGGCGGCCTAGTGTGGGCGTTGCAGCAGTGGTCCCTGATCGTGGTGAAGATGACTGTAGGCGGTGTGGCGGTGAAGTTGAAGGTGGCGGCTGTGCTTTGTCGGGGTTTGTGCATTACTGTTCGCATGCAGCTAGGTTTCTGAGGTGATAGCATATTTATGTGATTGCCCTTATTCAATTTAATTTAAAATTTAAATTTTATATCTTCTAACACACATAACTTTTTCATATGAGCTCGGATTTACGTGCGTTTTCTTCGTTGTGATCATATGAAAATTCCGGACAACATAGAATTAGTTTGGCTACATTTTGAGACCGCACAAATTTTGTGCTTTATTTGGATTTTATTTCGACAGTAAATCAAAAATGAGTAATTTGACCCATCACAAATGCCAAAACCATCTTATGTTAGTTGAATTAATTTTATGTTGTGATAAGAATATTATTGGGTGTTGTTTGATAGCTTAATTTGACATTTAATTGAAATTGAATTTGATTGAATTGAATTTCCATTTTAATCAATATTGAATTTAAATTGCTAGCTAAATACCTGATACTGATAACTAGTTAATTATAGTGATTTATTGCCTGATTTGAATGATGATTGTGATGGATGCTTAATTGTTGACATTTTGGATGATTTGATGTTATATTTATTTTATATTTTGTTATCACACTGCAAGTTCCCTTAGTTATTGTTAGGAAAATCACTATGGATTGACATAATACATACCCGAATGATCTTATGGATTAGGGAAAATCATTATGGGTTGAAATGATAAACTCGAGTGATTTTATGGATTTGGAAAATTATGATTCATGATACGGGTTAAAATGATACATATATAGAAATTTAAATTTATTGCGGGTTGAAATGATATATATCCGTATCACTTGACCATAGGGTAGAAAATTATAAACGGACACCGTTGGTCGGTTTTAAATTATTTTCTAAGTGGTAAAGTAAGTTTGATTTATAAATTTAATTTAATGATTTTATTTAAAAAAATTGAAATAATTTATTTTATATGTTTTAAAGTTTCAAATTATAAGTTGATATATGGTTTTAATGAAATTTTTAGATTTAAACTTATAATTTTATTTAGCTTGAAATATATAATTTAAATAATGTAATAAAATATAAATACTTTAAAATTTTAATTTAATAAAATATTGAATATGGTTTAAAAAGATTTGTTTTAAAATTTAATTTAATATAATAAATAGAATTTTGTAATAACTTTAATAGATAAAGGTTTGTGTAAGGGATTTTAGAAATTGGTAAAAGTTTTGTAAGGAATTTAAAAAAGTTTATAAGAGATTTTATAATGGATTTTACAAAAAATTTATAAAGGATTTATAATTATTTTATAACGGAGTCATAAAGGTTTTAAAGAATTTTATAAAGGGTTTTATAAAAGAACTTGTATAAAAGGTATTTGCAAGCATTTTAAAGAAATTTGCGTAGAAATTTATGAAGGGGGAAGAGTTAAAAACTGTTTTGCAATTTATAAATGGCTTTATAAATGGTTTTAAAGCATAGAAATAGTTATAAATGGTTTAAGAGAGATTTATAAACTTTTTTTGAAATTGATTGAAAGAACTGGGTATTTATGAATATATCTATACTTTTGGAGCAAGTATACGGATATCTAGATATGAAGGTATAAACTGTTTTCTGGATTTATTATTGAAATTGTTTTATAAAATGGCCACAGTGTGAAATAAGTGTTTGGTTTTTAAAGAGACCGGGGTTGGATATTGTCATACTCTCTGCCAATTCCGAAACCACTTTAACAATTGTGCACGCGGTGGAGAATCTAGAATGAAGTAGGATGGTTTGACGAATGCTACGGGAATGAAGTAAGAAAACGATGATGGATAGCCTTGACTTTTAGGTCATAATTAAAATGTCTAAAACAAGAGCCACGCCGGGCCAAGTTGGGTCGCTCCCCCTATCAGGCACATTTCTTCAATACTACATCTGTTACTTTGTGATTTGATTAGTGCCCACCCCTCGATTTTCGATTATGGGAGTGTGTCTCGAGGAGGGTGGTAGTAGCTGCTCTGCATTGCCACCAGTCCGGATCCACAAAATGGTACAATTCTACCGTGGGCATTGCCTCGCATGCCTTGTCATATTTATCCTGATTGAGCCCATTACGACTTTGTTTTGTATCGTACCCATGGAGTGCTCACTGAGTAAACCACTAGATTGGTGAATCTTACAATATCTGTATAGACTACGGTATTTATATTATAATTGCATATTGTAATATGTATGTAGATAGTTTAATGAATCCTTAGGAGATGGAATCTCTAACATCTCTTAAGTTACTGCACACATGTTAGGCATTAGGAGATGTAAAATCTCATAAACATCTCTGAAGCCGTTACACTCATATTTACTTATTTTGATTTAAATTACATAAGATCCTTTAGTTCTGACTTGAGTGTTTTGTCTTTTCATTACGCTCGGATCTGCTTGAGCTTTTCAGTGATGAAGACATTATTCTGGAGGACGAAGACGAAGTTTGGTATTATATTTTATTATTATTCCACTGCATCATATTGTTCCGCTGCGTTATTTATTTATTACTACTGTATGAATAACACTGATATATTGTAAATGTGTAATCAAATGTTATTCGTAAAATAGCTTCACGAACTGTTTATTTGATTATTATATATTTTGTCATTCCGTTGTGAGATTCTGTGTTTTTTTTCTTTTCTCTTATTTTCTTATTTACCCCATTAACAATCCACCCTTTTGAATGGTTTGAGTTGACGTGTGTGGTTTATTGTCTATTTAAACCATCCAAAAAGGTGGGTCGTTACAGGATTAACTCCTCCAACATTTCCAGCAACTCGAGCAGCTACTCCTGCTTGCATCATATTGATAACAAACTGATGCATTTCCCCCATATCCACTGGTGGATTTTCAGCACCCACATTTGCATCAGCATTTCGGTTAGCATTAGCTTGTCAACCATGATTCCTCCTGATATTAGGCTGGACATTTCTGTTAGTTATTGTACTTCCTCCATTGATATTTCCTCTTCCGTTTCCTGCTTCCATATTGTTTTCTCGTAAACCTGCATAAGAGCCTTAGTAAGATACAGAAGAAAGGTCTAAGAGAGAGGGGAATACGTATTTCTATATATAAACCTGCATAACGGCTGCGGATGCTGCAGTCATCTATAGTTATTAATCCTCAACGATCAAATACGGTATTGTTAGATACATTAATATAACAGAAACACATGGATATTAATTTTTTTTCAAATTAACTGACAACTTTCTCATTCCACTTCTAAACATTTCAAATTCATTACATAATCCCATTAGGAGAACCATGTTCGAAGAAAATATATTTATTACAACATACGCTAAGAGCGACATATGAAGATGCCCATTTGGACGATCAGAGTATATACGGGCAATTAAACAACTTTGCCTTTACAGCGATTCAAAATAAAGAGAACACAATTAGCTATCATACCTCCTACACGTCTCTGGAAGCTTATTCATCTAAAGAGGTACATGAAAACTTCAACTCTCAAACTACTCAAAATGAATTGAGTACTGAAAGTTTAAGGGGAAAACATAAATTTTGAGTCAGACATAAAGCCTGGTACGAATAATAATCTACCATCTCAAACCATTTAGATATCTAGTGTGACCAAGCTGCTTAGCTGATCAGGTTTTCCCCTCACTAGTATCCTAAAACTTCATAAAACCATATACTATGTGCCTACATCCACAATGGATAAAACATAACAATTTGAAATATTACGATGATGAAAGTCTATATGATGGATTGTGTAGTGTATATATGCAAGTATATGTGACTAACTATATGATGTAACTAATATAAAATTAATCTAGTAAAATATAATCTAAGTACACTAGAATTTTATACTGCTTTGGATCTCCCGTCCTACGTCCATTCCCGAAGCTTCTTTTCGGAATTCAACTATTAAACACCCTCACTTCATCAGGAGGAACAGGCTTGGTTACAAAAGCTTGTTCTTGTCAAGTGTGTGTTCTATAACACGAATATTGACTCTTAAGTACAAATGCTGCCAATATATATATCTAGAGGATATTGAAAGAATTATGTATATATGGAAGAGTGTCATACAAATATATGATTGCTAGAGATCAAGAATATATTAGAGTAAAAGAGTAGAGAGCACAAGTAAGTAAGGTAGGATCTTCTCTTGGATTCTTGATGCTATTTATAATGGTAGAGAGATTCCTTGAGTAGTTGCATCCATTATCAAATGTTCTATGACCGCTTTCTGATGGTGATGAAGAGTTGCAGCGAAGAGAAGCGAAAGTGTCTTTTCAATTGTGGCAATTGTAATTTAAATATCAATACCCGAGTTCAGTTTCAGACGTCTGGAATAAGTCTCAGACGTCTGGCTCTGTATTTTTGTATATAGTAGCTTTTCAAACGTCTGAGTACATTAACCCGACGTCTGATTCTGTCTGATTTGTGAACCAGAGGATTCAATCAGACGTCTGGCTAGTGCACTCATACGTCTGATCTTGTATATGTTGCTTTTCTTGGGTCTGTGTCATTGCTCTTCTGATTCTATCGACTTGTAGCCTCTGATACGTTCTTTAAGTCTTGTTCTTGTCTCTTTAGTGATGTTACTTTAGCAATTACCTATGAATATAAATATATATATATGCATATTTGATTTCCATTGTATAGTTGTCGTCACCGAAACCATAGAATTGATTTCCCAACAATCTCCCCCTTTTTGATGATGACAACTATTCAATGTACTTATATATAAATTATAAATCTCCCTCTGAATATGTGCTTATTCTTAATGTTTTATAATTATACTTATATTTCTCCCCCTTTGGCATTATAAAAAAAGAATAATTTAACCAATCGTCAAACATAAAAGGAAAATTTCATCAATAATTCAAAAGTGATTGCATACATAGATTCTGTAGATTTTACAAAAGTTGAAATCCCAAAATCCCAAAATCTATGATTCCTTTGGAGAAGCTTTATCTTGATCAACTTCCTTTGTTTCTTCTTTTTGAGAAGTGCTAGCCTTTGTAGGAGATGTCAAAGCTTCCTTGAGAGGTACGTCCTCAGAAAGTTTGGAATGTTTTGCAGGAGGAAAAGGTACTAGGGTTGGCTAATCATCAGAAGGTGGTATTGGACCGCGAACCCATTGTAGTACTTCTTTGAGAACTGACAAGACAGTCGAAAGAGATTCTTCAACTGTGGCTAGGCGTGTAGCAAATGATGTTTCGAAGTTGTCAATCCGCTTAGCCAAAAGTTTTTGATTTTGAGATAATATATGTTGATTTCGAAGGTTGAGATCTCGAACACTTTCATTTGGATTTGTATCCATTCGAGTCTCCATAATCTCATCTTTTCCTGGATAATCAAATGGTGCAGGAGGAGGAGGAGTTGCTTCTTGATGTCGTTACTCCTCTTGAGATGGTTCGATGTGCGGTTGAGGTGGAGGCTCAACTCGTCTAGATTGACGATTGTGCATCCAATCTTTGAAGGATATAAGTTCTAGGGGAATCTCAGGTAGGTGCATAAGTGAGAAAAATTTGGTGGAAGCATATTTTGGTGAGATTTTTTCGAAGGTCGATAGGTAGGACGAGATGTTATGTGCACGAAGAAGTCTCATAATGTATGTTGGGTAAATAATTGATGGCCGTGAACGAGCCAAAAAATGTTTGAGCTCGTAAAAATTGAACTTGGCCCAATTCACCCTTGTTCCATTAAATAGAGCATATAGGGCTTTGTGCTCTAACTCAGTTATTTGCTCGTGGCTTCCCATACATGGAACTATGGTATTGATTATCATTCGAGTAAGTAGTCGAGCTTTTGGACGTAGATATTTAGAGGAAAACTTTGGCATTTCATCTTCCCAAATTTGATGCGTTATACTATTTTTCGTCTTAAAGTGCATATCGGGAACGTTCTATAAATCTTCGCCCATGTCAGAGCATCCTAGGGTTCTACCTATTATGCCAGGAGTTAGTCTAATCGTGTTGTCATACACGCTAGACCAGAGCCAGTTATCTTCATCTTCAGTGTTCCACGCTGAAGTGCTATCCAAATTCGCATAGAATAGAAATATCGGCAATTGATCGATTTGGATGTCATTAGGAGTGAATGAAATCAAGGTTTCTAACCCGGCATTCTCACACATTTCATCCAAATCATACATTGAAAATTTAAGTAGATTATAGAATGGACCTATGTGAAGCTATTTCTTTAGTACATCTTCATACCTCTTGATTGAATGTGGTGCTCTATTCATCCATCTTTCAATTTGATCATCCGACCAAAATTGAGGATTTGAAGATGATGTTGGTTGATCTTGTTTTCTTTTGGAAATCTTGGGATTCTTAGTTCGAGGTGGCATTATGATTTGCTTACGTAAAGATAAAGTTTTTGAGGGAAAAATCGTCACTAGGGGAATCAGAGCTTTGAAAATTTTGAGATGAAAGAAAAAAAATGACGTTATCTGGACTAATTTAAAGAGTCGATTGAATTTCAGACGTCTGGAATCTAAGTCAGACGTCTGATTTGCCCTAAATTGAGTACAGTAGATTAATTTAGACGTCTGGTTTTTGGGTTAGACGTCTGGTTTTTGGGTTAGACGTCTGGTTTGATCGAAGTTGTAAAATTTTATAGGCAGAGAGTTTTTTCATACGTTTGGGTTAAAAATCAGACATCTGAAATAGTTCAATTTTGTAAAACTTTATGGTAGAGAACTAATTCAGACGCCTGGGTCGAATTCCAGACGTCTGAAATTTTCTGATTTTTATTTCGAGGAGAAAGAGAAAATTTTCAAACATCTGGGGTTATATTAGATGTCTGACATATGCACATTGCTTAAAAATTAGACGTATATCAGAGTATCAGACGTCTGAGGTCCATATCCAAACGTCTAAAATAGGCAGTTTTTCTAAAAATAGCCTAAAATTTGATGGTTTTGCTTATTTTTCAATTCTCTATTTTAAAAAAAAATTATTTGTGTGAAATAAAAAATAAACATAGATACATACAATAAAAAATATAATTTATTTAGAAGGCGATGGAGTTTTATGATCTCTGACTTGTTATCCTTCCATGGTTTAAGTGGAGACCATACATTTCCACGTTTGTGAGTTATCGCAGAGCTAGAAAATCATCTCGATGAAGGGCCCGAAAGAGTACGATACGAAGACGAGGGATCCAAAGAACTACAAGGTTTTGGAAGTGGTTCATGGACATCTTTCTTCCTTGAGTTACAACCTGTAATAACTCGGTCTGACCCGAGCATTACATTCAAAAGAAAATAATACACGGGTCAGTCTAATTCAAACTCATTTATTAATGCACAGAAACAATAATAATTAAATAACAATTAGACAACAGTCACCAATAAATCTCATCTATCCAATCATTTAATAAGGAATCGGATAATGGTAAATATAACACGTAACAGTGTTAAACAACAAATCAGCAAATCCAAATTATCAACGAAGATAAATTAAAAAGATTATCAATGAAGATAATTTAGAAAACAACAGAATTGCCTAAACGGCAATTAACAACAAAATCTAATTAATTAAATAAATAAATAGAAACTCATAATCTAATTATCAAATAGATAATTAGAGAACACCAAAATGATCGAATCAAATCAAAATACAATTTCAAAATATTGAATTGAATAAACAAAACAATTCAAACAATTGAAATATCACAAAAGTCAATACTGTGTGGCTGCAGTACACGCACGCGTGCACTGCCTCGCCACTACAGCATATAAAGTCAGCACAACTTCAAATATTGACAGCAAGTCGTAACTACAAAGCCAAATTATTTACAAAATGCAGAGGTCAAGTCACTGTTATCAGGACTCAACACAACTGCGAGGCCAAACCAAAGTTAACAGCAATACCAAGAAAAGGTCTGGGCAACAATGAATGACCAAGTGCACAAGGCAGTGGTACAAACATGATGACATAGCAAAATATTATGCAACCTGAACCAACAGAGCACAAAGGCTCAAATGTCCCAATGCACATGGCAGTGGTACAAACATGATGACATAGCAAAATGGATTATGCAACCTGAACCAACAGAGCACGAAGGCTCGAATGCCCAAACGCACATGGCAGTGGTACAAACATGATGACACAACAGAATGGAGGCGAAAGCAAACAAAAATAAGGCAATGTAGCATGAAAAAATGCACAAAAGAATCGGTACACAACATAGACAAAACTGCTACAAATACTAACTGCCTCGATGTGAATATATGCCCAAACTGTGCACCAGATATACCACTGAACAACAAGTGGCCAGAGGAGAAAATGAAATTCACGAGTATATCCAGGCAGCAAGCTTAAACAACAATAAAGTATGCATGCCACGACTAGTCAGTGCAATAAGCAATCAAAGTCAAGTGCTTTCAAAGGAACTCGACCAAATCGCTTCAAGTAAAACAAAGTACAACTGGTGTCAAGACAGTTCACCAGCATGAAGTTCAACAAGCAGCCTCAACATCAAAGACCAGACCCAAGTGCATAAAACAGTGGTGAACCCTGAGATAGGGTTTAATGCACAGCAATAACTCGAGCGCTAGAAGAAAAATTGCACTCCAGAGCAACATAAATGACTCTGTACACAAGTGACGCAGCAACAATAAAAACAAAGAACAAAGCATCATGTGTAGAACATCATTCAAACGCTATCACTATATCAAATAGAATTATGAACAAAGTCCTGTTACATGAAGACTCTTCTGAGATCAAGACGTGATCGCAAAAGCATATCAAAACCGTGATGGTCACGAGGTACGACAGTGCCGAGATAACCAGAAAGCAATAAGTGAACATCAAGCACATGAATGCACAAGATTTGTGACAAGCTTAACACATAATTACTTATATACTGTAGTTATAAAACTAATGCAATGAATTAAAATGTTGACAGAAGATGCCAAGTGATAAAAATCACATATTTGAAGTAACCAAAGTCACAAAAGAAATCACAGTAGCAAGATCAACCTTGAAAGCCCAAAATCATCTCATAAACAACATCACAAACCGAAGTCAGGTGATAAATAAATTGAAGCAGAAACAAAATTCATGTTAATGCCGATGCCAACAGAAAAATGTTCAAAGTCATTTGCAGTTCAAATCATACTGTACCCAAGTTACAAATATCAAATAGCTATTCAAAGCCGTGGATAATAGAAATCGAACCAAGACAATTAAAAATCATCAACATCGAAATAAACTCGAACGACCTAAGAATGAAGTAGATGTGAGTGATAGTTCACTCACCTAGTTTAACGAGGAGCTAAACCCAATTCGCAGTCTCAAATCACAAGCTGGTAAAAAACCGATTAAGTAACCTAAAGCATCTCAAGAGACATCGATCGAATAAAAGTCGGCTACCACAAATTACGAAAACCCTAATTTAGTTGAAGAGGAAACGAGCAAGAATGAGCCGCCATTTTTTGTATGATTTTTGTTTTAGGGTTTTCGAAAAGATGAACAAATGAAAAAGGAAATTGGGTATCAGCCTTTGTTAAATAACACCGCACCAACAAAAAAATGGGCCAAAATTGTTTTGAAGCCCACATAACATTCAATGAATTACTAAAAGAATTTCAACCGATTTAAAAACTCCAAATAGCAATTAGCTAACACACTAATCGTTTAATGACGATTATAAATTGTTACGAAATCCCGGGTTGTTACATCTACATATACATTTTCTTAAATAAAACCGTTAAAAAATGCACTTTTCACATCCATTTGAAATAGTTTAAAATTGTGATGAGTTGCAAATGCGAGTAATGTACGAATGGCCTCTAATCTAGCTACTGGAGCAAATGTTTCGTCATAATCGATACCTTCTTCTTGATTATAGCCATGAGCAACTAAACGTGCTTTATTTCTAACAATATTTCTATTCTCGTCTGCTTTGTTTTTAAATACTCATTTTGTTCCTATAACCGATTGTTCTTCAGGTCTTGGTACTAACTCCCAAACATTATTACGTTCAAAATTTAATTCTTCTTGCATAGAGATTATCTAAAAATTATCGTTTGAAGCTTCTTTATAATTTTTTGGCTCAAAATTTGACACAAATGTTATATGGCTTATTTGATTTACTTGATTTCTAGTTACTCTAGAATTAAGATCTCCAATGATATTATCTTTTGGATGATTCTTAAGAATTCTAAGGGATGATATCAAAGTGTTATTTTGCACATTTGTTTCATTATTGATAAAATTTGTTAGTGGAATAATTTCTTCTTCATCATTAGTATGATGATTAAAAAGATTTTCGTCGAACGAAACATGTAAACTTTCTTTAATGGTATTATTTCGTTTATTAAAAATTCTATATGCTTTGCTACGATCCGAATATCCAACAAAGATACCTTCATCGGCCTTTGGGTCAAATTTTCCTAAGTTATCTTTTGTATTTAATATAAAACATTTTGAACCAAAAGTTTTAAAATATGATACTTTAGGTTTTCTTTCAAAAAATATTTCAAAACAAGTTTGTTTAGTCATAGGACGTATAGTTACTCGATTCAACACATAACACGCTGTAGCAATAACTTCTGCCCAAAAGTGTTTTGGTAGACCACTACTATTTAATAATGTTCGTGCGCATTCTTGTAACATTTGATTTTTTCTTTCTACGACACCATTTTGTTGAGGTGTGTGAGGAAAAGAAAAATTATGACTTATTCCTTTCTTATTACAAAAATTAGTAAATAGATTGTTTTCAAATTCTCCTCTATGATCACTTCGAATATTTTTAATTTTCAAGTCCATTTGTGTTCTAATTCTTTTAGCAAATACCTTAAACATACCATAAGTATCTCTTTTATGTTTTAAAAACAAAATCCATGTATATCTCGAAAAATCATCAACTATTGCGAAAACATATTTGTTGTGATTTATAGATCGTATTTGTGTTGGACCAAAAAAATATAAATGTAATAATTCTAATGGTTGTTTTGTAGAAATATTATTTTTAGATTTAAAAGTTCTTTTCTTTAGTTTTCTAATTTGACAATGGTCACGTAAATTTTCTACTTTGTAATTTATTTTAGGTAGACCTCTAACTAGCTCATATTTTGCCAATTTATTAATATTTTTAAAATTGATATGACAAAATCGTTTATGCCATAACCATGGATCATCATATTTGGCAGTTAAACATAAATTTGAATTTTTATTTATATTCATGTTTAATACATAAATATTTTTGTTTCTAAAACCTTCAAATACAAGTTGTTTGTTATTATCGAAAATATTACATCTATCTTTTTCGAAATTTATTTGAAAACCTTTATCGCATAATTGACTAATACTTGGGAGGTTGTGTTTTAGAATTTATACTAATAAAACATTTGAAATAATAGGAAAGTTAGAAATACCATAGTTGATGACTTCTCCAATGTTCATGACATATCCTTTTGAGTTATCTCCAAAGGTTACCTTTCCACCATCGATATATGCTATGTTTGATAACATTTTTGAATTTTCGGTCATATACTTGGAACATCCGCTATCTAGTATTCATTTCTCCTTATTTTTTATTTTGGGTAACTGCAAAATAAAAGATGTTTTAATTGGTACCCATATATTTTGTTAGGGTCCTAATTGTTAGGCGAAGGTAGCCATACCCAAGATGGTTTGGTACCTTTATAAATATAATTTTTATTATAGACTACATTCTCTAGGAAATTATTCTCTAGGAAATTATTAATATGTTTTTGTCTAATCAAATTATTTTCTGTCTTAGGAATCAAAATTTTCATATTTTTGTTATTCATATTAGACATAGGTAATCTTTTAGTTTTTTTATAACTAAAATTTTTAGCATTAGTCCATGTGTTCATAGTAGTAGTAGGTGCTTCATATTTATCTTATGTGGCTGACCAAATTTCGAGACCATTAGCTTCCATAAAAATTCTCATACATGTTGACCAATATGCATTGTTAGATCCATTAAGAAGTGGGGGTGGTGATGTGGATTGTCCTTCTTGAAAAATACTTGCCATGTTAAAGTGATTCAAAAATGTGTTACAGTTCTTTGATCAAACCTCGCTCTGATACCAATTTAAAGTCTATATGATGGATCATGTAGTGTATATATGCAAGTATATGTGACTAACTATATGATGTAACTAATATAAAATTAATCTAGCAAAATATAAACTAAGCACACCAGAATTTTATACTGGTTCGGACCACCCGTCCTACGTCCAGTTCCGAAGCTCCTCTTTGGAATTCGACTATCAAACACCCTCACTTCGCCCGGAGGAATAGACTTGGTTACAAAAGCTTGTTCTTGTCAAGTGTGTTTTCTATAACATGAATATTGACTATTAAGTTCAAATGCTTCCAATATATATGTTTAGAGGATATTGAAAGAATTATGTATATATGGAAGAGTGGAATACAAATATATGATTGCTAGAGGTCAAGAATATATTAGAGTAAAAGAGTAGAGAGCACAAGTAAGAAAGGTAGGATCTTCTCTTGGATTCTTGATGCTATTTATAATGGTGGAGAAATTCCTTGAGTAGTTGCATCCACTAACAAGTGTTCTATGATTGCTTCTGATGGTGATGAAGAGTTGCAACGACGAGAAGCGAAAGTGTCTTTTCAATTATGGCAGTTGTAATTTAAATATCAATACCCGAGTTCAGTTTCAGACGTATGGAATAAGTCTCAGACGTCTAGCTCTATATATATTTTCTAATATAGTAGCTTTTCAGACATCTGAGTACATTAACTAGACGTCTGATTCTGTCTGATTTGTGAACCAGAGGATTCAATCAAACGTCTGGCTATTGCACTCAGACGTCTGATCTTGTGCATGTTGCTTTTCTTGCGTCTATGTCATTGCTCTTCTGATTATATCGACTTGTAGCCTCTTGATACGTTCTTTGAGTCTTGTTCTTGTCTCTTTAGTGATGTTACTTTAGCAATTACCTATGAATAGAAATATATGTGCATATTTGATTTCCATTGTATAGCTGTCGTCATCGGAACAATAGAATTGATTTCCTAACAGATGATATGCATACAAGTTAAACATTCTTGATTTCACATCCCTTATTTAATTGAGCGCCAGTCATATTTATAGTTTTAGGGTCACTATTAACAAATTAGTTTTCATAGGATGGCTAATAACTTATTTAATAATTATGGACTCCCTGTCCAGTTCCATAGTTTTCATGAGCTTACTATTAACCTGTTTAAATTTATGAACTCCCTATTATATTTCATAGTTTTTATGGGATCACTAAGAACCTATTGGCCCCTTTCAGTAACATCATTATTTCATGGGTTCTCCTTGAACCTATTGGTAATTCTAATAACTTCACTCTTATCCTAGTTTTCATTGTCTGATTAGGAACCTATTGACATCTATCAAAAACTTAACCTGGATATAGTTTTCATGGGCTCACTACAAACCTATTGGCCCTTCCCAATAACTCAATCTAATTATAGTTTTCATCGGTTTACTATAAACGTGTTTCCCTAACAACTTCTTTTATATATAGTTTTCATGGGTTTACTATAAACATGTCTCCCTGTAACTTACTTGATCAATATTTTAGCATCCTATATTCTGGTCTTCCTGGCCACTTGGATGCATTTCTACTCATTCAAGAATTAACTTAATTTATATTCATTGCTGGATCAACCTAGCTGGTTGTTCTGCATTTCTTCAAACTATAGTTATGGGTCCATTACAATGTGCGTATATAAATAAATGAACAAGCAAACATAATAACTTAGCTGATTCCTTTAACCCACTAAACAAGGAAAACTTCTCCAAAAACCCCATACTTAAAATCATTTCAAGGCTCTTTATTTATGCCATGGTTTTTCTTTAAAATGAGATTGAGTTATTTTTTTTGAAAAACCAAGCCTTTCAAAACCTTGAATCGTTACTTTTGAAAACTCCAGATAACCTCCTTCGAAAGCATTGAAAACTTATTTTCAAACCAGTAAATATATACCTTTCGAAACTCTTTAATCATCTCTTTCGAAACCAAACTTTCGAAAGTATCAAAACATTACATAATAATTCTTAGAAAATAGCTTCGAAACCAATGAAAGTACTCCTTTCGAAACCTTTGGGTTTACTCAAAACATATTTTGGGTCAAGTGAATATATACAAAAGTATCTCTTTCGGAACCTTGATTCTTTATACAAAATTGTCTGGGAAATTATGATGGCGTCGGCACCATTCTTTCGAAAGCTTTAAAACATTTAAGTAAAACATTACAGGTTAGCATCGAGAACCCCCATTCAAAGTCATTGCCTTTGAAACCCTTGAACCTTTTCGAAAGCATTTTGGAAGTGGCTTAACATAAGTTTATAACATTGGCTACCCTTTCGAAAGCATTTTGGAAGTGGCTTAACATAAGTTTATAAGGTTGGAATCACCATTTTCGAAAGCATTGTTTTATAAACAAGGGACTCATTCGAAAGCTCATACTTAAAAATGAAAGATGGCAACCCTCTTCAAAAGCTATTTAGAAAACCCCTTCGAAAGCTAATGTTCCGACTCCTTTGAAAACTTTAGTAAAACAAAGGCATGTGCTCAGCATTTAAAAGCAAAGCAAATGTTTCGTTCCTATTGGAAGCTATGTTTCGACACTATGCCTTCCGCCTTTCTCCAATCTACTACGTACCAATATTGATACATTGTGTATTGGTTTTGGCTTTGTGGGGTTTCTACTTGATTGAAGGCGGGAGCATAAGGTCGAAAGGTGCGTCTAAAAGAGACGGAACCCACTTTTCTGGGTACAACTGATTTATTGCTAGTTACAGCAAATACTTTCTAACTAATCTACCTACCTATAAACATGTGATTTATTGCCACTGCTTTTCAAATTCTTTATAAAAATAACTGCTACTTAATCTCAGATCTAAACCAAGAATAATTTAACAAATAAGCTCTTCCATTAAGTAAAATAATTAAATCATTTAGGTCCTCCTTTCAAAATAGTTTAATTCTCACAGTAAACCACTTAAGAAATATCCCCAAAAATCACAGAAATTTACTTTTAAATGCTATATAACATTTTCAAATTTCAGAACCAAATTCTCAATGCAATTTCTAAAATAAATTTCTAAACGCAATTAACCATATTTTCCTTTGAAAATTCATAATCAACTCTCCATAACTTGGAAAATTGTAAAAATTGAAATCCATCTCAAAATTATATTTTACATAACATTTAATTTTTCCATGGCATTCAATAATCATTTCAATCGATTTTACTCTTAAAGCTATATAAAATCATATTTAAACAATCTTGTTTAAATCTAACATGTAATGAACCAAGCATATCGTCATCCAACTTATCATAAAAATGGATTTACTCTTAAACCCAAAAACATATTATTATATAAAAATAGAGATTATTGATATTATTATTCACCTTGATTAGGATAAGAAGATTGAATTGAGATAAATTTTCCCAAGCTTGAATCCTAAGCTTTAGTCGAATTTCTTTTCTCCTTCTAGTAATGGTCGACTCCCCTCTTATATTTTACGTTTTACGTTTTGTAAAAATGAGAAAATGAACGTGAAAGGTTTAAGGAACGCAAATATATAAGGGTTATGGTAATAGGGTGTGGCTATTTCCCAATATGCCCTTGTGCAATTTAATCAGCTTACAAACCATTCTTAAGCTCATTTAATTTATTAAACAAGGCCTTCTTATTGTTTATTTAAATCTCAATCTATTTATCATTCTAATTCTTGCATTATTCTATACAATTTATCTAATTAAATCTCCTGAATAATGTTATCAAAAAGTTAGGGGTGTTACAGACAAGGTCCGAGGCATGAGTTGGAAGGCTTACGTTCACAAGAATGCTTCTTAATTAGAGTATCATCCTTCTTGGTTAAACACCATTTCCAACTAGTCTCGTGGATGAATCGATATACCTTTCTCAAATCACCTTAACTAGTGACATTTAAAGATAAGTATTTATTTATATATAATGATTTATTACTCATGATTATGAACACACTCATAACTGTAATCGGTTAAATAGTTACTCCTATATATTTCTTATAATATGTGTAAAATGCGATCATTAACATTTAATTATAAATATCCACATACAATAGAAATAGAACAAAAAAACATACTTTCATTAAGAACAAGATTCGTGCATAAGAGTGTTATATATATATATATATATATATATATATATATATAAACAAAGCTGTATAATTGCCCTTTGGGCATACAATTAACTCTATTAGAGCAAACTTTGATACTATTGTTGGATCAGGTGCATTGACAATAAGGCAAAAATGTGACAAATCATATAAAATTTCTTTTTATTAATTATTACACTAGATTTTAATTTGTATTACCTTGAATAGTTTCGTAATATTAAATCATATTTATTTTTGTTATAATGTTAAGAGAATTTTATGTTTTAAATTTAATATAACCTAATTTTACTTTGATTATTTCAATTTATAATTAAAATGTTTATTTTTTTTATTTTACATTATTAGATTAAAATCTATGTTTATGTATATTTTATTTTGAATAATATTTTCATATAAGGGTTAAGTTATATAAAAATTACCTAATTACCCATATGACACACCCTTAACCCTACTAGGGTGGAATCAACAAATTTTTAAGACGTGAAGTTGAAAAGAGATTATGGTATTTGAATCAAGTTGGAGTGTTAAATTTGTACGATTCAACTGTATATCAAATACATTAAAGACTACTAGCTCAAGTGGCATGTAATGTGGCATTATATGTCAAGGCCCCAAAGGTTATGCGTTCGAGTTATAAGACACAAAATTAGTGTCATGCTCGAATGAAGTATCACTATTATTGTAAAAAAAATTATTAAATACACAAAGAAAAGAAATTAATTAATTAATTCAATTAACCAATTCAGTTTGATTAGGTTATATGTGGAAAGAAGAAAGAAAATGACAAGTTATGAAAATTATGAAAATCAAGATCTAACATTACCTGTTTGCATTAAAATCAAATCATGAAAATTGAAAAGGATTCAAGACAATTGGACAATAAATTTAGTTCGTCTCTTCGAGTGCTCTCCTCACAACCACTCTTTTATAAAAAAATTAAAAATTAAAATATAAAAACGTAATCTCCAAGAAATTCTTTTGTCTTGTGCAAGGCGGTTCATCTTTATATTGATGTGTGAGAATTAACCATTACCCCTTTTTAACAAGCCTTAAATTTTACAATCAAATCAAGTAAAGGTTTTAAGTGTAATCAAGTCTTATTGGGAGATTTTGCCCTAAGGGCCTTTTTTCATTCAACAATAAGTTTCCAGCACACGGGATTAAAGAAATTATTTTCCAGGACAAAATTTTAAACACGTGACGTCGCTTCACGTGTACTCGCCCATTCCTTCGTTTCGTCTCCTCCTTCCACTCATTTCATTCAATTGTTTTCTTCTATTTTTCACGATTCTAAACGAAATTAAAAACCAAGGCTTCCCGATCTCTGATCATTTTCAATCATCTGAAACCTTACTCTTAATCATTTTCAAAACTAGCTACAAATATTTCCATCTACACGAATTAGATCTCAAGTAGAAAATCTATCAACAAACGATTTTCAACGTCTTCACGAAAACCACGACTTCGATTAATCAATTCCTCAACAAGCAAGTTTTCTTTTTGATTCGAAGCCCTACTTTCGATCTGAAACCTTACTTTCATGCAAATGTTTTAGGTTCATGATAAACCCTACTAAATTATTGATGTATATGATAGTTTTTGTAATTCAAGTAAGGTGTTTGTTGTTTTGTGATGATTTAACGTAATCTGAAACTGTTTGATTAATCATACATATATATTCAGTGGTAATTGTCATTTTTTTTAACATCTTATAAAGATAAAGGCGTTTATCTTTTGATCTAAATGAATTTATTACGTACTAAACCTTAGTAATATTTGATAATTACTGATACATGTTAAACGTATTTTTTGTTTTTCTTATGATTTAAAGTTATTATGATAAAAGCATTTAACTTTCCACATACATGATTCAATTACAAGATAAAGCCTAGACAAATCTTCATAGTTACTGCTGCATATGATTTAAGTTCATTTAAGTTCTTACACAACAAGTAGTTAAATGTTTTTACTCATGAATCACTTAAAATGTATATGGTTACTACTGCAATTTGTGCTCATGAATAACTTAAGACGTAAATTTTCTTTCATTTTTGCTATAAATGTTTTCGCTACATAATGAACCCTAATTAGTTTCTCATTATAATTGGTTTTTTTGGAAGCTTTTGTATAGAACTTTATGTTTTTTTTGTTCTTTAAATTTTTAGTTAGTATAACCTGGTATTCTCTAGCCATATTTACCCTTTAATGTAAGAAAGATAAAGACATTTATCTTTTATTTTAAATGATATAATTACAAGTTAAGTCCTATTTATATTAAAAACTTACTGGTATATCCTAAACATCTTTCTAGTTTTTATGATGATTCAAATTTATTACGTAAGATGTACAATTGATTTTAACTCCACCTAGAAAAGATAAAAGCATATATCTTTTAATATTATGAATTCTTATAGTTAAGGGGAATTTCACTATAAGGGCCTATTACCATCAACTAATTATTTTGTACGACACATGTTCAAAATAAGTCCCAAAGAAGTTAGTCTTATATTCAGAATGCCATTACTGGAGAGGACTTATTTCCTATTCCAGCTTCTAACAAAGCTTCTACCATGGAAAGTTTCTCCGATTTTTTAAGTGCTATTTTCAATGAAGAAGATATAATAAGACAAAAAACAGTGACAAAAAGAATGAATACAATGATAGAAGAGGAAAAACGACATGAAGATTTAGTGAAGCTGTTGTTATTAGTACTTGTCATAGCTTTCCTTTTTCCTGACAGTCAAAGCTATATGCAATGGAGTTTTTTGGCTAAATTGTTAAGTTTAAAAAAAATGAACTCAACCTCTTGGCCGTAAGCAATTTGTGAAAATGTTTTATGAAATGTCCAGAAGTATCATGCTAATTCAAGAAGTACACCGGGTTGTACTATGGTGTTATTGCTATGCTTTCATAATTTTCACTAATATAAATATACTGAAATTTATGTTTATTACAAAAATACAAAACTGTTTATCTTTTTCTTGCAGTATTGGTTCTGTGAAAGAACACAAATAATTAATGAAAAAGAAGATCTTCAGGACAAAATCCCAAGAATGAGATAATGGGATTTATCGAAATTGAAAGATACCGACGTAACCGAAGTTGATAATAACAAGGTATGCTAGTTTTTTGTTCTTTTTTTTAAACTGTACATTTAATAATTCTAATTTTTTTCAAGTATAACAAATTTTACAACCAAACATTTGCATAAATATCATTTCCAAAATTCTGTTTTACGAAAGTAATAAAAAAGATAAGAATACTTATCTTTTTTTGTAGCATAATTCTTTTATAATGATGTACATTAATACTTCTAATTTTCTAATAATTGAACAACATCACATGTCAAAGTTTATCTGAAAATATTTCCTTTCAGATTCTGAATTTTATTTCAAGTATAACAAAAGAAGAGAAGGAACTTTTGACAAAGAAAATCGACACAATTGAGGAGGAAGAGGAAAACACAGCACAAAAAGAAAATTTGATGAGCACCAAGTATTAGAAAGTCTGAGAAAATCTGCCAAACAATACGCCAGTGGCTTTCAAGACTTAGAGTTAAAAGTTACTTTTCTGATGGAGGAGATGAAAACTGTTAATCAACAGTTAATGAAGAGAGAAGACTAAGAGAAATTGCCAAACAAAGAATTAGAAATCTTGAATTGAAATTGGAAAGGAGGACAATTTGAAAGCCTAAAATTTAGAGAAAGAAAATGATGTTTAAGAAGAAGTCAATTTGAAGGAGAATAATGAGCTTGAAAAAGGTAAAGAAAAAATAGTTGGTTTGGTTCACATAAACAATTCTGTTGATTTTCCAACTTTTAATTTTTTTGCAAACTCAAGAGTATGTCAGAGAAGACGAGATAGAAAAAACTCTAAAACCACACAACTTAGAAGAACCTATTGAGAATGGTATTGTCTTGCAAGATGTAGTCCTCAAAACCAATCCAGAAACTTCTATTATTGCGAAAGATTTTGTCCCCAAACAAACAAAAAAAGAAGAAGAAACATTAAGAAATGTCCTCTTCTGACGTATCTCAGTGATAAACAAATCGGGGGTGTCAAAATGCTCTTCAAGATTTTAGGAGGAAACAAGTAAGTATCTTAACTACTTTTCACTGCATTTAGTTAAATATAATTTTACTCCAATAATATACTCATTAAAATATTATATGGTAACAATGTACACCTAAAAAAAATTATGTCTACAAAATCATACAAAATTGAAAAAGATAAAGAAATTTATCTTTATTTTTTTAGTGATAAAACTTTTAGTTACTATGAGGAAATAATTAACTACATTTAATTATTAACAACAATGGCATTCTCCAGTGATGAAGCATTCAGTTGCTACGATGAAAACTCAATCGTCATTACAAAAGCTGTGCTCGAAAAACTTCTTTTTAGCGGATGTATTATTGGTCAGGTAAGAAAAATAATTTATATTGTGCTTAATCATAAGTTCTACACTTTATGCATTTCTTTTTTGATATACAGGTAATAGATTGGTTTTGGTTTAGAAAAGCAAAATCATTCAATGATAGTTCTAGCATAGTATATGTGAACATGACGATGACAGTAAGTAAACCATAATCCCAATTAAAATATTGCATTACAAAACATATTTTCTAGAAAAAAATTTAAACAGAAAAGCGCAACGAATGCAAACTTCGAAAATATCAAACAAGAACTGTTTGTACATTTTATACAAAAGACACTTAAAGATCGATTTTGTTGCAACATATTCTTTCCTATTCATGGGAACGTACATTGGAGCTAGTTAGAGCTAGTAGTTGATTCGTGTCAAAGGAATCACTATTACTCATTACACTTAACAATAAGATCAAAAAGCTATAGAAATGGACATTCAAAATATGCTACAAATGTGGTAAGTAAATATACGGACAAAGTAAAAAAGATAAAAACATTTATCTTTATTGTAAACTATTATCCATATAAACACACATTTTATTACAATTTATTATCAAAATTTATATTGCAAGAAAATATAGTCTACAAGACCATATCCGATAATCATTACAATCATCGAAGTAGAATTGCATGTGTTTTAATCTTATTCCTCATGCTGGATAAAACTGAAAGTCTATCCCATTTCGGTTTATTTTCATCTATAATATTTTTATTTAGCATTTCTTTGGCATTGTTCCAAAAAGCAACATCCCTTCTCAATATATAAATCAAATTACCACCTTGAAACTAGGGATAGAACCAAATACATGTCAATTCACCAAATAGACACTATAACTTATTCACATACTATTTTGTAATGACGTAGAAATTTTTATTGCAATTCATCATCATAATGAAGAAAAGATAATCTGTTTATCATTATATTTCAGGTATACTAAAATTCAGAAATACAGATACGATTGTGGAGTTTTTGTCATGACGTTCATAGAAAAGCTAACCAAAGGAATGGACACAACAACAAAAATCACACTTAAAGAATTCGAAGCTTTAGAGCAGAAGCAGGTGCAGATATTCCATCTGATGAACCATATTGCTGGAATCTTTAAAAATTGTGCAGCTTAGCTTCTGCGACAAAAATTACAAACTTACAATACTCACAAAGAAATGCTTGCTTTCAAATGTTGTGTTTATGATGAATTTGTTAACTATTTATTAAAATATATGGAACTGTGTTGTTCATACTACGTTTACGTAATGTAAATAAATTTACTGATCAATTCAATAGTTAATTTGTAATGACTGATATTAACTACAATGTAACTACGTGGCTGATGTAAAGACTGATGAATGAATGATGTATTTGTAACGAGTGATGTAATGCTTGAGGTAATGATGAATTTAGAATGGCTGGTTTGTTTCTAAAGAAATGTTAAAAACATAAATGCATTTATCTTTATCGTGACAACCAAATAAATTAGTGCATTTTTACTATATTTTGGTGCAATTTCAGTTTTGCTGTATATCACTTGATAGTGTTATGGAAGTTGGTGTTGTAGATGCTAGTGTTTGAATGGAGCAATATGGATGTCAATGGCAGTTGGTTGGATTGCTATGGTTTGCTGTTGTGGTCGGGGTTGGCTGTTAAATGGTCTGGGATGAGGAAATTAAAGAGTGATTTCGATGATAAAATATGTGATGAGCAAACGAATGGGAAGGAATTTTCTGATGAGATGGAAATGATGTAGCAGTTTGTAGTGAATGGTCTTTGGTTGTTGTGATGTAGAGGGGTTTCTTTAGCGATGTGGGTTCGGATGTTTAGTAAGGGTGTTAAATGGTGGAGGTGCTGAATTGAAGTTAAAACGTGTAGAAATGTGTTTAGTTCGGACGTGGGTTCGGATGATCAAGAGAATGCTCATATATCAAATACATACACAAGGGATATCAGTGCAACATGCGCAACCAACGATTCCAAATATAACGCAAAGATCTAATTATTATCATATATAGTTGATCCAAACGCCAATATTATTCCTCTACTTTTTGATACTTAAGACAATCCACAAAGTTCCACCCAACAGCCTTTACTTCATCTCATCCAAGCTCAACAAAGCATCACTACCATCACTCAAAGGACAACTGCATTGCCATAATTCATCAGAATACTTTTAATATTCATCAACATTAACAACTACTTAAAATCATAGCTAAACATAGCAAGAAAATAAAAGCTAAGCGCAAGTATCTTTTTAAAAAGCTGGCTAAAACAAAAGTTGCAGAATTTAAGTCACAGCTAAACATTAACGGTTGCTTAAAATCATAGCTAAACACGGCAGGAAAAAAAGATAAATACAATATCTTTTTAAAAAAATGCAGAACATTAACAATCATCACATATACAAGAGAAAAAGAAGATAAATACAATTATCTTTTTTAGATACTAATTAAAATCAACAATCATCACAAACATATAACCAACAATTCAACCATCCCTAATTATTCAACTAACATTCACAAAATACATTAAATCAGTATATAATCATTATTCTGAAAATGATGTTCATAGAATTTTAGATGCAATGTCGTCTCCAGCAATAGCTCTATGGCCTACGACATATCCCTCACATGTTCAACCTGCATCCCTGCTTGCTTTTCCTGAGTCATGCTTTACAGCAGTTCTTTGCATCATGCTCAGCATACTTGCTCCTTTACGGATGTCTCTACAACAGTAGCCTATCGAATTGCTCCATCTATCATCTATGCACCTTCATCCTGAAGACCCCCATGCTGCATTACTATATAGGGCATTGAAAAGTAGCCTGCCCCTGCTTCCTTATCCAGGATAGGTGGAAGACACACAAATTGAAGCTCTCGGCTCCAGGTCATGTGCAACACTTCGCTATTGAACGTCTCTCCCTTTCTTCAAATAAAACTATCTAGGAGGTTTGTTGTATCTACTTCTTTAGGCCTGGAAGAAGACTTTTCTGTCGTCCCATCATTGGGACTACATGCTTGCTGGTTGCTTTCACTACTCTCGCTCATATGTGTGCCTGCTTCCGCTCATGTCAGTCATGAACCATCAACTGCTACCACACATGCTGCTGCAAAGTCCAACAAGTCTTGTTTGTTTCACCGTTGGAACACTAGCACATTCCAACCAGCTCTTGCTCTCTACTCACTATCTCTTGCTTGGCAATTCAATCATCTTATGCATATTTATGTTCTAATTATTATTATTCTATAAATGTAAATCTTCAACTTTGTCATTATCAACCATCTATGCCTTCAAGTAGTGCATGCAAGCTTCAGCAAATGCAGATAATCTTTTTATCTATATTAGCAGTATCCAAAGAAAACCTAAAACTAAAGTTTTTTTTGTTGAAATCAGCAACAACCAGAACAGATGCTGCAGCACTGATAGAAAAAAGATAAAAAGATTTATCACTATACAAAAACAGAAAAAAAACCAAAACATTAAATAAAAACATTATGTACCTTTTATTTTGAATATTATCCATCTTCCTATAGCCAAACTTACAGAATGGTAGAAAAAGAATAACCCAGCTTGTTCCTATAGCCAAAATAAAATAAATAAAATGTATAAACACTAAAAGTGAAAATTTAAATCGTAAGAAAATATAACCTACCCAGTAATTCCAAAATAGAAATTGAAATCAGCAATATAGGAAGATTATAAGACTGATATTAAGTTTGAAATACGGACGACATTATAAATATGATATTAAGATTGAAAGGGAGACAGAGATTGAAATCGAGATACAAATTGATAATAGCATACAGGAAGATCTAGATTGAGAGATGTGTAAATACATTTATGTTGTTATCTTAACTTCAGTACTTTATTAAAATAAGTACCTTCATTAAAATAATACAGGAATTTGATTTCAGAAGCAACCAATGCCTAATTTTTTCCAAAAAAACCAACGAGCGCTTTGATTGCACAAGAAACGACGGCCTAATTTTGCCTAATTTCCATGAGCACAGGATTTCAGAAGATACGAACGTCGTTTGAGAAGATGTAGATGCACGCCTTCTAGATATTTGTCCTGGAAAATAATAATTTCAAATCCGTGCCATAGAAAAAAATTGGGCCGTATAAATAGGCCCTTCACACCAATTTCCACTTGTAGAAATTGATTACTCAATTTACAATTATAGGTTAGTCTTGCTGCTTTTTTACCTATAATTTTTTTGGAGTCTCCCTGAATTGTACTTTTTGTTGAAAGCATTGGTAATTATGTCCGTAGATATAAGCAATTTATCAAATCATGTTAAATCTTCGTATTCTCTAATTTTTTTTATTTTTTTGCTTGGTGATGTTGTGACATTTTGGTGATACAAAATCACAAATAGAGGGAAATAAATATGTAAAAGAAAGAAAGAGAAGATTTTGTTTCCACTAATTAATAGGCATATTTGAGTATGTTTATTTCTCTCTCTAATTGGCTAATCAAGTTGTTTTTTACCATCTAATGTTAACTTGGGTATTAGATAATTAATTATATAAATAGAGACTAGAAGAGAGGGTAAAAGTGTGGTGGAAAATTTATTTGCTGATTTTCTCTTCTTCATCTTTGTTTTTTTTCTCCAACAATTTTAGCCATAGAGATATTTGCTCCCTTTCTCAATTTGATTATTGATTCAATGGTATTTCGTTTACTTTAGCTTTATTCTATTAATTGTAAACAAAATTTTGGTGAATCAATAAAGTGGGTGGTTGGGTGGAATATTTTGTGTTATTGCATTTTGATTTCAATTCTGTCTTGTTTTCAAACCAAGTTTTCTCTTTGTGATTTGGGTGACAATGATCCGTTGATAAAAGCTTCCGCAAAGCGCTACTATTTTCCTAACAGTTGGGTATCGGAGCACAGATCATCGCAAAGCTTAGAGTAATTTTGGTTTGAAAAATTATTGATGTCAGATATGATTTCGTTTTAAAATATGACTATCTTGGATGGAAAAAAATTGGGGTATTTGAAAGCCTAAGATGGAGGATGTTTTGTACCTCAATGATCTTCATGATCCAATTGATGGAGATGGAAAGAAATCCTCTGACGTAGATGAGGGAAAATGAAAGAAGATGGATAAGAAGACGATTGCTTTGATTCGCTAGTATCTTGATGATTCAGTTTTCCATCATGTGGCTAGTTGTGAATCCGCGAAGGCTTTGTGGGACAAGTTGATATCTTTGTATGAGTCAAAGAGTGCTACTAGTAAGGCTTTTTTGGTTCGAAAGTTGGTATAACTGAGACTAGATGAAGAGAAGTCTGTTGTAGAGCATTTGAATGAATTTCAAGATGTAATAAATCAATTGAAAAATATCAAGGTCAATTTTGACGAAGAGTTGCGGGCTCTTTTATTAATGAGTTCGCTTTCAAAAAGTTGGGAAACTTTGGTTGTTTCACTGAGTAATTCCAATGCTAATGGAACTATCTCCTATAAACTGTTCGAAGCAGTCTTTTGAATGAGGAGTTTAGAAGAAAAGAGTTAGGTATGAAATCAATTCAAAGTGAGGCTATGGTGGAAAGTGACTCGAAGGAAGATACAATTTGAAAGAAGAAGGACGCTAATGGTAAATGTGTTATCACTTGTCATTATTGTAATAAGAAAGGTCACATACGCAGCAAGTGTTATGCTTATAAAAAAGATCAGAAAAAGGCTGCGCATGGTGAAACTAGTATTGACGCACATGCAGGTTTTGCTGAAGGTACCGATAGTGATGCTTCATGTGATGTCCTCTTTAGTGAAAATAAGCCTTGAAAGATGGACTCGGAAGCCACTTTTCACATTTGTAGAGATGTGAATTGTTTTTCTTCTTATGAGAAGAGTGTCGGCAAGATTAGGACAGCCAATGGAGAAGAGTTACAGATTTGTGGTATTGGATCTATCCGATTTCGTTTGCATGATGGTGTGGTTAGAGAAGTCTCTGGAGTGAGACATGTGCCCACTTATTCGCATAATCTTATTTCTCTCAGTCAGTTGGATCGTCATGGTTGCACTTATGAGACTCAATGTGTAGTTTTGAGAGTGAAGAAAGGTGGTCGTGTAAGGATGAGAGGAGTATTAGAAGAAGGAAACTTTTATAGCTTGGTTAGTTCTGTAGTCGACAGTGGAAAGCGAATGACGGTTGAAGGACCTAGTCCACAACAAGGTGAAGAGGTTAATGTGGTCACCGCTTATGATTCTAGCATTGAGGATCATATTTTAGACAGGGGTCTTCATGCGTATGATGCTTGAGGGACTGATAGTGATCGGGTTAGATCGAGTGATAGACGGGTGTCGAATTGCAAAATCCACAAAGACAAGACGGAGATCTTTGTGGTATTACAAATGTTTTTTAGATCGGATTTGTGTGGTGCACCTCATGTGGGAGATGCATTACTTGTAGACGGTGATTGAGGTTTGTAATTTAGTGTGGTTGAGATATGGGGATTTGTGATAGATCTAAATATGACATGCTTGATATGTTGGAGATATGTGATTTTGCATCAAGATGGATTTTGTTTCATTCTAATTAATAGACATATTTGAGTATGTTTATTTTTCTTTCTAGTTGGCTAATCAAATTATTTTTTGCCATCTAATGTAAACTTGGGCATTAAGTAATTGATTATATAAATAGAGACTAGAAGAGGGGGTAAAAGTATGGTGGAAAATCTATTTTTTAATTTTCTCTTCTTCATCTTTGTTCTTTTTCTCCAACAATTTTTGTCATATAGATATTTGCTCCTTTTCTCAATTTGATTATTGATTCAATGTTATTTTGTTTACTTTAAGTTTGTTCTATTAATTGCAAACAAAATTTTGGTGAATCAATAAAGTGGGTCGTTGGGTGGAATATTTTGTGTTGTTGCGTTTTGATTTCAATTCCGTCTTGTTTTCAATTCCAGTTATCTCTTTGTGATTTGGATGACAAAAATCCGTTGATGAAAACTTCCGCAAAGCAGTATTATTTTCATAACAACCATTGCTAATTAAATAGTTGTTGGTAATTAATTGATATGGTAAATCTTTTGAGTATTCTCCCTGTAAGCCTTAGTTTGCACAACAGTTTACTTACCTTCATTGGAATTTGGTCGTCCAGCTATTGAAACCATTACAAAGAATTGGTCAAGTAATTTGGGGTAGCCAGTGTAGTTTAAAATTTTAATCCAAAATGTATTTATAATGAGAGATCAAACCAACAAAATAGGCATTCAGACTTGCAAGTCCAAAAGCAAAATCACCAAGATTTACTGTCAATGTTCACCAAAATTATGAGAAATCTTGCACGTATATTGAAATTTAAGAGGTGAATTGTATTTATTCAGGTACCACTTGTGTAAGGAAGAACAACAGAGAGTGAAGTGGCACCATAATTTGTTACCTTAACCAAACAAACTTACTTTTTTATTTCATAAACTTTAGGTTCATTTTCTCTTCAAGTTGTGTTGAAAATGCAGTTGAACGGCTTATTGTAGATACTGATAAAACATTGAGGACCAAAAAGACACAAGGTTTTGCCAGGTGCACTATTGTAAAAAGAAACGATAGTGGCAGACTGGCTTAAGTAGCATATGAAGATGGATTTGCATTTATAGAAAACAGGTCACATAAGTAATAATTACTGAAAATGTTTGGATAATGTGCTCTTGCCATATTTGAGTAAATATTTCAACATTTAAATTATGTTCTTAGATATCATTACAAGTTATGCCACTGAAAGAAGCATAGCTGCAGATAACGAAAAATAATCAATTAACTGCTCAAAATTAGATATAAAGGCTTGTCAAAAAAAAAAACAAAAAAAACAAAAAAAACAAACAAACATAGATGCTCTGGTAAAGGTGGTGATCAAAGTCCCTCTATATGTATAACATATTTGTTTAGAAATACGTGTACAATATTAACTACTAAACTATGTTATTGTCGACTATGAGCATAGTGCTAGAGTAAAGGTTAAAAAAAAAATTACTGCAGAAATTAATATGTTCAAACTGCAGGGCTTTGTAAACCAAATGTACCATGCACTGTGACCTTGTATCACACGTATAGTGCTAATTTATGTGATTAAGCAGTATCACAGGACAGCAGAACAACTCCTTATGCGTGATGAAACACTTTGAATTCAAAGAAATATGAAGTCAAATTAGTTGAATGAGGATCTGAATGCTGATAAACATAAATATATTAGCTCAAAAAATAAAACTAGAAATTCAAAATAAAGTCCCAGAAAAGTACTTCAATTTGAAAGTTGAGTGCCACCTAGAGTTCCCCCAAACACTTCAGTATTGATCTACGACCCACAAAATGAGGATGAGACTGCTGAAGTGCTTGAAGGAATTCCAAGAGACAACCAACCATGTAAGGCTAAACTCAAACATATGTAACTAAATGATTTCTGTAGCAGATTAAGCCTATAAGCACTAAACCTACTTAGCAGGTTTTGGTGAAACAAATGTTATAAAATCCTCCAGTTATTTATAATACACTCCGGAGTTCTATCTGCGAAATGCAACATCAGTGCAAACATGCAAAATATAAGTCTAAGTTCTGTAAACCAAATGAACCTAGACGTAATTCGAGCATTGGTATACTACCATTTTTTTTGCTAGAATATTCCAATCCATTGAGTGTTGACATATCTTTCAAGTAAAAGGCATACATAATTTTAATTATTCCTTCCACAGATATCACAGAAGCAATTATTTAGTAAAAAGATATAATGTTATATGCACACACATAACATGTGTGTAAGCGTGCACACATATAGGACCTCCAAATCAGCCGAAGAAGAAGCAAACTTGTACAGGTGGTTTGAACCTGATGGGAAAGCATATATCCTAGCAAAAAAATTTGCCCGCTATGCAATTGTCTCCCATGCATCTGATCTATACCTTCAGGGTTAATATCACACATAAGGTCACACACTAACATGTACCACTACATCAGACTTGAATATAACGATGCCATTCCTGCACAAATTAAGACTCTGCGGTACATAGATTGCGTTAGGCAGAAGTTGGACCAGTTTTGAACAAGGCTCCATAAGTGTAAGTAACAAAATCTTTTTCCAAAAATATTCTTTCAATTTAACCCGTTGAAAATTTGAACCTCACTCGGTTATAACTACAAAGTGTGACATGTGTTATATTGTGTAACCTATTGTATTGCAATATTTCAACTTGTTCCCCTGAGCAACCACTATATGCAAAATATGATACTGTTGAAAAGTTGGTTGATGGTCCGGACTGCGTGATCGAAGGTCACGAGTTCGAGTTCCGAAACTGACAACTCTGTAACAAGTACTCGAAGTATGTGTTTGGCAGACACATACTTCCCTAGAGTTTACAAACGAAGCTTGGTTCTCTAGGTAATTCAAAAAAATAATAATAATAAATAAATAAATTTTGTGTTTCGGTTTTCAATGTGTATCTCAAATATGAAAAATATGGAGGGACGACGGAGGGATGAAAGAAAGACGGATGGAAGGACGAAGGAATAGAGGGACGATAATGAATTATTTCACATGCTTGTGTTATTTCCTAAAACGCAGGAAATGAAAAAAATTATTTTCTATTTTGTATGTTAACTTCTTTTTTTAAATTGGTCATTTTCGACAATATAAATGAGTAGTGTGCATTTTTTTATGGACGAAAACTCAAAACTAAAAGTAACAAATCAAACACTACCTTAGGTTTTCAGGAAATCGTGGATGCTTAGAAAATGGAAACACATCAAATATCAACTCATGTTCAGACTATTGGATCATATACCTAAAGACACTTAATTATCTTGCTCGGTTGGAGCATAATTTAAGAACACTTGATTATTATTTTTTGTTTGAGGCATAAAGATTAAAGAAATGTTAGAAAAACTCCCAAAGTGTTAGAAGCGGATCAAGTCAAAAAGGTACGTCTTCAAACTTTAAGAGTAGAGTTTGAAACCTTAAATATGAAAGAATGTGAACTTGTATCTGATTGCTTCTCAAGAGTTTTAACGGTTACTAATAACCTAAAAAGAAATGGTAAGAAATCAAATGACATAAGAATTATGGAGATTCTTAGATCATTAAATCCAAAATTCGAATATATTGTCTCTATAGTCGAATAGACCAAAAACTTGGAGGTCATGGCAATTAAAGAGCTTATCGATTCATTGCAAACTTATGAAGAAAAGAAAAGGAAAAAAATAAGAGATTGTGGAGCAAGTACTTAAAACACGGATTGATTCAAGAAAGGAAGAAAGTAATCGAAGCCAACAAAGACGATGTTGTGGTCAAGAATGAGGAAGATGTCGCTGATATGGACACGGACGAGATTTGTCAAGGCCCGTTATTCCATACCCTTTGAATCGACAATAAACCATACATATCCAACTCAAATTGCACGAAATGATGGAACATGAAGGTTAATAAAGAAAATAGACAGAACAGAATCTCACACAAATGCAACAATATATAATATTGAACATTATCTTTACAGCATAAAACTTTTAAAATACATATATCGGAGCCTAAACTAAATTCAGCTTGGATAGTTATAAACATCTATCCTTTCAATTGCTGACAAACATCAAACTAAAACAAACAAACCACAGCAGATAATAGAATATGTCGATAAGTAGATGAATATCTCCTGCTCTCCTCTGGAAACTCCAACCGTCTTCGACTAAATCTGAAACTACTCGGATCTAAACCTGAGTATTGTAAATACCCGGATCAGACTTGATAAATCAGCGTGATAAAAAATCAATAATAAATGACAGTGTCATATATCAGCCTTTGAATAAAATCCTTTGAAAAGAAAGAGTATCCTATAAGACCACGCCAGCACATAAATATGGACGGGTTTTTGCCTTATGATAACTTAAAACACTTTTATATATCAAAACATTTGATATTATTTCTAGTGGCATTCCTGGAAAACATTTGTAATTATACTTATTAATCTTATCCGAAATGGTTACCCATATAGCATTTTGAGGCTATTCATTACGCAAATAGAAACAAAACCATAAGTTCTTATTAGAGAATGGATTTTCATACAAATGATTAGGTGAAGGGACTACCTTCCGATGGGTATACCTCTAGATGGATGTCCCGAGGCTCCGAACATCTGCCCTCTACCAGCACAAGACCAGCCTACCTCTTTAACTAGGTAGTATCGAATATGTCATCCTTTGGACGTTACCGGCCTTTAACCGAGCGCTCGTTTTCCATTACACCACATTATTTTACATCCCGAACGTCATAGCGAGAATAAATATATCTAGATGATCATACACTAATTGGGATGACCCACTTAGCCTTACCACATATAACCGTGTTTCGGTCATTTTCAGTTGATGAGGCTCGAGGCATTGATTACCTTTTCACATAGCACATCTTCTTCACTTTGAATGCCACATTGTCATTCCACATTCACAGGAGTGATTTCTATAAATGTATAACTCCTGAAATTGTAAGGCTCGGGAAAGGGTGTTAAGCTAAGAGAAGGTGTCTTCTCCACCACCGACTATATATTTATAGAGATCACTCAAAATGATTTAGAATGCAAGGCCAGACATTATTTCATACAAGTTCGTTCTAGGACCGAATGAAACCGAAGGTACTTTCCTCGACCACTAATAGGTGAAAAGCCATTCGGGTTTTGAGATTTTTCATAACAAAGAGACCGCTGCTACAATATAGTGAATCAGGAGTCTATCCTATTTATTCAGTAAGTAGTCCCTTATTATTCTTCTTCTCAATATCTCCGTCTTCGATTATCTTCATTCTTCAAACACGTAAACTGGTTCGAAGTGGTTTTCGGATAGGAATCACCCAAATCCGACCCCAGTTCCTTCGAAATCCTATTATCGATGAAAAGTGAATATGAGTATAAAGGATTATTAAGTGCCTTTTCACATTAATTCTTGTCGGATGATTTCAAAGTCTCTTTCTTTCATCTTAGAATAATCCTAAGTAATTCATTCTTTTGCTTCGGATAATATTTCAATTTCCCTCACTTAACTCTCGATCCAAATTCCTTAACTTTTTGGGGGGTCAGAAGCAACGTTATTTAAGACATCGTTTACGCTAAACCCTAAATCAATCTTAGCAAACATTTTTAAGTAAATAGGATCATAGAAATCATTCTGATTTTACTCAATATCAATTTCCGTATTCAAAAAGTGTTATGGGCGGAATAACGGTGAAATCACATTTTAAATTCCACAAATAGGACGAGTTCCTTTTCGAATTTAAATACCAAATACAAGGAGATTATCTCTATGCAATCTAAGTCGTAGTTTATTCAATTCGAACATTCCTTAAATTTTGGATAATACCAATCTTCTTTTATTTTAGAAACTTAATACCATCCTTTTAGAGCATCTGGACTTTCCTTTCGATCTGTTCCAACCCTGGCCTAAGAAGAGAAAACAGAGGTCAGGTAAGTTCAGGGCACTGGCTGCTCCATCCCCAACCTTAGTTATAAACCGTGTTTTATCTTCTCAGATCTCATAGGCGGGACAAATGTACTAGTCGGTTCCGCATACTCAGTAATTAACTTTATTTTGGAGTTAATTATAAGTATGTCAAATTATCTTTTAAACACTTAGTTTTCCTTTTATAAACATTCACAATTGATTCCAGGAAAAGTCGACACGTTTTAAACTCATATTCAAAAAGTCATAGAATTTGCAGCATTAAAGTACTACGGAATATGCTATATAAGCTTATTTGATTTAAACAACTTTTAAACATTTGATAATCCATATTTTCCAATCCAAATCTCTTCTAAATTATATAAATGGATTTCTCATAATTATTCCACATTTTTCTTAATTAGAAACGTCCATTTAAACAGATTTCCAGTTATGGTCACTTAACCGCATTAACGCGATTTTTCTAGAAAATTGATTTGGACTTAATTCAAAATCTACTCAGTGAAATTTTGGTTTTCTTTCTTCGTTCAGAAGATATTGATATAATAGTCTAGAATTTTCTTACATCGAATAATTCCGAACTATATTACACTCTATGTAACGACCCAGGATTTTTATTAATTAAAATTTGAATATTTAATTAATTTTAAATATTAATAAGTGAATTTATAAGTCAAATAAATTTTTATTTGAATTATTGGATTTAATTGGATTTTTAAATCGATAATTTAATATGTTAAATTATGGAAATAATTGAAAATTGAGTTAAATATGATTGAAAATGATTTGTAAAATTTTATTTTATCGTATGGAAGTTAGAATGATATTTTAGAACTTTTAAAATCGAATTAAGAATTAATTTGTGAAAATTGAATATTTTAATATTAAAATCGACTAGTAAAAATAGTCAATTTTTAAACAGTCTCAGAATTGAACGAAACCAGTTCCATTGGATCCGTAATAGTTAGTTATTACCGGATTTCAATTTTCGTGTCAATCGGAGCTATCGTTTGATCGTGGCAGCTCGAAACGCATCGTATTGTTTTTAATTTTAATTTGGCGAGTTAAAATAGCCATTTTTCAAAAAGTCTCGGATTTCGATGAAACCAGTTTCTTCGGATCCGTAATGTGATATTATTGTAAGATTTCAAATTTCGTATCAATTGGATTTACCGTTTGTCCGGTACAAATTAAAACGCATAGAAATCGATTTAAATCAGTTTAATTTAAATTGAGCGTTTGTAGCCATAACTCGCATAGATGTCCGAATTAGCTTTCGAAACCTGTTCCATTGTATCCCGAACACGGGATAAACCCTAGGTACGTCAATTTCGGCGCGTAAATCGGAGTTCGGAATTTCCGGATGAATAGTGTCGTTCAAATTCCTATAAATACCCTCAAAATTCTCAAAGTATTCAATAAAACCCTAATTCACGTTGCAGCCGCCACCCTCCCCATGAACGGCCGAAATCATCCCAACTTCTCCCTCCATTTTCTCCAAATCCATACATCGAATCGAGAAAGTGTCAATTGCAAAAGTGTAGAGCTCTCCGAGCTCGATACATCCAACGGTGGGTTTTCGTTCTAGGGCTTTGGATTGGCCTCGATCTGTCGAACTAGGGTTTCGGTTCGAGCTCGTTTTCATGACAATGGGGGTGACCGAGCTCTTCATTACTTGGGGCGTTGGTGGTGTTCGTGATGGCGGCTCGAATGAGGGTGGTGTGATGGGGTTTCGTCGTCGTTGGTGGCTCGCGTGTATTTGGGAGTTGAACGCGTGGATGGGTTCGGTTACTGGAGCGAACGTGATGAAGGGGAAGAGGGAAAAGTGCGCACGGCCTGGATCTATGCAGTGAGATCAACGGCCCAGATTAAAATTAGGTTTAAAATTTAAATTATGTTGTAAATTTATATAAGTATAAATCGTGTAACTTCAAATATTTGTAACTTTTTCATACGAGGTCGAAAACGCGCGAAACTAGTTGCGTTGGAATCGTATGGACGAGCACTACGCGATGAAATTGGATTGGAGTCGTTTGGAGTTAGTGAAAATTTTGGGTAAAATTAAACGTCCGTTTAATTTTATTCGAAATAAATCGCTAAAACGGAAATAAAATCAAGGTGAGAACTTCTCACTCAATCGAATCAGTTTCGATTTTATTTTAAATAGTTAGATTTAAAATATTTAAATGCATGTTTGAATGATGATTGATATCTATTGATTGTTAAAATAGACATTATACGCCGTTAGTAAGCGGATGTTATTTAATAAAAACATATACCGCGAATATTTCATAAACAGTGAAGTTGGTATTATATATAATAGCAATATATATATATTGGCATATGTATATATTGGAGTTATTGATTTCCCGCATTTTTTGTTTAGCGGATGAGACCCTATTGCGCCGTTATTAAGCGGATAATATTTTAAATCCCATATACCGCGATAATTTCGTACTGGAGCGAAATTGGTATTGTGCTAATGTTTGTGATGCAGGAAACAGGTTGGAGGGATCCAACTGGATTCCTCAACAGTATTTATTTGATTTCAGATATTTTGATATTTGATTGACTATCATATCGATATATGATGTCGTTGTTGTCGTGATTGACTATTTGGTATGTAGCATCATTGGACCAAGTTTTGGAATTTTAAAATGATTTATAAAGTGATTTTTGAAAATATACTATATGTTTGGAATTTGATCCATTTTAAATAAATAAACGTTATAATTTTTAAAGTTATAAAAATTATGATTTTTGGAGAAATATAGTTAAAAACTGATTTTTGAGAATATGATGCTAATGATTTTATAAAATAGTTTAATCGGGATTTCTGAATTTATTATGAAAAGTTTAAAATATAGGATTTATAAAATTTAATTATTTTATGAATCAAAATGGTGAAATAATAAAGGAGATTAAAGACGTTTTAAAGAATAATATAAATTGATTTATATTAAGAGATTTATAAATGGATATTTATAAATTGAAATATTGAAATTATAAAACGAGTTTTTATAAGTGTTTGAATGAAGTGAAAATGAATTTCATAAATTGAATGAGATTTATAGAATTATAAACGGTGAGATTATAAATGGAATTTTATAAACAGTAGGTTTATAAAATTTATAAAGTCATTAAAAGAATGGTTTTGGATAAATAATTGAATCTTATAAGTTATAAGATTTATAATTATGAAGTTCAAAGAAACGATTTTGTAAAAAAATCGTTTTATAAGCATTTAACTTAAAATGTAAACTTTTGGTTTACAATTGAGTTATGAATTGAATATAGGTTAATAAAGGAATTTATAAAAGGAGTTGTTATAAAATAAATAGTAAAGGAATTTATACACGTTGTTTTATAAATTTGCAAATGGCTTATTTTGATAAGTTAATTGTTGATACCTATTAATGGAGTTATATTCACATTTTTGACTGTTAATGATCCTTTGAAATGAAATGAATAAAAGGATGAAATTTGTTAACAAAGAATATTCACGTTTTTGAATAGTGAATAATATGTTAAAGAAAATTGTTTAGAATGTGATGTTTTAAATAGAACTTAAAACGATCTAACAATGTTTTAAAATGTGTTGAGATTCGAATATAGATTTCAACATTCATTGTTGAAATAGACGTTTTCGAGAAATAAAAGGAAATAATAGACTATAACACTGTTGTTATAGTAAATGATTTCCGAAAGGAAATGTTTTGTATAGTATTGGGATTTATATATCTATCTTAAAATTCGAATCCCTATACTAGTGATTTTGGGTTGTCGTAACGATGTTTTACGCAACATTCGTTTTGGCCCAAATAAATATGTTTAAGAGAACGATTTCCTTAAAGAATGAAATGTATACTTAATTTCGATTGAAGTATATTGAATATTTTCCAAGTGTTGAAAATAAATAAAATTTGTGAATTACTTATGAATAAATAAGTATGGGAATGTTTTTCCAATATAAAGTGAATATTTTGAGAATTTATCTTTTTGAAAATAAATTGAAATGAATAATTGAAATCGAATATCCATAGATATTTTGGATTGTAAATTCACTAAGGAATTTATAAAAGAAGGTGGAATTGGTTTAAAAATAAATATTGATTTATTTTTGAAGTGTGAAAATAATATATCTTGTAAAGATATTTTGAAAAATAAATAATTTGGAAAATTATTTGGAATCTGGTGATGTGTGCATATCAATTGATAGTTCAATAGCCGACTATCAATATTTCGCTTTGAATGGGTAATTAATGTGATTTGTTTGAATTTGAATGCCACACTTATTTTTGAATAAGCGCTCACTATTCGGGTTAACCGGGAAAGGACCATGGGGTCGTATAACCCATTCCGAATATGTGATACGTCGTTGTGAATTGCATTGAAGATCGGTGTTGAAGACCCGGTATTTGCGAAAGCGATAGGATGACCTGTCGATTGACTCTGCACCAAGTAGCTACGGTATTGAGTTCTCCATATGTGATGGTGAATCCGATCAGGATTGTGAATATCCGGATTGCAAGGACTTCTTTGTAAGTGCCTTCGGTTTTGTTCGAGCCCGGAACAGACTTGTATGGATTGTATGTCTGATATTACAAATTGAGATATAAAGCCGATTTCTTTCAAATATATTTCTGTTGGTGGCGGAGAATTTATTCTTTTAGCTTAACACCCTTCTCTGAGACGTACGAGCTCAGAGGTTATGTAGTTGAATGTTATCAGCGATATATTCCCAATTTGGTAATGTGACATGCTGAGTGTTGCTGTAAATGATCATTGTGTTGATTATTTGTGATAGGATCGTTTATTTGATCGTCTATCTTTGTGATCATTTCTATGATCATTTGTTGACCCAAAGCATGGCTTTTGTATAAAGTATGTTTTTGTGGACGTGACTTCGTCGAGCCTCACACCCCGTGAATGGTCAAAACAGGAAAGAAGCAGCAAGGTTATGAGGGGTAGCGCCCTTTAGGATGTGTGCATTTCCTTCTGGAAAAGGGTGGTATCATGGTATGGAGCCCAGATATTTACTCATGTTGAAAACACTTTGTTATGATTGTGTGAATTGATTGCGAGCGCTCGGTGAAAAGGTCCCAAAGGACCGGGGGATGGCATATTCGGTCAGTTGTTACTCAGTTAGGGGTAACCCGGCCTTGTGTTGGTAGAGATCCGGTTTGGTTCTCGGGGATGTCCATCCAGAGGCATTCTCATGTGGCAATGGGAAGTTCCTTGGCCTGATCATTCGTTGGAAATCCAAAGAAACAATACGTGACTTGTACGGTTTTAGTTGTATAACCTGCTATGGAATGTGGCGGTAACCTGCTATTGAACATAGTTAGCTATAGTAGGCATACGATAATGGTCGTATGTTGGCTAAGATTTATATTCTACTTTCGAAATAAATTTTTCCTACACTATGCACTAGTAATAATATCAAATGTTCTTTTAAATGCGTATCAAGCATATTTGACTATCATAAGGAGAAATCTCCTCCGATTCTGCGTTTGCATTGTGTGTGTTCGGGAGGCCTTATGGTAGTCTCATTTTTAAAAGCATTGCGAATTGACTTTAAAAATATTCCTCTATTTTGTTTTCAAAGATAAATAAACTGTTTTGAGTTCTCACACCAGTCACATGACTGACTTGGAGTTTATTGTTTCCTTCCTAAACTCTGGGTGCCCACCAATTTCCACACGGGCAGTTAAGAGTTAGGTTTATCAAGATATTCTGGAGTTGCTGGAGGCAAGCTGGATGGCATGGCGTATTACTTATATAGTATTTCTTTTCCGCTGCACTGTTTGATGTTGTTGTTGTTGTTGTACACTCTGATGATGATGTAATGATGATATGATGTAATGTATAAAATGTAATAACTGATATAGTTCTTTGTTTAAAGATTATTCATTTATTATTATATGTTGTTCCGCTGCGAATTATGAGATTCTGATGGTGTTCTGATGTTGTTTTCTGTTCTATGTTCTATTTTTCTTTCCCCTCCACGTTCTCTCTATTTTAAAAATTTCTATTCTCTCTAATTTCTGTTTTCTTTCTTTTCTATTTTCCATTTTCTTTTCTCTATGTTTTCTCTATCTTCTACCTTCTTCTTTCTTCTTTTTCTCTCTTCTTCTTTTCCTAAATTTTTCTTAAACCCCTAAGGGTTCGTATTTTCGTTCATCTTGAATTAATCAATGGAGATTAGTGTCTATTCAAGGAGTACGGATTTACGGGTCTTTACAGTTGGTATCAAAGCATATGGTTAAGCGACAACCATGGTTCTGTTGGGTATTACTCATTAGAGATAGAGTCAGTAGTACTCTAGATTGGGTTTGAGTGTAATAATAGCTATGAGAGCGTATTTGTTAGTGAATATAAAATTTGTTTTATATTGTGATGATTGGTTTATTGAGTGGCATATGAACTTTCGTCAGCGTGGTCCGCAAGACTATGCCGAAGGAGTTTCTAAACACTTGAATAGAACAATTCGACATAGTATTGTTTTAAATTGGGTAAATGAAATAATTTTACCTTGATTATATTTTATATATAAAAGGAATAATTTTCAGAATTATTAAAGTAGATTGTTGATTGTTAAGTTGTTTGAATAATCTAAATTGAAGAATAACTGTATAAGCAAAATAATTATAAGAATTGAATTATAATTAAAGTAATTTACAATTGTGAAATAAACTTATATATATATATATAAGAAATGAAACTATATGAATATATTTATGAATAGGAGTTGTAAATGAAAATGAAATTCAACTTTTGTAATTGAATTGAATGAATGGATTGAATGTTAATCAATTAAATCAAATTGATATGAAATAATGAATATAAGTGTTAATTCATTAAAATCTAATGTTATTGGAAGTTGAATAATAGAATGAAAATCAATTAATTAAACCAAATTGAATGAATATAAGCAAAGGAATTTGGTTGTAATTAATAAACATTGGTTGTTATATGGTTGTTAGTTGGTTGTATATAATTCATTAAGTGTTAATGAAATTGAATTAATGAAATTGAAAGCTAAAGTAATTGAAATTCGATTGGAAGTTAAGTAAATCTTAAATAGAAATGAATTTGAATTGGAAGTGAACCAACTTGAATATGAATTAGTAAATATAAACTAATTGAAAATGAATGTTAGCAAACATCCACTGTTAATAAATCAAATGTGATTAAATTGAAAACCAATTCATTGAATATGAATGAGAATATGAATGAATATTTATTGGTTAGGGATGATAGTTGGTTGATGTTTGCATTTGTTGTTTTGTTTCATTTGCTATGTTGACATATATAGTGATTATGTTGCTATATGTTGTATATTGATACTATTGTCTATATGCATGTTCTCATGTTGTTTGTTGAGTGATTAGTAGGTGCGGATCGCGTTTGCTTCGCATTTGGAGCTCGCTTTCGCGCTATATTAGCCGTATATGCTAGCTAATAAAATATAAGGTACATATCTCGGATTACATACCGTACTTTTACATTTTTTCCCTGCGGGATGCCTCATTACTTGATGAGATGTATATTTGTGATATATATACTGTCATTTTTTTTCGGATCGAGCCGCGCAAAGGAGACTATGGCGAATTTTTCCGAAAATTTAAGGCGTTAGAAAATTTTTGAGAAAATCGAAATTTTTTGAAAACTTTAACTTTTATTTGGAATTGAAAGTTAAACAATAGTAGTTGTTTTTGAAAAGATAACTAAGTATGATTTGGAAAACTTAGTAAAGATTTATAAGAAGTTTAACTATGAATTTGGGAAAATTAATAAATTCTATAACTTTTCTTACTAGTTAATTTCGAGGACGAAATTCTTTTAAGGGGGGAAGATTGTAACGACCCAGGATTTTTATTAATTAAAATTTGAATATTTAATTAATTTTAAATATTAATAAGTGAATTTATAAGTCAAATAAATTTTTATTTGAATTATTGGATTTAATTGGATTTTTAAATCGATAATTTAATATGTTAAATTAAGGAAATAATTGAAAATTGAGTTAAATATGATTGAAAATGATTTGTAAAATTTTATTTTGTCATATGGAAGTTAGAATGATATTTTAGAACTTTTAAAATCGAATTAAGAATTAATTTGTGAAAATTGAATATTTTAATATTAAAATCGACTAGTAAAAATAGTCAATTTTTGAACAGTCTCAGAATTGAACGAAACCAGTTCCATTGGATCCGTAATAGTTAGTTATTACCGGATTTCAATTTTCGTGTAAATCGGAGCTATCGTTTGATCGTGGCAGCTCGAAACGCATCGTATTGTTTTTAATTTTAATTTGGCGAGTTAAAATAGCCATTTTTCAAAAAGTCTCGGATTTCGACGAAACCAGTTTCATCGGATCCGTAATGTGATATTATTGTAAGATTTCAAATTTCGTATCAATTGGATTTACCGTTTGTCCGGTACAAATTAAAACGCCTAGAAATCGATTTAAATCGGTTTAATTTAAATTGAGCGTTTGTAGCCATAACTCGCACAGATGTCCGAATTAGCTTTCGAAACCTGTTCCATTGTGTCCGAAACAAGGGATAAACCCTAGGTACGTCAGTTTCGGCGCGTAAATCGGAGTTCGGAATTTCCGGATGAATAGTGTCGTTCAAATTCCTATAAATACCCTCAAAATTCTCAAAGTATTCAATAAAACCCTAATTCACGTTGCAGCCGCCACCCTCCCCATGAACAGCCGAAATCATCCCAACTTCTCCCTCCATTTTCTCCAAATCCATACATCGAATCGAGAAAGTGTCAACTGCAAAAGTGTAGAGCTCTCCGAGCTCGATACATCCAACGGTGGGTTTTCGTTCTAGGGCTTTGGATTGGCCTCGATCTGTCGAACTAGGGTTTCGGTTCGAGCTCGTTTTCACGACAATGGGGGTGACCGAGCTCTTCCATACTTGGGGCGTTGGTGGTGTTCGTGATGGCGGCTCGAATGAGGGTGGTGTGATGGGGTTTCGTCGTCGTTGGTGGCTCGCGTGTATTAGGGAGTTGAACGCGTGGATGGGTTCGGTTACTGGAGCGAACGTGATGAAGGGGAAGAGGGAAAAGTGCGCACGGCCTGGATCTATGTAGTGAGATCAACGGCCCAGATTAAAATTAGGTTTAAAATTTAAATTATGTTGTAAATTTATATAAGTATAAATCGTGTAACTTCAAATATTTGTAACTTTTTCATACGAGGTCGAAAACGCGCGAAACCAGTTGCGTTGGAATCGTATGGACGAGCACTACGCGATGAAATTGGATTGGAGTCGTTTGGAGTTAGTGAAAATTTTGGGTAAAATTAAACGTCCGTTTAATTTTATTCGAAATAAATCGCTAAAACGGAAATAAAATCAAGGTGAGAACTTCTCACTCAATCGAATCAGTTTCGATTTTATTTTAAATAGTTTGATTTAAAATATTTGAATGCATGTTTGAATGATGATTGATATCTATTGATTGTTAAAATAGACATTATACACCGTTAGTAAGCGGATGTTATTTAATAAAAACATATACCGCGAATATTTCATAAACAGTGAAGTTGGTATTATATATAATAGCAATATATATATATTGGCATATGTATATATTGGAGTTATTGATTTCCCGCATTTTTTGTTTAGCGGATGAGACCCTATTGCGCCGTTATTAAGCGGATAATATTTTAAATCCCATATACCGCGATAATTTCGTACTGGAGCGAAATTGGTATTGTGCTAATGTTTGTGATGCAGGAAACAGGTTGGAGGGATCCAACTGGATTCCTCAACAGTATTTATTTGATTTTAGATATTTTGATATTTGATTGACTATCATATCGATATATGATGTCGTTGTTGTCGTGATTGACTATTTGGAATGTAGCATCATTGGACCAAGTTTTGGAATTTTAAAATGATTTATAAAGTGATTTTTGAAAATATACTATATGTTTGGAATTTGATCCATTTTAAATAAATAAACGTTATAATTTTTAAAGTTATAAAAATTATGATTTTTGGAGAAATATAGTTAAAAACTGATTTTTGAGAATATGATGCTAATGATTTTATAAAATAGTTTAGTCGGGATTTCTGAATTTATTATGAAAAGTTTAAAATATAGGATTTATAAAATTTAATTATTTTATGAATCAAAATGGTGAAATAATAAAGGAGATTAAAGACGTTTTAAAGAATAATATAAATTGATTTATATTAAGAGATTTATAAATGGATATTTATAAATTGAAATATTGAAATTATAAAACGAGTTTTTATAAGTGTTTGAATGAAGTGAAAATGAATTTCATAAATTGAATGAGATTTATAGAATTATAAACGGTGAGATTATAAATGGAATTTTATAAACAGTAGGTTTATAAAATTTATAAAGTCATTAAAAGAATGGTTTTGGATAAATAATTGAATCTTATAAGTTATAAGATATATAATTATGAAGTTCAAAGAAACGATTTTGTAAAAAAATCGTTTTATAAGCATTTAACTTAAAATGTAAACTTTTGGTTTACAATTGAGTTATGAATTGAATATAGGTTAATAAAGGAATTTATAAAAGGAGTTGTTATAAAATAAATAGTAAAGGAATTTATACACGTTGTTTTATAAATTTGCAAATGGCTTATTTTGATAAGTTAATTGTTGAAACCTATTAATGGAGTTATATTCACATTTTTGACTGTGAATGATCCTTTGAAATGAAATGAATAAAAGGATGAAATTTTTTAACAAAGAATATTCACATTTTTGAATAGTGAATAATATGTTAAAGAAAATTGTTTAGAATGTGATGTTTTAAATAGAACTTAAAACGATCTAATAATGTTTTAAAATGTGTTGAGATTCAAAACCATAGATTTCAACATTCATTGTTGAAATAGACGTTTTCGAGAAATAAAAGGAAATAATAGACTATAACACTGTTGTTATAGTAAATGATTTCCGAAAGGAAATGTTTTGTATAGTATTGGGATTTATATATCTATCTTAAAATTCGAATCCCTATACTAGTGATTTTGGGTTGTCGTAACGATGTTTTACGCAACATTCGTTTTGGCCCAAATAAATATGTTTAAGAGAACGATTTCCTTAAAGAATGAAATGTATACTTAATTTCGATTGAAGTATATTGAATATTTTCCAAGTGTTGAAAATAAATAAAATTTGTGAATTACTTATGAATAAATAAGTATGGGAATGTTTTTCCAATATAAAGTGAATATTTTGAGAATTTATCTTTTTGAAGATAAATTGAAATGAATAATTGAAATCGAATATCCATAGATATTTTGGATTGTAAATTCACTAAGGAATTTATAAAAGAAGGTGGAATTGGTTTAAAAATAAATATTGATTTATTTTTGAAGTGTGAAAATAATACATCTTGTAAAGATATTTTGAAAAATAAATAATTTGGAAAATTATTTGGAATCTGGTGATGTGTGCATATCAATTGATAGTTCAATAGCCGACTATCAATATTTCCCTTTGAATGGGTAATTGATGTGATTTGTTTGAATTTGAATGCCACACTTATTTTTGAATAAGCGCTCACTATTCAGGTTAACCGGGAAAGGACCATGGGGTCGTATAACCCATTCCGAATATGTGATACGTCGTTGTGAATTGCAATGAAGATCGGTGTTGAAGACCCGGTATTTGCGAAAGCGATAGGATGACCTGTCGATTGACTCTGCACCGAGTAGCTACGGTACTGAGTTCTCCATATGTGATGGTGAATCCGATCAGGATTGTGAATATCCGGATTGCAAGGACTTCTTTGTAAGTGCCTTCGGTTTTGTTCGAGCCCGGAACAGACTTGTATGGATTGTATGTCTGATATTACAAATTGAGATATAAAGCCGATTTCTTTCAAATATATTTCTGTTGGTGGCGGAGAATTTATTCTTTTAGCTTAACACCCTTCTCTGAGACGTACGAGCTCAGAGGTTATGTAGTTGAATGTTATCAGCGATATATTCCCAATTTGGTAATGTGACATGCTGAGTGTTGCTGTAAATGATCATTGTGTTGATTATTTGTGATAGGATCGTTTATTTGATCGTCTATCTTTGTGATCATTTCTATGATCATTTGTTGACCCAAAGCATGGCTTTTGTATAAAGTATGTTTTTGTGGACGTGACTTCGTCGAGCCTCACACCCCGTGAATGGTCAAAACAGGAAAGAAGCAGCAAGGTTATGAGGGGTAGCGCCCTTTAGGATGTGTGCATTTCCTTCTGGAAAAGGGTGGTATCATGGTATGGAGCCCAGATATTTACTCATGTTGAAAACACTTTGTTATGATTGTGTGAATTGATTGCGAGCGCTCGGTGAAAAGGTCCCAAAGGACCGGGGGATGGCATATTCGGTCAGTTGTTACTCAGTTAGGGGTAACCCGGCCTTGTGTTGGTAGAGATCCGGTTTGGTTCTCGGGGATGTCCATCCAGAGGCATTCTCATGTGGCAATGGGAAGTTCCTTGGCCTGATCATTCGTTGGAAATCCAAAGAAACAATACGTGACTTGTACGGTTTTAGTTGTATAACCTGCTATGGAATGTGGCGGTAACCTGCTATTGAACATAGTTAGCTATAGTAGGCATACGAAAATGGTCGTATGTTGGCTAAGATTTATATTCTACTTTCGAAATAAATTTTTCCTACACTATGCACTAGTAATAATATCAAATGTTCTTTTAAATGCGTATCAAGCATCTTTGACTATCATAAGGAGAAATCTCCTCCGATTCTGCGTTTGCATTGTGTGTGTGTGTGCGGGAGGCCTTATGGTAGTCTCATTTTTAAAAGCATTGCGAATTGACTTTAAAAATATTCCTCTATTTTGTTTTCAAAGATAAATAAACTGTTTTGAGTTCTCACACCAGTCACATGACTGACTTGGAGTTTATTGTTTCCTTCCTAAACTCTGAGTGCCCACCAATTTCCACACGGGCAGTTAAGAGTTAGGTTTATCAAGATATTCTGGATATTCTGGAGTTGCTGGAGGCAAGCTGGATGGCATGGCGTATTACTTATATAGTATTTCTTTTCCGCTGCACTGTTTGATGTTGTTGTTGTTGTTGTACACTCTGATGATGATGTAATGATGATATGATGTAATGTATAAAATGTAATAACTGATATAGTTCTTTGTTTAAAGATTATTCATTTATTATTATATGTTGTTCCGCTGCGAATTGTGAGATTCTGATGGTGTTCTGATGTTGTTTTCTGTTCTATGTTCTATTTTTCTTTCCCCTCCACGTTCTCTCTATTTTAAAATTTTCTATTCTCTCTAATTTCTGTTTTCTTTCTTTTCTATTTTCCATTTTCTTTTCTCTATGTTTTCTCTATCTTCTACCTTCTTCTTTCTTCTTTTTCTCTCTTCTTCTTTTCCTAAATTTTTCTTAAACCCCTAAGGGTTCGTATTTTCGTTCATCTTGAATTAATCAATGGAGATTAGTGTCTATTCAAGGAGTACGGATTTACGGGTCTTTACAGTTGGTATCAGAGCATATGGTTAAGCGACATCCATGGTTCTGTTGGGTATTACTCATTAGAGATAGAGTCAGTAGTACTCTAGATTGGGTTTGAGTGTAATAATAGCTATGAGAGCGTATTTGTTAGTGAATATAAAATTTGTTTTATATTGTGATGATTGGTTTATTGAGTGGCATATGAACTTTCGTCAGCGTGGTCCGCAAGACTATGCCGAAGGAGTTTCTAAACACTTGAATAGAACAATTCGACATAGTATTGTTTTAAATTGGGTAAATGAAATAATTTTACCTTGATTATATTTTATATATAAAAGGAATAATTTTCAGAATTATTAAAGTAGATTGTTGATTGTTAAGTTGTTTGAATAATCTAAATTGAAGAATAATTGTATAAGCAAAATAATTATAAGAATTGAATTATAATTAAAGTAATTTACAATTGTGAAATAAACTTATATATATAAGAAATGAAACTATATGAATATATTTATGAATAGGAGTTGTAAATGAAAATGAAATTCAACTTTTGTAATTGAATTGAATGAATGGATTGAATGTTAATCAATTAAATCAAATTGATATGAAATAATGAATATAAGTGTTAATTCATTAAAATCTAATGTTATTGGAAGTTGAATAATAGAATGAAAATCAATTAATTAAACCAAATTGAATGAATATAAGCAAAGGAATTTGGTTGTAATTAATAAACATTGGTTGTTATATGGTTGTTAGTTGGTTGCATATAATTCATTAAGTGTTAATGAAATTGAATTAATGAAATTGAAAGCTAAAGTAATTGAAATTCGATTAGAAGTTAAGTAAATCTTAAATAGAAATGAATTTGAATTGGAAGTGAACCAACTTGAATATGAATTAGTAAATATAAACTAATTGAAAATGAATGTTAGCAAACATCCACTGTTAATAAATCAAATGTGATTAAATTGAAAACCAATTCATTGAATATGAATGAGAATATGAATGAATATTTATTGGTTAGGGATGATAGTTGGTTGATGTTTGCATTTGTTGTTTTGTTTCATTTGCTATGTTGACATATATAGTGATTATGTTGCTATATGTTGTATATTGATACTATTGTCTATATGCATGTTCTCATGTTGTTTGTTGAGTGATTAGTAGGTGCGGATCGCGTTTGCTTCGCATTTGGAGCTCGCTTTCGCGCTATATTAGCCGTATATGCTAGCTAATAAAATATAAGGTACATATCTCGGATTACATACCGTACTTTTACATTTTTTCCCTGCGGGATGCCTCATTACTTGATGAGATGTATATTTGTGATATATATACTGTCATTTTTTTTCGGATCGAGCCGCGCAAAGGAGACTATGGCGAATTTTTCCGAAAATTTAAGGCGTTAGAAATTTTTTGAGAAAATTGAAATTTTTTGAAAACTTTAACTTTTATTTGGAATTGAAAGTTAAACAATAGTAGTTGTTTTTGAAAAGATAACTAAGTATGATTTGGAAAACTTAGTAAAGATTTATAAGAAGTTTAACTATGAATTTGGGAAAATTAATAAATTCTATAACTTTTCTTACTAGTTAATTTCGAGGACGAAATTCTTTTAAGGGGGGAAGATTGTAACGACCCAGGATTTTTATTAATTAAAATTTGAATATTTAATTAATTTTAAATATTAATAAGTGAATTTATAAGTCAAATAAATTTTTATTTGAATTATTGGATTTAATTGGATTTTTAAATCGATAATTTAATATGTTAAATTATGGAAATAATTGAAAATTGAGTTAAATATGATTGAAAATGATTTGTAAAATTTTATTTTATCGTATGGAAGTTAGAATGATATTTTAGAACTTTTAAAATCGAATTAAGAATTAATTTGTGAAAATTGAATATTTTAATATTAAAATCGACTAGTAAAAATAGTCAATTTTTGAACAGTCTCAGAATTGAACGAAACCAGTTCCATTGGATCCGTAATAGTTAGTTATTACCGGATTTCAATTTTCGTGTCAATCGGAGCTATCGTTTGATCGTGGCAGCTCGAAACGCATCGTATTGTTTTTAATTTTAATTTGGCGACTTAAAATAGCCATTTTTCAAAAAGTCTCGGATTTCGACGAAACCAGTTTCATCGGATCCGTAATGTGATATTATTGTAAGATTTCAAATTTCGTATCAATTGGATTTACCGTTTGTCCGGTACAAATTAAAACGCCTAGAAATCGATTTAAATCGGTTTAATTTAAATTGAGCGTTTGTAGCCATAACTCGCACAGATGTCCGAATTAGCTTTCGAAACCTGTTCCATTGTGTCCGGAACAAGGGATAAACCCTAGGTACGTCAGTTTCGGCGCGTAAATCGGAGTTCGGAATTTCCGGATGAATAGTGTCGTTCAAATTCCTATAAATACCCTCAAAATTCTCAAAGTATTCAATAAAACCCTAATTCACGTTGCAGCCGCCACCCTCCCCATGAACGGCCGAAATCATCCCAACTTCTCCCTCCATTTTCTCCAAATCCATACATCGAATCGAGAAAGTGTCAACTGCAAAAGTGTAGAGCTCTCCGAGCTCGATACATCCAACGGTGGGTTTTCGTTCTAGGGCTTTGGATTGGCCTCGATCTGTCGAACTAGGGTTTCGGTTCGAGCTCGTTTTCACGACAATGGGGGTGACCGAGCTCTTCCATACTTGGGGCGTTGGTGGTGTTCGTGATGGCGGCTCGAATGAGGGTGGTGTGATGGGGTTTCGTCGTCGTTGGTGGCTCGCGTGTATTAGGGAGTTGAACGCGTGGATGGGTACGGTTACTGGAGCGAACGTGATGAAGGGGAAGAGGGAAAAGTGCGCACGGCCTGGATCTATGCAGTGAGATCAACGACCCAGATTAAAATTAGGTTTAAAATTTAAATTATGTTGTAAATTTATATAAGTATAAATCGTGTAACTTCAAATATTTGTAACTTTTTCATACGAGGTCGAAAACGCGCGAAACCAGTTGCGTTGGAATCGTATGTACGAGCACTACGCGATGAAATTGGATTGGAGTCGTTTGGAGTTAGTGAAAATTTTGGGTAAAATTAAACGTCCGTTTAATTTTATTCGAAATAAATCGCTAAAACGGAAATAAAATCAAGGTGAGAACTTCTCACTCAATCGAATCAGTTTCGATTTTATTTTAAATAGTTTGATTTAAAATATTTGAATGCATGTTTGAATGATGAGTGATATCTATTGATTGTTAAAATAGACATTATACACCGTTAGTAAGCGGATGTTATTTAATAAAAACATATACCGCGAATATTTCATAAACAGTGAAGTTGGTATTATATATAATAGCAATATATATATATATTGGCATATGTATATATTGGAGTTATTGATTTCCCGCATTTTTTGTTTAGCGGATGAGACCCTATTGCGCCGTTATTAAGCGGATAATATTTTAAATCCCATATACCGCGATAATTTCGTACTGGAGCGAAATTGGTATTGTGCTAATGTTTGTGATGCAGGAAACAGGTTGGAGGGATCCAACTGGATTCCTCAACAGTATTTATTTGATTTTAGATATTTTGATATTTGATTGACTATCATATCGATATATGATGTCGTTGTTGTCGTGATTGACTATTTGGTATGTAGCATCATTGGACCAAGTTTTGGAATTTTAAAATGATTTATAAAGTGATTTTTGAAAATATACTATATGTTTGGAATTTGATCCATTTTAAATAAATAAACGTTATAATTTTTAAAGTTATAAAAATTATGATTTTTGGAGAAATATAGTTAAAAACTGATTTTTGAGAATATGATGCTAATGATTTTATAAAATAGTTTAATCGGGATTTCTGAATTTATTATGAAAAGTTTAAAATATAGGATTTATAAAATTTAATTATTTTATGAATCAAAATGGTGAAATAATAAAGGAGATTAAAGACGTTTTAAAGAATAATATAAATTGATTTATATTAAGAGATTTATAAATGGATATTTATAAATTGAAATATTGAAATTATAAAACGAGTTTTTATAAGTGTTTGAATGAAGTGAAAATGAATTTCATAAATTGAATGAGATTTATAGAATTATAAACGGTGAGATTATAAATGGAATTTTATAAACAGTAGGTTTATAAAATTTATAAAGTCATTAAAAGAATGGTTTTGGATAAATAATTGAATCTTATAAGTTATAAGATTTATAATTATGAAGTTCAAAGAAACGATTTTGTAAAAAAATCGTTTTATAAGCATTTAACTTAAAATGTAAACTTTTGGTTTACAATTGAGTTATGAATTGAATATAGGTTAATAAAGGAATTTATAAAAGGAGTTGTTATAAAATAAATAGTAAAGGAATTTATACACGTTGTTTTATAAATTTGCAAATGGCTTATTTTGATAAGTTAATTGTTGAAACCTATTAATGGAGTTATATTCACATTTTTGACTGTGAATGATCCTTTGAAATGAAATGAATAAAAGGATGAAATTTGTTAACAAAGAATATTCACGTTTTTGAATAGTGAATAATATGTTAAAGAAAATTGTTTAGAATGTGATGTTTTAAATAGAACTTAAAACGATCTAACAATGTTTTAAAATGTGTTGAGATTCAAAACCATAGATTTCAACATTCATTGTTGAAATAGACGTTTTCGAGAAATAAAAGGAAATAATAGACTATAACACTGTTGTTATAGTAAATGATTTCCGAAAGGAAATGTTTTGTATAGTATTGGGATTTATATATCTATCTTAAAATTCGAATCCCTATACTAGTGATTTTGGGTTGTCGTAACGATGTTTTACGCAACATTCGTTTTGGCCCAAATAAATATGTTTAAGAGAACGATTTCCTTAAAGAATGAAATGTATACTTAATTTCGATTGAAGTATATTGAATATTTTCCAAGTGTTGAAAATAAATAAAATTTGTGAATTACTTATGAATAAATAAGTATGGGAATGTTTTTCCAATATAAAGTGAATATTTTGAGAATTTATCTTTTTGAAGATAAATTGAAATGAATAATTGAAATCGAATATCCATAGATATTTTGGATTGTAAATTCACTAAGGAATTTATAAAAGAAGGTGGAATTGGTTTAAAAATAAATATTGATTTATTTTTGAAGTGTGAAAATAATATATCTTGTAAAGATATTTTGAAAAATAAATAATTTGGAAAATTATTTGGAATCTGGTGATGTGTGCATATCAATTGATAGTTCAATAGCCGACTATCAATATTTCCCTTTGAATGGGTAATTGATGTGATTTGTTTGAATTTGAATGCCACACTTATTTTTGAATAAGCGCTCACTATTCGGGTTAACCGGGAAAGGACCATGGGGTCGTATAACCCATTCCGAATATGTGATACGTCGTTGTGAATTGCATTGAAGATCGGTGTTGAAGACCCGGTATTTGCGAAAGCGATAGGATGACCTGTCGATTGACTCTGCACCGAGTAGCTACGGTACTGAGTTCTCCATATGTGATGGTGAATCCGATCAGGATTGTGAATATCCGGATTGCAAGGACTTCTTTGTAAGTGCCTTCGGTTTTGTTCAAGCCCGGAACAGACTTGTATGGATTGTATGTCTGACATTACAAATTGAGATATAAAGCCGATTTCTTTCAAATATATTTTTGATGGTGGCGGAGAATTTATTCTTTTAGCTTAACACCCTTCTCTGAGACGTACGAGCTCAGAGGTTATGTAGTTGAATGTTATCAGCGATATATTCCCAATTTGGTAATGTGACATGCTGAGTGTTGCTGTAAATGATCATTGTGTTGATTATTTGTGATAGGATCGTTTATTTGATCGTCTATCTTTGTGATCATTTCTATGATCATTTGTTGACCCAAAGCATGGCTTTTGTATAAAGTATGTTTTTGTGGACGTGACTTCGTCGAGCCTCACACCCCGTGAATGGTCAAAACAGGAAAGAAGCAGCAAGGTTATGAGGGGTAGCGCCCTTTAGGATGTGTGCATTTCCTTCTGGAAAAGGGTGGTATCATGGTATGGAGCCCAGATATTTACTCATGTTGAAAACACTTTGTTATGATTGTGTGAATTGATTGCGAGCGCTCGGTGAAAAGGTCCCAAAGGACCGGGGGATGGCATATTCGGTCAGTTGTTACTCAGTTAGGGGTAACCCGGCCTTGTGTTGGTAGAGATCCGGTTTGGTTCTCGGGGATGTCCATCCAGAGGCATTCTCATGTGGCAATGGGAAGTTCCTTGGCCTGATCATTCGTTGGAAATCCAAAGAAACAATACGTGACTTGTACGGTTTTAGTTGTATAACCTGCTATGGAATGTGGCGGTAACCTGCTATTGAACATAGTTAGCTATAGTAGGCATACGATAATGGTCGTATGTTGGCTAAGATTTATATTCTACTTTCGAAATAAATTTTTCCTACACTATGCACTAGTAATAATATCAAATGTTCTTTTAAATGCGTATCAAGCATCTTTGACTATCATAAGGAGAAATCTCCTCCGATTCTGCGTTTGCATTGTGTGTGTGTGCGGGAGGCCTTATGGTAGTCTCATTTTTAAAAGCATTGCGAATTGACTTTAAAAATATTCCTCTATTTTGTTTTCAAAGATAAATAAACTGTTTTGAGTTCTCACACCAGTCACATGACTGACTTGGAGTTTATTGTTTCCTTCCTAAACTCTGAGTGCCCACCAATTTCCACACGGGCAGTTAAGAGTTAGGTTTATCAAGATATTCTGGATATTCTGGAGTTGCTGGAGGCAAGCTGGATGGCATGGCGTATTACTTATATAGTATTTCTTTTCCGCTGCACTGTTTGATGTTGTTGTTGTTGTTGTACACTCTGATGATGATGTAATGATGATATGATGTAATGTATAAAATGTAATAACTGATATAGTTCTTTGTTTAAAGATTATTCATTTATTATTATATGTTGTTCCGCTGCGAATTGTGAGATTCTGATGGTGTTCTGATGTTGTTTTCTGTTCTATGTTCTATTTTTCTTTCCCCTCCACGTTCTCTCTATTTTAAAATTTTCTATTCTTTCTAATTTCTGTTTTCTTTCTTTTCTATTTTCCATTTTCTTTTCTCTATGTTTTCTCTATCTTCTACCTTCTTCTTTCTTCTTTTTCTCTCTTCTTCTTTTCCTAAATTTTTCTTAAACCCCTAAGGGTTCGTATTTTCGTTCATCTTGAATTAATCAATGGAGATTAGTGTCTATTCAAGGAGTACGGATTTATGGGTCTTTACAGTTGGTATCAGAGCATATGGTTAAGCGACAACCATGGTTCTGTTGGGTATTACTCATTAGAGATAGAGTCAGTAGTACTCTAGATTGGGTTTGAGTGTAATAATAGCTATGAGAGCGTATTTGTTAGTGAATATAAAATTTGTTTTATATTGTGATGATTGGTTTATTGAGTGGCATATGAACTTTCGTCAGCGTGGTCCGCAAGACTATGCCGAAGGAGTTTCTAAACACTTGAATAGAACAATTCGACATAGTATTGTTTTAAATTGGGTAAATGAAATAATTTTACCTTGATTATATTTTATATATAAAAGGAATAATTTTCAGAATTATTAAAGTAGATTGTTGATTGTTAAGTTGTTTGAATAATCTAAATTGAAGAATAATTGTATAAGCAAAATAATTATAAGAATTGAATTATAATTAAAGTAATTTACAATTGTGAAATAAACTTATATATATATAAGAAATGAAACTATATGAATATATTTATGAATAGGAGTTGTAAATGAAAATGAAATTCAACTTTTGTAATTGAATTGAATGAATGGATTGAATGTTAATCAATTAAATCAAATTGATATGAAATAATGAATATAAGTGTTAATTCATTAAAATCTAATGTTATTGGAAGTTGAATAATAGAATGAAAATCAATTAATTAAACCAAATTGAATGAATATAAGCAAAGGAATTTGGTTGTAATTAATAAACATTGGTTGTTATATGGTTGTTAGTTGGTTGTATATAATTCATTAAGTGTTAATGAAATTGAATTAATGAAATTGAAAGCTAAAGTAATTGAAATTCGATTAGAAGTTAAGTAAATCTTAAATAGAAATGAATTTGAATTGAAAGTGAACCAACTTGAATATGAATTAGTAAATATAAACTAATTGAAAATGAATGTTAGCAAACATCCACTGTTAATAAATCAAATGTGATTAAATTGAAAACCAATTCATTGAATATGAATGAGAATATGAATGAATATTTATTGGTTAGGGATGATAGTTGGTTGATGTTTGCATTTGTTGTTTTGTTTCATTTGCTATGTTGACATATATAGTGATTATGTTGCTATATGTTGTATATTGATACTATTGTCTATATGCATGTTCTCATGTTGTTTGTTGAGTGATTAGTAGGTGCGGATCGCGTTTGCTTCGCATTTGGAGCTCGCTTTCGCGCTATATTAGCCGTATATGCTAGCTAATAAAATATAAGGTACATATCTCGGATTACATACCGTACTTTTACATTTTTTCCCTGCGGGATGCCTCATTACTTGATGAGATGTATATTTGTGATATATATACTGTCATTTTTTTTCGGATCGAGCCGCGCAAAGGAGACTATGGCGAATTTTTCCGAAAATTTAAGGCGTTAGAAAATTTTTGAGAAAATTGAAATTTTTTGAAAACTTTAACTTTTATTTGGAATTGAAAGTTAAACAATAGTAGTTGTTTTTGAAAAGATAACTAAGTATGATTTGGAAAACTTAGTAAAGATTTATAAGAAGTTTAACTATGAATTTGGGAAAATTAATAAATTCTATAACTTTTCTTACTAGTTAATTTCGAGGACGAAATTCTTTTAAGGGGGGAAGATTGTAACGACCCAGGATTTTTATTAATTAAAATTTGAATATTTAATTAATTTTAAATATTAATAAGTGAATTTATAAGTCAAATAAATTTTTATTTGAATTATTGGATTTAATTGGATTTTTAAATCGATAATTTAATATGTTAAATTATGGAAATAATTGAAAATTGAGTTAAATATGATTGAAAATGATTTGTAAAATTTTATTTTATCGTATGGAAGTTAGAATGATATTTTAGAACTTTTAAAATCGAATTAAGAATTAATTTGTGAAAATTGAATATTTTAATATTAAAATCGACTAGTAAAAATAGTCAATTTTTGAACAGTCTCAGAATTGAACGAAACAAGTTCCATTGGATCCGTAATAGTTAGTTATTACCGGATTTCAATTTTCGTGTCAATCGGAGCTATCGTTTGATCGTGGCAGCTCGAAACGCATCGTATTGTTTTTAATTTTAATTTGGCGAGTTAAAATAGCCATTTTTCAAAAAGTCTCGGATTTCGACGAAACTAGTTTCATCGGATCCGTAATGTGATATTATTGTAAGATTTCAAATTTCGTATCAATTGGATTTACCGTTTGTCCGGTACAAATTAAAACGCCTAGAAATCGATTTAAATCGGTTTAATTTAAATTGAGCGTTTGTAGCCATAACTCGCACAGATGTCCGAATTAGCTTTCGAAACCTGTTCCATTGTGTCCGGAACAAGGGATAAACCCTAGGTACGTCAGTTTCGGCGCGTAAATCGGAGTTCGGAATTTCCGGATGAATAGTGTCGTTCAAATTCCTATAAATACCCTCAAAATTCTCAAAGTATTCAATAAAACCCTAATTCACGTTGCAGCCGCCACCCTCCCCATGAACGGCCTAAATCATCCCAACTTCTCCCTCCATTTTCTCCAAATCCATACATCGAATCGAGAAAGTGTCAACTGCAAAAGTGTAGAGCTCTCCGAGCTCGATACATCCAACGGTGGGTTTTCGTTCTAGGGCTTTGGATTGGCCTCGATCTGTCGAACTAGGGTTTCGGTTCGAGCTCGTTTTCACGACAATGGGGGTGACCGAGCTCTTCCATACTTGGGGCGTTGGTGGTGTTCGTGATGGTGGCTCGAATGAGGGTGGTGTGATGGGGTTTCGTCGTCGTTGGTGGCTCGCGTGTATTAGGGAGTTGAACGCGTGGATGGGTACGGTTACTGGAGCGAACGTGATGAAGGGGAAGAGGGAAAAGTGCGCACGGCCTGGATCTATGCAGTGAGATCAACGGCCCAGATTAAAATTAGGTTTAAAATTTAAATTATGTTGTAAATTTATATAAGTATAAATCGTGTAACTTCAAATATTTGTAACTTTTTCATACGAGGTCGAAAACGCGCGAAACCAGTTGCGTTGGAATCGTATGGACGAGCACTACGCGATGAAATTGGATTGGAGTCGTTTGGAGTTAGTGAAAATTTTGGGTAAAATTAAACGTCCGTTTAATTTTATTCGAAATAAATCGCTAAAACGGAAATAAAATCAAGGTGAGAACTTCTCACTCAATCGAATCAGTTTCGATTTTATTTTAAATAGTTTGATTTAAAATATTTGAATGCATGTTTGAATGATGATTGATATCTATTGATTGTTAAAATAGACATTATACACCGTTAGTAAGCGGATGTTATTTAATAAAAACATATACCGCGAATATTTCATAAACAGTGAAGTTGGTATTATATATAATAGCAATATATATATATATATTGGCATATGTATATATTGGAGTTATTGATTTCCCGCATTTTTTGTTTAGCGGATGAGACCCTATTGCGCCGTTATTAAGCGGATAATATTTTAAATCCCGTATACCGTGATAATTTCGTACTGGAGCGAAATTGGTATTGTGCTAATGTTTGTGATGCAGGAAACAGGTTGGAGGGATCCAACTGGATTCCTCAACAGTATTTATTTGATTTCAGATATTTTGATATTTGATTGACTATCATATCGATATATGATGTCGTTGTTGTCGTGATTGACTATTTGGTATGTAGCATCATTGGACCAAGTTTTGGAATTTTAAAATGATTTATAAAGTGATTTTTGAAAATATACTATATGTTTGGAATTTGATCCATTTTAAATAAATAAACGTTATAATTTTTAAAGTTATAAAAATTATGATTTTTGGAGAAATATAGTTAAAAAATGATTTTTGAGAATATGATGCTAATGATTTTATAAAATAGTTTAATCGGGATTTTTGAATTTATTACGAAAAGTTTAAAATATAGGATTTATAAAATTTAATTATTTTATGAATCAAAATGGTGAAATAATAAAGGAGATTAAAGACGTTTTAAAGAATAATATAAATTGATTTATATTAAGAGATTTATAAATGGATATTTATAAATTGAAATATTGAAATTATAAAACGAGTTTTTATAAGTGTTTGAATGAAGTGAAAATGAATTTCATAAATTTAATGAGATTTATAGAATTATAAACGGTGAGATTATAAATGGAATTTTATAAACAGTAGGTTTATAAAATTTATAAAGTCATTAAAAGAATGGTTTTGGATAAGTAATTGAATCTTATAAGTTATAAGATTTATAATTATGAAGTTCAAAGAAACGATTTTGTAAAAAAATCGTTTTATAAGCATTTAACTTAAAATGTAAACTTTTGGTTTATAATTGAGTTATGAATTGAATATAGGTTAATAAAGGAATTTATAAAAGGAGTTGTTATAAAATAAATAGTAAAGGAATTTATACACGTTGTTTTATAAATTTGCAAATGGCTTATTTTGATAAGTTAATTGTTGAAACCTATTAATGGAGTTATATTCACATTTTTGACTGTGAATGATCCTTTGAAATGAAATGAATAAAAGGATGAAATTTGTTAACAAAGAATATTCACATTTTTGAATAGTGAATAATATGTTAAAGAAAATTGTTTAGAATGTGATGTTTTAAATAGAACTTAAAACGATCTAATAATGTTTTAAAATGTGTTGAGATTCAAAACCATAGATTTCAACATTCATTGTTGAAATAGACGTTTTCGAGAAATAAAAGGAAATAATAGACTATAACACTGTTGTTATAGTAAATGATTTCCGAAAGGAAATGTTTTGTATAGTATTGGGATTTATATATCTATCTTAAAATTCGAATCCCTATACTAGTGATTTTGGGTTGTCGTAACGATGTTTTACGCAACATTCGTTTTGGCCCAAATAAATATGTTTAAGAGAACGATTTCCTTAAAGAATGAAATGTATACTTAATTTCGATTGAAGTATATTGAATATTTTCCAAGTGTTGAAAATAAATAAAATTTGTGAATTACTTATGAATAAATAAGTATGGGAATGTTTTTCCAATATAAAGTGAATATTTTGAGAATTTATCTTTTTGAAGATAAATTGAAATGAATAATTGAAATCGAATATCCATAGATATTTTGGATTATAAATTCACTAAGGAATTTATAAAAGAAGGTGGAATTGGTTTAAAAATAAATATTGATTTATTTTTGAAGTGTGAAAATAATATATCTTGTAAAGATATTTTGAAAAATAAATAATTTGGAAAATTATTTGGAATCTGGTGATGTGTGCATATCAATTGATAGTTCAATAGCCGACTATCAATATTTCCCTTTGAATGGGTAATTGATGTGATTTGTTTGAATTTGAATGCCACACTTATTTTTGAATAAGCGCTCACTATTCGGGTTAACCGGGAAAGGACCATGGGGTCGTATAACCCATTCCGAATATGTGATATGTCGTTGTGAATTGCATTGAAGATCGGTGTTGAAGACCCGGTATTTGCGAAAGCGATAGGATGACCTGTCGATTGACTCTGCACCGAGTAGCTACGGTATTGAGTTCTCCATATGTGATGGTGAATCCGATCAGGATTGTGAATATCCGGATTGCAAGGACTTCTTTGTAAGTGCCTTCGGTTTTGTTCGAGCCCGGAACAGACTTGTATGGATTGTATGTCTGACATTACAAATTGAGATATAAAGCCGATTTCTTTCAAATATATTTCTGTTGATGGCGGAGAATTTATTCTTTTAGCTTAACACCCTTCTCTGAGACGTACGAGCTCAGAGGTTATGTAGTTGAATGTTATCAGCGATATATTCCCAATTTGGTAATGTGACATGTTGAGTGTTGCTGTAAATGATCATTGTGTTGATTATTTGTAATAGGATCGTTTATTTGATCGTCTATCTTTGTGATCATTTCTATGATCATTTGTTGACCCAAAGCATGGCTTTTGTATAAAGTATGTTTTTGTGGACGTGACTTCGTCGAGCCTCACACCCCGTGAATGGTCAAAACAGGAAAGAAGCAGCAAGGTTATGAGGGGTAGCGCCCTTTAGGATGTGTGCATTTCCTTCTGGAAAAGGGTGGTATCATGGTATGGAGCCCAGATATTTACTCATGTTGAAAACACTTTGTTATGATTGTGTGAATTGATTGCGAGCGCTCGGTGAAAAGGTCCCAAAGGACCGGGGGATGGCATATTCGGTCAGTTGTTACTCAGTTAGGGGTAACCCGGCCTTGTGTTGGTAGAGATCCGGTTTGGTTCTCGGGGATGTCCATCCAGAGGCATTCTCATGTGGCAATGGGAAGTTCCTTGGCCTGATCATTCGTTGGAAATCCAAAGAAACAATAAGTGACTTGTACGGTTTTAGTTGTATAACCTGCTATGGAATGTGGCGGTAACCTGCTATTGAACATAGTTAGCTATAGTAGGCATACGATAATGGTCGTATGTTGGCTAAGATTTATATTCTACTTTCGAAATAAATTTTTCCTACACTATGCACTAGTAATAATATCAAATGTTCTTTTAAATGCGTATCAAGCATCTTTGACTATCATAAGGAGAAATCTCCTCCGATTCTGCGTTTGCATTGTGTGTGTGTGCGGGAGGCCTTATGGTAGTCTCATTTTTAAAAGCATTGTAAATTGACTTTAAAAATATTCCTCTATTTTGTTTTCAAAGATAAATAAACTGTTTTGAGTTCTCACACCAGTCACATGACTGACTTGGAGTTTATTGTTTCCTTCCTAAACTCTGGGTGCCCACCAATTTCCACACGGGCAGTTAAGAGTTTAGTTTATCAAGATATTCTGGATATTCTGGAGTTGCTGGAGGCAAGCTGGATGGCATGGCGTATTACTTATATAGTATTTCTTTTCCGCTGCACTGTTTGATGTTGTTGTTGTTGTTGTACACTCTGATGATGATGTAATGATGATATGATGTAATGTATAAAATGTAATAACTGATATAGTTCTTTGTTTAAAGATTATTCATTTATTATTATATGTTGTTCCGCTGCGAATTGTGAGATTCTGATGGTGTTCTGATGTTGTTTTCTGTTCTATGTTCTATTTTTCTTTCCCCTCCACGTTCTCTCTATTTTAAAATTTTCTATTCTCTCTAATTTCTGTTTTCTTTCTTTTCTATTTTCCATTTTCTTTTCTCTATGTTTTCTCTATCTTCTACCTTCTTCTTTCTTCTTTTCCTAAATTTTTCTTAAACCCCTAAGGGTTCGTATTTTCGTTCATCTTGAATTAATCAATGGAGATTAGTGTCTATTCAAGGAGTACGGATTTACGGGTCTTTACACTCTATACACTCATTTGAACTTTTCGGCATGAAATCACAAACTACCGTTGCGCGACGCACCTAATTTTAACTTATTTTTCAATATTTGAAATAATATATTCGAATTGAATTTTATCACTTATAAAATTATTACAAATCATTTTATATCAATATTTCCTCATTTTAAAGTATTTAAAATGTGTTTTCAATATTTCCATATTATAATATTATTTTATTCATATTATTTTAATATTAAATTTTGAATTTCAATTCAATTTCAATTGTAGCTTCAATTCTAGCTTCAAATTAAACTCAATTAAAACTTAGATATCAAATCTAATTTCAATTTAAACTTAAATTTCAATCTTAATTTCACTTTCAATTTTCAAAATTTATTTCAATTTCACTATTCATCTCAATTTCAATTTATCTTTTTAATCCCATTTCACTTCAAATTTCAAATTCTCTTTTATTTCTACTTTAATTTCAATTCCAATTGAAAAGAGTCTTATTTTTTCAAAGTATATCATATCACCAAAATTGGTTCTTTTTTGACAAAGAGATCGCTTAATCGAAAATGATAGAAATTTGATGTCCATATTAACATCACATCCATACAATCAATCATATGATATTAACATATTCAATACGTGAATAGTATGATAAATGTCATAACATTACTATGGATTATCCAACATTCAAACAATTATTCAGACTTTCACATCATAAAGCAGTGATTATTTATTTTAGCAAAGCAACTCAAAAATCAATATAAATTATATAGCGGCGATAATTTTCTCATCTTCATATCAACTCCGTCAATCTTTTTATAAGCTAGCGCGCTTCTTGATCTAACGTGTTTTTTCCGAACTACTCGAATTTTTCGCTTTCCTTTCCTAACCTCTTTCTTTTTACTCTCTCTCTCTATCTCTCTCTCTCTCTCTCTCTCTTTTTCTTTTTTTTTCAATGGTCGTGGGCTATAGAGGAGGGTGTGTGGCCTAGGGAGGAGGGTATGACCTTGGGTGTGGGATATTTTGGTGGAGTAGGAGGCGGGTGTGGGGTGTACGGCCGTGTAGGATGGTATAGGGGCTCGGGTAGGGAGGTGGCTGTGGGGTGTGGAGGATGGTGGACTCGGGTATTCCCGTGTAGGGTAGAGGTGGAGCTCGGGTAGAGGTGTGTTTGGCTTGGAGGAGGTGGTGGGTGGTGTTTTGGAAGGTGGAATTGGTTTTTTTTTTATTTCAAGAGAATGGAGAGGTGGGGAGCCATGGAAATGAAGGTGAAGAAGATGGGGAAAGTGAAGAAGGAAGGTAAAGAATAAATTGTGCAAAAATGAAAAGTGTGCATGCTTATTTATACACGTACTTTCTTGCCAAATGACTACAATGTCCTTCTCTACTTTTTTGACTTTTAAACCATATTAAACACTTTTTTTAACGTGGGAAATGATGTGCATTAACAAGAAGAGAAGGTTGGATGTGATCTTAAGTCCTTAAGTAATGATTTTTCTTCTTTTTCTTAAATTTTAAAACATGTTTAAATATAATTTTTCTTATTTTCCATGCATGAAGAGGCTTGGCATTAATGACATAAAATCCTTCGATTTGAACTACTAATGATGTTGTACCTTTCTCATAAATTAAAAAATGCATAAAATCCCTTTAGCTCCTTTTCCATAAGTGATGTGAATTAAGCATAAATTGTGAGGAGATAGGTTAGTCCTTTGTATAATGATAGTGTTTAGTGTAGATTTTTTATAGGTTTATGTCAAATTATGTTACTTTTATTTTTTTATATAATCTTTCCTAATATAAACTTTTGTCATATATGATAAATGCATATGTGCTTTATAGTTTGTAAAGGTGTACTTATGCATATATGCATGTTAGAAAATGTATCATGTTGCAACAATGTAGCGACAACTTGATTTAGTTGAAAACGGTGTTTTTGTCGACAAATTTTACAGTTAAATTTAGATTTTTTTTAATTAAACTTTATATTCAAGTAAACCAAACTTAAAAATGAACTTTTTACTTCTTTTATATAAATTAAAACATGTATCTTTATACTTTAAAATCATATTTGAATAATATCAAAATCTCTAATTTTACAATGTACGTAGAAATGATAAAATACGACAAAATTTAGTTATTTTTGTAAAACGATTATTAATATACTTTTAAATATTTTAACATGCTTTTACTATATTTATTAGATGTTTTTAATAAGATTTATCTTTTTAAATAAATATTTAAACTTGTTTATGTAAGCCTTTATTTATTTTTAACAAAACTTTGCTTTTGCTGATTTGTTCTGAAATTCAAAATTTTATTTTTTTAATGTTAACTATAAGAATAAATAATTTTTATTTTATTATTTATTATATATAACATATTTATTTATGTTTTAAACCCTTTTTAAATTTAACATAAATATCTCATTTTTCGAAGTAGCGAAATTATTTCCGTTACATTCTCTCCTACCTAAATGTATTTCGTTTTCGAAATGAAATCAAAGACATAGAACTATAAAGGTCAAAAATATATGCAAAGGAAATACTACTACTAAATACTGATCAAGAAATACAATCATCGATCCTAGTCCCAACTTGATTGCATACTACACACTTGAGGTAAATATATCGTCATAAATCAACTATTTACATCAGTCAACCAAAATATCATACTAAAGGATTAAATCACATATCTTAGCACATACTACGTGCTTAAGGTAATAACAAATGCTATAACACAAACCCAAAATATCCCTAAATTCATAAGACTACTCATCGGATAAACCCTCTGATGGTGCCTCTAGGTTGATCCTTACTGGCTGCTCTACTTCCTCCCCGTCCTCTACTGGCTCCTCATCATCTATCATCTCTGGAGATATGTCCCAACCAAGAGGCTGCCACTACGGGCATCCAGGAATCCACGACACATGCTCCTCCATATCAGTATCCTCTAAAACGAGATCCTCGGCTATCTCTGGAACGGGTGATCCTGCCTCCTGAATAGGCGTACCCATCTCCCAAATGATCTGCTCATCACTATCTGAATCATCATCCTCGTATAACCATGCATCGTAAATCGCCGAGTCTTTTGTCTCTATTTCCATGGGTTCCTCTATCAGAGACTCGATCTCCTTCGATTCTTCCATGGGCTCCTCTATAGACTCTTCTTCTTCAGGCTCCTCATCCTCGCTTAATGGATCCAACATTCAATCATCTGCCTCATCGTCGGCCTCTGCCCCTGCATCAATATCTGTGCCTAAGGGCATCACATCCTCCTTATCTCTTAGAATTTTATAAAACTAGTTAATAATTTCTTGTCAAAAATTCTATTACAGCTTCATTTATTTCATCTTATTTTATTAAGTGCCTCTCATTTAATTATTATTGTTTTTCTAATAAGTTCTAACAGAATTTGGTATTGACAAAGAATAAAAATGATAGTCTATATATATTGATTTCCAAAATATATTCATACCAAGTGACTTCTGAGAAGTACACTCAAAAGGTTTTACAAAAGTCATATGGTTAAAATACTTAGATGGTGTTTACTAATACATGCTTAACTTATGCTTCCATAATCACTTTTCCTTTTTCTATAGCAGTAAGTGGACGAGTAAGGGTAACAAAAGGCCTAGGCTATTCTGCCATCTTGAGCATTGGGTAGTCTCTGGCGACGTGTCCTATAATAAGGTACAAATAACAATTCTTTGGGCTTGCTTTCTTAAAGGTCCTGGTTTTTACTCCTGATCTACATTCTCTTGCAAGGTGACCTCTTTGTTTACATTCGAAACAACAAACTTTGTTCTTTTTATGCCTTTTCTTCTTGGTTGGTACTTCAGTAGTTGGTTGTGAAATAGCATTTTCAAATTTCAGGACATTGCTTATCATTGCCCTAAATGACCCATGGATGAAGCTTACCATGCTATGTTGGAGCTCATCGTACTTACTTAACCAATCCATAACTTCCATGATCTTTTCTGATCCAAAAAACTTTCCTTGAATTAGGATCTCAAATCCCAACAAAGTGAAGTGAAGTTTAGTGGGTTTGGTTCTTCCTGAAAAGAATATTATTTTTCTACACATTATCATCAAATACCTTATAGTCAAATTGTGAAACTTAATTCACAAGGTATTTGTTCTTATCCCTTTTTTAAATTAACCCATTTTATACTTACCAAATCGTTATTATTTCTTAAGGCTAAATGTCTAGGGGTATATGATGAAAAGTTCTAAATTCTAGTTTTCAATTAATTGATTCTTATCTTTATAGTTAAATCGTGAAATTCTAACCTTAGGATATCCTTTATTAATTTGTTTTCAATTAATTCAAGTTGCTTATTTAATCATCTATATTTCAAACGATCATTTGTTTTCTAACTTTGTATTTTCCAAAAATATTCCCCTTTTTTCGCTTTCAAAACATATACTTAAGTAAAATCATTTCATTTGCCAACTTCTTTAAAAAAACCATTTTTATAAAATTAACGTATACGCGATCATATATAATACTCTCAAAACTTACTCTAGGGTGTTACTAAGCATATCTCTAACAAGTTACTCATCATAGGATATGACTAATCCTATCCCTGATGAGTCATTGCCCATAACAAAGTCAAGGTTCTTGCTTATCCTTTAGTTCTAATACCAAATGTCAAGGCCCGTTTTTCCGTACCCTTTGAACCGACAATAAACCACACATGTCCAACTCAAATTGCATGAAACGACGGAACATGAAGGGTAATCAAGAAAATAGACAGAACAGAATCTCACATGAATGGAATAATATATAATATTGAACAATATCTTTATAGTGGAAAACTTTTAAAATACATATATCAGAGCCTAATCTAAATTCAGCTTGGACAGTTATAAACATCTGTCTTTACAATTGATGACAAACAACAAAATAAAACAAATAAATCACAGTGGATAATAGAATATGTCCGTACGTAGATGAATATCTCCAGGTCTCCTCTGGAAACTCCAATCGTCTTGGACTAAACCTGAAACTACTCGGATCTAACCCGAGTATTGAAAATACCCAGATCAGGCTTGATAAACCCGCATAAGAAAAACTCAATAATAAATGACCGCATCATATGTCAGTCTTTGAATAAAATCCTTTGAAAAGAATGAGTATCTCATAAGACCACGCACACACATGAACGTGGATGGGTTTTTACCTTGTGATCGCTTAAAACACTTTTATATATCAAAACATTTGATATTATGTCAAGTGGCATTACTTGAAAACATTTGCAATTAAACTTATTAATCTTATCTGAAATGGTTACTCATATAACATTTCGAAGCTATTCACAATACCAACAAAACCACAGGTTCTTATTGGAAAATGGATTTCCATACAAATGAATAGGTGAAGGGACTACCTTTCGATGGGTACACCTCTAGATGGATGTCCCGAGGCACTGAACATCCACCATCTACCAATACAAGACTGACCTACGTCTTTAACTAGTTGGTACCGAATACGTCATCCCCCAATCGTTATCAACCTTTAACCGAGCGCTCGTTTTCTATACGCCACATTAATTTTCATCCCAAAATAGGGGGAAGAAATATATCTAGAAGGGGATGATAATACCCAATTGGGAACGGCCCACTGAGCCTTGCCGCATCTAAACCTGTTTCGGTCATTTCAAGTTGATGAGGCTTAAGGCTACGATTACCTTTTCACATAGCACATCTTCTTCACTTTGAATGCCACATTGCCATTCCATATTCACACGACTAATATCTATACACGTATAACTCCTGAACTTGTAAGTCTCGGGAAAGGGTGTTAAGCTAAGAGAATGTGTCTTCTCCACCATCGACTAATATACATTTATAGAGATCACTCATTGTGATTTAGAATGCAAAGTCAGACATTCTTCCATACAATTTTGTTCTAGGACCGAACGAAACCGAAGGTACTTTCCTCGGCCATTAATAGGCGAGAAGCCCTTATGGTTTTGAGGTTTTTCATAACAAAGAAACCACTTTTACAATATAGTGAATTAGGAATATATCCTCCATTATTCAACAAGTAGTCCCTTGTTATTAGTTGTCTCAATATCTCTGTCTTCAATTATCTTCATTCTTCGAACACGTAAACTGGTTCGAAATGGTTTTCGGATAGGAATCGTACAAATCCGACTCCGGTTCTTTTGAAATCCAATTATCGATAAAAAGTGAATATGAGTATACAAGATTGTTAAGTCTGTTTTCACTTTAATTCTTCTCGGATGATTTCAAAATCTCTTTCTTTTGTCTTAGAATATTCCTAATTAATTCATTCTTTTGCTATGGATAATATTTCAATTTTCCTTACTTAACTCTCGTTCCAAATTCCTTAACTTTTTGGCAGGTCAAAAATAATGTTATTTAAGACATCATTTACGATAAACCTTAAATCAATCTTACAAACATTTTTGAGTAAATAGGATCATAGAAATCGTTCTGATTTTAGTCAACATCAATTTCCGTATTCAACAAGTGCTATGGGCGGAATAACGGTGAAATCAACTTTTAAATTCCACGAATAGGAAGAGTTCCCTTTTCGAATTTAAATACCGAATACAAGAAGATTATCTCTCTGTAATCCAAGTCGTAGTTTATTCAATTCAGAAATTGCTTAAATTTTGGATAATACCAATCTTCTTTTATTTTAGAAACTTAATACCATCAATGTAGAGCATCCAGGCTTTCCTTTCGATCTTTTCCACCCCTTTCCTAAGAACAGAAAATAGAGGCCCGGTAAGTTCAGGGCACTGGTTGCTCTATTCCTAACCTTAGTTAAACATCGTGTTTTATCTTCCCAGATCTCACAAGCGGGACAAATGTACTGGTTGTTCCGCATACTCAGTTATCAACTTTATTTTAAAATTCATTATAAAGATTCCAAATTATATTTTAAACATATAATTTTCCTTTTAAAAACATTCACAATTGATTCTAGGAAAAATCGACACGTTTTACACTCATATTCAAAAAGTTATAGAATTCGCAGCATAAAAGCGCTACGGGAACTGCTATATAAGCTTATTTGGTTTAAACAACTTTTAAACATTTGATAATTCATATTTTCCAGTCCAAATCTCTTCTAAATTATTTAAATGGATTTATCAAATTTATTTCACATTTTTCCATAATTAAAAACGTCCATTTAAACAGATTTCTTAATATAGTCACTTAATTACGTTAGCGCGATTTTTCTAGAAAGTTGATTTGGACTTAATTCAAAATATCTCAACGAAATTTTGATCTTCTTTCTTCGTTTAAAAGATATGGATATAATAGTTCGGAATTTTCTTATCTCGAATAATTCTGAGCTATATTCCACTATAAACACTCATTTGAACTTTTTGGCACGAAATCGCAAACAACCATTCCATGACGCACCTAATTTTAACTTATTTTTTTAATACTTGGAATAATATATTCGGATTGAATTTTATCACTTATAAAATCATTACAGATTGTTTTATATCAATATTTCCACATTTTAAAGTATTTAAAATGTATTTTCAATATTTCAATATTATAATATTATTTTATTCCTATATTTTCATATTAAATTTTAAATTTCAATTTCAGTTCAATTTCAATTCTAACTTCAAATTAAACTCAATTAAAATTTAGATCTCAAATCTAATTTCAATCTAAACTTAAATTTCAACCTTAATTTAACTTTCAATTTTTAAAATCAATTTCAATTTCACTATTCATCTCAATTTCAATTTCAATTTAACAATTCTTTTTAATCCCGTTTCTCTTTAAATTTCAAATTCTCTTTTATTTCTGCTTTAATTTCAATTTCAACTGAAAAGAGACTTATTTTTTCAAAGTATATCATATCACCAAAATTGAGTCTTTTTCAACAAAGAGATCACTTAATTGATAATGAGAGAAATTTGATGTCTATATTAACATCACATCCATACAAACAATCATATAATATTAACATATTCAATAGGGGTATAGTACGATAATTGTCATAACATTACCATGGATTATCCAACATTCAAACAATTATTCAAACTTCCATATCATAAGACGGTAATTATTTATTATAGCAAATCAACTCAAAAATAAATATAAAATATAGAGCGGTGATAATTTTCTCACCTTCATATCCACTCCGTCAGTCTTTTTTATAAGCTAGAGTGCTTCTTGATCTAACTTGTTCTTTTCGAACGTCTCAAATATTTCGCTTTTCTTTCCTAACCGCTTTCTTTTTCCTCTTTCTCTCTTTATTTCTCTCTCTCTCTCTCTCTTTTCTTTTCTTTTTTTAGTGGTTGTAGGCTATAGGGGAGGGTGTGTGCCTAGGGAGAAGGGTATAGCCTTGGGTGTGGGATATTTTGGTGGAGTAGGAGGTGGGTGTGGCATGTACGACCGCGTAGGGTGGTATAGTGGCTCTGGTAGGGTGGAAATCGTGGGATGTGGAGGATGGTTAACTCGGGTATGGCCATGTAGGGTGGAGGTGGAGCTCGGATGGAGGTGTGTTTGGGTTGGAGGAGGTGGTGGGTGGTGTTTTGGAAGGTGGAATTGGTTTTTATTTTTTTATTTCAAGAGAATGGTGAGGTGGACAGCCATGGAAATGGACATGAAGAAAATGGAGAAAGTGAAGAAGGAAGATAAAGAATGAAGTGTGAACAAATGAAAGGTGTTCATACTTATTTGTACATGTAGTTTCTTGCCAAATGACTACAATGACATTCTCTACTTTTTTGACTTTTAAACCATATTAAACACTTTTTCCAACATGAGAAAGGATGTGCATTAATGAGAAGAGAATGTTGGATGTGATCTTAAGTCCTCAATTAATGATTGCCTCTTTTTCTTCAATTTTAATACATGTTCAAATATAATTTTGCATTTTTTCCATGTATGAAGAGACTTGGCATTAATGAGATAAAATCCTTGGATTTGAAGTAGTAATGATGTTGTAACTTTTTCATAAATTAGAAAATGCATAAAATCTCTTTTTCTTCTTTTCCATAAGTGATATGACTTAAGCATTAATGGTGAGGAGATAGGTTAGTCCTTTGTATAATGATGATGTTTAGTATAGATTTGTTTATAGGTTTATGTTAAATCATGTTACTTTTATTTTTTCTATATAAACTTTCCTAATATAGACTTTTATCTTATATGATAAATGTATATGTGTTTTATAGTTTGTAAAGGTGTACATATGCATACATATATGTTAGGAGATGTATCATGTTGCAATAATGTAGCGACAACTTGTTTTGGTTGAAAATTGTGTTTTTGTTGACAAATTTACAGTCAAAATTTAACTTTTTTGTTAAACTATATATTCAAATAAACCAAACTTAAAAATGAACCTTTTACTTCTTTTAAATAAATTAATACAACTCTCCTTATATTTTAAAATCATATTTAAATAATATTAAAATTTCTAATTTTACACTGTATGTAGAACTGACAAAATACGACAAAATTTGGTTATTTTTGTAAAACGATTATAAATATACTTTTAAATCTTTTAACATGCTTTTATTACCTTTATTAGATGTCTTAAATAAGATTCATCTTTTTAAATAAATATTTAAACCTATTTATTGAAGCCTTTATTTATTTTTAACAAAACTTTTCTTTTGCTGATTTGTTCTAAAACTCAAATTTGTATTTTTTTTAATAACTAACTATAAGAATAAATAATTTCTCTATTATTATTTATTATATATAACATATTTATTAAATTTTTAAATCCTTTTTAAATTTAAAGAAACAAAATCTCTCACTTTCAATGTAGCGAAATTACGGTTGTTATATTCTCCCCTACTTAAAAGTATTTCATCCTCGAAATGAAATCAAAGACATAGAACTATAAAGGTCAACAATATATGCAAAGGAAATCATACAACTAAACACTAATCATGAAATACGATCATCGATCCTAGTCCCAACCAGAGTGTGTACTATACACTTGAGTTAAATACATAGTCATAAGTCCACTATCTACATCGGTCAACCAAAATATCATACTGAAGACTAAATTCCATATTATAGCATGTACTACATGCTTAAGGTAATATCAACTGCTATAACACAAACCCAAAATATCCCAAAATATCCTTAAATGCATAAGATTACTCATCGGATGAACCCTCTGATGGTGCCTCCCGGTCGATCTCCACTGGCTCCTCATCATCTATCATCTTTGGAGCTATGTCCCAAGCAAGCGATTACCACTGCGGGCCTCTTGGAATCCATGTCACATGCTCCTCTATATCAATATCCTCCAAACGGAGATCCTTGGCTATTTTTGGAACGGAAGATCCTGCCTCCTAAATAGGCATACCCATCTCCCAAATGATCTGCTCATCACACTTCGAATCATCATCTGCATATAACCATGCATCATAAATCCCCGAGTCTTCTGTCTACATTGCTATGGGTTCCTCTATCAGTAGATCGATCTCCTCCAATTCTTCCATTGGCTCCTCTATAGGCTCTTCTTTCTCAGGCTCCTCATCCTCTCTTAATGGATCCAACATCCAATCATCTGCCTCATCATCGGGCTCTGCCCCCTGCATCAATATCTGCACCTAAAGGCATCACATCCTCCTTATCTCTCGAAAATGGTGTATCCAAAACTTTTAAGTCTTCGTATTTAGACAATGCTTCTCTAAATCTCTGTCTGATTGCTAGTCTTTCTTCTTGACTTGCTTTCTACAATTTTATAAAAGAACTTAAAATTAGTCAATCATTTCTTATAAAAAAAATTATCACAGCTTTATTTATTTCATTTTATTTGATTAGGTGCCTCTCATTTAATTATTATTGTTTTTCTAATAAGTTACAGAATTGGGTATTGACGAAGGAGCAAAATGATAGTCTATATATATATATATATATTGATTCTCAAAATATATTCATACTAAGTGACTTCTGAGAAGTACACTCAAAAGGTTTTACAAAAGTCATATGGTTAAAATACGTAGATGGTGTTTACTAATACATGCTTAACTTTTCCACAATCCCTTTTCCTTTTTCTGCAGCAGTAAGTGGACCTGTATGGGTAACCAAAGGCTTAGACCGTTCTTCCATCTTAAGCATTGGACAGTCTCTGGTGACATGCCCTATAATATGGAAGAAATAACAACTCTTTGGGGCAGCTTTCTTAAAGGTCCTTGTTTTTACTCCTGATCTACATTCCCATGCAATGTGACCTCTTTGTCTACATTCGAAACAACAAAATTTGTTCTTCTTATGCCTTTTCTTCTTGGCTGGTACTATAGTAGTTGGTTGTGGAACAACATTTTCGAATTTCAGGGCATTGCTAATCATCTCCCTAAATGATCTATGGGTGAAGCTTACCATGCTCCTCCTCTAGAACCCCGGTAGTAACACTATTCCACCAATGAAGTGCCGCCCCTTGCAACTGCCTATAGGCCTGCCTCCATTTCTACGCATAATCCAAACCCAAATCAGCAAAGATTCTCTTGCAATATAACCGTCAATCAACTTCTCTAGCATCCTTCATTCCCATAAAGGGTTTTACACCAAGATTGGTGTAATCTCTGCTCAGCTTAGCATAATTGCTCCCTACTGGAGCCATAGGATTCTTAATGGCCCGTATTTTTGATAATTAAAAATATTAAATTTAATAAGATTTTGAAATTCATTATTGGGAGAAATTAAAATTTATGATTTATAAATGGGGAAGGCTATTAGAATGTAATTAACAATGTTGATTTACGGTAATCGATAACTATTTTAATGTAATTTCAATCAATTAAAATTATTGCAAAGTTAATTTGGTTATAATTGTAAATAAGGAATTAAATTGGTAATTAATGGATTTATGAAATTGAAATGTTATAATTACTATGAGTTAAGATGATAGCTGTAAAATATGAATGTAATGGAATGTAAACTAATGTCAGTTATATTCATAAGGTAATAGTTGATTCAATAATAAGAGTGTAAATCAAAATAAAAGAATTTATTGGAATATAAAATATAATTAAGTGGGATTTTATTACAGTTTTAGTTGAGCGCTGTAATTCGTGTAATATATAAACCTTGGAATTTACATGAAAAATTGAATTTCAAAATATTTATTTGTAATCAAGAATGATGAAAATTATTAACTCTTATATTTGACTTTAAAGTGGTTAAATCAATTTAATAATGTTTTATTTAATTAACGTGAACATTTAGGCATTTTAGCCATTGTCTTGGATTTCAACAAAACCAGTTTCATCGGATCCGTTAAAGTGAATTATTGTTGAATTTCAAATTTCGTAGCGATCAGACTTGTCATTTGATCGTGAGAGCTCGAAACGCGTAGAAATCAATTAATGGAATTTAAATGAATTTAAATTTATTTTAAAAGCTTACTTCTCCATACAATGGAATTAGGGTTTAAAATTAGTTCCATTGAGTTTAAAAATATCGAAAGCCTATATTTTGATATATTGGATGACCTACTTTCGTTTCGAAAATGAACGGGCTTTTCGGGTCGTTGTTACCGTTTCGACCCAATTCGATCTATCCATTCGTTCCTATCAATCTCTAGCTATATGTAGGCAATTATAAACCCTAGCAGCCTTTTATTTTCTATTGTTTGTATGTACATTTCTTTCTCATCTCCTCTTTCCTAATGGTAGACAACCCAAATCTTAATTCAAATTCCAAATCAAACTCCAAAAATCCAAACTATGCAAACCGTAGCAAATTATATATCGTTGGAATGCTCTCGATGAACGTAATCTACTTATTTAATCATTTTTTGATTTGAGGTTATGTTAGTCCAAAAATTGATAATTTATTCTCGGCCGTTGAAACTAGGGTTTGCAAATCAGCGGTGGATTCGCAGCGATTCATCAATCGAGAAGTTGCATTGTGTAGAGGTCATCAAGACGATTTCATATGTACAGCTACTTGGGACTCGAAGTGCTTGGATTTGTGGTGAATTGGAGGAGAAAGCGGCGACGGAGGCTCTAGCGTGGCAGCGCTTGGGGCTCGCGCGTAGGCCATGGAGGGGTGGCCTGGCGTGGGCGTCGCAGCAGTGGTCCCTGATTGAGGTGAAGATGACTGTAAGCGGTGTAGCGGTAAGGTTGAAGGGGCGGCTGTGCTTTGTCGAGGTTTATGCGTTACTGTTCGCATGCAGCAAGGTTTCTGAGGTGATAGCATATTTATGTGATTGCCCTTATTCAACTTAATTTAAAATTTAATTTTTATATCTTCTAACACACTTAACTTTTTCATATGAGTTCGGATTTACGCGTGGTTTTCTTCGTTGTGATCATATGAAAATTTCGAACAACATAGAACTAGTTTGGATACATTTTGAGACTGTTCAAATTTTGTGCTTTTTTGGATTTTATTTCGATAGTAAATCAAAAATGAGTGATTTAACCCACTCACAAATGCCAAAACCATCTTATGTTAGTTGAATTAATTTTCTGATGTGATAAGAATATTATTGGGTGCTGTTTGGTAGCTTAATTTGACATTTAATTGAAATTGAATTTTATTGAATTGAATTTCCATTTTAATCAATATTGAATTTAAATTGCTAGCTAAATATCTGATACTGATAACTAGTTAATTGTTGTGATTTATTAGCTGATTTGAATGATGATTGTGATGGATGCTTAATTGTTGACGTTTTGGATGATTTGATATTATATTTATTTTATATTTTGTTATCACATTGCAAGTTCCCTTAGTTATTGTTAGGAAAATCACTATGGATTGATATAATACATACCCGAACGATCTTACGGATTAGGAAAAATCATTATGGATTGAAATGATAAACTCGAGCGATTTTTTGAATATGGAAAATTAAGATTCATGATATAGGTTGAAATGATATATATCTAGAAATTTAAATTTATTGCGGGTTGAAATGATATATATCTGTATCACTTGACCATAGGGTAGAAAATTATAAACGGACACCGTTGGTTGGTTTTAAATTATTTTCTAAGTGGTAAAGTAAGTTTGATTTATAAATTTAATTTTTAAATTTAATTTAATGATTTTATTTAAAAAAAATTGAAATATTTTTTTTTATTTTTTTTAAGGTTTCAAATTATAAGTTGATATATGGTTTTAATGAAATTTTTAGATTTAAACTTATAATTTTATTTAGCTTGAACTATATAATTTAGATAATGTAATAAAATATAAAAACTTTAAAATTTTAATTTAATAAAATATTCAATTAGTTTAAAAAGATTTGTTTTAAAATTTTATTTAATATAATAAATATAGAATTTTATAATAACTTTAATAGATAAAGGTTTGTGTAAGGGATTATAGAAATTGGTAAAAGTTTTGTAAGGAATTTTAAAAAGTTTATAAGAGATTTTATAATGGATTTTACAAAAAATTTATAAAGGATTTATAATTGTTTTATAATGGAGTCATAAAGGTTTTAAAGAATTTTATAAAGGGTTTTATAAAAGAACTTGTATAAAAGGTATTTGCAAGCATTTTAAAGGAATTTGCGTAGAAATTTATGAAGGGGGAAGAGTTAAAAACTGTTTTGCAATTTATAAATTGCTTTATAAATGGTTTTAAAGCATAGAAATAGTTATCAATGGTTTAAGAGAAATTTATAAACTATTTTTGAAATTGATTGAAAGAACTCGGTATTTATGAATATATCTATACTTTTTGGAGTAGGTATATGGATATCTAGATATTAAGGTATAAACTGTTTTCTGGATTTATTATTGAAATTGTTTTATAAAATGGCCACAGTGTGAAATAAGTGTTTGGTTGTTAAAGAGACTGGGGTCGGATATTGTCATACTCTTTGCCAATTCCGAAACCACTTTAACAATTGTGCACCATGTGGAGAATCTAGAATGAAGTAGGATGGTTTGACGAATGCTACGGGAATGAAGTAAGTAAACGATGATGGATAGCCTTGACTTTTGGGTCATAACTAAAATGACTAAAACAAGAGCCACGCCGGGCTAAGATGGGTCGCTCCCCCTATCGGGCATCTTTCTTCAATATCTGTTACTTGGTGATTTGATTGGTGGCCACCCCTTGATTTTTGATTATGGGAGTGTGTCACGAGGTGGGTGGTAGTAGCTGCTCCGCATTATCACCAGTCTGGATCCACAAAATGGTATAATCTTACCGTGGGCATTGCCTTGCGTGTCTTATCATATTTATCCTGATCGATCCCATTACGACTTTATTTTGTACCATACCCATGGAGTGCTCATCGGATAAACCACTGGTTTGGTGCATCTTACAATATCTGTATAGACTATGGTATTTATATTATAATTGCATATTGTATTATATATGTAGATAGTTTAATGAACCCTTAGGAGATGGAATCCTGAATATCTCTTAAGTTACTGCACACATATTAGGCACTAGGAGATGTAAAATACCGTAAACATCTCTGAAGTCATTACACTCATATTTGCTTATTTTGATTTAAATTACATAAGATTCTTTAGTTTTGACTTGAGTGTTTTGTCTTTTCATTACGCTCAGATCTGCTTGGGCTTTTCAGTGTTGAAGACATTATTCTGGAGGACGAAGATGAAGTTTGGTATTATATTTTATTATTACTCCACTGTATCATATTGTTCCGCTGCCTTATTTATTTATTTCTACTGTATGAATAACACCGATATATTATAAATGTGTAATCAAATGTTATTTGTAAAACAGCTTCACGAACTGTTTATTTGATTATTATATATTTTGTCACTCCATTGTGAGATTTTGTGTTTTTTTTTCTTTTCTCTTATTTTCCTATTTACCCCATTAACAATCCTCCCTTTTGAATGGTTTCAGTTGACGTGTGTGGTTTATTATCTATTTAAACCATCCAAAAAGGTGGATCGTTACAGGATTAACTCCTCCAACATTTCCAACAACTCGAGCAGCTACTCCTTCTTGCATCATATTGATGAAAAGCTGATGCATTGCCTCCATATCCACTGGTGGATTTTCAGCACCCACATTTGCATCAGCATTTCGGTTAGCATTAGTCTGTCAGCCTCGGTTCCTTTAGATATTAGGCTGGACATTTCTGTTAGTTATTGTGCTTCCTCCATGAGATTTCCTCTTCCGTTTCCTACTTCCATATTGTTTTCTCGTAAACCTGCATAAGAGCCTTAGTAAGATATAGACCAGAGTATCTATAGGCAATTAAACAACTTTGCCTTTACAATGATTCAAAATAAAGAGAACACAAATAACTATCATACCTCCTACACGTCTCTGGAAGCTTATTCGTCCAAAGAGGTACTTGAAAACCTCAACTCTCAAACTATTCAAAATAAATTGAGCACTGAAAGTTTATGGAAAAAACATAAATTTTGAGTTAGACATAAAGCCTGGTACGAATAATAATCTGTCATCTCAAACCATTTAGATATCTATTGTGACCAAGCTGCTTAGCAGATCAAGTTTTCCCCTCACCAGTATCCTAAAACTTCATAAAACCATATACTATGTGCCTACATCCACAATGGATAAAACATAACAATTTGAAATATTGCGATGATGAAAGTCTATATGATGGATCGTGTAGTGTATATATGCAAGTATATGTGACTAACTATATGATGTAACTAATATAAAATTAATCTAGTAAAATATAAACTAAGCACACTAGAATTTTATATTGGTTTGGATCTCCCAGTCCCAAAGCTCCTCTTCGGAATTCGATTATTGAACACCCCCACTTCGCCCGGAGGAATAGGCTTGGTTACAAAAGCTTGTTCTTGTCAAGTGTGTGTTCTATAACACGAATATTGACTATTAAGTACAAATGCTTCCAATATATATATCTAGAGGATATTGAAAGAATTATGTATATATGGAAGAGTGGAATACAAATATATGATTGCTAGAGATCAAGAATATATTAGAGTACAAGAGTAGAGAGCACAAGTAAGTAAGGTAGGATCTTCTCTCGGATTCTTGATGCTATTTATAATGGTAGAGAGACTCCTTGAGTAGTTGCATCCATTAACAAGTGTTTTTTGATCGCTTCTGATGGTGATGAAGAGCTGCAGCGCAGAGAAGTGAAAGTGTCTTTTCAATTGTGGCAGTTGTAATTTAAATATCAATACTCATGTTCAGTTTCAGACGTCTGGAATATGTCCCAGACGTCTGTTTCTATAATTTTGTATATAGTAGCTTTTCAAAAGTCTGAGTACATTAACCACACGTCTGATTCTGTCTAATTTGTGAACCAGAGGATTCAATCAGACGTTTAGCTCGTGCACTCAGACGTCTGATCTTGTGTATGTTGCTTTTCTTGTGTCTGTGTCATTGCTCTTCTGATTCTATCGACTTGTAACCTCTTAATACGTTCTTTGAGTCTTCTTCTTGTCTCTTTAGTGATGTTACTTTAGCAATTACTTATGAATAGAAATATATATGCATATTTGATTTCCATTGTATAGTTGTTGTCATCGAAACCATATAATTGATTTCCTAACAATCTCCCCCTTTTTGATGATGACAACTATTCAATGTACTTATATATAAATTATAAATCTCCCCCTGAATATATGCTTATTCCTAATGTTTTATGATTATACTTATATTTCTCCCCCTTTGGCATTATCAAAAAAGAATAATTTAACCAATTGTCAAACATAAAAGGAAAATTTCATTAATAATTCGAAAGTGATTGCATACATAGATTTGTCGATTTTACAAAAGTTGAAATCCCAAAATCCTAAAATCTATGATTCCTTTGGAGAAGCTTTATCTTGATCATCTTCCTTTGTTTCTTCTTTTTCAGAAGTGCTAGCCTTTGTAGGAGATGTCAAAGCTTACTTGAGAGGTTCATCCTCAGAAAGTTTGGAATGTTTTGCGGGAGGATAAGGTACTAGGGTTGGCTAATCATCAGAAGGTGGTATTGGACCACGAACCCATTGTCGTACATCTTTGAGAACCGACAAGACAGTCGAAAGAGATTCTTCAACTGTGGCTAGGCATGTAGCAAATGATGTTTCGAAGTTGTCAATCGGCTTAGCCAAAAGTTTTTGATTTTGAGATAATATATGTTGATTTTGAAGGTTGAGATCTCGAACACTTTCATTTGAAATTGTATCCGTTCTAGTCTCCATAATCTTATCTTGTCCTGGATAATCAAATGGTGCAGGAGGAGGTGGAGTTGCTTCTTGATGTCGTTCCTCCTCTTGAGATGGTTCGATGTGTGGTTGAGGTGGAGGCTCAACTGGTCTAGATTGACGATTGTGCATCCAATCATTGAAGGATATAAATTCTGGAGGAATCTCGGGTAGGTGCATAAGTGAGAAAAATTTGGTGGAAGCATATTTTGGTGAGATTTCTTCGATGGCCGATAGGTAGGACGGGATGTTATATGCATGAAGAAGTCTCATAATGTATGTTGGGTAAATAATTGATGGCCGTGAACGAGCCCAAAAATGTTTGAGCTCGTCAAAAATGAATTTGGCCCAATTCAACCTTATTCCACTAAATAGAGCATATAGGGTTCTGTGCTCTAACTCGTTCATTTGCTCGTGGCTTCCCATACATGGAACTATGGTATTGATTATCATTCGAGTAAGTGGTCGAGCTTTTGGACGTAGATATTTAGAGGAAAACTTTGGCATTTCATCTTCCTAAATTTGATGCGTTATACTATTTCTCGTCTTAAAGAGCATATCGGGAACGTTGTATAAATCTTCGCCCATGTCAGAGAATCCTAGGGTTCTACCTATTATGCCAGGAGTTTGTCTAATCCTGTTGTCGTACACGCTAGACCAAAGCCAGTTATCGTCATCTTCTGTGTTCCATGCTGAAGTGCTATCCAAATTCGCATAGAATAGAAATATCAGCAAATGATCGATATGGATGTCATTAGGAGTGAATGAAATCAAGGTTTCTAACCCGACACTCTCACACATTTCATCCAAATCATACATTGGAAATTTATGTAGATTATAGAATGGACCTGTGTGAAGCTATTTCTTTTGTATATCTTCATACCTCTTGATTGAATGTGGTGCTCTATTCATCCATCTTTCAATTTGATCATCCGAGCAAACTTGAGAATTTGAAGATGATGTTGGTTGATTTGTTTTCTTTTGGAAATCTTGGGATTCTTAGTTCGAGGAGGCATTGTGATTTGCTTACGTAAAGATGAAGTTTTTGAGAGAAAAATCGTCACTAAGGAAATCAGAGCTTTGAAAATTTTGAGATGAAAGAAAAACATGACGTTTTCTGGACTAATTTAAAGAGTCGATTGAATTTCAGACATTTGGAATCTAAATCAGACGTCTGATTTACCCTAAATTGAGTACAGTAGATTAATTCAGACGTTTGGTTTTTGGGTTAGACGTCTGGTTTGATCGAAGTTGTAAAATTTTATTGGCAGAGTGTTTTATCAGACATTTGGGTTAAAAATCAGACGTCTGAAATAGTTCAATTTTGTAAAACTTTATGGTAGAGAACTAATGCAGACGTTTGGGTTGAATTTCGAACGCGTGAAATTTTCTAATTTTTATTTCGAGGAGACAGAGCAAATTTTCAGACGTCTGGGGGGTATATCAGATGTTTGACATAGGCACATTGCTTAAAAATTAGACGTATGTCAGAGTGTCAGACGTCTGAGGTCCATATCCAAACGTCTAAAATTGGCATTTTTTCTAAAAATAGCCTAAAATTTGATGATTTTGCGTATTTTTCAATTCTCTATTTTAAAAAATAATAATTATTTGTGTTAAATAACAAATAAACATAGATACATACAATAACAAATATAGTTTATTTAGAAGGCGATGGAGTTTTATGATCTCCTGACTTGTTATCCTTCCATGGTTTAAGTCGAGACCATATATTTCCACGTTCATGAGTTATCGGAGAGCTAGAAAATCGTCTTGGTGAAGGGTCCGAAGGAGTACGATACGAAGACGAGGGAACCAAAAAACTACAAGGTTTTGGAAGTGGCTCATGGACATCTTTCTTCCTTGACGTACAAAACTTCATCGCTACTTGCTTCAAAAAGTTTAGCCGTCGTGCTGTAACTTTTTATTCAAAATATAGTTCTCGTTGTAAATATATCTGTTGTTTCTGACAGTGATGAATTTCATCAATTTTCTTGTTTGTGTTAGGAGAGACAAATAGAGATCTTTTGGTCTTCTTGCTATCGGCGGTAAATCCCGTGTGATATGAGGACCACCTATACATCGGTTCCTGCTTTGGTGTAGGTATAGGAAGTCGTTGTAGTGTATCAGCCGAGCTATCCATGGTAGGAGTCGAGATGGATATATAAGAGTTCTCAGAAAACATGGCTGTATTTTGTTTCTTGAAGAGAATATGAATTGTGTGTATATAGTTATTCTTGTTATATAACTGTTTATATATAAGTTGAAAAAATTATTTACAGAAAAACTAACTATCTAAAAAAATAAAGGTTCAGAAGTTATAAATTATAATTTGTGGATAGTAAAATAAATGACCAATCATAGCCTAAATGAAGCAGTGATTATTTAAGAGAGAAGATCATGAAGTGAGCAAATCCCTAAATTCCATCGGAGTTTAATAAGAGTTTGTTCATTTAGTGGTTTTGTAAAGATGTCTACTACTTGATTTTCGGTATTTACGTATTCTAATGAAATAGTTCCATTTTCATCATTGTCTCGTAAAAAATCATGTCGTATATCTATATGCTAAGTTCGTGAATGATTGATAGGGTTTTTTGACAAATTTATAGCACTTGTGTTGTCACAATATATTAGAGATTTGTTGATAATTTTGCCAAAATCCGTAAGTGTTTGTTGCATGTATATCACTTGTGCACATGGTAGAGCTGCGGAGATATATTCGGCTTCGCAAGTAGATAAAGAAACACAATTTTTCTTTTTGCTAAACCTTGAAACTAATGATTGTCCGATAAAGTGACATGTTCCACTAGTACTCTTACGATCCGTTCTACATCCACCGAAATCCGCATCGCTATATGAAACTAGCTCAAACGATGATCCTTTAGGGTAAAACAAACCATAATCTCTAGTACTAGATAGATAACGTAAAATACGCGTAACAACTCTTAGATGAGATTCTTTTGGTTTTACTTGAAATCGAGCACGAAGACATACACTCATCATAATATCGGGTCGACTAGCCGTCAAATAAAGTAAAGAACCAATCAAGCTACGATATATTTTTTCATCAAAATGTTTTCTCTTATCATCCTTTTCTAAGTGAACAGTGGTACTCATTGGTGTTGGTTTACTTGAAATTTTATCTATTTCAAAACGACGTAATAGATCGTTGCAATATTTTTCTTGATAAACAAAAATTCCATTTTCAAGTTGTTTTATTTCTAATCCTAAGAAGAAATTTAATTCTCCCATATGTGACATTTCAAATTCATTTTTCATAATATTTGAAAATTGATTACATAGATTTTCGTTGGTTGAACAAAAAATGATATCGTCAACATAAATTTGTACAACTAAAATATCATTATTTTCTCTTCTAGTAAATAAAGTTGTATCTATTTTGCCTATTTGGAAACCAGATGTAATTAAATGATCTTTAAGACGTTCGTAATATGCTCGTGGTGCTAGTTTTAATCCATATTTTATGTAATTTAAAAATATGATCGGGATATTTTTCGTGAATAAATAATGGGGGTTGTTCTACATATACATTTTCTTTAATAAAACCGTTTAAAAAGGCACTTTTGACATCCATTTGAAATAGTTTAAAATTGCGATGAGTTGCAAAGGTGAGTAATGTACGAATGGCATCTAATCTAACAACTGGAGCAAATGTTTCGTCATAATCGATACCTTCTTCTTGATTATAGCCTTGAGCAACTAAACATGCTTTATTTCTAACAATATTTCCATTCTCGTCTGCTTTGTTTTTAAATACCCATTTTGTTACTATAACCGATTGTTCTTCAGGTCTTGGTACTAATTCCCAAACATTATTACGTTCAAATTGATTTAATTCTTCTTGCAAAGCGATTATCTAAAAATTATCGTTTGAGGCTTCTTTATAATTTTTTAGCTCAAAATTCGACACGAATGCTATATGGCTTATTTGATTAAGTTGATTTCTAGTTACTCTAGAATTAAGATCTCCAATGATATTATCTTTGGATGATTCTTAAGAATTCTAGGGGATGATATCAAAGTGTTATTTTGCACATTTGTTTCATTATTAATAGAATTTGATAGTGGAATAATTTCTTCTTCATCATTAGTATTTTGATTAAAAAGATTTTCGGTATTATTTCGTCTATGAAAAATTCTATATGCTTTGCTACGATCTGAATATCCAACAAAGATACCTTCATCGACCTTCGGTTCAAATTTTCCTAAGTTATCTTTTGTATTTAATGTAAAACATTTTGAACCAAAAGTTTTAAAATGATACTTTACGTTTTCTTCCAAAAAATATTTCAAAACAAGTTTGCTTAGTCATAGGACGTATAGTTACTCGATTCAACACATAACACGTTGTAGCAATAGCTTCTGCCCAAAAGTGTTTTGGTAGACCACTACTATTTAATAATATTCGTGCGCATTCTTGTAATGTTCGATTTTTTCTTTCTACGACACCATTTTGTTGAGGTGTGTGAGGAAAAGAAAAATTATGAATTATTCCTTTCTTATTGCAAAAATTAGTAAATAGATCGTTTTCGAATTCTCCTCCGTGATCACTTCGAATATTTTTAATTTTCAAGTCCATTTCTGTTTTAATTCTTTTAGCAAATATCTTAAACATACCAAAAGTATCTCTTTAATGTTTTAAAAACAAAGTCCATGTATATCTCGAAAAATCATCAACTACGACGAAAACATATTTGTTATGATTTATAGATCATATTTGTGTTGGACCATATAAATCTAAATGTAATAATTCTAATAGTTGTTTTGTAGAAATATTATTTTTAGATTTAAAAGAGCTTTTCTTTAGTTTTCCAATTTGACAATCGTCACATAAATTTTCTACTTTGTAATTTATTTTAGGTAGACCTATAACTTGCTCATATTTTTCCAATTTATTAATATTTTTCAAATTTATATGACAAAATCGTTTATGCCATAACCATGGATCATCATGTTTGGCGGTTAAACATAAGTTTGAATTTTTATTTATATTCATGTTTAATACATAAATATTTTTGTTTCTAAAACCTTCAAATACAAGTTGTTTGTTATTATCGAAAATATTACATCTATCTTTTTCGAAATTTATTTGAAAACCTTTATCGCATAATTGACTAATACTTGGGAGGTTGTGTTTTAGATTTTCAACTAATAAAACATTTGAAATAATAGGAGAGTTAGAAATACCAGAGTTGATGACTTCTCCAATGCGCACGACATATCCTTTTAAATTATCTCCAAAGGTTACCGTTCCACCATCGATGTATGCTATATTAGATAACATTTTTGAATTTTCGGTCATATGCTTGGAGCATCCGCTATCTAGTATCTATTTCTCCTTATTTTTTATTTTGGGTACCTGCAAAATAAAATATGTTTTAATCGGTACCCATATATTTTGTTAGGGTCCTAACTGTTAGGCGAAGGTAGCCATACCCAAGATGGTTTGGTACCTTTATAAATATAATTTTTATTATAGACTACATTCTCTAAGAAATTATTAATATGTTTTTGTCTAATCAAATTATTATCTGTCTTAGGAATCAAAATTTTCATATTTTTGGTATTCATATTAGGCATAGGTAATCTTTTAGTTTTTATACTAAAATTTTTATCATCGGTCCATGTGTTCATAGCAGCAGTAGGTGCTTCATGTTTATCTTATGTGGCTGACCAAATTTCTAGACCATTAGCTTCCACAAAAATTCTCATACGTGTTGACCAATATGCATAGTTAGATCCATTAAAAAGTGGGGGTCGTGCTGTGGATTGTCCTTCTTGAAAAATACTTGCCATATTAAAGTGATTCAAAAACGTGTTATTGTTCTTTGATCAAACCTCGCTCTGATACCAATTGAAAGTCTATTTGATGGATCTTGTAGTGTATATATACAAGTATATGTGACTAACTATATGATGTAACTAATATAAAATTAATCTAGCAAAATATAAACTAAGCACACCAGAATTTAATACTGGTCCGAACCACCTGTCCTACATCCAGTCCTGAAGCTCCTCTTCGTAATTCGACTATTAAACACCCTCACTTCGCCCGGTGGAATAGGCTTGGTTACAAAAGCTTGTTCTTGTCAAATGTGTGTTCTATAACACGAATATTGACTATTAAGTTCAAATGCTTCCAATATATATATCTAGAGGATATTGAAAGAATTATGTATATATGGAAGAGTGGAATACAAATATATGGTTGCTAGAGATCAAGAATATATTAGAGTAAAAGAGTAGAGAGAACAAGTAAGAAAGGTAGGATCTTCTCTTGGATTCTTGATGTTATTTATAATGGTAGAGAGATTCCTTGAGTAGTTGCATCCATTAACAAGTATTCTATGATCGCTTCTGATGGTGATGAAGAGTTGCAGCGAAGAGAAGCGATAGTGTCTTTACAATTGTGGTAGTTGTAATTTAAATATCAATACCCGAGTTCAGTTTCAGACGTCTGGAATAAATCTCAAACGTCCGGCTCTATATATTTTTTGTATATAGTAGCTTTTCAGACGTCTGAGCACATTAACCAGACGTCTGATTCTGTCTGATTTGTGAACCAGAGGATTCAATCAGACGTCTGGCTAGTGCACTCAAACGTCTGATCTTGTGGATGTTTCTTTTCTTATGTCTATGTCATTGCTCTTCTGATTCTATCGACTTGTAGCCTCTTGATACGTTCTTTGAGTCTTATTCCTGTCTCTTTAGTGATGCTACTTTAGCAATTACTTGTGAATAGAAATATATGTGCATATTTGATTTCCATTGTATAGTTGTCGTCATCGAAACAATAGAATTGATTTCCTAACAGATGATATGCATACAAGTTAAACATTCTTGATTTCACATCCCTTGTTTAATTAACTACCTATCATATTTATAGTTTTAAGGTCACTATTAACCAACTAGTTTTCATGGGATGGCTAATAACTTATTTAATAATTATGGACTCCCTCTCCAGTTTCATAGTTTCATGAGCTTACTATTAACCTGTTTAAATTTATGAACTCCCTATCATATTTCATAGTTTTTATGGGATCACTAAGAACATATTGGCCCCTATCAATAACATCGTTATTTTATGGGTTCTCCCCGAACCTATTGGTAATTCTAATAACTTCACTCTTATCCTAGTTTTCGTTGTCTGATTAGGAACCTATTGACATCTATCAAAAACTTAATCTAGATATAGTTTTCATGGGCTCACTACAAACCTACTGGCCCCTGCTAATAACTCAATCTAATTATAGTTTTCATCGGTTTACTATAAACCTGTTTTCCTAACAACTTCTTTTATATATAGTTTTCATGGGTTTACTATAAACATGTCTCCCTGTAACTTACTTGATCAATATTTTAGCATCCTATATTCTGGTCTTCCTAGACACTTGGATGCATTTCTACTCATTCAAGAATTAACTTAGTTTATATTCACTGCTGGATCAACCTAGCTGGTTGTTCTGCATTTCTCCAAAATATAGTTATGGATCCATTACAATGTGAATATATAAATAAATGAAGAAGCAAACATAATAACTTTGCTACTTCCTTTAACCCACTAAACAAGGAAAACTTCTTCAAAAACCCCATACTTAAAATCATTTCAAGGCTTTTTATTTATGCCATGGTTTTTCTTTAAAATGAGATTGAGTTATATTTTTTTTTGAAAAACCAAGCCTTTCAAAACCTTGAATCATTACTTTTGAAAACTCCGGATAACCTCCTTTGAAAGCATTGAAAACTTATTTTCAAAACAGTAAATATATACCTTTCGAAACTCTTTAATCATCTCTTTCGAAACCTAACTTTCGAAAATATCAAAACATTACTTAATAATTCATAGAAAATAGCTTCGAAACCAAGTGAAAGTACTCCTTTCGAAACCTTTGGGTTTACTCAAAACATATTTTGGGTCAAGTGAATATATAGGAAAGTATCTCTTACGGAACCTTGATTCTTTATATAAATTTGTCTCGGAAATTTTGATGGCGTCGGCATCATCCTTTTGAAAGCTTTAAAACATTTAAGTAAAACATTGAAGGTTAGCATCGAAACCCCCATTCAAAGTCATTGCCTTTGAAACCCTTGAACCTTTCCGAAAGCATTTTGGAAGTGGCTTAACATAAGTTTATAACATTGGCTACCCTTTGAAAGTATTGATGACTTCAATGTACTTGAAAGGCAAAAGGACGGCAAAAGGGCTTCGATTTGGTCGGAATCACCATTTTCGAAAGCATTGTTTTATAAAACAAGGGACTCATTCGAAAGCTCATACTTAAAAATGAAAGATGGCAACCCTCTTCGGAAGCTATTTAGAAAACCCCTTCGATAACTAATGTTTCGACTCATTTGAAAACTTTAGTAAAACAAAGGCATGTGCTTAACTTTTAAAAGCAAAGCAAATGTTTCGTTCGTAAATATTTAAGTTAAGCTAGTGGTTATGGGACATGAAGCTAAACTTTTATATTCACTAGCTTAGTGTAATTGACACTTCTCGTTGATCTTGATGATCGCTTTATGAATTAGACTAGCAATTGCGCGATGTCTCTTTCATTGCAAGGTTAGACTAGACACCACTTGTGTGATTCCACTCACGCATACCTTTTTGCTTTTTGGTTAGTCTTGACCTCAATCTGTGTGATTCCATTCACACATGCTTAGTGTAATTGACACCCCTCGTTGATCATGATGATCGTTCTGATGGTCAGACTAGACACCACTTGTGTGGTTCCATTCACACATACCTTTCTGCTTTTTGGTTAGTCTTGACCTCAATCTGTGTGATTCCATTCACACATGCGGGGTAGCTCCCCATGGTCTTCGGACCGTCATGTGATAGGCCTCTTTCCCTTTTTCTGTGATTTCTAGATTCCTTATGTTGATTTCTGGAAATTTTATGCTTCACCTATTTTTTTGCATTGGTGAATTCATATGTTATTAATTTGTCATGAGTACAAATTTGGGGTATGATACCTCTTTGGATCTTTGAGAAGATTCTTGTGATATTGATTATCTCTTATCGGTTGATCTCCTGTTGATCATTATTTGCATACTTATAGTTGTATGTCAGTATGGGTATTTCATATTTATGCCATACCTCTTATCGGTTAATCTCCTGTTGATCATTATTTACATACTTATAGTAGTATGTCATTATGGATATTTTATGTTATGCCATATCTTTTATTCTATGTCATACTCCGTTCGAGTTTTCATACTCCGTTCGAGTTCTCATACTCTTATCTTGTGATTTCTGGATTTCTTGTGTAGATTTCTAGAATTTGTGCTTCACCAATTTTCGTGATTTCTATTGATAAGTTTTATCAATTCTTGTGCATTGGTGAATTCGTGTGTTATTGACTTGTTATGAATACAAGTTTAGGGTATGATATCCCTTTCTATCTTTGAGAAGATTCTTGTGACATTTTTGATGAACGAAAATTCATTGGTATTATATTTTGATGCCAATTATTTCGATGAAATTTTGACGTATGTCGAAGTTGCTACTGACATTGCTATTTTAATCACGTGTTTTAAAAATTTGTTATTCTTCAAAATATTTCAAAAGATAAATCAAAATTTGTTTTCAAAATTTTTACGATTTGCGCTTTCAAAAGAATGAGGAAGCGAATTAAACGTTTCAGAAAAATCGAGGACTATGACCCCTTTCTTTTACTGATTCGCTTAATTCCGGACTTGTCCGTTTGAGAACGTGAAATGTTATTTATTTAAAATACACAATTTTGCACTTTCAAGGAAACGATGAAGTGAATTAAACGATTTAGTAAAACTCGTGGTTATGGGTCATGTGCATTTGCTATTTCGGTTAATTTCGGACTCGTTAATTGAAAATTTGTGATTTCTGATTATCGTTTTGATAATTGGATGTTTATGATTTCTGATTTATCGTTTTTGATAATCAGATATTTATTGTTTCTAATTATCGCTTGTGATAATTAGATATTTGTGGTTTGATTATCGTTTGTGATAATTAAACATTTGATATTTGAGATTTAATTATCGCTTGTGATAATTAGATATTTGAGATTTAATTATCGTTTGTGATAATTAAATATTTGTGATTTAAGATTGATTTTCGATTTTGATAATCGAATACTTGTTGATTTGATTATCGTTTTTGATAATCGAATATTTGTGATTTGAGATTTCTGAATTATCTATTGATAATTAGATTTTGTTGATAATTTGTGAATTTCTTTTATGAAATTAAAAGATTTCTTTGGCGTTTATATTGTACTACGCCGGTGTACCGGCTCAATTTTCTGCTATTTATGACGTTTCCCACGTCTTCCAATTACGGAAATGCCTTTGGAATTTCCGATCCTTATTCTTATTCTCGAGCTACCTTCTATTCACATCATTGCTTCGGAGGCTCAGCATCCTCGAAATAAAGATGTTTATCTCGTGAAAGCTTAGTGGTTCTCAAATCCTATGGATTTCATTTTTGAATCCAGAGAATTCATCGAGCAAGCACGTCCAGGCTTTCTCTTTCATGCTCTATATGGTGAACTTTCTATTTCTAATTTCTTCATCTTGTGATGATGTTCTTTATGGTTGTTACCATTTGTCCATTTATTCCTTATGATTGCGAGGACGCAATTTCTTTAACGAGGGGAGTCTGTAACAACCCGATATTCGCGTCAATTCATAATCGACGTTAAAACGATTTATATTTTCGTCAATTGCCATTTTGAAGTTTTTAAAATTTAAATTAAAATTTAAAATTACAAATGGTTATAAAGTTGAGGGGCTTTAATTTTTAAATAATGGTTCATTTGTTTTTGGGCCGTGAGAATTTTAAAAACCCAATACCCTTTCTTTTTTTTTCCTTCGACTTAAACCCATTCCCTTTTATTTTTATTTTTTGTTCGTTTGCAAACCTAAAACAAAAGCAAACGAAGACGATCGAATATGGCGGCCGTTGCTTTCTTTCGATCCAAATTAGGGTTCGATCTTCGTTCGTCTTCCCTCGGTGGTTCTTGGCTTTGCTCGTCTCTGTGATGCTTCAATTCGTTGACAAGGTGAGTGAACCCCTTCACTCACATCTAATTCATCTTGTGTTTCGACAGTTAGTTTTGTTTGAATGTCGATAATTTTTGATGGTTTCAATTCATCCATGGCTTCGAGTTTTTGTGACTTCAGTCACTTGATTTTAGGCACAGACTTGTTTAAACGTCGGCCTTGGCATTTTTGTGATATTTGATTTCTGGTTTGTTCTAATTCGTGCTTTTCTAAGGTTAACTAATTGGTGCTCACAGTTTTGATTTTTTTTGGTTAAACTGTAATTTGATTTTTTTTGGGAATTTCTAGCATCACCGATCCTTAGGGCTTTGATTTTTATGGCCCCTGTGAGCTTCGTCTCTGGCCACCTTTGTAATCATTCCTGAAGCAATGATTTGAATTTTTGATAACCACGGCTTTTAAAAATCTTGGACAGTGCTTCGTCCCTTACCTGTTGCACATATAACTTGCTACCTGTTGGACATGCAGCGCATGGATTTTCTGCACTTTGTCCAGTATCATTTGTGTGCAACTCAGTTTGCATTGTGTTCCCTTTTGTTGCACTGCCTTATGTCATACTCGTTGATGTCTTTGTAGTTTGCTTCCAGTCAGCAATTACTGCCTTCATGTCTATCATGTTGCATATTTTCTGTAACTCACTTATGCTTGTTTGTGCAATTTGCCATTGTGTCATATATGACATAGTTTGCATTGATTTGTGCTCCTTGGGTTTTCAGCATGGTTCATGTGCATTTCCAGTTATTATGCCTTGAACTGTTGCATTCATGTTATGACATTAGCTTGCTTTATTCACAACTACATATATGTTGGGTGGTCATGCTAGTGTCCAGTCATGTTGTTTTATTGGGCAGTTCTTCACTGTGTTCATCTTGCCTTTTTCACTTTGACCACTGTCCAATTTCATTTATTTGTTAAATTGTGCATTATGTCTTCACTGCATATTATGCTGTATCGAACACATCACTTTCTCATTTTGCATGTATATGTGTAAGCATGCTACTGCTCACATGTTGATATATTCACTTGGGTACAGTATTCAGTTTTATTGCCATATTGGCTTCACTGAATTTTTATTTATGCACTCCTTACTTGTTGCACTACCCAATTTTCTGTACATACATGATGCACCTTAGGCACACATACTTGCTGTTGCACATTTCCAGTCTGGTCTCCTTTTGATGTCATGTGTACATTTGAGCATTTTGAACTGCTATGTCTCATGTTTTGAACTAGTGCTTTCTTTGCATTGCTTTAAGTTGAACTAGAGCTTGTCTCTGAACTGTTGTGTTCATTCATGCATGAGTCTACACTTGGTTTAAACATTTTTGAAGCCAAACTTTGTACCTATATTGATGGACACTTTATGTTCCACTGGCTTGTTATTTTGAGCATTCATAGTTTGGAGACACCTCATTCTTGTGCCTCTGGTTGTGCTGGTCTGTGGGTTTATGCCTTCTTACTTGTGAACTGGTCTTTGACCATTTACTTGTAGCCGACCATTCATTTGTTACATGTCCCTAGTTTTGACTTGTATTCAAAACTGAACATCATTGGGTGGCACTTGCTATCCAATTAACATGGGCACTTCCTTCATATGGTCTGTACACTGTGGAGCCTCATGATCATATATATATGCGTGTGACTAGGTATACTTGTGGACTGGTCTTCATTTGTATTGTGCAGTAGCTTGAACATTTAGCTTGTTATATTGGTTATCTTACTGGACTTGTGGAGTTCTCTGTGCACTACTGCACTGTTGTTGCTGCCGCGGTTGTGTTGAGTCACTGACTTGACCTCTGCATTTCGTAAGTGACTTAGCTTTGTAGTTACGACATGTTTCTCTTACATGTTCTTATGTTTGTGCATGTCACTATTCAATTTTTATTGCACCTGAGTTTCATATTGATTTTGGAATTTCACCTGTGTTGAACCCGTCTTTTTATTTTGGGTTTGACCTTGTGCCCGATTGTGTACATCATCACTATAGTGGCAAGGCAGTGCACGCAAGCGTGAACTGCAGCCACACGGTATGGTTTTGTGATATTCTATTTTGTTTTGATTTATTGATCTTTTGCGTAGATCATGTGCTGTAGTGGCGAGGCAGTACACGCGTGCGTGTACTGCAGCCCTACTCATCTTAATATTTTAATTGATATTTCAATGGTTTGAACTGTTCTGTTTATTTCAATTCAATATTCTGAATTGCATTCTGATTTGGTTTAATTACTGTCGTCTATTCATTATTTGATTATTATTGCTTCTGTGCACTAATAACTGAGTTTGAATTAGACTGACCCGAGTATTATTTTCTTTTGAATCTAATACTCGGGTCAGACCGAGTATTTCAGGTTGTAGATATTCTGCTTTGGGTTGCTGCTAGAGCTATGAAGTTCTTTCATATCTTTTGGAGTAGTCATCGTCATTTGTAGTAGTATGTAAAATTGTATAGGAAGATATGTATTCATGTATATTATATACGTTAATGTACTTGTATATGTAACTTCCTTAGTCGACTGTTGTAGTTGTATCATATGTACCGTGTGAATGTATTGTAACTGACATCAGTTATTATATATATATGAGACTTTCTGTTTCATCTGTGTTCCGCATTTATATTATCTGTGTTGTTATTTTATATTTACTGTTCTAAACTATTACGAACCATCGTAGTTCGTTTTATACTAGAATTGGGGTATGTCGATGGGAGAAAATAAATCAGAGATGAAAAATGAAAGAATATATATATTTATATCACTCCCATCGAGATAACCAATACTAGTGTAAGGCCAACTATTGATGGCCACTCCTCAACAGCCTTATTCTCCACGCTAGTTGACAGCACTACACCGTAGTGTTCTTGGCTAGCGGGGGTATAGAGGTGGGGCGTCACAGCAGCCCAAATCTCCTCTTCTGTGAATGGATGGTCAACAGGGATGGGGGAAGGGGCAGGAGAAAGAAGTGACCAATCAATGACCGAGACAGCTGGGGAAGGGCTACTGAGGATATTTCTGTAATAATCCGTGAACAAGCGGAGATGATCAGAAAGGTCGGAGTAAGAAGTGTTGTTATGAACAATTTCCGAGATTGAGATGGATCTGCGGCGGCTGTTGGCTAGATGATGGAAGTAAGAGGTGTTTTTGTCCCCTGCCTCCAACCATTTAGCTTTAGAACGCTGTTTCCAGCCTAACTCCTCTTGCTTTACAAGTCTATCCAATTCTGTTTCAAGGCTATTCAGCCGCGACCGTTCCATGTCTGAAGCGAACGAGATTCTTCAATAATATTTAGATCTAAGATCTTATCTTGGGTGGATGAGATGCGTGAATGAAGGGACCCCCAAAACGGATCTGGCCCAGGGTCTGATAATTTTCCTAAGGGAGCGGAGTTTGAAGACAATTCTGGCGGATGCTGAGTGGATTTGTGTAGGCTGGAACCAAGCATGTTTGATGAAGTCATCGAAGGAAGGCTCCAGAAGCCATAGGCGTTCGAATCTGAAGGGACGCTTGATGTTGGGCAAGGATCCGGTATCTAACATAAGAGGGCAATGGTCCGAGATGGCCGTAGCAAGTCCAGAGGCCAAGGAAAGAGGGTGAAGGTCATCCCAGGCTGCATTGAAGAGGAATCTGTCTAATTTTGCTAAGGCAGGTTCGGCTCTACGGTTAGAACAGGTGTAGAGGCGATTGCAGATGGGAGGGTCAATGAGGGAACAATCGTTGATGAAGGAATTGAACGAGTTTGAGTCCAATGAGTTAAAGCCCGAATTACGCTCCTCAGGGGATCTAGTTGTATTGAAATCCCCTCCAACTATCCAGGGTCCATTGAGATAAGAGGCGAAGGAGAAGCAATTGTCCCAGAGGGCATTTCTCTCGTGACTGTTCTGAGGACCATAGATGTTAGTGAAAAAGCAAACTATACCTGATTGAATGTGGCGAAGTATTACATGTAAGGCCGAAGGATGAACCATGGTATGACAATGGGCCCAAACAACTTCATTCCATGCGGTAATGATGCCCCCTCTGGAGCCAATATCATTTATATGGGCCCAACCCGATAGGGTGAGCCCCCCATGTGTCTAATGAGAGATTGTGGTGGGTCAATCAATTTAGATTCTTGTATAAAAAGAATGTCATCTTTATGAGGGATAAAATGAGACTGACAACATGCCTTTTAGATGGGTCCCCCAAACCCCGAACATTCCAAGAAATTAGTTTCATTGGGAAAGGGACAAGCGCTCAGATTCTAGTGTTTGCATGGAAGTGTAGTGATCATCACTCAAACTCACACCTATGCAATGCGCCATTTTTTTATTTAGACTCCTATTAGCTGAGGAAAAAACAACAGTTTTATAGAAACTACCTGGGAGGGAAGACGCCCTGCTGATTCTGGAACTACGGCGAACGGTTGCTGGAGTGAACAGTGGAGATCTCGGGCGAGGCAACAGAGAAGCTGGAAGATCAGCCCTGTCGGTTACAAAGGGGGCAGGGACATTGGGTTGTGACTGGAGTCCGTCCATGGGAGGTAAGGATAACTCAGGATTCACAACTGGGTTAACCTGCTGCACTTCAAGCCAAGCATCCCAGCGCTGAGAGCATAACCCACCCGGATTAGTGCCGCGAATTTGGGCAGCTGGAGCAGGCGCAGGGGATATGGCTGGGTCATAGAACATCACATCGAATCTGGCTTCGTCTGAGTCGTTTGAGAGTATGGGTTCATCTAGGCATCTGAAATCCATTTCGTAGTCCACCCCCAGGAACATAATTTATGGCCGATGAGTTGGGTGAGAATGCTCCCATTTCTCTACTGTAAGGAGATGATCCTCGTTGTTTAAGTGCGCTACAAAAGAGCTAGGTGTACTAACCCCGTTGAAAAACTGCATCTTGACATATAGAAACCGATGATCGAAATTTGCCCAGTCACAATCATCGAATGCAATAAAACGACCCAAGGTGCTTAGGGCATTACTGACTGCCATCGAATTGTTTCTAAGAAATTCGGGAAAACCTTTAACCCGAGCCTACTCTGTCGGTTCAAGATCAGTAGCCTGGTGATCAGTATCTGTCCATTGCTGTATGAAGACAGAGCCTCTAGGCTTTGATAAGGTTCTCCGATGGAGGGCTTGATCACGGATCGAGGTGGTAGAGCAGCAAAAGATGAAACTGTTATCAGATAGAATACAAAGTGGCCACTCATGGTGATGAAAGCTTTTATAGAGAATGAGGTGGAGGGATTCGATGGACCAAAAGCCATCAATGATTGTGGCAGTAAGATAGAGAGAAGATTCGGCCTTGGAAAATATTTGTGGGGAGTGAAATTTAGAATGAGAGTAATAGTGTTTGGAATGCGGAGGGGGGACGGATTGAGGTGACTGTTGTAGTTGAGAGTTGCCTCGATTCTTGGGCGAGTAAGCTATGAGTGGGGTCCTTTCCTCGTGTGTTGCACTGCTTTTGGATTTGTTTTTAGTGACATTGGCTGAAGCATTTATGTGAGCAGAAAAGTAATTATGTGTTTTCTTGGGACAATGCGAATGTGCATGCCCGAAGAAGCTACAAAGATAGCAAATCTTTGGATCCCTACAATTTATTGCCACGTGTCCCAGACTAGAACACCTGAGACAGCGGCCTTTCAGCTTCAGAAATTCAATAGTGGAACGAGCGTTTGTAAATTTAGGTAAGATATTACGACGGCGCTGATATCCAGAGGGCTTGGCAGGGACCGGGGAGGTGGAGCTCAACACTTGAGCGTATGTTTTCCTGGTGAAGGGAGGAATGGGAGGAGGAGAAGGAAGAAGAGGTTCCGATGCCGAGGGCTTAGATGAATCGGGATCAAGGGAGCCGGTATGCACTGAACGAGTGGGTGGAATGGGCGGAAGATGAGGGTTGGTGAGAGACAGAGAACTGAGCTTAGATCTGTATTTTCCAGGGACGAAAGAGATAGGGGGAGGGGGAGGAGGAGTTTGCTTAGGAACGGAATGAGGACGGGACAGAATGAGGCGGGATGAGGCTGCCATTGCCATCATAATTGGAATACTTATCGTTTTTTACAGCATAATTCTTTTATAATGATGTACATTAATACTTCTAATTTTCTAACAATTGAACAACATCACATGTCAAAGTTTATCTGAAAATATTTTCCTTTCAGATTCTGAATTTTTTTTTCAAGTATAACAAAAGAAGAGAAGGAACTTTTGACAAAGAAAATCGACACAATTGAGGAGGAAGAGGCAAACACAGCACAAAAAGAAAATTTGATGAGCACCAAGTATTAGAAAATCTGAGAAAATCTGCCAAACAATACGCCAGTGGCTTTCAAGACTTAGAGTTAAAAGTTACTATTCTAATGGAGGAGATGAAAACTGTTAGTCAACAGTTAAATGAAGAGAGAAGACTAAGAGAAATTGCTGCACAAAGAATCAGAAATCTTGAATTGAAATTGGAATGGATGACAATTTGAAAGCCTAAAATTTAGAGAGAGAAAATGATGTTCAAGAAGAAGTCAATTTGAAGGAGAATAATGAGCTTGAAAATGTTAAAAAAAAAAATAGTTGGTTTGGTTCACATAAACAATTCTGTTGATTTTCCAACTTTTAATTTTTTGCAAACTCAAGAGTATGTGAGAGAAGATGAGATAGAAAAAACACTAAAACCACACAACTTAGAAGTACCTGTTGAGAATGGTATTGCCGTGCAAGATGTAGTCCTCAAAACCAATCCAGAAACTGCTACTATTGCGAAAGGTTTTGTCCCCAAACAAACCAAAAAAAAGAAACAAAGAAACATTAAGAAATGTCCTCTTCTGAAGTATCTCAGTGAGAAACAAATTGGGAGTGTCAAAATGCTCTTCAAGATTTTAAGAGGAAACAAGTAAGTATCTTAACTACTTTTCACTGCATTTAGTTAAATATAATTTTAGTCCAATAAACACTCATTAAGATATTATATGGTTACAATGTACACCTTAAAAAAAAATTATGTCTACAAAATCATACAAAATTGAAAAAGATAAAACAATTTATCTTTATTTTTTTAGTGACAAAACTTTTAGTTACTATGAGGAAATAATTAACTACATTTAATTATTAACAACAATGGCATTCTCCAGTGATGAAGCATTCAGTTGCTACGATGAAAACTCAATCGTCATTAAAAAAGCCATGCTCGAAAAACTTCTTTTTAGCGGATGTATTATTGGTCAGGTAAGGAAAATTATTTATATTGTGCTTAATCGTAAGTTTAACAATTTATCCATTTCTTTTTTGATATGCAGGTAAAAGATTGGTTTTGTTTTAGAAAAGCAAAATCATTCAATGATAGTTCTAGCATAGTATATGTGAACACGACGATGGCAGTAAGTAAACCATAATCCTAATTAAAATATTGCATTACAAAACATTTTTTCTCAAAAAACATTAAAACAGAAAGCGCAATGGATGCAAACATCGAAAATATCAAACAAAAACTGTTTGTACCTTTTATACAAAAGACACTTAAAGATCGATTTTGTTGCAACATATTCTTTCCTATTCATGGGAACGAACATTGGAGCTAGTTAGAGCTAGTAGTTGATTCATGTCAAAGGAATCACTATTACTCATTACACTTAACAATAAGATCAAAAAGCTATAGAAACGGACATTCAAAATATGGTACAAACGTGGTAAGTAAATATAAAGACAAAGTAAAAAAGATAAAAACATTTATCTTTATTGTAAAAAATTGATAATTCTTTTTTTTCTTCCAGAATTCAACTGTCGGCATGATAAATGTAGGACTTCAAAAGGCTGGGGAGAACACAATTTTGAGGATTTCTACACTGATAAAAAATATTGATTGTACACAACAAAGCAATGAGTAATATTAACGAAAAAAAATTTATTTGAAAATTCATGTTACACAATACACATCTGCCTGTTACTGCCAATTACAAACTGTTATCCAGATAAACACACATTTTATTACAATTTATTATCAAAATTTATATTGCCAGAAAATATAGTCTACAAGACTATACCTGATAATCATTACAATTATCAGAGTAGAATTGCATGTGTTTTATCTTATTCCTCATGCTGGATAAAACTGAAAGTCTATCCCATTTCTGTCTATTTTCATCTATAATATTTTTCTTTAGCATTGTTCCAAAAAAGCAACATCTCATCTCAATATATAAATCAAATTACCACCTTGAAACTAGAGATAGAACCAAATACATGTCAATTAACCAAATAGACCCTATAACTTATTCACATACTTTTTTGTAATGACGTAGAAATTATTATTACAATTCATTATCATATTGAAGAAAAGATAATCTGTTTTATCATTATATTTCAAGTATACTAAAATTCAGAAATACAGGTACGATTGTGGAGTTTTTGTCATAACGTTCATAGGAAAGCTAACCAAAGGAATGGACACAACAACAAAAATCACACTTAAAGAAGTCAAAGCTTTAGAGCAGAAGCTGGTGCAGATAATCCATCTGATGAGCCATATTGCTGGAATCTTGAAAAATTGTGCAGCTTAGCTTTTGCTACAAAAATTACAAACTTACAGTACTAATAAAAAAAATGCTTGCTATCAAATGTTGTGTTTATGATGAATTTGTTAACTATTTATTAAAATATATGGAACTGTGATGTTTATACTACATTTACGTAATGTAAATAAATTTACTGATCAATTCGGCAGTCAATTTGTAATGACTGATATTAACTACAATGTAAATACGTGGCTGATGTAAAGACTGATGAATGAATGATGTATTTGTAACGAGTGATGTAATGCTTGAGGTAATGATGAATTTAGAATGGATAGTTTGTTTCTAAAGAAATGTTAAAAACATAAATGCATTTATCTTTATCATGACAACCAAATATATTGGTGCATTTTTACTATATTTTGGTGCAATTTCAGTTTTGCTGTATATCACTTGATAGTGTTATGGAAGTTGGTGTTGTAGATGCTGGTGTTTGAATGGAGAAATATGGATGTCAATGGCAGTTGGTTGGGTTGCTATGGTTTGCTGTTGTGGTCGGGGTTGGCTGTTAAATTGTCCGGGATGAGGAAATTAAAGAGTGATTTCGATGATAAAATATGTAATGAGCAAATGAATGGGAAGGAATTTTCTGATGAGATGGAAATGATGTAGCTGTTTGTAGTCAATGGTCTTTGGTTGCTGTGATGTAGAGGGGTTCCTTTAGCGATGTGGGTTCGGATGTTTAGTAAGGGTGTTAAATGGTTGAGGTGCTCAATTGAAGTTAAAATGTGTAGAAAGTGTTTAGTTCGGATGTGGGTTCGGATGTTCAAGAGAATGCTCATATATCAAATACATACACAAGGGATATCAGTGCAACATGTGCAACCAGCGAATCCAAATATAACCCAAACATCTAATTATTAATCATATATAGTTGATCCAAACACCAATATTATTCCACTACTTTTTAATACTTAAGACAATCCACAGATTTCCACCCAACAGCCTTTACTTCATCTCATCCAAGCTAAATAAAGCATCACTACCATCACTCAAAAGACAACTGCATTGCCATAATTCATCAGAATACTTTTAATATTCATCAACATTAACAACTACTTAAAATCATAGCTAAACATAGCAAGAAAATAAAAGCTAAGTACAAGTATCCTTTTAAAAAATTGGCTAAAACAAAAGTTGCAGAATTTAAATCACAGCTAAACATTAACAGTTCCTTAAAATCATAGCTAAACACAGCAGGAAAAAAAGATAAATACAATATCTTTTTAAAAAAATGCAGAACATTAACAATCATCACATATACAAGAAAAAAGAAGATAAGTACAATTATCTTTTTTAAATACTAATTAAAATCAACAATCGTTACAAACATATAACCAACAATTCAACCATCCCTAATCATTCAACTAACATTCACAAAATACATCGAATCATTATATAATCATTATTCTGAAAATGATGTTCATAGAGTTTTAGATGCAATGTCGTCTCCAGCAATAGCTCTATAGCCTACGACCTATCACACACATGTTCAACCTGCATCCCTGCTTGCTTTTCCGGAGTCATGCTTTACAGCAGTTCTTTGCATCATGCTCAGCATACTTGCTCCTTGACGGATGTCTCTACAACAGTAGCCTATCAAATTGCTCCATCTATCATCTATGCACCTTCACCCTGAAGACCCCCATGCTTCATTATTATATAGGGCATTGAAAAGTAGCTTGCCCCTGCTTCCTGATCCAGGATAGGTGGAAGACACCCAAGTTGAAGCTCTCGGCTCCAGATCATGTGCAACACTCTGCTATTGAACGTCTCTCCCTTTCTTCAAATAAAACTATCTAGGAGGTTTTTGTATCCACTTCTTTAGGCCTGGAAGAAGACTTTTTTGTCGTCCCGTCATTGGGGCTACATGCTTGCTGGTTGCTTTCGCTACTCTCACTCATATGTGTTCCTGCTTCCGCTCATGTCAGTCATGAACCATCAACTACTACCACACATGCCGCTGCAAAGTCCAACAAGTCTTGTTTGTTTTCACCGTTGGCACACTAGCTCATTCCAACCAGCTCTTGCTCTCTACTCACTATCTCTTACTTGGCAATTCAATCATCCTCTGCATATTTTTGTTCTAAATATTATTATTCTATACATGTAAATCTTCAACTTTGTCATTATCAACCATCCATGCTTTCAAGTAGTGCATGAAAGCTTTAGGAAATGCAGATAACCTTTTTATCTATATTAGCAGTATCCAAAGAAAACCTAAAACTAAAGTTGTTTATGTTGAAATCAACAATAACCAGAGCAGATGCTGCAGCACTGATAGAAAAAAGATAAAAAGATTTATCACTATACCAAAATAGAAAAAAATATTAAATAAAACATTCTATACCATTTATTGTCAATATTTTCCATCTTCATATAGCCAAACTAACAGACTGGTAGAAAAAGAATAATCCAGCTTGCTCCTATAGCCAAAATAAAATAAATAAAATGTATAAACACTAAAAGTGAAAATTTAAATCCTAAGAAAATATAACCTACCCAGTAATTCCGAAATAGAAATTGAAATCAGCAATATAGAAAGATTATAAGACTGATATTAAGTTTGAAATATGGACGACATTATAAATATGATATTAAGATTGAGAGGGAGATAGAGATTGAAATCGAGATACAGATTGATAATAGCATACAGGAAGATCTAGATTGAGAGATGTGTAAATACAGTTATTTTGTAATCTTAACTTCAATACTTCATTAAAATCAGTACCTTCATTAAAATCATACAGGAATTTGATTTCAGAAGCAACCAATGCCTAATTTTTTCAAAAAAAATCAACGAGCGCTTTGATTGCACAAGAAACGACGGCCTAATTTTCATGAGCATAGGATTTCAGAAGATATGAACGTCGTTTAAGAAGATGAAGATGTGCGCCGTCTAGATATTTGTCCTGGAAAATAATAATTTCAAATCCGTGTCCTAGAAAAAAATTGGACCGTATAATTAGGCCCTTCACACCAATTTCCACTTGTTGAAATTGATTACTCAATTTATAATTATAGGTTAGTCTTGTTACTTTTTTACCTATAATTTTTTTGGAATCTCCCTGAATTGTACTTTTTGTTGAAAGCATTGGTAATTATGTCCGTGGATATAAGCAATTTGTCAAATCATGTTAAATCTTCGTATTCTCTAAATTTTTTTATTTTTTGCTTGGTGATATTGTTACATTTTGGTGATACAAAATCGCAAATAGAGAAAAATAAATATGCAAAAAAAAGAAAGGGAAGATTTTGTTTTCTTTAATTAATAGGCATACAATATGTTTATTTCTCTCTCTAATTGGCTAATCAAGTTGTTTTTTGCCATCTAATGTTAACTTGGGTATTAAATAATTGATTATATAAATAGAGACTAGAAGAGAGGGTAAAAGTGTGGTCGAAAATTTATTTGCTAATTTTCTCTTCTTCATCTTTGTTCTTTTTCTCCAACAATTTTATCCATAGAGATATTTGTTCCCTTTCTCAATTTGGTTGTTGATTCAATGGTATTTCGTTTACTTTAGCTTTTTTCTATTAATTGTAAACAGAATTTTGATGAATCAATAAAGTGGGTGGTTGGGTAGAATATTTTGTGTTATTGCATTTTGATTTCATTTCCGTCTTGTTTTCAAACCAAGTTATCTCTTTGTGATTTGGGTGACAATGATTCATTGATAAAAGCTTCCGCAAAGCGCTACTATTTTCATAACAGTTGGGTATCGGAGCACAAATCATCGCAAAGCTTAGAATAATTTTGGTTTGAAAAATTATTGATGTCAGATATGATTTCGTTTTCAAAGATAACTATCTTGGATGGAAAAAATTAGGGTATTTGAAAGCCTAAGGTGGAGGATGTTTTGTACCTCAATGATCTTCATGATCCAATTGATGGAGATGGAAAGAAATCCTCTGACGTAGATGAGGGAAAATGAAAGAAGATGGATGAGAAGACGATTGCTTAGATTCGCTAGCAACTTGATGATTCAGTTTTCCATCATGTGGCTAGTTGTGAATCCGCGAAGGCTTTGTGGGACAAGTTGATTTCTTTGTATGAGTCAAAGAGTGCTACTAGTAAGGCTTTTCTGGTTCGAAAGTTGGTATAACTAAGACTAGATAAAGAGAAGCCCGTTGAAGAGCATTTGAATGAATTTCAAGATGTAATAAATCAATTGGCAAATATCAAGGTCAATTTAAACGATGAGTTGCAGGCTCTTTTATTAATGAGTTCGCTTTCAAAAAGTTGGGAAACTTTGATTGTTTCATTGAGTAAGTCCAATGCTAATGGAACTATCTCCCTAGAAACTGTTCGAAGCAATCTTTTGAATGAGGAGTTTGAAAGAAAATGGTTAGGTATGAAATCAATTCAAAGTGAGGCTATGGTGGCAAGGGACTCGAAGGAAGATACAATTTGGAAGAAGAAGGACGCTAGTGGTAAAGGTGTTATCACTTGTTATTATTGTAATAAGAAAGGTCACATATTCAGTAAGTGTTATGCTTATAAAAAAGATCAGAAAACGTCTGCGCATGGTGATACTAGTATTGATGCATATGCAGGTTTTACTGAACGTACCGATAGTGATGCTTTCTGTGATGTCCCCTTTAGTGAAAATAAATTTTGGAAGATGGATTCGAAAGCCAGTTTTCACATTTGTAGAGATGTGAATTGTTTTTCTTCTTATGAGAAGAGTGTCGGCAAGATTAGGACAGCCAATGGAGAAGAGCTACCGATTTGTGGTATTGGATATATCCGGTTTCGTTTGCATGATGGTGTGATTAGAGAAGTCTCTGGAGTGAGACATGTACCCACTTGTTCGCATAATCTTATTTCTCTCGGTCAGTTGGATCACCGTGATTGCACTTATGAGACTCAAGGTGGAGTTTTGAGAGTGAAGAAAGGTGGTCGTGTAAGGATGAGAGGAGTATTAGAAGAAGGAAACCTTTATAGCTTGGTTGGTTCTATAGTCGACAATGGAAAGCGAATGACGGTTGAAGGACCTAGTCCACAACAAGGTGTAGAGGTTAATGTGGTCACCGCTTATGATTCTAGCATTGAGGATCATATTTTAGACAGAGGTCTTCATGTGTAGGATGCTCGAGGGACCGATAGTGATCGAGTAAGATCGAGTGATAGACGGCTGTCGAATTGTAAAATCCACAAAGACAAGACGGAGTTCTTTGTGGTATTACAAATGTTTTTGAGATCGGATTTGTGTGATGCACCTCATGTGGGAGATGCATCACTTGCAGACGGTGATTGAGGTTTGTAATTTAGTGTGGCTGAGAATGTGGAGTTGTGATAGATCTAAATGTGACATGCTTGATATGTTGGAGATATGTGATTTTGCATCAAGGTGGATTTTGTTTTATTGTAATAAATAGGCATATTTGAGTATGTTTATTTTTCTTTCTAGTTGGCTAATCAAATTATTTTTTACCATTTAATGTTAACTTGGGCATTAAGTAATTGATTATATAAACAGAGACTAGAAGAGGGGTAAAAGTGTGGTGGAAAATCTATTTTTTAATTTTCTCTTCTCCATCTTTGTTTTTTTCTCCAACAATTTTAGCCATATAAATATTTGCTCCTTTTATCAATTTGATTATTGATTCAATTTTATTACGTTTACTTTGGGTTTGTTCTATTAATTGTAAACAAAATTTTGGTGAATCAATAAAGTAGGTGGTGATCAAAGTCCCTCTATATGTATAACATATTTGTTTACAAATACGTGTACAATATTAACTACTAAACTATGTTATCGTCGACTGTGAGCATAGTGCTAGAGTAAAGGTTATATATATATATATATGTATGTATGTATATGTATGTATGTATGTATGTATGTATGTATGTATATATATTTACCGCAGAAATTAATATGTTCAAACTACAGGGCATTGTAAACCAAATGTACCATGCACTGTGACCTTGTATCACACGTATAGTGCTAATTTATGTGATTAAGCAGTATCACAGGACAGCAGAACAACTCCTTATGCGTAATGAAACACTTTGAATTCAAAGAAAATATGAAGTCAAATTAGTTGAATGAGGATCTGAATGCTGATAAACATAAATATGTTAGCTCAAAAAATAAAACTAGAAATTCAAAATAATGTTCCAGAAAAATACTTGAATTTGAAAGTTGAGTGCCACCTAGAGTTCCCCCAAACACTTCAGTATTGATCTACGACCCACAAAATGAGGATGAGACTGCTGAAGTGCTCGAAGGAATTCCAAGAGACAACCAACCATGTAAGGCTAAAGTCAAACATAAGTAACTAAATGATTTCTGTAGCAGATTAATCCTATAAGCACTAAACCTACTTAGCAGGTTTTGGTGAAACAAATGTTATAAAATCGTCCAGTTATTTATAATACACTCCGAAGTTCTATCTGCGAAATGCAACATCAGTGCAAACATGCAAAATATAAGTCTAAGTTCTGTAAACCAAATGAACCTAGACGTAATTCGAGCATTGGTATACTACCTTTTTTTTGCTAGAATATTCCAATCCATTGAGTGTTGATATATCTTTCAAGTAAAAGGCATACATAATTTTAATTATTCCTTGCACAGATATCACAGAAGTAATTATTTAGTAAAAAGATACAATGTTCTTCATGGGCACACAAGCATCTTTTAGATTATCTATGAATGCTTATAATGCAAACAGGCAGGAAGAAGGCCAAATTCACTATGAATGTAACTTCATTTCTAACGTACAGAGAGGGATCCTTGCAATGAAAATCAAATAAGAGTAATATTCCTATCTATTTAATTTTTTTTTTAAATAACACGGAAATGGTTCGATCGGTGGAAGAAAATTATAAATAGCCCAAGCATTGTTGTAGCTGACAAACTAAGGAAACATTGCAAATGTGAAGGTTGAGCTGGAAAAATAGATGTATGGTTGGATGACTCTGACAGTTCCATCCAGCACTTCAGTGTGTTTTATATATAGTGCTGAAGTGTTTGGGGGAACTCTTGGCGTCATTTAACAGTCGGTGAAACGATGCAGATCACTTAAAAAGAAAATAGTTCAAATCAATTGCTGGACCAACCTTACACCAATGCAGCTTTTGTTGTTCCACAGGATTTGTTTTTCCCCTGCATTTCAATGGTCCGTATAAACTTCCTGTCTTCTCAAATACATATATCAGAGCCTAACCTAAATTCAGCTTGGATAGTTATAAACATCTATCCTTTCAATTGCTGACAAACATCAAACTAAAACAAACAAACCACAGCGGATAATAGAATATGTCCATACGTAAATCAATATCTCCAGCTCTCCTCTGAAAACTCCAATCGTCTTCGACTAAATCTGAAACTACTCGGATCTAACCCGAGTATTATAAATACCCGGATCAGGCTTGATAAACCAGCATGATAAAAAATCAATAATAAATGACAGTGTCATATATCAGCCTTTGAATAAAATCCTTTGAAAAGAAAGAGTATCCTATAAGACCACGCCCACACATAAACACAGAAGGGCTTTTGCCTTATGATAACTTAAAGCACTTTTATATATCAAAACATTTGATATTATTTCTAGTGACATTCCTTGAAAACATTTGTAATTATACTTATTAATCTTATCCGAAATGGTTACCCATATAGCATTTTGAGGCTATTCATTACGCCAATAGAAACAAAACCGTAGGTTCTTGTTGGAGAATGGATTTTCATACAAATGATCAGGTGAAGGTACTACCTTCCGATGGGTATACCTCTAGATGGATGTCCTGAGGGTCCGAACATCTTCCCTCTACCAACACAAGACCAGCCTACCTCTTTAACTAGGTAGTACCGAATATGTCATCATTTGGACGTTACCGGCCTTTAACCGAACGCTCGTTTTCCATACACAACATTATTTTACATCCCGAACGTTATAGCGAGAATAAATATATCTAGATGATCATACACCAATTGGGATGACCCACTTAGCCTTACCACATATAACCCTGTTTCGATCATTTTCAGTTGATGAGGCTCGAGGCTTTGATTACCTTTTCACATAGAACATCTTCTTCACTTCGAATGCCACATTACCATTCCACATTCGCACGACTGATTTGTATAAACGTATAACTCCTGAACTTGTAAGGCTCGGGAAAGAGTGTTAAGCTAAGAGAAGGTGTCTTCTCCACCACCGACTATATATTTGTAGAGATCACTCATTGTGATTTAGAATGCAAGGCCAGACATTCTTTCATACAAGTTCATTCTAGGACCGAACGAAACCGAAGGTGCTTTCCTCGACCATTAATAGGTAAAAAGCCCGTTGGGGTTTTGGGATTTTTCATAGCAAAGAGACCGCTGCTATAATATAGTGAATCGGGAGTTTATCCTAATTATTCAATAAGTAGTCCCTTATTATTATTCTTCTCAATATCTCCGTCTTCAATTATCTTCATTCTTCGAACACGTAAACTGGTTCGAAGTGGTTTTCGGATAGGAATCACCCAAATCCAACCCCAGTTCCTTCGAAATCCTATTATCGATGAAAAGTGAATATGAGTATACAGGACTATTAAGTGTCTTTTCACTTTAATTCTTGTCGGATCATTTCGAAATCTCTTTCTTTCATCTTAGAATAATCCTAAGTTATTCTTTCTTTTGCTTTGGATAATATTTTAATTTCCTTCACTTAACTCTCGATCCAAATTCCTTAACTTTTTGGGGGGTCAGAAGCAACGTTATTTAAGACATCGTTTACGCTAAACCCTAAATCAATCTTCGCAAACATTTTTAAGTTAATAGGATCATAGAAATCGTTCTGATTTTACTCAACATCAATTTCCGTATTCAACAATTTCTATGGACGGAATAACGGTGAAATCACATTTTAAAATCCATAAATAGGACGAACTCCCTTTTAGAATTTAAATACCAAATACAAGAGATTATCTCTGTGCAATCCAAGTCGTAGTTTATTCAATTTGAAGATTGCTTAAATTTTGGATAATACCAATCTTCTTTTATTTAGAAACTTAATACCATCCTTTTAGAGCATCTGGACTTTCCTTTCGATCTGTTCCACTCCCCGCCTAAGAAGAGAAAACAGAGGTCAGGTAAATTCAGGGCACTGGTTGCTCCATCCCTAACCTTAGTTAAAAACCTTATTTTATCTTCTCAGATTTCATAGGCGGGACAAATGTACTAGTCGATTCCGCATACTCAGTAATTAACTTTATTTTGGAGTTAATTATAAATATTTCAAATTATCTTTTAAACACCTAGTTTTCCTTTTATAAACATTCACAATTGATTTTAGGAAAAATCGACACGTTTCAAACTCATATTCAAAAAGTTATATAATTCGCAGCATAAAAGTACTACGGAAAATACTATATAAGCTTATTTGATTTAAACAACTTTTAAACATTTGATAATCCATATTTTCCAATCCAAATCTCTTCTAAATTATATAAATGGATTTTTCAAAATTATTCCATATTTTTCCTTAATTAGAAACGTCCATTTAAACAGATTTCCCGTTATGGTCACTTAACCACATTAGCGCGATTTTTCTAGAAAATTGATTTGGACTTAATTCAAAATCTACTCAATGAAATTTTGATTTTCTTTCTTCGTTTAGAAGATATGGATATAAGAGTCCAGAATTTTCTTACCTCGAATAATTCCAAGCTATATTACACTCTATACACTCGTTAGAACTTTTCCGCACGAAATCGCGAACTACCGTTGCGCGACGCACCTACTTTTAACTTATTTTTCAATATTTGAAATAATCTATTCGAATTGAACTTTATCACTTATGATTATTACAAATCATTTTATATCAATATTTCCACATTTTAAAGTATTTAAAATGTGTTTTCAATATTTCCATATTATAATATTATTTTATTCATATTATTTTAATATTAAATTTTGAATTTCAATTTCAATTCTAGCTTCAAATTAAACTCAGTTAAAACTTAGATATCAAATCTAATTTCAATTTAAACTTAAATTCAACCTTAATTTCACTTTCAATTTTCAAAATTTATTTCAATTTCACTATTCATCTCAATTTCAATTTCAATTTAACTTTTTAATGCCGTTTTACTTAGAATTTCAAATTCTCTTTTATTTCTACTTTAATTTCAATTCCAATTGAAAATAGACTTATTTTTTCAAAGTATATCATATCACCAAAATTGGTTCTTTTTAAAAAAGAGATCGCTTAATCGAAAATGATAGAAATTTGATGCCCATATTAACATCACATCCACACAAACAATCATATGATATTAACATATTCAATACGTGAATAGTATGATAAATGTCATAACATTACTATGGATTATCCAACATTCGAACAATTATTCAAACTTCCATATCATAAAATAGTGATTATTTATTTTAGAAAATCAACTCAAAAATCAATATAAATTATATAGCGGTGAGAATTTTCTCATCTTCATTACAACTCCGTCAATCTTTTTATAAGCTAGCGCGCTTCTTGATCTAACGTGTTTTTTTCGAACATCTCGAATATTTGGCTTTCCTTTCCTAACCTCTCTCTCTCTCTCTCTCTCTCTTTTCTTTTTTTCAGTGGCCGTGGGCTATAGAGGAGGGTGTATAGCCTAGGGAGGAGGGTACGAACTTGGGTGTGGGATATTTTGGTGGAGTAGGAGGCGGGTGTAGGGTGTATGGTCGTATAGGTTGGTATAGGGGCTCGGGTAGGGAGGTGGCCGTGGGGTGTGGAGGATGGTGGACTTGGGTATGCCCGTGTAGGGTGGAGGTGGAGCTCGGGTATGCCCGTTTTTCCATACCCTTTGAACCGACAATAAACTATACATGTCCAACTCAAATTGCATGAAATGATGGAACATGAAGGGTAATCAAGAAAATAGACAGAACAGAATCTCACACGAATGGAATAATATATAATATTGAACAATATCTTTACGGTGGAAAACTTTTAAAATACATATATCAGAGCCTAATCTAAATTCAACTTGGACAGTTATAAACATCTGTCTTTACAATTGATGACAAACATCAAAAAAAATCACAGTGGATAATAGAATATGTCCATACGTAGATGAATATCTCCAGCTCTCCTCTGGAAACTCCAATCGTCATCCACTAGACCTGAAACTGCTCGGATCTGACTCGAGTGTTGAAAATACCCAGATCAGGCTTGATAAACCCGCATAAGAAAATATCAATAATAAATGACAACATCATATGTCAGTCTTTGAATAAAATCCTTTGAAAAGAATGAGTATCTCATAAGACCACACCCACACGTGAACATGGATGGGTTTTTACCTTATGATAGGTTAAAACACTTTTATATATCAAAACATTTGATATTATGTCAAGTGGCATTCCTTGAAAACATTTGAAATTAAACTTATTAATCTTATCTGAAATGGTTACTCATATAACATTTCGAGGCTATTCACAATACAAAAAAAATCACAGGTTCTTATTGGAAAATGGATTTCCATACAAATGACCAAGTGAAGGGACTACCTTCCGATGGGTACACCTCTAGATGGATGTCCGGAGGCACTGAACATCCGTCCTCTACCAATACAAGACCGACCTACGTCTTTAACTAGTTGGTACCGAATACGTCATCCCCCAATCGTTACCAACCTTTAACTGAGCACTCGTTTTCTATACGCCACATTAATTTACATCCCAAACGTGATAGCGGGAAGAAATATATCTAGAAGGGGATGATCATACCCTAATTGGGAACGACCCACTTAGCCTTGCCGCATCTAATCATGTTTCGGTCATTTCAAGTTGATGAGGCTTGAGGCTACGATTACCTTTTCACATAGCACATCTTCTTCACTTTGAATGCCACATTACCATTCCATATTCACACAACTAATATCTATACACGTATAACTCTTGACCTTGTAAGGCTCGGGAAAGGATGTTAAGCTAAAAGAAGGTGCCTTACCACCGACTAATATACATTTATAGAGATCACTCATTGTGATTTAGAATGCAAAGTCAGACATTCTTCCATACAATTTCGTTCTACGACCGAACGAAACCGAAGGTACTTTCCTCGACCATTACTAGGCGAGAAGCCCTTATGGTTTTGAGGTTCATCATAACAAAGAAACTACTTCTATAATATAGTGAATCGGGAATTTATCCTTAATTATTCAACAAGTAGTCCCTTGTTATTAGTTGTCTCAATATATCTGTCTTCAATTATCTTCATTCTTCGAACACGTAAACTGGTTCGAAATGATTTTCGGACAGGAATCGCACAAATCCGACTCCGGTTCCTTCGAAATCCAATTATCGATAAAAAGTGAATATGAGTATCCAAGATCGTTAAGTCTCTTTTCACTTTAATTCTCCTCGGATGATTTCAAAATCTCTTTCTTTTGTCTTAAAATAATCCTAAGTAATTTATTCTTTTGCTGTGAATAATATTTCAGTTTCCCTCAATTAACTCTCGATCCAAATTCCTTAACTTTTTGGCAGGTCAAAAATAATGTTATTTAAGACATCATTTATGATAAACCTTAAATCAATCTTACATTTTGCGTAAATAGGAACATAGAAATCGTTCTGATTTTAGTCAACATCAATTTCCGTATTCAACAAGTGCTATGGACGGAATAACGGTGAAATCACCTTTTGAATTCCACGAATAGGACGAGTTCCCTTTTCGAATTTAAATACCAAATACAAGGAGATTATCTCTCTTAATTCAAGTCGTAGTTTATTCGATTAGGAAATTGCTTAAATTTTGGATAGTACCAATCTTCTTTTATTTTAGAAACTTAATACCATCATTTTAGAGCATCCAGGCTTTCCTTTCGATCTTTTCCACCCCTTTCCTAAGAATAGAAAATAGAGGCTAGGTAAGTTCAGGGCACTGGTTGCTCTATTCCTAACCCTAGTTAAACATCTTGTTTTATCTTCCCAGATCTTACAAGCGGGACTAATGTACTAGTTGTTCCGCATACTCAGTTATCAACTTTATTTTAAAATCGATTATAAAGATTCCAAATTATATTTTAAACATTTAATTTTCCTATTAAAAACATTCACAATTGATTCCAGGAAAAATCGACACGTTTTAAACTCATATTTAAAAAGTTATAGAATTCACAGCATAAAAGTGCTCTAGGAAGTGCTATATAAGCTTATTTGATTTAAGTAATTTTTAAACATTTGATAATTCATGTTTTCCAGTCCAAATCTCTTCTAGATTATTTAAATGGATTTATCAAATTTATTTCACATTTTTCCATAATTAAAAACGTCCATTTAAACAGATTTCTCATTATGGTCACTTAATTGCAGTAGCGCAATTTTTCTAGAAAGATGATTTGGACTAAATTCAAAATATACTCAACGAAATTATGATTTTCTTTCTTTATTTAGAAGATATGGATATAATAGTCTGGAATTTTCTTATCTCGAAGAATTCCGAGCTATATTCCACTATAAACACTCATTTGAATTTTTTGGCGCGAAATCGCAAACTACAATTGCACAACGCACCTAATTTTAACTTATTTTTTAATATTTGGAATAATCTATTCGGATTGAATTTTATCACTTATAAAATCATTACAAATTATTTTATATCAATATTTCCACAATTTAAAGTATTTAAAATGTATTTTCAATATTTCAATATTATAATATTATTATTTTCCTATTGTTTTAATATTAAATTTTAAATTTCAATTTCAATTCTAACTTCAAATTAAACTCAATTAAAACATAAATCTCAAGTCTAATTTCAATTTAAACTTAAATTTCAACCTTAATTTAACTTTCAATTTTCAAAATCAATTTCAATTTCAATATTCATCTCAATCTCAATTTCAATTTAACAATCCTTTTGAATCTCGTTTCACTTTAAATTTCAAATTCTCTTTTATTTCTACTTTAATTTCAATTCCAATTGAAAAGAGACTTATTTTTTCAAAGTATATCATATCACCAAAATTGAGTCTTTTTTAACAAAGAGATCGCTTAATTGATAATGATAGAAATTTGATGTCTATATTAACATCACATCCATACAAACAATCATATAATATTAACATATTCAATACAGGTGTAGGAAGATAATTGTCATAATATTACTATAGATTATCCAACATTCAAACAATTATTCAAACTTCCATATCATAAAACGGTAATTATTTATTATAGCAAATCAACTCAAAAATCAATATAAATTTTACAACGGTGATAATTTTCTCACCTTCATATCCACTCCGTCAATCTTTTTTATAAGCTAGAGTGCTTCTTGATCTAACTTGTTTTTTACGAACGTCTCCAATTTTTTGCTTTTCTTTCCTAACCTCTTTCTTTTTCCTCTTTCTCTCTTTCTTTCTCTCTCCCTCTCTCTATTTTCTTTTCTTTTTTAAGTGGTTGTGGGCTATAGGGGAGGGTGTGTGGCCTAGGGAGAAGGGTATGGCCTCGGGTGTGGGATATTTTGGTGGAGTAGGATGTGGGTGTGGGATGTGCGACCGCGTAGGGTGGTATAGTGGCTCAGGTAGGGTGGTGGTCGTGGGATGTGGAGGATGGTTGACTTGGGTATGGCCATGTAGGAGGGAGGTGGAGCTCAGATGGAGGGAGTTTGGCTTGGAGGAGGTGGTGGGTGGTTTTTTGGAAGGTAGAATTGTTTTTTTTTTATTTCAAGAGAATGGTAAGGTGGAGAGCCATGGAAATGGAGGTGAAGAAGGAAGATAAAGAATGAAGTGTGCTAAAATGAAATGTGTTCATACTTATTTGTACATGTAGTTTCTTGCCAAATGACTACGATGACATTCTCTACTTTTTTGACTTTTAAACCATATTAAACACTTTTTCCAACTTGAGAAAGGATGTGCATTAATGAGAAGAGAATGTTGGATGTGATCTTAAGTCCTTAAGTAATGATTGCCTCTTTTTCTTAAATTTTAATACATGTTTAAATATAATTTTGCATATTTTCCATGTATGTAGAGACTTGACATTAATGAGATAAAATCCTTGGATTTGAAGCAGTAATGATGCTGTAACTTTTTCATAAATTAGAAAATGCATAATATCTCTTTTTCTCCTTTTCCATAAGTGATATGACTTAAGCATTAATGGTGATGAGATAGGTTAGTCCTTTGTATAATGATGATGTTTAGTATAGATTTGTTTATAGGTTTATGTTAAATCGTGTTACTTTCATTTTTTTATATAAACTTTCCTAATATAGACTTTTGTCTTATATGATAAATGTATATGTTTTTTATAGTTTGTAAAGGTGTGTATATGCATACATATATGTTAGGAGATGTATCATGTTGCAACAATATAGCGACAACTTGTTTTGGTTGAAAATGGTGTTTTTGTTGAAAAATTTACAGTCAAAATTTTACTTTTTTGTTAAACTACATATTCAAATAAACCAAACTTAAAAATGAACATTTTAATTCTTTTAAATAAATTAATACGTCTCTCTTTATATTTTAAAATCATATTTAAATAATATTAAAATGTTTAATTTTACACTGTATGTAGAACTGACAAAATGCGACAAAATTTGGTTATTTTTGTAAAACGATTATAAATATACTTTTAAATATTTAACATGCTTTAATTACCTTTATTAGATGTCTTAAATAAGATTTACCTTTTCAAATAAATATTTAAACCTATTTATTGAAGCCTTTATTTATTTCTAACAAAACTTTTCTTTTGTTGATTTGTTCTAAAACTCAAATTTGTATTTTTTTAATTACTAACTATAAGAATAAATAATTTATCTATTATTATTTATTATATATAACATATTTATTTAATTTTTAATTCCTTTTTAAATTTAAAATAAACAAAATCTCTCATTTTCAATGTAGCGAAATTACGGTCGTTACATTCCCCCCTACTTAAAAGTATTTCATCCTCGAAATGAAATCAAAGACCTAGAACTATAAAGGTCAACAATATATGCAAAGGAAATCATACAACTAAATACTAATCATGAAATACGATCATCGATCCTAGTCCCAACCCAGTGCGTACTATACACTTGAGTTAAATACATAGTTATAAGTCCACTATCTACATACGTCAACCAAAATATCATACTAAAGACTAAATTCCATATCATAACATGTACTACATGCTTAAGATAATAACAACTGCTATAACACAAACCCAAAATATCCCCAAATATCCCTAAATGCATAAGATTACTCATCGGATGAACCCTCTGATGGTGCCTCCAGGTTGATCGCTACTGGCTGCACTACTTCTTCCCTATCCTCTACTGGCTCCTCATCATCTATCATCTTTGGAGCTATGTCCCAACCAAGCGATTACCACTGCGGGCCTCTAGGAATCCATGGCACATGCTCCTCCATATCAATATCCTCTAAACCGAGATCCTCGGCTATCTCTGGAACGGAAGATCATGCCTCCTAAATAGGCATACCCATCTCCCAAATGATCTACTCATCACACTCTGAATCATCATCCACATATAACCATGCATCATAAATCCCCGAGTCTTCTGTCTACATTGTGATGGGTTCCTCTATCAGTAGATCGATCTCCTCCAATTCTTTCATGGGCTCCTCTATAGGCTCTTCTTCCTCAGGCCCCTCATCCTCGCTTAATGGATCCAACATCCAATCATATGCCTCATCGTCGGGCTCTGCCCCTGCATCAATATATGCACATAAGGGCATCACATTCTCCTTATCCCTCGAAAATGGTGTATCCAAAACTTTTAAGTCTTCGTATTTAGACGATGCTTCCCTAAATTTCTGTCTGATTTCTAGTCTTTCTTCTTAACTTACTTTCTACAATTTTATAAAAGAACTTAAAATTAGTTAATCATTTCTTATCAAAATTTTTATCACAGCTTTATTTATTTCATTTTATTTTATTAGGTGCCTCTCATTTAATTATTATTGTTTTTCTAATAAGTTCTAACAGAATTGTGTATTGATGAGAGAGCAAAATTATAGTCTATATATATATATATTGATTCCCAAAATATATTCATACTAAGTGACTTCTGAGAAGTACACTCAAAAGGTTTTACGAAAGTCATATGGTTAAAATACTTAGATGGTGTTTACTAATACATGCTTAACTTTTCCACAACCCCTTTTCCTTTTTCTACAGCAGCAGTAGTGTAACGACTGTGATTTTACTACCATCGTAATAAATGTTTTTAAAATCGGTAACGACCGTAATTTTTGAATTACTGTCGGAGTGAACATTTTAAATAGAAATTTCTTTTTATTAAAAAAAATATGTTGTAAGTTAGTAGTTTAAATAACTGCTGGTGAAGAAATAAAAGGCTTTTGATTTACGTGCTTATGAAGTGTGATCTATTTCAAACAAAAAACCCTGTACATTATTTTCCTTCAACAATTACATTGCTGGGCCATTCTAGTGATAAACAAAATGCTTTAACAGAGAAAGAAAACAAAGTGGGAACACTTCGAATTATATTCTCTTATCATTTTTCTTGACTGTCAATAGCCATGTGTAGCCGTGTACCAAAAATTGCAAATGCACGTTTGCATTTAATGAAATGGTACAAAATACAGTTTCAACACTCATTCCCTTTGACTTATTGCCAATTGAAAATAAAATAAAATAGAAAGTGATAATTCTTTGCAACATTTTCTTGTTCATTTTCTCAGAGACTTTATGAAGCATTAATGGCAGCCGCAACTTTTGTTCTTTTGAATCTGGGTTTCTAGCAATCTTTGAAGGAAATTTTAAGGTGTGTTTTACTCACATCTCTAGTTTACAAACATCAAGTTCCTGTCTTTGTTTTTTTTTTAAAAACAGGGCACTCTTTTGATTTTCGGAATCTAATTTGTTGTAATTTCTCATCTCTGCATCTTGTTCTTTTAAATTAAAGTTTGCCACTGAGATTCGAGACAGCACTTGAGTATCACCATTTATATAAAAGTGCATTCACATAGGCATATTTATGTTACCATCTTGTTCACTTCTGTCTGCAGTGGATTTTCTTCGTGGTGGCTGTATATTTGGGGCCACTGCATGCTTTAAATTACATGCTCAAGTGTAGACTTGGGATATATCCTCCCAGTAGTCATTTGCATACCACATTGTTCAGGTTGCTTACCTTATGTGCTTTCTTCTTTAGCTTGAACTAGTAGCGAACCTGTACACTGCGTGCACATATGCTATATCTGTTGTTGCTTGAAATAAACTTCATGTTCAGTGAATCCCCCTTCCAAGTATTACCTGCGTGTACTATTTGGTTATACTTCATTCTCTTATAGTTGCATTCGTACCCTATTTAATCGTATCCCTCATCTGTTTGTATTATTAAACGTGCGTGTGCATGTTTTTATAATAATACACACTAATTCCTTTACATGAGTAACATTACAAGATAAAGCTTTTGCATTATGCCCAGACCCATTTTTAGATTATCAAACATTTGCATAGAAAAAGAATAACATTGTAAGACCTGGTCTCCATTATACACGTGTATTAATTCCATGCATTATCTTTTGGAAACGTAAATGCATTCACTTCTGAACGTGTGTGCATCATCTTTGAACGTGAGTTATGGTATGAATTACATTGAAATGTTGAAATGTTTTCCTTGCTTGCATGCGTGAGTGTCAAATTACATACTTGAAATGTTTCCTCCACTAGCCTGCCTAATTGTGTAACCCTGTTGCGTGCGTGTTATACGTTTGCAGGGGTGAAATGTTTCCCCTAGCTGCCTGTGCATGTAGGTGTTTTATAATAGTAAAATGTGTTCCTACCTATAGTGCACGCGTCCTTCCTAGCCTCATGCGTGAGTAAATATTTTGGCAACATTGAAATGTTCATTTTTAACTTTGTTTTGCTGTATTCCACTAGTATAGTCATGTACTTAAAAATTTTGAAAAGGTTGATCAGGTTGCTTGTCTAGTTTTTAACCGCATTTCTACTCCGTTATTTTGTAACGAGATTTTCACACCGGTATTAAAATTTTAAAGCGTGTGTGTTATCGAAATTTTGGTGAATAACAATTACGGTTATTTTAAAGTCAGTAACCGTTAATTTTAAAAGTGAATTTTTAAGCGGTTATTCCGCGACACTGTTTTGACATCCGTTTTTACGGTGTTTTGTGATACGCAATTTCCTCATCGAAATTGGTATAGTTGTTGCAATATTAATCACGTGTTTTAAAAATCGTTTTAAATTGAAATTGTTTCCAAATTTTTTACAGTTTGCGCTTTCAAAAGAATGAGGAAGCGATTTAAACGATTCAGAAAAATTAAGGACTATGAACCCTTACTTTTACTGATTCGCTTAATTCCGGACTTGTCCGTTTGAGAACGTAAAATTGTATTTTTATAAAATACACAATTTTGCACTTTCAAGGAAACGATGATGAGATTTAAACGATTTAGCAAAAGTGCGGAGTATGGAGCCACACTTTTACTATTTCGGTTAATTCCGGACTCGTTAATTGAAATATTTGATGTTGGATGATTTTGATGATTTTGTGTGCTTTCGAGCCACTTTGTTGGACCTTCGGGTCATTTGTTGGACCTCCGGATCAATACCAGTATTAGACTTTCGGGTCATTTGTTGGACCTTCGGGTCATTTGTTGGGCACCAAAAATTCATAGTACTTGGTAGGCTTCGGCCATTTGAGATGCACGTGCGGCGTAGCTAAAACTCGCCATTTGTTGGGATCGATCCACTTTTATGTTGATTTTCAAGTTATCTATTTTTGATTTCTAGATTTTGGGAATTTTGTTTTGAATTAGATTTTGAATTTGAAAGTTGATTTTGATGGAGTTTGGTGTGATTTCTTCATTTAATTATGTTGATTTCTTTTGTTGAATAGTCTCGTTTGAGATTATTATTATTTTGATTGATGTTGTTTATGATGCATTCACATCTAAGAATAAATTAGACCGATCCGTTTATTATTTTCTTTTAAATAATACTCGGGTCAGACCGAGTTATTTCAGGGTAGTCGCCATCTCTAATTCTGTAGCAGCTTCAGCTTTTGGGACTCGCATCATCTTTTGTCTAGCCTTCGAGGAGTTCTTTTGGTTATTTGACTTCCATCTTATGTATGATGATGTATATGTATATGTACATATGGTTATTGTGAACTATCGATTGCTGTAGCATGTATTCCAGACTTGTCTTCCGCTATGTATCTGATATTTCTGTTTCTGATGTGATTATACTATCAGTGTTGTTGATATTATGAGTGGTTCTGGATTTTTCATTAGCCACCGTAGTTTCGTTTTAGATCTGGATTGAATTTATATCTTTGGGAGTAAGTTATACAACTCCTATCGATGTAATCAATGCTCATCTAAGGCATAACGTACGGATGGTCGCTTCTAATAAGCCTTATTCTTCGCAATAGCAGACGTTATTCCTTATAATAACCTTTGTTATTGTGAGCATAGAGGTGGGGCGTCACAGCTTGGTATCAGAGCTGAAATTCAGAACAAATTATAATATACACAGAACCGAAATAGAACGGAACATGTGTTACAACTATTCGGGAGTTTATTCGTGCCTTTCTTATCTATTCTTTTCACTTTAACATAAGAAGTACGTCTAGGAATAAAATTTTATATTCCGTAGTATTCCATTTGTTTAAACTTCTTATCAATTGTGTATGGTTGTAACTAATCCTTACCTTCTCTTAGGCTGGAAGAGGTAGAGGGAAGCGTTCTTCTGCAGGCCCGTCTAGTGGCACTCATCCGGACGGTGTCTACATGTCAGCTGATCAATTTATGGAGCTATTTCGGGGTATTCAGCCTCCTGTTGCTACTCCCGCAACTCCTGCTCAGAAGTCTACCTTCGCTCGCATGTGTAGTGACTATTCCCAACTTGGAGGTCAGCCTTTCAAGGGATCGGAAAGTGTTATGGAAGTTCAGACTTGGTTGCGCACTTGTGAGCGCATATTTTCGCGGATGGATCTTTCGGATCATCATCGCGTTCTCGTGGCATCTAGTGTGTTGCAAGAGCATGCGCTTGATTGGTATGAGCTCTTTATTTCGAAAGTTGATGAGTCCCCTCTCTCTTGGGTTCAGTTTAAGGAACGATTCGAACTTAAGTTCGTTCCTGAACCGGAAAAGGCTAATCTTGCTCGTAGTTTCCTTGAGTTGAAGCAAGGAAAGTCCTCTGTTTCCGATTATGTTGCATCTTTTGAGGCATTGTCCAAGTACGGAGTTGAGTTCATCAACACTCCGCGTAAGAAGAATCTTCGTTTTGTTGAGGGTTTGAAGAAGTATTTGAAGAAAGTTCTTTTGCTTCAGCTTAAGCTCTCTTTTGAGGAGCTTGTTGATTCGGCTCTTTGTCTTGAAGCTGTTGAAAAGGAACGTGATAGTGGTGATGATGTTGAGGTTTCGAAGAACCCCAACAAGAAGAGGTTCCCATTTCGTAAGCCTAATTCTAATCAGAAGAAGAAGAAGCAGGTTGCCTCTAGTTCTCAGCCCAGTAGTGCACCTTCTGTTCAGAGGGCGTGCTATAATTGTGGTTCGTTGGATCATCTTCTTCGTAGCTGTCCTAAACCTCGCATTTGCCGTTATTGCAAGAAAGAAGGTCATTGGAATATTGATTGTCCGACTGCTCCTAAGAGTCTCAAATCTGGGAAGCTTAATGTTGCTAAAGCTTCTGGTGTTTCTTCTCAGCCCAAAGGTATTACTCCTTCTGTTTTGGAAGGTTTCATTTTATTTCATGGCCGTTCTATTAGAGTTCTCTTCGATACGGGTGCATCACATTCATTCGTGTCGAAGGAGCTTGTTGATATTATTCATTTGTATGTTATTACTCTTTGCAATCCTTTGAGGATCGTAAATCCTATTGGTGGATCTGCTACTCTTGGTTTATTGTGTGTTGATGTTGAGATTATTCTTTGTGGTTTCTCCTTTCGTGCGAATCTGCATGTTATGGATCATCTTGGTTTTGATATGATATTGGGTATGGATTGGCTCGTCCGTTATGAAGTTCAAATCTTATGTCCCGAAGGAACTTTATATCTCAAGCATCCCGATACTAGTGAACAATTATCTATTATATTTCGAAGCATGGATCATACTTTGAATGCTTTTATATCTTCCCTCGAATCTGAGGATGACATAAATAATATTCCAGTTGTTTGTGATTTTTATGATGTTTTTGAGCCTATTTCTAGATTGCCGCCGAAGAGGGCAATAGAGTTCCGTATAGATCTTATCTCCGGTGCACATCCTGTCAGTCGTCCTCCCACGAGGATGTCTGCTAAGGAAAATGAGGAACTCAAGCAACAATTATCTGAGTTGGAAAACAAGCATTTTATTCGTTCAAGCTCATCTCCTTGGGGCGCCGCCGCTGTCTTCGTTAAGAAGCCAGATGGTACTCTTAGGCTCTGCATTGATTACCGCAAGCTTAATGAGCTAACTATCAAAAATAGGTATCCATTGCCTAGGATCGACGACATGTTTGATCAATTAAGTGGCGCTAAAGTCTTCTCCCAACTCGATCTTGCTACCAGTTTTCATCAGTTACGAGTGGCGGAAGATAGCATTCCTCTCACCGCATTCCGTACTCGTTATGGTTCGTATGAATGGCTTGTTATGCCGTTCGGTTTGACGAACGCTCCGGCATATTTTGTAGATCTTATGAATCGGATATTCCAAGAATATCTCGATAAGTTCGTCTTGGTTTTCATTGATGATATTCTTATTTATTCCAAATCTGAAGCCGATCATATTCAACATTTGGAGATTGTTTTGAGCACTCTTCGTCAGCATCAGCTATATGCCAAATTCTCCAAGTGTCACTTCTGGGAGAATAAGGTGAAATTTCTCGGTCACATTGTTTCTTCCGATGGTATTTCTGTCGATCCTTCCAAGATCGAATCTATTGAGAATTGGAAGAGGCCCGAGACCGTTACTGAGATCCGTAGTTTCCTTGGATTGGCAGGTTATTATCGCCGATTTATTAAGGACTTTTCTCATATTGCTTTACCGCTTACCACTCTCACGAGAAAAGTTGTTCCTTTTATTTGGTCGGATAAATGTGAAAATTCTTTCTTGAAGTTAAAGGATCTCCTTACTCATGCTCCTATCTTAGTGGTTCCCGAAGGGAATCGCAATCTTATTGTGTATACCGATGCCAGTGGTTGTGGGCTCGGTGCAGTTCTCATGCAGAAGGATAGGGTGGTTGCTTATGCTTCTAGGCAACTAAAGCCTAACGAGGTTCGTTATGCCACCCACGATCTGGAATTAGCCGCCATTGTCTTTGCTTTGAAGATTTGGCGACATTATCTTTTGGGCGAGCATTTTATTCTCTATACTGATCACAAATCTCTAAAGTATTTATTTTCTCAGAAAGAGCTTAATATGAGGCAACAACGTTGGCTCGAGTTCCTTGCCTCATATGATTTTGATATTCAGTATACCCCTGGAAAGGGAAATCGAGTTGCTGACGCGCTTAGTCGTAAGCAACAAGCTGTCGTTTCCATGATGTTAGCAGAATGGAATATATTAGAGACTTTATCTCTTTGTGATATTCGAGATCATTCCTCAGTTCCAGATTCTCCCGTAATTTTATTTAGCATGGAGGCTCGTCCCAATCTTTTGGATCGCATTGCTGAGGCCCAGAGACGAGATCCTAATCTTGTCCATCTTATTCAAAGTTGTGAATCAGATTCCCGAAGCGATGAGCTAAAGGATTTCGATATTGATATTCGTGGTTGTATTCGGAAGAAGGGTAGATTGATCGTGCCTGATATTTCTAATCTTCGAAATGACATTCTTGAGGATTGTCATTGTTCGAAGTATACTATCCATCCGGGTAGTAGTAAAATGTATGCTGATATGAAACGCTTATACTATTGGGAAGGTATGAAGCGTGATGTGGCAAGTTTTGTAAGCCGCTGCACGACTTGTAATCTTGTTAAAGCAGAACATCAGCGTCCTAGTGGTCTCTTGCAACCTTTGGAGATTCCGCTGTGGAAGTGGGATCAAATCTCTATGGATTTCGTTGATGGTTTGCCTCGTTCGAGGCTAGGCCATACTAGCATTTGGGTGATTATCGACCGACTGACTAAATCTGCCCATTTCATTCCAATCAAATCCAATCGGACCGCTCATTTATTGGCCAAGCTTTTTATTAGAGAAGTTGTTCGACTTCATGGCATTCCGAGTTCGATTGTTAGTGATAGGGATCCGCTCTTCACTAGTGGGTTCTGGAAGAGTCTTCAGAAAGCTTTGGGCACAAAGCTTAATCTTAGCAGGCTTATCATCCTCAGTCGGATGGTCAGACCGAGAGAGTGAATCAAATTATGGAGGATCTTCTTCGGGCTTGTATTCTTGATTTCGGTGGTAGTTGGGAAGACCACATTCCTCTTGTTGAATTTGCTTACAACAATAGTTTCCAATCCAGTATCGGCATGGCTCCTTTCGAGGCCCTTTATGGAAGGCCGTGTCGATCACCTTCCTGTTGGTTAGAGTCTGGGGAAAAATTGATTCTAGGCCCTGACTTTATTCGGGAATAGTATGAGAAGATTCATCTTATTCGGCAAAGGATGAAAGAGGCTCAAAATCGGCAAAAATCTTATGCCGATAACCGTAGAAAGCCGTTGGAATTTTCTGTGGGCGATCATGTGTTCATTCGGGTTTCTCCAATGAAAGGAGTGGTGCGTTTTAGTAGCTCAGGAAAGTTGGCTCCTCGTTACATTGGACCGTTTCCTATTACCGAACGCATCGGTCCCGTGGCTTATCGTATTGCTTTGCCTATCCAGTTTGCGGGGATTCACGATGTATTTCATGTTTCTCAACTTCGTCGTTGCCTCCGTGAACCAGATTCAGTTATTGATCCTCATATATTGCCCGATCTTGAGATCTCACCCAACATGACCATGGTGCAAAATCCTGTCCGTGTGCTAGCTACGGAGGTAAAACGCCTTCGGAACAAAGAAGTTCCGCTCGTAAAGATTCGATGGTCCGCAAACCCCAAGGATTGCACTTGGGAAACCAGAGAATTCATCGAGCGTTCTTATCCCGGTTTTCTCTCCTCTTCGGGTGGGGGTGAGCATTCTTATCTATCGTTTCTATTTTGAATCTTTGTTGTGATGAATTATCCACGTTATTGACTGCTTCTAGTATGAAAATTGCGGGGACGCAATTTTTATAAGGGGGGATGTCTGTAACGACCGTGATTTTACTACCATCGTAATAAATGTTTTTAAAATCGGTAATGACCGTAATTTTTGAATTACTGTCGGAGTGAACATTTTAAATAGAAATTTCTTTTTATTAAAAAAATAAAATATGTTGTAATTCAGTAGTTTAAATAACTGCTGGTGAAGAAACAAAAGGCTTTTTCTTTACGTGCTTATGAAGTGTGATCTATTTCAAACCAAAAACCCTTTACATTATTTTCCTTCAACAATTACATTGCCGGGCCATTCTAGTGATAAAGCAAATGCTTTAACAGAGAAAGAAAACAAATTGGGAACACTTTGAATTATATTCTCTTATCATTTTTCTTGACTGTCAATAGCCATGTGTAGCCGTGTACCAAAAATTGCAAATGCACGTTTGCATTTAATGAAATGGTACAAAATACAGTTTCAACACTCATTCCCTTTGACTTATTGCCAATTGAAAAAAAAAATAGAAAGTGATAATTCTTTGCAACATTTTCTTGTTCATTTTCTCAGAGACTTTATGAAGCATTAATGGCAGCCGCAACTTTTGTCCTTTTGAATCTGGGTTTCTACCAATCTTTGAAGGAAATTTTAAGGTGAGTTTTAATCACATCTCTAGTTTACAAACATCAAGTTCCTGTCTTTGTTTTTTTTAAAAACAGGGCACTCTTTTGATTTCGAAATCTAATTTTTTGTAATTTCTCATCTCTGCCTCTTGTGCTTTTAAATTAAAGTTTGCCACTGAGATTTGAGACAGCACTTGAGTATCACCATTTATATAAAAATGCATTCACATAGGCATATTTATGTTACCATCTTGTTCACTTCTGTCTGCAGTGGATTTGCTTCGTGGTGGTTGTATATTTGGGGCCACTGCATGCTTTAAATTGCATGCTCAAGTGTAGACTTGGGATATATCCTCCCAGTAGTCATTTGCATACCACATTGTTCAGGTTGCTTACCTTATGTGCTTGCTTCTTTAGCTTGAACTAGTAGCGAACCTGTACACTGCGTGCACATATGCTATATCTGTTGTTGCTTGAAATAAACTTCATGTTCAGTGAATCCCCCTTCCAAGTATTACCTGCGTGTACTATTTGGTTATACTTCATTCTCTTATAGTTGCATTCGTACCCTATTTAATCGTATCCCTCATCTGTTTGTATTATTAAATGTGCGTGTGCATGTTTTTATAATAATACACACTAATTCCTTTACATGAGTAACATTACAAGATAAAGCTTTTGCATTATGCCCAGACCCATTTTTAGATTATCAAACATTTGCATAGAAAAAGAATAACATTGTGAGACCTGGTCTCCATTATACATGTGTATTAATTCCATGCATTATCTTTTGGAAACGTGAATGCATTCACTTCTGAACGTGTGTGCATCATCTTTGAACGTGAGTTATGGTATGAATTACATTGAAATGTTGAAATGTTTTCCTTGCTTGCATGCGTGGGTGTCAAATTTACATACTTGAAATGTTTCCTCCACTAGCCTGCCTAATTGTGTAACCCTGTTGCGTGCGTGTTATACGTTTGCAGGGGTGAAATGTTTCCCCTAGCTGCCTGTGCATGTAGGTGTTTTATAATAGTAAAATGTGTTCCTACCTATAGTGCACGTGTCCTTCCTAGCCTCATGCGTGAATAAATATTTTGGCAACATTGAAATGTTCATTTTTAACTTTGTTTTGCTGTATTCCACTAGTATAGTCATGTACTTAAAATTTTTGAAAAGGTTGATCAGGTTGCTTGTCTAGTTTTTAACCGCATTTCCACTCCGTTATTTTGTAACGAGATTTTCACACCGGTATTAAAATTTTAAAGCGTGTGTGTTATCGACATTTTGGTGAATAACCATTACGGTTATTTTAAAGTCAGTAACCGTTAATTTTAAAAGTGAATTTTTAAGCGGTTATTCCGCAACACTGTTTTGACATCCGTTTTTACGGTGTTTTGTGTTACGCAATTTCCTCGTCGAAATTGCTATAGTTGTTGCAATTTTAATCACGTGTTTTAAAAATCGTTTTAAATTGAAATTGTTTCCAAAATTTTTACAGTTTGCGCTTTCAAAAGAATGAGGAAGCGATTTAAACGATTCAGAAAAATTAAGGACTATGAACCCTTACTTTTACTGATTCGCTTAATTCCGGACTTGTCCGTTTGAGAACGTAAAATTGTATTTTTATAAAATACACAATTTTGCACTTTCAAGGAAACGATGATGAGATTTAAACGATTTAGCAAAAGTGCGGAGTATGGAGCCACACTTTTACTATTTCGGTTAATTCCGGACTCGTTAATTGAAATATTTGATGTTGGGTGATTTTGATGATTTTGTGTGCTTTCGAGCCACTTTGTTGGACCTTCGGGTCATTTGTTGGACCTCCGGGTCAATACCAGTACTAGACCTTGGGGTCATTTGTTGGACCTTCGGGTCATTTGTTGGACCTTCGGGTCATTTGTTGGACGCCAAAAAATCATTGTACTTGGTAGGCTTCGGCCATTTGAGATGCACGTGCGACGTAGCTAAAACTCGCAATTTGTTGGGATCGATCCACTTTTATGTTGATTTTCAAGTTATCTATTTTTGATTTCTAGATTTTGGGAATTTTGTTTTGAATTAAATTTTGAATTTGAAATTTGATTTTGATGGAGTTTGGTGTGATTTCTTCATTTAATTATGTTGATTTCTTTTGTTGAATAGTCTCGTTTGAGATTATTATTATTTTGATTGATGTTGTTTATGATGCATTCACATCTAAGAATAAATTAGACTAATCCGTTTATTATTTTCTTTTAAATAATACTCGGGTCAGACCGAGTTATTTCAAGGTAGTCTCCATCTCTGATTCTGTAGCAGCTTCAGCTTTTGGGACTCACATCATCTTTTGTCTAGCCTTCGAGGAGTTCTTTTGGTTATTTGACTTCCATCTTATGTATGATGATGTATATGTATATGTACATATGGTTATTGTGAACTATCGATTGCTGTAGCATGTATTCCAGACTTGTCTTCCGCTATGTATCTGATATTTCTGTTTCTGATGTGATTATACTATCAGTGTTGTTGATATTATGAGTGGTTCTGGATTTTTCATTAGCCACCGTAGTTTCGTTTTAGATCTGGATTGAATTTATATCTTTGGGAGTAAGTTATACAACTCCTATCGATGTAATCAATGCTCATGTAAGGCATAACGTACGGATGGTCGCTTCTAACAAGCCTTATTCTTCGCAATAGTAGACGTTATTCCTTATAATAAAACCTTTGTTATTGTGAGCATAGAGGTGGGGCGTCACAAGTAGGTGGACGTGTAAGGGTACCAAAAGGCTTAGACTGTTCTGCCATCTTGAGCATTGGACAGTCTCTAGCGACATGTCCTATAATATGGAAGAAATAACAACTCTTTGGGGCAACTTTCTTAAAGGTCCGGGTTTTTACTCCTGATCTACATTCCCATGCAAGGTGACCTCTTTGTCTACATTCGAAACAACAAAATTTGTTCTTCTTATGCCTTTTCTTCTGGTCTGGTACTTCAGTAGTTGGTTGTGGAACAACATTTTCGAATTTCAGGGCATTGCTTATCATCTCCCTAAATGATCCATGGGTGAAGCTTACCATGCTCCTCCTCTAGAACCCTAGTAACACTATTCCACCAATGAAGTGCTGCCCCTTGCAACTGCCTATAGGCCAACCTCCATTCCTACGCATAATCCAAACCCAAATCAGCAAAGATTCTCTTGCAATATAACCGTCAATCCTCAACTTCCCTAGCATCCTTCATTCCCATAAAGGGTTTTCCACCAAGATTGGTGTAATCTCTGCTCAGCTTAGCATAATTACTTCCAACTGGAGACACAGGATTCTTAATGGCGCGTATTTTTGATAATTAAAATATTAAATTTAATAAGATTTTGAAATTCATTATTGGGAGAAATTAAAATTTATGATTTATAAATGGGAAAGGCTATTAGAATGTAATTTAATAATGTTGATTTACGGTAATTGATAACTATTTTAATGTAATTTCAATCAATTAAAATTATTGCAAAGTTAATTTGGTTATAATTGTAAATAAGGAATTAAATTGGTAATTAATGGAATTAATGAAATTGAAATGTTATAATTACTATGAGTTAAAATGATAACTGTAAAATATGAATGTAATGGAATGTAAACTAATGTTAGTTATATTCATAAGGTAATAGTTGATTAAATAATAAGAGTGTAAATCAAAATGAAAGAATTTATTGGAATTTAAAATATAATTAATTGGGATTTTATTACAGTTTTAGTTGAGCGCTGTAATTCGTGTAATATTTAAACCTTGGAATTTACATGAAAAATTGAATTTCAAAATATTTATATGTAATCAAGAACGCTGAAAATTATTAACATTTAAATTTGACTTTAAATCAATTTAATAATGTTTTATTCAATTAACGTGAAAATTTAGGAATTTTGGCCATTGTCTTGGATTTCAAAGAAACCGGTTTCATCAGATCCGTAATAGTGAATTATTGTAGCATTTCAAGTTTCGTAGCGATCGGACTTGTCATTTGACCGTGAGAGCTCGAAACGTGTAGAAATCAATTAATGGAATTTAAATGAATATAAATTTATTTTCAAAGCTAACTTCTCCATACAATGGAATTAGGGTTTAAAATTAGTTCCATTAAGTTTAAAAATATCGAAAACCTATATTTTGATATATTGGATGACCTACTTTCGTTTCGAAAATGAACGGGCTTTTCGGGTCGTTGTTATCGTTTCGACCCAATTCGATCTATCCATTCGTTCCTATCAATCTCTGCCTATATATAGGCAATTATAAACCCTAGCAGCCTTTTATTTTCTATTGTTTGTGTGTACATTTCTTTCTCATCTCCTCATTCCTAATGGTAGAGAACCCAAATCTTAATTCAAATTCCAAATCAAACTCCAAAAATCAAAACTATCCAAACCGTAGCAAATTATATATCATTGGAATGCTCTCGATGAACGTAATCTACTTATTTAATCATTTTTTGATTTGAGGTTCTGTTAGTCCAAAAATTGATGATTTATTCTCGGCCGTTGAAACTTGGGTTTGCAAATCAACGGTGGATTCGCAGCGATTCATCGATCGAAAAGTTGCATTATGTAGGGGTCGTCAAGAGGAGTTCATTTGTACAGCTACTTGGGACTTGAAGTGCTTGGATTTGTGGTGAATTGGAAGAGAAAGCGGCGACGGAGGCACTAGCGTGGCAGCGCCTGGGACTCGCACGTAAGCCATGGAGGGGCGGCCTGGCGTGGGCGTCGCAGCAGTGGTCCCTGATCGTGGTGAAGATGACTGTAGGCGGTGTGGTGGTGAAGTTGAAGGTGGCGGATGTGCTTTGTCGAGTTTGTACGTTACTATTCGCATGCAGCTTGGTTTCTGAGGTGATAGCATATTTATGTGATTGCCCTTATTCAATTTAATTTAAAATTTAAAATTTATATCTTCTAACACACATAACATTTTCATATGAGCTCGGATTCGCGCGCGGTTTTCTTCAAATTGTGATCATATTAAAATTTCGAACAACATAGAATTAGTATGGCTACATTTTGAGACTGTTCAAATTTTGTGCTTTATTTGGATTATTTTTTGACAGTAAATAAAAAATGAGTGATTTAACCCACTCACAAATGCCAAAACCATCTTATGTTAGTTGAATTAATTTTATAATGTGATAAGAATATAATTGGGTGTTGTTTGGTAGCTTAATTTGACACTTAATTGAAATTGAATTTTATTGAATTGAATTTCCATTTTAATCAATATTGAATTTAAATTGCTAGCTAAATACCTGATACTGATAACTAGTTAATTGTTGTGATTTATTGGCTCATTTGAATGATGATTGTGATGGATGCTTAATTGTTGACATTTTGGATGATTTGATGTTATATTTATTTTATATTTTGTTATCACACTGCAAGTTCCCTTGGTTATTGTTAGGAAAATCATTATGGATTGACATAATACATGCCCGAACGATCTTATGGATTAGGGAAAACCATTGTGGGTTGAAATGATAAACTCGAGTTATTTTATGGATATGGAAAATTATGATTCATGATACGGGTTGAAATTATATATATCTAGAAATTTAAATTTATTGAGAGTTGAAATGATATATATTCGTATCACTTGACCATAGGGTAGAAAATTATAAACAGACATCGTTGGTCGATTTTAAATTATTTTCTAAGTGGTAAAGTAAGTTTGATTTATAAATTAAATTTTTAAATTAAATTTAATGATTTTATTTTAAAAAAAATGAAATAATTTATTTTATATGTTTTAAAGTTTCAAATTGTAAGTTGATATATGGTTTTAATGAAATTTTTAGATGTAAACATATAATTTTATTTAGCTTGAAATATATAATTTAAATAATGCAATAAAATATAAATACATTAAAATTTTAATTTAATAAAATATTCAATATGGTTTAAAAAGATTTGTTTAAAAATTTAATTTAATATAATAAATATAGAATTTTATAATAACTTTTATAGATAAAGGTTTGTGTAAGGAATTTTAGAAATTGGTAAAAGTTATGTAAGGAACTTAAAAAAGTTTATAAGAGATTTTATAATGGATTTTACGAAAAATTTATAAAGGATTTATAATTGTTTTATAATGGAGTCATAAAGGTTTTAAAGAATTTTATAAAGGGTTTTATAAAAGAACTTGTCTAAAAGGTATTTGCAAGCATTTTAAAGGAATTTGCATAGAAATTTATGAAGGGGGAAGAGTTAAAAACTGTTTTGCAATTTATAAATGGCTTTATAAATGGTTTTAAAGCATATAAATAGTTATAAATGGTTTAAGACAGATTTATGAATTATTTTTGAAATTGATTGAAAGAACTCGGTATTTATGAATATATCTATACTTTGGAGTAAGTATATGGATATCTAGATATGAAGGTATAAGCTGTTTTCTAGATTTATTATTGAAATTGTTTTATAAAATGGTCACAGTGTGAAATAAGTGTTCGGTTGTTAAAGAGACCGGGGTCGGATATTGTCATACTCTCTGCCAATTTCGAAACCACTTTAACAATTGTGCACGTGGTGGATAATCTAGAATGAAGTAGGATGGTTTGACGAATGCTACTGGAATGAAGTAAGAAAACGATGATGGATAGCCTTGACTTTTGGGTCATAATTAAAATGACTAAAACAAGAGCCACACCGGGCCAAGTTGGGTCGCTCCCCCTATCGGGCACATTTATTCAATACTATATATGTTACTTTGTGATTTGATTGGTGCCCACCCCTCGATTTTTGATTAGGGAGTGTGTCTCGAGGTGGGCGGTAGTAGCTGCTCTACATTACCACAAGTCCGGATCCACAAAACGGTATAATTCTACCATGGGCATTGCCTCGCGGGCCTTGTCATATTTATCCTGATCGAGCCCATTACAACTTTGTTTTGTATCGTACCCATGTAGTGCTCACGGAGTAAACCACTGGTTTGGTGGATCTTACAATATCTTTATAGACTACGGTATTTATATTATAATTGCATATTGTATTATATATGTAGATAGTTTAATGAATCCTCAGGAGATGGAATCCCGAACATCTCTTAAGTTACTGCACACAAGTTAGGCACTAGGAGATGTAAAATCCCGTAAACATCTCTGAAGTCGTTACACTCATATTTACTTATTTTGACTTAAATTACATAAGATCCTTTAGTTCTGACTTGAGTGTTCTGTCTTTTCATTACGCTCGGATCTGCTTGAGCTTTTCAGTGTTGAAGACATTATTCTGGAGGACGAAGACGAAGTTTGGTATTATATTTTATTATTATTCCACTGTATCATATTGTTCCGCTACATTATTTATTTCTTTCTACTATGTGAATAACACTGATATATTGTAAATGTGTAATCAAATGTTATTTGTAAAACAGCTTCACGAACTATTTATTTGATTGTTATATATTTTGTCACTCCGTTGTGAGATTCTGTGTTTTTTCTCTCTCTTATTTTCTTACTTACCCCATTAACAATCCTCTCTTTTGAATGGTTTGTGTTGACGTGTGTAGTTTATTGTTTATTTAAACCATCAAAGGTGGGTCATTATAGGATTAACTCCTCCAACATTTCCAACAACTCTAGCAGCTACTCCTGCTTGCATCATATTGATGAAAAACTGATGCATTGCCCCCATATCCACTGGTCGATTTTCAGCACCCACATTTGCATCAGCATTTCGGTTAGCATTAGCCTGTCAGCCTTGGTTCCTCCTGATATTAGGCTGGACATTTCTGTTAGTCATTGTGCTTCCTCCATTGCGATTTCCTCTTCCATTTCCTGCTTCCATATTGTTTTTTCGTAAATCTGCATAAGAGCCTTAGTACGATACAGAAGAACGGTCTAAGAGAGAGGGGAATACATACACACACACACACACACACACACACACACACATATATATATATATCAAATACAAGTACGTTACTATAGCGTTATCCCAAACCCCGATCTTATTTTCTAATTCATTTTATTATGCTTGAAAATCTTTTAGGTTTGAATTTTTTTTAAGTTTCATAAATCTATGCTTTGTTACCAACTTGTAACAACCTCCATTTGGAGGCCCAAAATTAACGGCTGCGGATGCTGCAGTAATCTATAGTTATTAATCCTCAGCGACCAAAAACGGTAATGTTAGATACATTAATATAACAGAAAAACATGGATATGAAATTTTTTTCAAATTAACGGACAACTTTCTCATTCCATTTCTAAACATTTCAAATTCAATACATAATCCCATTAGGAGAACCATGTTCAAAGAAAATATATTTATTACAACATACGCCAAGAGCGACATATGCAGATGCCCCTTTGGACGATCAGAGTATATATAGGCAATTAAACAACTTTGCCTTACAGTGATTCAAAATAAAGAGAACACAAATAACTATCATACCTCCTACACGTCTCTGGAAGTTTATTCGTCTAAAGAGGTACTTGAAAACCTCAACTCTCAAACTACTCAAAATAAATTGAGTACTGAAAGTTTAAGGAAAAAACATAAATTTTGAGTCAGACATAAAGCCTGGTACGAATAATAATCTACCATCTCAAACCATTTAGATATCTAGTGTGACCAAGCTGCTTAGCTGATCAGGTTTTCCCCTTGCTAGTATCCTAAAACTTCATAAAACCATATACTATGTGCCTACATCCACAATGGATAAAACATAACAATTTGAAATATTACGATATTGAAAGTCCACAATGACTAACAATATGATGTAACTAATACAAAATTAATTTAGTAAAATAAAATCTAAGCACACTAGAATTTTATACTGGTTCGGATCTCCCGTCCTACGTCCAGTCCCAATTCTCCTCTTCGGAATTCGACTATTAAAACCCTCACTTCGCCCGGAGGAATAGGCTTGGTTACAAAAGCTTGTTCTTGTCAAGTATGTGTTCTATAACACAAATATTTACTATTAAGTACAAATGCTTCCAATATATATATATATATATATATATATATATATATCTAGAGGACATTGAAAGAATTATGTATATAAGGAAGAGTGGAATACAAATATATGATTGTTAGAGATCAAGAATATATTAGAGTAAAAGAGTAGAGAGCACAAGAAAGTAAGGTAGGATCTTCTCTTGGATTCTTGATGCTATTTATAATGGTAGAGAGATTCCATGAGTAGTTGCATCCATTAACAAGTGTTCTATGGTCGCTTCTGATGGTTATGAAGAGTTGCAACGAAGAGAAGCGAAAGTGTCTTTTCAATTGTGGCAGTTGTAATTTAAATATCAATACTCGAGTTCAGTTTCAGACGTCTGGAATATGTCTCAGACGTCTTGTTCTATAATTTTGTATATAGTAGCTTTTCAAAGGTCTGAGTACATTAACCAGACGTCTAATTCTATCTGATTTGTGAACCAGAGGATTCAATCAGACGTCTGGCTAGTGCACTCAGACGTCTGTTCTTGTGTATGTTGCTTTTCTTGTGTCTGTGTCATTGCTCTTCTGATTCTATCGACTTGTAGCCGCTTGATATGTTTTTTGAGTCTTGTTCTTGTCTCTTTAGTGATGTTACTTTAGCAATTACCTGCGAATAGAAATATATATGCATATTTGATTTCCATTGTATAGTTGTCGTCATTGAAACCACATAATTGATTTCCTAACAATCTCCCCATTTTTGATGATGACAACTATTCAATGTACTTATATATGAATTATAAATCTCCCCCTGAATATGTGTTTATTCTTAATGTTTTATCATTATACTTATATTTCTCCCCCTTTGACATTATCAAAAAAGAATAATATAACCAATTGTCAAACACGAAAGGAAAATTTCATTAATAATTCGAAAGTGATTGCATACATAGATTTTGTCGATTTTACAAAAGTTGAAATCCCAAAATCCTAAAATCTATGATTCCTTTGGTGAAGCTTTATCTTGATCATCTTCCTTTGTTTCTTCTTTTTCAAAAGTGCTAGCCTTTGTAGGAGATGTCAAAGCTTGCTTGAGAGGTTCGTCCTCAGAAAGTTTGGAATGTTTTGCGAGAGGAGAAGGTACTAGGGTTGGCTAATCATCAGAAGGTGGTATTGGACCGTGAACCCATTGTAGTACTTATTTGAGAACCAAAAGACGGTCAAAAGAGATTCTTCAACTGTGGCTAGACGTGTAGCAAATGATGTTTCGAAGTTGTCAATCCTCTTAGCCAAAAGTTTTTGATTCTGAGATAATATATGTTGATTTCGAAGGGTGAGATCTTGAACACTTTCATTTGGATTTGTATCCGTTCGAGACTCCATAATCTTATCTTGTCCTGGATAATCAAATGGTGCAGGAGGAGGTGGAGTTGCTTCTTGATGTCATTCCTCCTCTTGAGATGGTTCGATGTGTGGTTGAGATGGAGGTTCAACTCGTCTAGATTGAGGATTGTGCATCCAATCCTTGAAGGATATAATTTCTGGGGGAATCTCAGGTAGGTGCATAAGTGAGAAAAATTTGATGGAAGCATATTTTGGTGAGATTTCTTCGAAGGTCGATAGGTAGGACGGGATGTTATGTGCACGAAGAAGTCTAATAATGTATGTTGGGTAAATAATTGATGACCGTGAACGAGTCCAAAAATGTTTGAGCTCGTCAAAAATGAATTTGGCCCAATTCACCCTTGTTCCACTAAATAGAGCATATAGGGCTTTGTGCTCTAACTCGGTTATTTGCTCGTGGCTTCCCATACATGGAACTATGGTATTGATTATCATTCGAGTAAGTACTCGAGCTTCTGGACATAGATATTTAGAGGAAAATTTTGGCATTTCATCTTCCCAAATTTGATGTGTTATACTATTTCTCATCTTAAAGCGCATATCAGGAACGTTGTATAAATCTTCGCCCATGTCAGAGCATCCTAGGGTTCTACCTATTATGCCAGGAGTTAGTCTAATCGTGTTGCCATACACGCTAGACCAGAGCCAGTTATCTTCATCATCAGTGTTCCACGCTGAAGTGCTAACCAAATTCGCATAGAATAGAAATATCGGCAATTGATCGATTTGGATGTCATTAGGAGTGAATGAAATCAAGGTTTCTAACCCGGTATTCTCACACATTTCATCCAAATCATACATTGGAAATTCAAGTAGATTATAGAATGGACCTGTGTGAAGCTATTTCTTTTGTATATCTTCATTCCTCTTCATTGAATTTGGTGCTCTATTCATCCATCTTTCAATTTGATCATCCGAGCAAACTTGAGGATTTGAAGATGATGTTGGTTGATCTTGGTTTCTTTTGGAAATCTTGGGATTCTTAGTTCGAGGAGGCATTGTGATTTGCTTACGTAAAGATGAAGATTTTGAGAGAAAAATCATCACTAGGGGAATCGGAGCTTTGAAAATTTTGAGATGAAAGAAAAAAATCACATTATCTGGACTAATTTAAAGAGTCGATTGAATTTCAGACGTCTGATTTGCCCTAAATTGAGTACGGTAGATTAGTTCAGACGTCTGGTTTTTAGGTTAAACGTCTGGTTTGATCGAAGTTGTAAAACTTTATAGGCAGAGAGTTTTATCATACATTTGGGTTAAAAATCAGACGTCTGAAATAGTTTAATTTTGTAAAACTTTGTGCTAGAGAACTAATTCAGACGTCTGGGTCGAATTTCAGACGTCTGAAATTTTCTGATTTTTATTTCGAGGAGACAGAACAAATTTTCAGACGTCTGGAGGGGGTATATCAGATGTCTGACATATGCACATTGCTTAAAAATAAGATGTATATCAGAGTATCAGACGTCTGAGGTCCATATCCAAACGTCTAAAATATGCAGTTTTTTCTAAAAATATCTTAAAATTTGATGGTTTTGCTTATTTTTCAATTCTCTATTTTAAAAAAATATAATTATTTGTGTGAAATAACAAATAAACATAGATATATATAATAACAAATATAATTTATTTAGAAGGCGATGGAGTTTTATGATCTCCTGACTTGTTATCCTTCCATGGTTTAATTGGAGACCATATATTTCCACACTCGTGAGTTATCGGAGAGCCGGAAAATAGTCTTGGTGAAGGGTCCAAAGGAGTATGATATGAAGACGAGGGATCCAAATAACTACAAGGTTTTGAAAGTGGTTCATGGACATCTTTCTTCCTTGACGTACAAAACTTCATTGCTACTTGCTCCAAAAAGTTTAGCCGTTGTGCTGTAACTTTTTGTTCAAAATAATGTTCTTGTTGTAGATCTATCCGTTGTTTCTGATAGTAATGAATTTCATCAATTTTATCCTTTGTGTTAGGAGAGACAAACGGAGATCTTTTGGTCTTCTTGCTATCGGTGGTAAATCCTGTGTGATATGAGGACCACCTATAAATCGGTTCCTGCTTTGGTGTAGGTGTAGGAAGCCGTTGCGGTGTATCAGCCGAGTTATCCGTGGTAGGAGTCGAGATGGATATATAAGAGTTCTCAGAAGACATGGCTATATTTTGTTTCTTGAAGAGAATATGAATTGTGTGCATATAGTTATTCTTTTTATATAACTGTTTATATATAAGTTGAAAAAATTATTTATAGAAAACTAACTATCTAAAAAAATAAAGGTTCAGAAGTTATTAATTATAATTTGTGGATAGTAAAATAAATGACTAATCATAGCCTAAATGAAGCAGCGATTATTTAAGAGAGAAGATCATGAAGTGAGGAAATCCCTAAATTCCATCGGAGTTTAATAAAAGTTTGTTCATTTAGTGGTTTTGTAAAGATGTCTGCTACTTGATTTTCGGTATTTACGTATTCTAATGAAGTAGTTCCATTTTCAACATTATCTTGTAAAAAATGATGTCGTATATCTATATGCTTAGTTCGTGAATGATTGATAGAGTTTTTTGATAAATTTATAGCACTTGTGTTATCATAATATATTGGAGATTTGTTGATAATTTTTCCAAAATCCATAAGTGTTTGTTGTATGTATATCACTTGTGCACATGCTAGAGCTGCGGAGATATATTCGGCTTCGCAAGTAGATAAAGAAACACAGTTTTTCTTTTTTCTAAACCATGAAACTAATGATTGTCCGATAAAGTGACATGTTCCACTAGTACTCTTACGATCTGTTCTACATCCACTGAAATCCGCATCGCTATATGAAACTAGTTCAAACGATGATCCTTTAGGGTAAAACAAACCATAATCTCTAGTATTAGATAGATAACGTAAAATACGCATTACATCTCTTAGATGAGATTCTTTTGGTTTTCCTTGAAATCGAGCACAATGACATACACTCATCATGTAACGACCCGTAAAATTTTAATAATTTTTAATTGATTTTTTTTATAACGTATTTAATTGAAGTTTGGTGAAACTGTGAATAATAATATTTTGAAATAAAAATTTTATATTTGGATTACGTATAATTAAATATAGCAAATGGTAAATTTTCATCAGAAATTATGAAAGTTAATTTTATGGCGTAATTCTATTCAATTTAAGTCAGTAATTATTGGTGATCATAAAATAATTTTCAAACCTGAATATTTTTCTATAGAAAATTTCTAAATCCTCTTTTGAGTGAGACATCATCTTTCGTTTTTCAAAATTTTGACTCCTATTGCTCCGGTTATCTTAATTTTGGGAAATAACAGCATTTTCGGTACCGATTATCGACTTTTGATCGGATGATCCTATCACAGATATCTGTATACCGTTTTGATCGTATCGGCGCGCTGATCTACATGGTATATTTATTTCTGTATTCTATAATCCGGTACGCGACGGAAGCCATAAAACAGTTCGTTGTAATGGTATAGTGAATTGTGTCCATTGATTTTTCCGTTGCATTTAAAATTTGAACCGGCCAAGCAGCAAAAAAAAAATTAATCGCTTTAAAATTTTGTTACCTGAAATTTGATAGCTGGCATTCATTTGGAAAAAAATCTATTTATTTCCGGTCCGTTCAATTTTTCACTGAGCGTTGCCATTTACATTAGCTTTCACATATATTTTTTCTATTCACTTCGTTTCCTGTCCAAATTGCTCTGATTCCTTCTTCCCTCCCCAGATCTATTCTTCCTCTCCCCTACTATTTCCTTCATTCTAAAGCAAATATACAGAGCCCATTTTTTTTATTGTTTTCGCGTCATTCCACCCATAACCCAAGGCACCGCCTCCATCTTCTCCTCCTCCGCCTTGCAAGCGTCAACAGCCCACGCACGTTTACCGAAGACCCTGCTTCCTCCTCTAGATCGGACTGGCTGTACTCGCGGGCCATGACGTGACCTTCCACTTCACGTCGTTTTCTTCTCTCCGGTGCCAAGTTAGCCCACCTCGGCCCCATTACAGCATCCCTCCGCTAGCTCCTACCTCTGGCCGCACCGCATGATCCCATAGCCCACCTCTTCAATTTTATATAATAAGGTGATATTTTTTTATAATTACTTTGTATATATTATTAGTTTAGATGTGATGTTATAATTTTAGTTTTATCTGTTTCAAGCTTCGGCTACCTTATCTTTGAGGAAATATAATAATATATGTAGTAAGCATGCATACAGTATATCAGTTTTAAGGGGGTGATTTCATTTGCAAGCGTGTATACACATTTATATACGAGTAATATATATAACTTAGTATGTACGGTTTTGTTTTTTTTATTTCGTTTTGTGGCAGTAATCTTTGACAAACTTATATTTATGTAAGCTAAATATATATTTTGTGCGTGTCTCCTATATATTGTATTATAATTGAATCTTTTAATATATATATATTTATTTACGGTTTTGTATGGTGCTGGTCATATTCAGTGTCTATTACTAATAATATAAGTTCATACCAAAATTAAAGCTCTGTTTAATATATAAGTATATCATGTTTAAGTACATGCATTAAGAGGTATATGTATCATGCGTTTTATATATAGTATCTCATAATACGTTTTATGATATATAATATTTAATAGGTTAGTATATACACCTGGATATGTGTTACAGTCAATAATTGTAGTTATGTTGTTCGTGAGCTAGCCTGCGCAGGTTTCATATATGTGTATTTTTCACTTTAAAGCAGATGGGTATAATATAATATTTTGGTTACTTATATGATTTTTTTTGAAGTATTGTAAATATTGATCTTTAAATTGTATTTATAGCATGCATAGGGATGTAAGTGTATGCATGTTATATTTTATATTTCACATCAGATTTTAAAGAAAACTTGTTCATCGTTTTCCACTACCACAACGTGTTGCATGTCTTACTAATATAGAAGTCTGTACAAGTTAAATAGAAGAGTTATTTATATTAACCGCGGTATGCATATTTTGTTGCATATTTTATAAACTGTGTCTGCATATGTTGATTAGTTGTATATAAGCTCACTTATCCTTTTTATCTTCCTCGATCCAATTCTGATTTGAATTCGTCTATTCCTATTATCAGCTTTGATCATCGAATCGTGTCCATCTAGCTTTGTTTTGGAATTCGGATCTGGATTTCGTAACTCACTTCTTTTCTATCTCTCTAGCCTCGAAAGGTGAGCAATCACTCACGATTAACATTCTTTTATCTATTAAATTTGATTTCAATTGAAACGACAATTTAAATATGTTGCTGTAGTTATTTAAATTGTTATATTTATGCTATTACCTGTATCTGTTCACCTACGGGATATGACACCATATCCTATTGTTTATACTTTATTTAATTACTGATGACATATTCCTGTTGTATATTATTATCATATCCTGCTATATTTTTGTTATCTGTTATCACTCTGCAAGTTCCCTGTAGTTTAGAATTCACTATGGGTTGAAATGATACATACCCGAACAGACTTTAGAATAGGAGAATTTCGTTATGGGTTGATATGATAGACCCAAGCGATTTTCATTTAATTAAATTTGGGATTACGGATTGGAATGATATCCACCCATATATATTTAGTGTACGGATTTAAATGATAAATATCCGTAACACTTGACCAGATGATAAGGAATATATACAGACACCGTGGTTCATATATAAATATTTTGGAAATAAATTCTTTGTTTGGAAAGAAATATATGGTCTTAATAAATGTTAATTCTAAAATTTCTACATATATAGATTTAATAATATTTAATTTAATTAAGTTTGATTTAATACATAAACTATGTTAATATTTATGTAAATTATACTTCAAATAGATTTTTGAAATAATTGAGATAAATTAAGATGGGGAGATAAATTTGAGTTTATTAAATGGTATCTAAATAAGGATTTATTTAATTAAATCGATCTAAAATTTTTAAATGGGAAATTTTAAAAAGGTAGGATTTTATAACTGGATTTTTGATTTAAGCGATTAAATGCATATTTCAGGTTTAAGTAAATTAAAGAAAATATTGAGAAAAATGGAATTTAAGGTTAATTAAATAATCTTGAATCAAATGAGAAAGTATTTCAAGACTAAATAATAATGAGGTTAAATCGAGATCTATATGAAACGGTTAAATTGAACATTTAAATTTTTAAGCCTTAAACTATGTTGGAATTTAAATGGTTTAAATTTGAGATTCGGACCTGTATTTGAATTCAATATAGTTGAATTTGTTATTTAGAAACTAAATTGAATTAAAATGAAAATTTAGGTTGAACTAAATTTGAATTTATTATTTAAGAAAACTAAATTGAATAAAAATTTAGTTGAAATGTTGAATACTTAAAGGTTTAAAAATATTGAATATAAAGGGGTATTTTGTGATTACAAATCCAAATTTGAGATCGATAAAATTGAAGTGGTCATTTTAGGAATTGAGTTGAATTTAAATTGATAAATTGAGATTGAATTTAATTTAAATGGGAAGGTCGGGTTGATGTTGAAACAATTTGTCAAGTTGAGGGAATTGAAAATATTTTACGGTATAAATTATTTAATATATCTAAATACTATTTTGGAAAATAGCTATATTTGAAGTGAAATGATATTTGATTTTGAGGTATAAATTAAGATGAAAGAACCACGGGGTTATAATGTATATTTCTACCCTGTAGATAGTTCCATGGACCCTTAGAGGATGGTTATTCCAAACATCCTTTAAGTTATTTGTATTTCAGTTGATATTTCACTTGAGTTGGATTTATTGATATAAGAATGTTAATCCTGACTCGAGTGTTCTGTGTTTTGCTTTACGCTCGGGTCAGACTGAGTGATACAGCATTTGAGACTCACCTTCGAAGTTGGAGCCTTGCTTGAAGATCCAGCTATCTATCCTTTCAGTCATCCTGTTGATTTGTTCAGAGAAGTCATCTGCGCATACTGGAGACTTCACTACATCTAAGATATTCAGTTGTATTTTATTTCTAACTCCAATGTATGTAGTAGCTTCATGAACTACTATTCTTTATCTATTCCGCTGCATTGTATTACTCTGTGTAAGTGATCTGTGATTGATTTATTTACTGTATATTTTAAGTTTTGCCAAATTTTAATTAACAATTCGGTATTTTGAATTATTCGAGTCCGACATGTATGGTTTTATTGTCGATTTGAATGGTCCAAAATAGCGGATCGTTACAGTTGGTATCAGAGCTTTGGCTCTAGGCAAAACTTAGCATATATGGTAAATTTATTTACAGAATCACTTTCGTTCGAGTTGAATCTCTTCCTTTTTGACTCGATTTCCTTTGAATTTTGGAATGTCCCTCGGTTCCGAAATTCATTCTGTCTCTCCCTATTTATATTCGTTTGATTCTGGGTATCCCATAACTCCACTGAATGATTTGTAAAGGGGGGTGAAAACCCCTTTTCAATTGGCATTGACTTACCGAAGATTTTTGTATCCTCGGTTTACGATGCTGTTATATCTTGTTGTGCCGAATTCTATATCTCTTGCGATCGAATGTCGAATTTCCTCAGAATTCTACACCGATCTAATTTTGGAATCACGGTTGACCGGTAAAGGTTGCCCGCGATTTATAGAAGTATATCCATCTCCTATTTTGTAATTTAATCATCTTCGATCGAGTCTATCTTCGAATCTGGATTCTATTGGTTAGAGTTTTCTAATTTAAATCTCTATCTTTGTTTTGAAATCCTTTCTTGAATCATCCTTTGAAAATCGGGTATGTTTGTATTTTTGAAATTGTTTTATACATCGAAATTATTATTTTAATAACTATGATTCTATTTATTCTATATATAAAAAAGAAAATGTTTTCTATAAGGATTATATACCTATATATAAAACAAATAAGAAATGTTATTCTATATATATAAAAGTTTTGAAAGGATTTGAAAATTTGAAAACTTGTAAGAAATTGATTTATATAAAAATGATTTACAACTAAAGGGTTAAATTTGAAATTCAAGAATTGAATTCCGATATTTTGAAATTGGATTTAAAATTTTGGAAAATATATAAAAATAATATGATTTAAAGGTATTTTTCCAAATAAGAAATGTTTCAAATGAGTTCAAATGAGTTCCAATAATTTTGAAGAAATTTCAAAGAAGTTTTCAAGAAAATAGAAGTCCAGAACTCACGTGTGTCGCTGGAAAATAATTTCGGTGATGAGTGCATGCATCATCGACATTGATTTTCGAGTTTCAGAGTGGGGGATAGGCCACTTTAATAGCTTGCTATGCGAGTGATTTCGTAAAACCGTTATGATTTCAAATTCCTAAGTATAATTTGATATTTTTGAAAGATATATGTATATATTTGAAACAATTTAAAATGAGACTGGTGTTCAGTCCTCGAGTTTTGGATTTAATAATTGATTTATTGTTGATTTTCAACTCTTGAATTTAAAATTTGATTTCCCTAACTATTTTGAATGTTCGAACACTTCCAAATCGAGATTAAATTTTCAAAGCTAAGAAATTTTGAAGAGTATAAAATGTTTGGTAAAGAATATATTAGTTTGAAATGTTTTGAAAAAAAAATATAGTTTTGAATAATAGTTTTCAGAAAGGTAAATTGAATATTTCAACTAGGAATAGATAGTTTAAAAGTTTTAAAGGGATAATTATAAATTTGGAAACCATTTGATTATAATTGATTTTGAGAAATTTTTTGGTTTTGAAATTAAATTGAAATTAAAAACCAGTACTCTTATGGAGATTTTGGAAATGAATTTGTTTGACTTGAATTATTTTAATTTAGAAACTGGGATAATTTTCTAAACCTATTATTTTGGGAACTTTGAAATTTAGATACTTAATTTGGAAGAAATTTGGTGAAATCATATATGATTTGGAAACTAAATGGATATTGAATGATTTAAAATTGAGAACCTTATATTATTAAGCACTTGATTTGGTAGTGGTCGAACTTATATAAAATGGATTTGTATAAGTATGAAGTTGATTTGAAATCTATTGATTTGAAAGGTACTCAATTTGGAAAGAGAATTTTATATAATCGAAGTCTATATAAGTATGATTTGATATACTATTGATTTGGAAAGTATTCGATTTGAAAAAAAGAATCCTATACATAATGGACTTTATATAAGTATGATTTTTGAAAGTGATTTGAAAAGGTACTATATGATATATATTTTCGAAGTAAAGATATGGAAAGTGCCTTCTGCTTGATATCCGCTTTGTGGCCACATCGTGGATTCATTCTATCGATATTATTCTTTCTGATTTTTGGTTTTCCGGATGTAATACCCGAGTGTTCCCACCGTGGCGTAACCCATGGTTTTTTTTCTCTCGTGAATGCATAGCGCAATTGCCTGGCTGAGTCTTGCCTAGGGGTACGGATTGTTTCCTGGGGGATCCAGGCGTAACCATTGTGCATCCTGCAATCTGTGTAGGTCGCGAATAGTAGCGCAAGTGCCTGGCTGAGTCTTGCCTAGGGGTACGGATTGTTTCCTGGGGGATCCAGGCGTAACCATTGTGTATCCTGCACTCTACTAGTCATCATGGCGTAACTCGCAGGGCTAAGAAAGCTTACGGATATGGATTGTTTCCTGGGGGATCCAGGCGTAACCATTGTGTATCTGCGAACCATGATCGGACAAAGGTTTTGGTTTGGTTGTTTTGTTTGGATTGTACTTTCCATATCTGTTTTAAAAGTTTTTCAAGTATTTTCACTGGGTGTTGAAACAAGTCTACTGAGTACTTGAAGAACTCTAGCTTTGCGCCTGATCAACGCATGGCCAGAGTCTGCAAGAACGAGGATAAACTTGTTGAAACATTGAGTTATAAAAATATTTCTGAAAGAAAGATTTATTTCGATATAAAGGTATTTTATTATAAAGGTATTTTTCAACAAAGAAATTTTGTGTTAATATTTGAAATTGAAACTCTTATGGTTTGAAATTTACGATTCGTGCCCGATTCTATTCTTTAAATCTACCTTATCTTCTCAGCTTTAGTTGTTCACCTTGATTCTGTTTTTCCGAATCCACCTTCTTTCCTTTTTGAATATAATCTTTTAAATATTGCTTATTTGTATACTACATTGTTTAATAGAAAATTTTAGTGTTATAAATATTTTTGAAGTTATTAATTAAATAAAACATATTTAAAGTGAATGATTTATTAATAATGTTTGAAAAGTATCTAAAGACAAATTTATAAATTTATGAATTATGGATTTAATGTTTTTAATAGCTTCTTTGTAAATATAACTAATGATGCAAATAATTTTTTTCAAATAGCTTTCATATATGTATAAAAGTGTTAGTTAAACATATTAAATTCCAATGAGTTTTGAAAATTTTAAAGTATTAAAGATAATTGAATCGCAAATGAAGTTTTCAAATGAATATTTCAAGTAAAACTTATATAGTTTTAAATTAATTATTTACTGTTGACTTTCAATCTACTTTTATATTCTGGTTGTTCTATTCTCCTACCTCCTTCCTTTTCGGGGACGAAAAGTTTTGAGTAGGGGAGAGTGTAACGACTCGTAAAATTTTAATAATTTTTAATTGATTTTTTTATAACGTATTTAATTGAAGTTTGGTGAAACTGTAAATAATAATATTTTGAAATAAAAATTTTATATTTGGATTACGTATAGTTAAATATAGAAAATGGTAAATTTTCATCAGAAATTATGAAAGTAAATTTTATGGTGTAATTCTGTTCAATTTAAGTCAGTAATTATTGGTGATCATAAAATAATTTTCAAACCTGAATATTTTTCTATAGAAAATTTCTAAATCCTCTTTTGAGTGAGACATCATCTTTCGTTTTTCAAAATTTTGACTTCTATTGCTCCGGTTATCTTAATTTTGGGAAATAACAGCATTTTCGGTAACGATTATCGACTTTTGATCGGATGATCCTGTCACAGATATCTATATACCGCTTTGATCGTATCGGCACGCTGATCTACATGGTATATTTATTTTTGTATTCTGTAATCCGGTACGCGACGGAAGCCATAAAACAGTTCGTTGTAATGGTACAGTTAATTGTGTCCATTGATTTTTCCGTTGCATATAAAATTTGAACCGGCCAAGCAGCAAAAAAAAAATTAATCGCTTTAAAATTTTGTTACCTGAAATTTGATAGCTGGCATTCATTTGGAAAAAAATCTATTTATTTCCGGTCCGTTCAATTTTTCACTGAGCGTTGCCATTTACATTAGCTTTCACATATATTTTTTCTATTCACTTCGTTTCCTGTCCAAATTGCTCTGATTCCTTCTTCCCTCCCCAGATCTATTCTTCCTCTCCCCTACTATTTCCTTCATTCTAAAACAAATATACAGAGCCCATTTTTTTATTGCTTTCGCGTCATTCCACCCATAACCCAAGGCACCGCCTCCATCTTCTCCTCCTCCGCCTTGCAAGCGTCAACAGCCCACGCACGTTTACCGAAGACCCTGCTTCCTCCTCCAGATCGGACTGGCTGTACTCGCGGGCCATGACGTGACCTTCCACTGCACGTCGTTTTCTTCTCTCCGGTGCCAAGTTAGCCCACCTCGGCCCCACTACAGCATCCCTCCGCTAGCTCCTACCTCTGGCCGCACCGCATGATCCCATAGCCCACCTCTTCACTTTTATATAATAAGGTGATATTTTTTTATAATTACTTTGTATATATTATTAGTTTAGATGTGATGTTATAATTTTAGTTTTATCTGCTTCAAGCTTCGGCTGCCTTATCTTTGAGGAAATATAATAATATATGTAGTAAGCATGCATACAGTATATCGGTTTTAAGGGGGTGATTTCATTTGCAAGCGTGTATACACATTTATATGCGAGTAATATATATAACTTAGTATGTATGGTTTTGTTTTTTTTATTTCGTTTTGTGGCAGTAATCTTTGACAAACTTATATTTATGTAAGCTAAATATATATTTTGTGCGTGTCTCCTATATATTGTATTATAATTGAATCTTTTAATATATATATATTTACGGTTTTGTATGGTGCTGGTCATATTCAGTGTCAATTACTGATAATATAAGTTCATACCAAAATTAAAGCTCTGTTTAATATATAAGTATATCATGTTTAAGTACATGCATTAAGAGGTATATGTATCATGCATTTTATATATAGTATCTCATAATACGTTTTATGATATATAATATTTAATAGGTTAGTATATACACCTGGATATGTGTTACAGTCAATAATTGTAGTTATGTTGTTCGTGAACTAGCCTGCGTAGGTTTCATATATGTGTATTTTTCACTTTAAAGCAGATGGGTATAATATAATATTTTGTTACTTATATGATTTTTTTGAAGTATTGTAAATATTTATCTTTAAATTGTATTTATAGCATGCATAGGGATGTAAGTATATACATGTTATATTTTATATTTCACATCAGATTTTAAAGAAAACTTGTTCATCGTTTTCGACTACCACAACGTGTTGCATGTCTTACTAATATAGAAGTCTGTACAAGTTAAACAGAAGAGTTATTTATATTAACCGTGGTATGCATATTTTGTTGCATATTTTATAAACTGCGTCTGCATATGTTGATTAGTTGTATATAAGATCACTTATCCTTTTTATCTTCCTCGATCCAATTCTGATTTGAATTCGTCTATTCCTATTATCAGCTTTGATCATCGAACCGTGTCCATCTAGCTTTGTTTTGGAATTCGGATCTGGATTTCGTAACTCACTTCTTTTCTATCTCTCTAGCCTCGAAAGGTGAGCAATCACTCACGATTAACATTCTTTTATTTATTAAATTTGATTTTAATTGAAACGACAATTTAAATATATTGCTGTAGTTATTTAAATTTTTATATTTATGCTATTACCTGTATCTGTTCACCTACGGGATATGACACCATATCCTATTGTTTATACTTTATTTAATTACTGATGATATATTCCTGTTGTATATTATTATCATATCCTGCTATATTTTTGTTATCTGTTATCACACTGCAAGTTCCCTGTAGTTTAGAATTCACTATGGGTTGAAATGATTCATACCCGAACAGACTTTAGAATAGGAGAATTTCGTTATGGGTTGATATGATAGACCCAAGCGATTTTCATTTAATTAAATTTGGGATTACGGATTGGAATGATATCCACCCGTATATATTTAGTGTACGGATTTAAATGATAAATATCCATAACACTTGACTAGATGATAAGGAATATATACAGACACCGTGGTTCATATATAAATATTTTGGAAATAAATTCTTTGTTTGGAAAGAAATATATGGTCTTAATAAATGTTAATTCTAAAATTTCTATATATATAGATTTAATAATATTTAATTTAATTAAGTTTGATTTAATACATAAACTATGTTAATATTTATGTAAATTATACTTCAAATAGATTTTTGAAATAATTGGGATAAATTAAGATGGGGAGATAAATTTGAGTTTATTAAATGGTATCTAAATAAGGATTTATTTAATTAAATCAATCTAAAATTTTTAAATGGGAAATTTTAAAAAGGTAGGATTTTATAACTGGATGTTTGATTTAAGCGATTAAATGCATATTTCACGTTTAAGTAAATTGAAGAAAATATTGAGAAAAATGGAATTTAAGGTTAATTAAGTAATCTTGAATCAAATGAGGAAGTATTTCAAGACTAAGTAATAATGAGGTTAAATCGAGATCTATATGAAACGGTTAAATTGAACATTTAAATTTTTAAGCCTTAAACTATGTTGGAATTTAAATGGTCTAAATTTGAGATTCGGATCTGTATTTGAAATCAATATAGTTGAATTTTTTATTTAGAAACTAAATTGAATTAAAATGAAAAATTAGGTTGAACTAAATTTGAATTTATTATTTAAGAAAACTAAATTGAATAAAAATTTAGTTGAAATGTTGAATACTTAAAGGTTTAAAAATATTGAATATAAAGGGGTATTTTGTGATTACAAATCCAAATTTGAGATCGATAAAATTGAAGTGGTCATTTTAGGAATTGAGTTGAATTTAAATTGATAAATTGAGATTGAATTTAATTTAAATGGGAAGGTCGGGTTGATGTTGAAACAATTTGTTAAGTTGAGGGAATTGAAAATATTTTACGGTATAAATTATTTAATATATCTAAATACTATTTTGGAAAATAGCTATATTTGAAGTGAAATGATATTTGATTTTGAGGTATAAATTAAGATGAAAGAACCACAGGGTTATAATGTATATTTCTACCCTGTAGATAGTTCCATGGACCCTTAGAGGATGGTTTTTCTAAACATCCTTTAAGTTATTTGTATTTCATTTGATATTTCACTTGAGTTGGATTTATTGATATAAGAATGTTAATCCTGACTCGAGTGTTTTGTGTTTTGCTTTACGCTCGGGTCAGACTGAGTGATACAGCATTTGAGACTCACCTTCGAAGTTGGAGCCTTGCTTGAAGATCCAGCTATGTATCCTTTCAATCATCCTGTTGATTTGTTCAGAGAAGTCATCTCCGCATACTGGAGACTTCACTACATCTAAGATATTCGGTTGTATTTTATTTCTAACTCCAATGTATATAGTAGCTTCATGAACTACTATTCTTTATCTATTCCGCTGCATTGTATTACTCTGTGTAAGTGATCTATGATTGATTTATTTACTGTATATTTTAAGTTTTGCCAAATTTTAATTAACAATTCGGTATTTTGAATTATTCAAGTCGGACATGTATGGTTTTATTGTCGATTTGAATGGTCCAAAATAGAGGGTCGTTACACATCATAATATCGGGTCGACTAACCGTCAAATAAAGTAAAGAACCAATCAATCTACGATATAATTTTTCATCAAAATCTTTTCTGTTATCATCCTTTTCTAAGTGAACAGTGATACTCATTGGTGTTGGTTTGCTTGAAGTTTTATCTATTTCAAAACGACGTAATAGATCGTTACAATATTTTTCCTGATAAATAAAAATTCCATCTTCAAGTTGTTTTATTTGTAATCCTAAGAAGAAATTTAATTCTCTCATATGTGACATTTCAAATTCATTTTTCATAATATTTGAAAATTGATTACACAGATTTGCGTTGGTTGAACAAAAAATGATATCGTCAACATAAATTTGTACAACTAAAATATCATTATTTTCTCTTTTAATAAATAAAGTTGTATCTATTTTGCATATTTGAAAACCAAATGTAATTAAATGATCTTTAAGTCATTCGTAACATGCTCGTGGATCTTGTTTTATTCCATATAATGCTTTGTGTAATTTAAAAACATGATCCGGATATTTTTCGTGAACAAATAATAGGGGTTGTTCTACATATACATTTTCTTTAATAAAACTGTTTAAAAAGGCACTTTTGACATCCATTTGAAATAGTTTAAAATTGTGATGAGTTGCAAAGGCGAGTAATGTACGAATGACCTCTAATCTAGCTACTGGAGCAAACGTTTCGTCGTAATCGATACCTTCTTCTTGATTATAGCCTTGAGCAACTAAACGTGATTTATTTCTAACAATATTTCCATGCTCGTCTGCTTTGTTTTTAAATACCCATTTTGTTCCTATAACCGATTGTTCTTCAGGTCTTGGTACTAATTCCCAAACATTATTACGTTCAAATTATTTTAATTCTTCTTGCATAGCGATTATCTAAAAATTATCGTTTGAAGCTTCTTTATAATTTTTTGGCTCAAAATTTGACACGAATGTTATATGTCCTATTTGATTAAGTTAATTTCTAGTTACTCTAGAATTAAGATCTCCAATAATATTATCTTTTGGATGATTCTTCAGAATTCTAAGGGATGATATCAAAGTGTTATTTTGCACATTTGTTTCATTATTAATAGAATTTATTAGTGGAATAATTTCTTCTTCATCATTAGTATAATGATTAAAAAGGTTTTCGTCGAATGAAACATGTAAACTTTCTTCAATGGTATTATTTCGTTTATTAAAAATTCTATATGCTTCGCTACGATCCGAATATCCAACAAAGATACCTTCACCGGCCTTCGGGTCAAATTTTCCTAAGTTATCTTTTGTATTTAATATAAAACATTTTGAACCAAAAGTTTTAAAATATGATACTTTAGGTTTTCTTCCAAAAAATATTTCAAAACAAGTTTGTTTAGTCATAGGACGTATAGTTACTCGATTCAACACATAACACGCTATAGCAATAGCTTCTACCCAAAAGTGTTTTGGTAGACCACTACTATTTAATAATGTTCGTGAGCATTCTTGTAGTGTTTGATTTTTTCTTTCTACGACACCATTTTGTTGAGGTGTGTGAGGAAAAGAAAAATTATGACCTATTCCTTTCTTATTGCAAAAATTAGTAAATAGATCGTTTTCGAATTCTCTTCCATGATCACTTCGAATATTTTTAATTTTCAAGTCCATTTGTGTTTTAATTCTTTTAGCAAATATCTTAAACATACCAAAAGTATCTCTTTTATGTTTTAAAAACAAAGTCCATGTATATCTCAAAAAATCATCCACTATTACGAAAGCATATTTGTTGTGATTTATAGATCGTATTTTTGTTGGACCAAATAAATCTAAATGTAATAATTCTAATGGTTGTTTTGTAGAAATATTATTTTTAGATTTAAAAGAGCCTTTCTTTAGTTTTCCAATTTGACAATCGTCACATAAATTTTCTACTTTGTAATTTATTTTAGGTAGACCTCTAACTAGCTCATATTTTGCCAATTTATTAATATTTTTAAAATTGATATGACAAAATCGTTTATGCCATAACCATGGATCATCATGTTTGGCGGTTAAACCTAAATTTGAATTTTTATTTATATTCATGTTTAATACATAAATATTTTTTGTTTCTAAAACCTTCAAATATAAATTGTTTGTTATTATCGAAAATATTACATCTATCTTTTTCGAAATTTATTTGAAAACCTTTATCGCATAATTGACTAATACTTGGGAGGTTGTGTTTTAGATTTTCTACTAATAAAACATTTGAAATAATAGGAGAGTAAGAAATACCAGAGTTGATGACTTCTCCAATGCCCACGACATATCTTTTTAAGTTATCTCCAAAGGTTACTGTTCCACCATCGATGTATGCTATATTTGATAACATTTTTGAATTTCCGGTCATATGCTTGAAACATCCGCTATCTAGTATCATTTCTCCTAATTTTTTATTTTGGGTACCTGCAAAATAAAAGATGTTTTAATTGGTATCCGTATATTTTGATAGGGTCCTAATTGTTAGGCGAAGGTAGCCATACCCAAGATGGTTTGGTACCTTTATAAATATAATTTTTATTATAGCCTACATTCTCTAAGAAATTATTAATATGTTTTTGTCTAATCAAATTATTATCTGTCTTAGGAATCAAAATTTTCTTATTTTTTGTATTCATATTAGACATAGGTAATCTTTTAGTTTTTTTATAACTAAAATTTTTAGCATCGGTCCATGTGTTCATAGCAGTAGTAGGTGCTTCATATTTATCTTATGTGGCTGACCAAATTTCTAGACCATTAGCTTCCATAAAAATTCTCATATGTGTTAACCAATATGCATAGTCAAATCCATTAAAAAGTGGGGGTCGTGCTGTGGATTGTCCTTCTTGAAAAATACTTGCCACATTAAAGTGATTCAAAAACGTGTTACTGTTCTTTGATCAAACCTCGCTCTGATACCAATTGAAAATCTATATGATGGATCGTGTAGTGTATATATGCAAGTATTTGTGACTAACTATATGATGTAACTAATATAAAATTAATCTTGCAAAATATAAACTAAGCACACCAGAATTTTATACTGGTTCGGACCACCCATCCCATTCCCGAAGCTCCTCTTCGGAATTCGACTATTAAACACCCTCACTTCGCCCGGAGGAATAGGTTTGATTAAAAAACCTTGTTCTTGTCAAGTATGTGTTCTATAACACGAATATTGACTATTAAGTTCAAGTGCTTCCAATATATATATCTAGAGGATATTGAAAGAATTATGTATATATGGAAGAGTGGAATACAAATATATGATTGCTAGGATCAAGAATATATTAGAGTAAAAGAGTAGAGAGCACAAGTAAGAAAGGTAGATCTTCTCTTGGATTCTTGATGCTATTTATAATGGTAGAGAGATTCCTAGAGTAGTTGCATCCATTACCAAGTCTTCTATGATTGCTTCTGATGGTGATGGAGAGTTGCAGCGACGAGAAGCGAAAGTGTTTTTTCAATTGTGGCAGTTGTAATCTAAACATCAATACCCGAGTTAAGTTTCAGACGTCTGGAATAAGTCTCAGACATCTGTCTCTATATATTTTTTGTATATAGTAGCTTTACAGACGTCTGAGCACATTAACCCGAAGTCTGGTTCTGTCTGATTTGTGAACCAGAGGATTCAATCAGACGTCTGACTAGTGCACTCAGACGTCTGATCTTATGCGTGTTGCTTTTCTTGCGTCTGTATCATTGCTCTTCTGATTCTATCGACTTGTAGCCTCATGATACGTTCTTTGAGTCTTGTTCTTGTCTCTTTAGTGATGTTACTTTAGCAATTACTTGTGAATAGAAATATATGTGCATATTTGATTTCCATTGTATAGCTGTCGTCATCGAAACAATAAAATTGATTTCCTAACAGATGATATGCATACAAGTTAAGCATTCTTGATTTCACATCCCTTATTTAATTTACTACCAGTCATATTTATAGTTTTAGGGATTAACCAATTAGTTTTCATGGGATGGCTAATAACTTATTTAATACTTATGGACTCCCTGTCCAGTTTCATAGTTTTCATGAGCTTACTATTAACCTGTTTAAATTTATGAACTCCCTATCATATTTCATAGTTTTTATGGGATCACTAAGAACCTATAGGGCCCTATCAATAACATCATTATTTCATGGGTTCTTCCTGAACCTATTGGTAATTCTAATAACTTCACTCTTATCCTAGTTTTCGTTGCCTGATTAGGAACCTATTGACATCTATCAAAAACTTAATCTGGACATAGTTTTCATAGGCTCACTACAAACCAATTGGCCCCTGCCAATAACTCCATCTAATTATAGTTTTCATCGGTTTACTATAAACCTGTTTCCCTGACAACTTCTTTTATATATAGTTTTCATGGGTTTACTATAAACATGTCCCCCTGTAACTTACTTGATCAATATTTTAGCATCCTATATTCTGGTCTTCATGGCCACTTGGATGCATTTCTACTCATTCAAGAATTAACTTAATTTATATTCACCGTTGGATCAACCTAGCTGATTGTTCTGCGTTTCTCCAAAATACAGTTATGGGTCCATTACAATGTGAATATATAAATAAATGAAGAAGCAAATAATAGCTTAGCCGATTCCTTTAACCCACTAAACAAGGAAAACTTCTTCAAAAACCCCATACTTAAAATCATTTCAAGGCTCTTTATTTATGCCATGGTTTTTCTTTAAAATGAGATTGAGTTATTTTTTCTGAAAAGCCAAGCCTATCAAAACCTTGAATCATTACTTTTGAAAACTCTAGATAACCTCCTTCGAAAGCATTGAAAACTTATTTTCAAAACAGTAAATATATACCTTTCGAAACTCTTTTATCATCTCTTTCAAAACCAAACTTTCGAAAGTATCAAAACATTACTTAATAATTCTTAGAAAATTGCTTCAAAACCAATGAAAGTACTCCTTTTGAAACCTTTTGGTTTACTCAAAACATATTTTGGGTCAAGTGAATATATACGAAAGTATCTCTTTTGGAACCTTGATTCTTTATATAAAATTGTCTAGGAAATTTTGATGGCGTCGGCACCATTCTTTTGAGAGCTTTAAAACATTTAAGTAAAACATTGTAGGTTAGCATCGAAACCCCCATTCAGAGTCATTACCTTTGAAACCCTTGAACCTTTTTGAAAGCATTTTGGAAGTGTCTTAACATAAGTTTACAACATTGGCTACCCTTCGAAAGTATTGATGACTTCAATATACTCGAAAGGCAAAAGGACGGCAACAGGGCTTCGATTAGGTTGGAATCACCATTTTCGAAAGCATTGTTTTATAAATAAGGGACTCATTCGAAAGCTCATAATTAAAAATGAAAGATGGCAACCCTCTTCGAAAGCTATTTAGAAAACCCCTTCGATAGCTAATGTTTCAACTCCTTTGAAAACTTCAGTAAAACAAAGGCATGTGCTTAACATTTAAAAGCAAAGCAAATGTTTCATTCCTATTGGAAGTTATGTTTCGACGCTATGCCTTCCGCCTTTCTCCAATCCACTACGTACCAATATTGATACATTGTGTATTGGTTTTGGCTTTGTGGGGTTTCTACTTGATTAAAGGCGGGAGCATAAGGTCGAAAGGTGTGTCTAAAAGAGACGGAACCCACTTTTCTGGGTAAAACCGATTTATTGCTAGTTAAAGCAAATACTTTCTAACTAATCTGCCTACCTATAAACATGTGATTTGTTGCCATTGCTTTTCAAATTCTTTATAAAAATAACTGCTACTTAATCTCAGATCTAAAGAAAGAATAATTTAACAAATAAGCTCTTCCATTAAGTAAAACAATTAAATCATTTAGGTCCTCCTTTCAAAATAATTTAATTCTCACAGTAAATCACTTAAGAAATATCCCCAAAAATCACAGAAATTTACTTTTAAATGTTATCTAACATTTTCAAATTTCAGACCTAAATTCTCAATATAATTTCTAAAATAAATTTCTAAACACAATTAACTATATTTTCCTTCGAAACTTCATAATTAACTCTCCATAACTTGGAAAATTGTAAAAATTGAAATCCATCTCCAAAATTATATTTTACATAACATTTAATTTTTCCATGGCATTCAATAATCATTTCAATCGATTTTACTCTTAAAACCGTATAAAATCATATTTAAACAATCTTGTTTAAATCTAACATGTAATGAACCAAGCATATCGTCATCCAAATTATCATAAAAACGGATTTAATCTTAAACCCAAAAACATATTATTATATAAAAATAGAGATTATTGAGATTATTATTCACCTTGATTAGGATAAGAAGATTGAATTGAGATAAATTTTCCCTAGCTTGAATCCTAAGCTTTAGTTGAATTTCTTTTTTCCTTCTAGTAATGGCCGACTCCCCTCTTATATTTTACGTTTTACGTTTTGTAAAAATGAGAAAATGAACGTGGAAGGTTGAAGGAACGAAAATATATAAGGGTTATGGTAATAGGGTGTGGCATTTTCCCAATATTCCCTTGTGCAATTTAATCGGCTTACAAACCATTCTTAAGCTCATTTAATTTATTAAACAAGGCCTTCTTATTGTTTATTTAAATCTCAATCTATTTATCATTCTAGTTCTTATATTATTCTATTCAATCCATCTAACTAAATCTCCTGAATAATGTTATCAAAAAGTAGGGGTGTTACAAACAAGGTCCGAGGCATGAGTTGGAAGGTTTACGTTCACAAGAATGCTTCTTAATTAGAGTATCCTCCTTCTTAGTTAAACACCATTTCCAGCTAGTCTCGTGGGTGAATCGATATACCTTTCTCAAATCACCTTAACTAGTGACATTTAAAGATAAGTATTTATTATATATAATGATTTATTACTCATGATTACAAACACGTTCATAACTGTAATCGGTTAAATAGTTGCTCCTATATATTTCTTATAATATTTGTAAAATGCGATCATTAACATTTAATTATAAATATCCACATACAATAGAAATAGAACAAAAAAACATACTTTCATTAAGAATAAGATTCGTGCATAAAAGTTAAATATATATATATATAAACAAAACTGTATAATTGCCCTTAGGGCATACAATTAACTCTATTAGTGCAAACTTTGATACTATTGTTGGATCAGGTGCATTGACAATAAGGCAAAAATATGGCAGATCATATAAAATTTCCTTTTATTAACTATTACACTAGATTTTAATTTGTATTACCTTGAATAGTTTTGTAATATTAAATCATATTTATTTTTGTTATGATGTTAAGAGAATTTTATGTTTTAAATTTAATATAACCTAATTGTACTTTGATTATTTCAATTTATACTTAAAATGTTTACTTTTTATTTTACATTATTAAATTAAAATTTATGTTTGTGTATATTTTATTTTGAATAATATTTTCATACAAGAGTTAAGTTATATAAAAATTACCTAGTTACCTATATGACAACGCCTTTAACACTATTCGGGTGGAATCAACAAATTTTTAAGACGTGAAGTTGAAAAGAGATTATGGTATTTGAATCAAGTTGGAGTGTTAAATTTGTTTGATTCGACTGTATATCAAATACATTAAGGACTACTAGCTCAAGTGCCATGTAATGTGGCATTATATGTCAAGGCCCCAAAGGTTATGCGTTCGAGTTCTAAGACATCAAAATTAGTGATGTGCTTGAATGAAGTATCACTATTATTGTAAATAAATTTGTTAAAAACACGAAGAAAAGAAATTAATTAATTAATTCAATTAACCAATTCAATTTGATTAGGTTATATATGGAAAGAAGAAAGAAAATGACAAATTAAGAAAATAAAAATCTAACATTACCTGTTTGCATTAAAATCAAATCATGAAAATTGAAAAAGATTCAAGACAATTGGAAAATTAATTTAGTTCGTCTCTTCGAGTGCTCTCCTCACAAACACTCTTTTATAAAAAATTAAAAATTAAAAATTAAAAATTAAGGTACTTATCTTTTGATCATGCAAATGTTTTAGGTTCATGATAAACCCTACTTAATTATTGATGTATATGATAGTTTTTGTAATTCAAGTAAGGTGTTTGTTGTTTTGTGATGATTTAGCGTAATCTGAAACTGTTTGATTAATCATACGTATATATTCTGTGGTAATTGTCATTTTTTTAACAGCTTATAAAGATAAAGGCGTTTATCTTTTGATCTAAATGAATTTATTACATATTAAACCTCGGTAATATTTGATAATTACTGATACATGTTAAACGTATTTTTTGTTTTTCTTATGATTTGAAGTTATTATGATAAAAGCATTTAACTTTTCACATACATGATTCAATTACAAGATAAAGCCTAGACAAATCTTCATAGTTACTGCTGCATATGATTTAAGTTCATTTAAGTTCTTACACAACAAGTAGTTAAATGTTTTTACTCATGAATCACTTAAGAGTATATGGTTACTACTGCAATTTGTGCTCATGAACAACTTAAGATGTAAATTTCTTTCATTTTTGCTATAAATGTTTTTGCTACATAATGAACTCTAATTAATTTTTCATTATAATTGATTTTTTGAAGCTTTTGTATAGAACTTTATGTTTTTTTTTGTTCTTTAAATTTGTAGTTAGTATAACCAGGTATTCTCTAGCCATATTTATCCTTTAATGTAAAAAAGATAAAGACATCTTTTATATTAAATGATATAATTACAAGTTAAGTCCTATTTATATCAAAAACTTACTGCTATATCCTAAACATCTTTCTTGTTTTTATGATGATTCAAATTTATTACGTAAGACGTACAAATGATTCTAACTCCAACTAGAAAAGATAAAAGCATATATCTTTTAATATTATGAATTCTTATAGTTAAGGGGAATTTCACTATAAGGGCCTATTACCATCAACTAATTATTTTGTACGACACATGTTCAAAATAAGTCCCAAAGAAGTTAGTCTTATATTCAGAATGCCATTACTGGAGAGGACTTATTTCCTATTCCAGCTTCTAACAAAGCTTCTACCATGGAAAGTTTCTCCGATTTTTTAAGTGCTATTTTCAATGAAGAAGATATAATAAGACAAAAAACAGTGACAAAAAGAATGAATACAATGATAGAAGAGGAAAAAGGACATGAAGATTTAGTGAAGCTGTTGTTATTAGTACTTGTCATAGCTTTCCTTTTTCCTGACAGTCAAAGCTATATGCAATGGAGTTTTTTGGCTAAATTGTTAAATTTTAAAAAAATGAACTCAATCTCTTGGCCGCAAGAAATTTGTGAAAACGTTTTACGAAATGTCCAGAAGTATCATGTTGATTCAAGAAGTACACCGGCTTGTAGTATGGTGTTATTGCTATGCTTTCATAATTTTCACTGATATAAATATATTGAAATTTATGTTTATTACAAAAATACAAAAACGTTTATCTTTTTCTTGCACTATTGGTTCTGTAAAGAAAACAAATATTAATGAAAAAGAAGATCTTCAAGACAAAATCCCAAGAATGAGATAATGGGATTTATCCAATTGAAAGATATCGACTTAACTGAAATTGATAATAACAAGGTATGCTAGTTTTCTGATCTTTTTCTTAAACTGTACATTTAATACTTCTAATTTTTTTCATGTATAACAAATTTCACAACCAAACATTTGCATAAATATCATTTCCAAAATCCTATTTTACTAAAGTAATAAAAAAGATAAGAATACTTATCTTTTTTTACAGCATAATTCTTTTATAATGATGTACATTAATACTTCTAGTTTTCTAATAATTAAACAACATCGCATGTCAAAGTTTATCTAAAAATATTTTCCTTTCAGATTTTGAATTTTTTTTCAAGTATAACAAAAGAAGAGAAGGAACGTTTGACAAAGAAAATCGACACAATTGAGGAGGAAGAGGCTAACACAGCACAAAAAGAAAATTTGATGAACACCAAGTATTAGAAAATCTAAGAAAATCTGCCAAACAATACGCCAGTGGCTTTCAAGACTTAGAGTTAAAAGTTACTTTTCTGATGGAGGAGATGAAAACTGTTAATCAACAGTTAATGAAGAGAGAAGGCTAAGAGAAATTGCCGAACAAAGAATCAGAAATCTTGAATTGAAATTGGAATGGAGGACAATTTGAAAGCCTAAAATTTAGAGAAAGAAAATGATGTTTAAGAAGAAGTCAATTTGAAGGAGAATATTGAGCTTGAAAAGGTGAAAAAAATAGTTGGTTTGGTTCACATAAACAATTCTGTTGATTTTCCAACTATTAATTTTTTGCAAACTCAAGAGTATGTCAGAGAAGATGAGATAGAAAAAACTCTAAAACCACACAACTTAGAAGTACCTGTTGAGAATGGCATTGTCGTGCAAGATGTAGTCCTCAAAACCAATCTAGAAGCTGCTATTATTGCGAATGATTTTGTCCCAAAACAAACCACAAAAAAAGAAGAAACGTTAAGAAATGTCCTCTTCTAAAGTATCTTAGTGATAAACAAATCGGGAGTGTCAAAATGCTCTTCATGATTTTAGGAGGAAACAAGTAAGTATCTTAACTACTTTTCACTGCATTTAGTTAAATATAATTTTACTCCAATAATATACTCATTAAGATATTATATGGTAACAATGTACACCTAAAAAATTTATGTCTACAAAATCATACAAAATTGAAAAAGATAAAACAATTTATCTTTATTTTTTTAGTGATAAGACTTTTAGGTACTATGAGGAAATAATTAACTACATTTAATTATTAACAACAATGGCATTCTCCAGTGATGAAGCATTCAGTTGCTACGATGAAAACTCAATCGTCATTACAAAAGCTATGCTCGAAAAACTTCTTTTTAGCAGATGTATTATTGGTCAGGTAAGAAAAATAATTTATATTGTGTTTAATCATAAGTTCTACACTTTATCCATTTCTTTTTTGATATACAGGTAATAGATTGGTTTTGGTTTAGAAAAGCAAAATCATTCAATGATAGTTCTAGCATAGTATATGTGAACACGACGATGACAGTAAGTAAACCATAATCCCAATTAAAATATTGCATTACAAAACATATTTTTTCAAAAAACATTTAAACGGAAAAGCGCAATGGATGTAAACTTCGAAATATCAAACAAGAACTGTTTGTACCTTTTATACAAAAGACACTTAAAGATCGATTTTGTTGCAACATATTCTTTCCTATTCATTGGAACGAACATTGAAGCTAGTTAGAGCTAGTAGTTGATTCATGTCAAAGGAATCACTATTACTCATTACACTTAACAATAAGACCAAAAAGCTATAGAAATGGACATTCAAAATATGCTATAAACGTGGTAAGTAAATATACAGACAAAGTAAAAAAGATAAAAACATTTATCTTTATTGTAAAAAATTGATAATTCTTTTTTTTTCCAGAATTCAGCTGTCAGCAAGATAAACGAAGAACTTCAAAAGGCAGGGGAGAAAATAATTTTAAGGAGTTCTACACTGATAAAAAAATATTGATTGTGCACAATAAAGCAATGGGTAATATTAATTCAATTTTGTTTATATGAAAATTCATGTTACACAATACGTATCTGCCCGTTACTGCCAATTACAAGCTGTTATCCAGATAAACACACATTTTATTACAATTTATTATCAAAATTTATATTGCAAGAAAATATAGTCTACAAGACCATACCCGATAATCATTACAATTATCAGAGTAGAATTGCATGTGTTTTAATCTTATTCCTCATGCTGGATAAAACTGAAAGTCTATCCCATTTCGGTCTATTTTGATCTATAATATTTTTCTTTAGCATTTGTTTGGCATTGTTCCAAAAAGCAACATCCCTTCTCAATATATAAATCAAATTACCGCCTTGAAACTAGGGATAGAACCAAATACATGTCAATTCACCAAATAGACACTATAACTTATTCACATACTGTTTTGTAATGACGTAGAAATTTTTATTACAATTCATCATCATAATGAAGAAAAGATAATCTGTTTTATCATTATATTTCAGGTATACTAAAATTCAGAAATACAGGTACGATTGTGGAGTTTTTGTCATGACGTTCATAGAAAAGCTAACCAAAGGAATGGACACAACAACAAAAATCACACTTAAAGAATTCGAAGCTTTAGAGCAGAAGCAGGTGCAGATATTCCATCTGATGAACCATATTGCTGGAATCTTTAAAAATTGTGCAGCTTAGCTTCTGCGACAAAAATTACAAACTTACAATACTCACAAAGAAATGATTGCTTTCAAATGTTGTGTTTATGATGAATTTGTTAACTATTTATTAAAATATATGGAACTATGTTGTTCATACTACATTTACGTAATGTAAATAAATTTACTGATCAATTCAATAGTTAATTTGTAATGACTGATATTAACTACAATGTAACTACGTGGCTGATGTAAAGACTGATGAATGAATGACGTATTTGTAACGAGTGATGTAATGCTTGAGGTAATGATGAATTTAGAATGGCGGGTTTGTTTCTAAAGAAATGTTAAAAACATAAATGCATTATCTTTATCATGAAAATGAAATATATTGGTGCATTTTTACTATATTTTGGTGCAATTTCAGTTTTACTATATATCACTTGACAGTGTTATGGAAGTTGGTGTTGTAGATGCTGGTGTTTGAATGGAGCAATATGGATGTCAATGGCAGTTGGTTGGATTGCTATGGTTTGCTGTTGTGGTCGGGGTTGGTTGTTAAATGGTCTGGGATGAGGAAATTAAAGAGTGATTTCGATGATAAAATATGTAATGAGCAAATGAATGGGAAGAATTTTCTGATGAGATGGAAATGAAGTAGCAGTTTGTAGTCAATGGTCTTTGGTTGCTACGATGTAGAGGGGTTTCTTTAGCGATATGGGTTCGGATGTTTAGTAAGGGTATTAAATGGTGGAGGTGCTGAATTGAAGTTAAAATGTGTAGAAATGTGTTTAGTTCTGACGTGGGTTCGGATGTTCAAGAGAATGCTCGTATATCAAATACATGCACAAGGGATATCAGCGCAACATGCACAACCAACGAATCCAAATATAACCCAAAAAACTAATTATTAATCATATATGGTTGATCCAAACGCCAATAAAAAAATGCAGAACATTAACAATCATCACATATACAAGAAAAAAAGAAGATAAATACAATTATCTTTTTTAAATACTAATTAAAATCAACAATCATCACAAACATATAACCAACAATTCAACCATCCCTAATCATTCAACTAACATTCACAAAATACATTGAATCAGTATATAATCATTATTCTGAAAATGATGTTCATAGAATTTTAGATGCAATGTCGTCTCCAACAATAGCTCTATGGCCTATGACCTGTCCCTCACATGTTCAACCTGCATCCCTGCTTGCTTTTCCTAAGTCATGCTTTACAGCAGTTCTGTGCATCATGCTCAGCATACTTGCTCCTTTATGGATGACTCTACAACAGTAGCCTATCAAATTGCTCTATCTATCATCTATGAACCTTCACCCTGAAGACCCCTATGCTGCATTACTGTATAGGGCATTGAAAAGTAGCTTGCCCCTGCTTCCTTATCTAGGATAGGTGGAAGACACCCAAATTGAATCTCTCGGCTCCAGATCATGTGCAACACTCCGCTATTGAACGTCTCTCCCTTTCTTCAAATAAAACTATCTAGGAGGTTTGTTGTATCCACTTCTTTAGGCCTAGAAGAAGACCTTTTTGCCATCCCATCATTGGGGCTACATGCTTGCTGGTTGCTTTCACTACTCTCGCTCATATGTGTGCCTGCTTCCACTCATGTCAGTCATGAACCATCAACTGCTGCCACACATGCTTCTGCAAAGTCCAACAAGTCTTGTTTGTTTCACCGTTGGCACACTAGCACATTCCAACCAGCTCTTTCTCTCTACTCGCTCTCTCTTGCTTGGCAATTCAATCATCTTCTGCATATTTTTGTTCTAATTATTATTATTCTATACATGTAAATCTTCAACTTTGTCATTATCAACCATCCATGCCTTCAAGTAATGCATGCAAGCTTCAGCAAATGCAGGTAACCTTTTTATCTATATTAGCAGTATCAAAAGAAAACCTAAAACTAAAGTTGTTTTTGTTGAAATCAACAACAACCAGAACAGATGCTGCAGCACTGAGAAAAAAGATAAAAAGATTTATCTTTATACAAAAATAGAAAAAAAACCAAAATATTAAATAAAAACATTATGTACCTTTTATTGTCAATATTATCCATCTTCCTATAGCCAAACTAACAGATTGGTAGAAAAAGAATAACCCAGCTTGTTCCTATAGCCAAAATAAAATAAATAAAATGTATAAACACTAAAAGTGAAAATTTAAATCCTAAGAAAATATAACCTACCCAGTAATTCCGAAATAGAAATTGAAATCAACAATATAAGAAGATTATAAAACTGATATTAAGTTTGAAATATGGACGACATTATAAATATGATATTAAGATTGAGAGGGAGTTAGAGATTGAAATCGAGATACAGATTGATAATAGCATACAGGAAGATCTAGATTGAGAGATGTGTAAATAAATTTATGTTGTAATCTTAACTTCAGTACTTCATCAAAATCAGTACCTTCATTAAAATCATACAGGAATTTGATTTCAGAAGCAACCAATGCCTAATTTTTTCCAAAAAGATCAACGAGCGCTTTGATTGCACAAGAAACGACGGCCTAATTTTGCTTAATTTCCATGAGCATAAGATTTCAAAAGATACGAACGACGTTTGAGAAGATGAAGATGCGCGTCGTCTAGATATTTGTCCTGGAAAATAATAATTTCAAATCCGTGTCCTAGAAAAAAATTGGGCCGTATAATTAGGCCCTTCACACCAATTTCCATTTGTAGAAATTGATTACACAATTTACAATTATAGGTTAGTCTTGTTACTTTTTTACCTATAATTTTTTTGGAGTCCCCCTGAATTGTACTTTTTGTTGAAAGCATTGGTAATTATGTCTGTGGATATAAGCAATTTGTCAAATTATGATAAATCTTCGTATTCTCTAAATTTTTTATTTTTTGCTTGGTGATGTTGTTACATTTTGGTGATACAAAATCACAAATAGAGGGAAATAAATATGCAAAAGAAAGAAAGAGAAAATTTAGTTTCCACTAATTAATAGGCATATTTGAGTATGTTTATTTCTCTCTCTAATTGGCTAATCAAGTTGTTTTTTGCCATCTAATGTTAACTTGGGCATTAAATAATTGATTATATAAATAGAGACTAGAAGAGAGGGTAAAAGTGTGGTGGAAAATTTATTTGCTAATATTTTCTTCTTCATCTTTGTTCTTTTTCTCCAATAATTTTAGCCATAGAGATATTTGCTCCCTTTCTCAATTTGGTTATATATGGTATTTCGTTTACTTTATCTTTATTCTATTAACTGTAAATAAAATTTTGGTGAATCAATAAAGTGGGTGGTTGGGTCGAATATTTTGTGTTATTGCATTTTGATTTCAATTCCATCTTGTTTTCAAACCAAGTTATCTCTTTGTGATTTGGGTGACAATGATCCGTTGATAAAAGCTTTCGCAAAGCCCTACTATTTTCATAAAAGTTGGGTATCGAAGCACAAATCATTGCAAAGCTTAGAGTTATTTTGGTTTGAAAAATTATTGATGTCAGATATGATTTCGTTTTCAAAGATGACTATCTTGGATGGAAAAAATTGGGGTATTTGGAAGCCTAAGATGGAGGATGTTTTGTACCTCAATGATCTTCATGATCTAATTGATGGAGATGGAAAGAAATCCTCTGACGTAGATGAGGGAAAATGAAAGAAGATGGATAAGAAGACGATTGCTTTGATTCGCTAGTATCTTGATGATTCAATTTTCTATCATGTGGCTAGTTGTGAATCTGCGAAGGCTTTATGGGACAAGTTGATATCTTTGTATGAGTCAAAGAGTGCTACTAGTAGGGCCTTTCTGGTTCGAAAGTTGGTATAAGTGAGACTAGATAAAGAGAAGTCTGTTGCAGAGCTTTGAATGAATCTCAAGATGTAATAAATCAATTGGCAATTATCAAGGTCAATTTTGACGATGAGTTGCAGGTTCTTTTATTAATGTGCTCGCTTTCAAAAAGTTGGGAAACTTTGATTGTTTCATTGAGTAATTCCAATGCTAATGGAACTATCTCCCTAGAAACTGTTCGAAGCAGTCTTTTGAATGAGGAGTTTAGAAGAAAAGGGCTAGGTATGAAATCAATTCAAAGTGAGGCTATGGTGGCAAGGGACTCGAAGGAAGATACAATTTGGAAGAAGGACGATAAGGGTAAAGGTGTTATCACTTGTCATTATTGTAATAAGAAAGGTCACATACGCAGCAAGTGTTATGCTTATAAAAAAGATCAAAAAAATGTTGTGCATGGTGATACTAGTATTGATGCACATGTAGGTTTTGCTGAAGGTACCGATAGTGATGCTTCCTATGATTTCCTCTTTAGTGAAAATAAGCCTTGTAAGATGGATTCGGAAGCCAGTTTTCACATTTGTAGAGATGTGAATTGTTTTTCTTCTTATGAGAAGAGTGTCGGCAAGATTGGGACTGCCAATGGAGAAGAGCTACCGATTTGTGGTATTGGATCTATCCGGTTTCGTTTGCATGATGGTATGGTTAGAGAAGTCTCTGGAGTGAGACATGTACCCACTTGTTCGCATAATCTTATTTCTCTCGATCAATTGGATCGCTATGGTTGCACTTATGAGACTCAGGGTGGAGTTTTGAGAGTGAAGAAAGGTGGTCGTGTAAGGATGAGAGGAGTATTAGAAGAAGGAAATCTTTATAGCTTGGTTGGTTCTGTAATCGACAATGGAAAGCGAATGACGGTTGAAGGACATAGTCCACAACAAGGTGAAGAGGTTAACGTGGTCACCACTTATGATTCTAGCATTGAGGATCATATTTTAGACAGGGGTCTTCATGTGTATGATGCTCGAGGGACCGATGTGATCGGGTAAGATTGAGTGATAGATGGGTGTCGAATTGCAAAATCCACAAAGACAAGACAGAGATCTTTGTGGTATTACAAACGTTTTTGAGATCGGATTTGTGTGATTCACCTCATGTGTGAGATGCGTCACTTGTAGACGGTGATTGAGGTTTGTAATTTAGTGTGGTTGAGATATGGGGATTTGTGATAGATCTAAATATGACATGCTTGATATGTTGGAGATATGTGATTTTGCATCAAGGTGGATTTTGTTTCATTCTAATTAATGGGCATATCAAATTATTTTTTGCCATCTAATGTTAACTTGGGCATTAAGTAATTGATTATATAAATAGAGACTAGAAGAGGGGGTAAAAGTGTGGTGGAAAATCTATTTTTTAATTTTCTCTTCTTCATATTTGTTCTTTTTCTCCAATAATTTTAGCCATATAGATATTTGCTCCGTTTCTCAATTTGATTATTAATTCAATATTATTTTGTTTACTTTGGGTTTGTTCTATTAATTGTATACAAAATTTTGGCGAATCAATAAAGAGGGTGGTTGGGTAGTATATTTTGTGTTATTGCGTTTTGATTTCAGTTCCGTCTTGTTTTCAATCCAAGTTATCTCTTTGTGATTTGGATGACAAAGATCCGTTGATGAAAACTTCCGCAAAGCGCTACTATTTTCATAACAAACTTTGTTAATTAAATAGTTTCTGGTAATTAATTGATAAGGTAAATCTTTCGAGTATTCTCCATGTAAGCCTTAGTTTGCACAAAAGTTTACTTACCTTCATTGGAATTTGGTCGTCTAGCTATTGAAACCATTACAAAGAATTGGTCAAGTAATTTAGGGTAGCCAGTGTAGTTTAAAATTTTAATCCAAAATGTATTTATAATGAGGTATCAAACCGACAAAATAGGCATTCAGACTTGCAAGTCCAAAAGCAAAATCACCAGATTTACTGTCAATGTTTAGCAAAATTATGTGAAATCTTGCACGTATATTGAAATTTAAGAGGTGAATTGTATTTATTCAGGTACCACTTGTGTAAGGATGAACAACAGAGAGTGAAGTGGCACCATAATTTGTTACCTTAACCAAATAAACTTACTTTTTTATTACATAAACTTTAGGTTCATTTTCTCTTCGATAGGTATGTTTTGTTATATTTTTTGTCTGTATATATACGCTTCGAGTGGGTGAGGATGTGTTTGATACATTTTGGTGGATTGTATATTATCTTATATGGATTTAGAGGTTGATTTTTTGGATTGTGTTGGATTTGGATATGGATATTTGGATTATGTTGGATTTTGATATGGATTTTTTGGTTGAATATTATGTTTGGTTATTTATATGATTAACGGTTTATCTATGCTCGAAATAGAGCTGTTATGTGTATTAACGGATGTGCAGTGGTTGGAAGGCAGCAAGCTTAAAAGCAGAAGAAGAAAAAAAGATGTACTTAGATTTTCGATGGCTTCAAATGATTTCCGATGGCATATTGATCATCATATTCCAACGGTTTCCGACGGCTCTTTATGACAGATTTCGACCATTTCCGACGGCTTCGGACGGCAATTTAATCATTCTGATTTGCCATGTGTCCAACATGTCGTTGATCGCCGTAAGAAAAAGGCCGCAATTGACGTCGAAAAGCGTTACTAAACGAGATTCGTATTCCAACGGCCTTACCTACGGTTTCCGAAGGCCTACCGACGGCCACCGATGTCTTTTAGCCATTGGAAATCATATTGTTCTTTTAGTGAATAGACAGAGGCGATCTTGCAAGCGAAGTCCACATTATGAACATTGGCGACCTCTTCATGATGTCCATTCATTTTTATATTGGTGTAACAGAATTAACCATACCCTCTTTTTTCAAAAATCTTAAATTTTACAATCAAATCAAGCAAAGGTTTTAAGTGTAATCAAGCCTTTGTAGAAATTGATTACTCATTTTACAATTATAGGTTAGTCCAATTGCTTTTCTACCTATGATTTTTTTTGTAATCTTCCTCAATTGTACTTTTTATTGAAAGCAATGGTAATTGTGTCCATGATATAAGCAATTTGTCAAATCATGTTAAATCTTTGTAAATTAACATTGTGATTTGGTCGTCAAGCTATTGAAACCATTATAAAGAATTGATAAAGTAATTTGGGTTAGCCATTGTAGTATAAAATTTTAATTCAAAATGTATTTATAATGAGAGATTAAACCGACAAAATAGACATTCAGACTTGCAAGTCCAAAAGCAAAATCACCAAGATTTACTGTCAATGTTTACCAAAATTATGAGAAATGTTGCACGTATATTGAAATTTAAGAGGTTAATTGTATTTATTCAGGTACCACTTGTGTAAGCAAGAACAACAGAGAGTGAAGTGGCACCATAATTTATTACCTTAACCAAATAAACTTACTTTTTTATTTCATAAACTTTAGGTTCATTTTCTCTTCAAGTTGTGTTGAAAATGCAGTTGAACGGCTTACTGTAGATACTGATAAAACATTGAGAACCAAAAAGACACAAGGTTTTGCCAGGTGCACTAATGTAAAAAGAAAAGATAGTGGCAGACTGGCTTAAGTAGCATATGAAAGCAAGGTTCGAAATTCCGTTTTCCGTTTCCGTTCCTGCAATTGGTAATTTTAAAATTTCCGGATCCGTTCCAGAAATTCCGGATGTTTCGCTTTAATTCCGTTTTTTTGATTCCGGCACTTTTTTGCTTTAATTTGCTATATACGCTAATAAATATCTAATGCTGTCGTAAATTTATAATACATATTTTACATTACATATAAAATACATACTTTAATTAAAAATCCACCATGTAAGATTATGTATGTTCACTTGAGATTTTAAATTTTTGATCAGTTTTGAAAATTTTGAATTTTTTGTTATGATTTGATGCAAGTTAACAAAAGTATAACAACTTGTTTTATGAAACTACATGATTTCTTCTCCATTTATTTATTGTCTCAATTAATTTGTTTTCTTTTTTAAATTTTTTATATATTTGTTGTATTTTTTAATTTTTTATAAGTTTTTTCTATATATGAAAAGCAAATCCGAAATTTAGAGCGGAATCATAATTTTGACCGGATTCCGTTTCGGCTATGAATGGAACCGGAACGGAATCACCGTAATAACCGGAATTCCGTTGGAATTTCGAACCATGTTTTGTAACTAAAATATAGTTTTGGGTTGTAACTTTCAAGTAGGTGTAAGTGAATAGTAAAAAGAAAGTTTAAAATTTCGTTTTCCGTTTCTTCTTCGGTGATAGGTAATTATTAAAATTTCGGTTCCGTTTCGGATATTTCGAAAATCCGTTTTAGTTCCGATTTATGAATTTTGTTACTTTTCTCATGTAAATACATTAATAATATTCAATACTAACATTTTTAACAATTACTAATCGAATTAACAAAATTTATACAGTTAAGCTCATGTGTACCTACCACACATCAATTAACAAGTTATTACCAAGATTATAAACTAATAGATACAATTAACTGCAATATCAAAAACTATGTCCACTCCTTGAAATATAAACACAGGCCCAAGCCCACTTAATTAAAATATACAATTTCTAAACCTTCGTTCTTCCTCGCTCATTGCATACAACCAGACTCACAATCTAACGCAACCTTAATTTCATCTTCTCGAATTTCTTTAAAGAAGTCTCAAACGCTAACCCTATTATTATCGACTTTATGATTTGATATCAACCTCAAAGATCCTGACTTTTATGCTAGAAATCATTTTATGAGCTGCCACCACTTCGCAACAACAGAAATCGACCTCAAGTATGCACCTTTAATAGTACTTATTTTTTAATTTTGTTGCTTTTCAAGTACGAGTTCTACCGATTCTACCGATTTGGTAAGTAATCTCATTATTCACCATTTCTAAATTGCCAATGTACGGAAACAAAATTTTCTCCAAATTCTGATCCGGTCCACCCCTGAACCGGACTGGAATGGTCGGAATTCCGGTGTACCGGACGGAATTTTGAACCTTGATATGAAGATAGATTTGCATTTATAGAAAACAGGTCACATAAGTAATAATTACTGAAAATGTTTGGATCACTACAAGAACGGCACCAGATAGCGACGGCTTTTAGCCGTCGCCGGCCGTCGCGAGCCGTCGCTAGCCGACGCTAAAAGCCGTCGCTATATTGGTCGTCGCCCAATAGTATAGCGATGGCTTTAGCGACGGCTCCGTCACATAAATAGCGACGGCTCGCGACTGCAAATGTACCATGTGGAAATTTTTTCAATGTCTAAATGATGTCGGTAGCCGTAGCTAGCCGTCGCTAACCTGAACCAATTGGCCGTCGCTAGTCGTCGCTAAACTGAACCAGATAGCCGTCGCTAGCCGTCGCTAACCTGGGTAAATTTCTGTGCACCTGCACAGCCCATATACACTTCAACCAACTGAACCAAAAAACCGCTATACACTATATTCATCAACTATAACCATCATATATCCATCATATAACATCACTATACATTCAAACAATATAAAATCCAACCAAATCTCATTTTCAAATCCAACTAAATCTCATTTTCAAATCCAACCAAATCTCATTTTCAAATCCAACCAAATCCATTAACCAGAATATGTACATAGCTAACCGAAATTTCTATATAATATCCCGACATATATATACATAATATCCAATCAAATCCATCAACTAGAAGTCATCAAAATATATACATAATATCCTGAAATATATATACACCAAACCAACCAAAATGTGTATATACTAAACTATAAGCAAACAAACATACCTACTCCTCGCAATCGCTGCCGTCCTCTCCAGGCGTCCTCCCATGCTGTTGCAAATAAGTCGCAATCCGCTCATTCAGCTGTTGCTCAAAGAAACTCTTCCTCCAATCATTTATTTCTTCCACTGTCGCCCTCAACTGAGCAATCTCCGCCTCTTGTTGCGACCTCCTGTATGCACTCTACATTCTTATCGCCTGTAAAATAATTCATTATTATTTATATATTAGTGTATATATATATAATATTATTAAAATTATTTAACTATTCATATGCATAAGTAAATTTATATATTTGTACATGTCAAAATTTACCTCTACATTTCCATGGCTATACCGTCGACTGGTCCGAGAAGGCGGGTCAATAATAGCATCCCAAATATGGTTCTCCTCCTCTAGCATAAGCTCTTCCCGACCAGTGGACTGTGCTACACGAGCCCGCTCTGCTTCGTACCTCTCCCGCGATTACAAGTTATGCCACTGAAAGAAGCATAGCTGCAGATAACGAAAAATAATCAATTAACTGCTCAAAATTAAATATAAAGGCTTGTCAAAAAAAAAGCTCTGATAAAGGTGGTGATCAAAGTCCCTCTATATGTATAACATATTTGTTTAGAAATACGTGTACAATATTAACTACTAAACTATGTTATTGTCGACTGTGAGCATAGTGCTAGAGTAAAGGTTAAAAAAAATACCGCAGAAATTAATATGTTCAAACTACAGGGCTTTGTAAACCAAATGTAACATGCACTGTGACCTTGTATCACACGTATAGTGCTAATTTATGTGATTAAGCAGTATCATAGGACAACAGAACAACTCCTTATGCGTGATGAAACACTTTGAATTCAAAGAAAATATGAAGTCAAATTAGTTGAATGAGGATCTGAATGCTGATAAACATAAATATATTAGCTCAAAAAATAAAACTTGAAATTCAAAAAAAAGTCCCAGAAAAGTACTTCAATTTGAAAGTTGAGGGCCACCTAGAGTTCCCCCAAACACTTCAGTATTGATCTACGACCCACAAAATAAGGATGAGACCGCTGAAGTGCTTGAAGGAATTCCAAGAAACAACCAACCATGTAAGGCTAAACTCAAACATATGTAACTAAATGATTTCTGTAGCAGATTAAGCCTATAAGTGATGTAGCGCATACCTCCTCAACAGATCGTGAACGACCTTCCTCCGCCCTAGGTTGCAAAATCAAGGGTCGCTCCTCCTCCTCCGTATGCTGTGCACGAGCTACGAGCAAATCCCTAAGTCGCGATCGACAGCTAGGTCGTGAGCGAGCTATTGTATGTCGCTTCCCCTCTCCAGAACTACATCGTGGCAAGCATAGATCGTTCCATTCCCCTAGGTCGCTGAAAGCATAGATCGTTCCTTTCCCCTAGGTCGCGGTAAGCATAGATCGGCCCTTATATTTAGGTCACGAGCGACCCAATGTCGCAGATCCAAGGTCGCTGTCGTGCTCCTCCTTAAATCGCGAGCTGTTTCCTTTAGTTCGCGAACGAAGTTATGTTGATGAAATCCAGTGGGTTGCGAACGGGCTTCTTAAGTCGCTGTTTGTTTCATTTTAGGTCGCATGTGTTGTTTTTTTAGGTTGGCTGGGTGTTTTGAAAATCATTATACTGTTGAGATGTATTTTCTTAAGTCGTGTATGTGTGTTGTAAGCCTATAAATAGGTGGGTTGTGTCATTTGTAAAAGGTTGCTGATTTTTGAATAAAAAAATTGGTTTGTGCTTTGTGCCTCCATTAAAATTGGTAGTTGAGTGTTATCTCATATCTCCACTTTCGACATTCGAGTGCGCTCGAATCGACGATTGTTGAAGCCAATTCATGGAATCAAGTGCGCTTGATCAACGTTCGAAGAATTGTAGATCTTCTTTCACGGTATCGTGCGCGATCAACGTGTCGAAGATTGCTAGAATCCGGTATCTTCATGATCAACGGATTTGGACATTTGGGTATTCTTGAATTCACCGATTTATCATCGATTCACCGATTATTTCCGCTAATCGTGTTAGATCCTGGACGGATTCGATTTACATCATCGAATTCGCTTCCTAGGCTGCATCAGTTTGGTATCAGAGCGATAACTTAGCCAATCATAGCTAAGCCGAGCCTGTTCGGAGCAGAGAAGAAGTATTGGAGTCTTGCATAACTTTTGGTTTGAGCTAAGTAGAGAAGGAACCGAGCTTGTTAGGGAAATCATGCCTCCGAGACGTGCTAACCGATTTCAAAATATTGAAGATGTGTATAGAAGACAAGAAGCTGAGCAAATGGAACAATGTATTAATGAAAAGTTTGATGAAGGTATTGGAAAGTTGGAGAAATGGATGATCGATATGAATCAAAGTCAAAGGAGAATGTCACCAATCTCGAAACATGGAGGAAATAGAGTTTCGCTATCGGTTACCGAAGCGAGGATGGTGCAACCACAATCTTATCGAGATAGAAGAGAATCGTCAGTTTCGATGAGGAGAGATCACCATGACTATCGAAATGAAGAACGAAGAACTCAACGTGAGTTTGAGTATGAACCATATCGTGATGCTGAAATATATAGTCGAAGAGATATGCGTGATCATAGAGACGTTGATGGTCGAGATCGATATCGAAGTACATTTGATTATGATGAAGAGAGTGATAGAGGAAGTATTCATTATCGAGATCGAGACCAAGTACGACGTCAAAACCGGGATGTAGAAGATGATCGTCGATGGGAGTCGGGGATGAAAACTGAAATTCCAGAATTCAAGGGTGGTATGCAAGATGAAGAATTCCTTGATTGGTTATCTAATGTTGAAGAGATTTTTGACTTCAAAGAAGTTCCCGAGTCTCGGAGAGTTAAATTGGTTGCTACTCGGTTGAGAGGAAGAGCTATGGCATGGTGGCAGCAAACAAAACTTACACGGGAGAGAATGGGCAAATCAAAGATTGAATCGTGGGAGAAGATGAAGAAACTAATGAAGGCTACATTCTTGCCTTACAATTATCAATCACTCATGTATCAGAGGTTGCAGAATCTGAGGCAAGGGACAAAAACTGTTAATGATAATGCTGATGAATTTTATCAACTGATTGCCAGGAATGATATCATGGAGACAGAGGAACAATTGACTGCTATGTTTGTTGGAGGGTTGAGAATGCAGATACATGATATGGTGAATATGTTTGATCCTAGATCTATAGCTGAAGCGCACCAGAAAGCGTTGGCTTATGAGAAGCAGGGAAGACGAGGAGGTGGTGTGTTTCCAAGTTCCAATACTCAGAGTAAGGGTGCTAGTGGGTGTTCCAATGTTTCTAAAGCTGTCAGTAAACTAGTTGTGAATGAGGTTGCAAAGGCAAAGGTCAACAAAAGTATCAAATGCTTTAATTTTCAGGAATTTGGTCACAAAAGCAATGAATGTCCAAAGCCGAAGAAGCGAATGATGATTGCTGAGGTTGAGGGTGAAGATGTTGGTGAAGGTTATTCTAGTCCAGTTGAGGAGAATGAACAGGATATCGCGTCGTGAGATGAAGGATGTAACTTAATGATGAGGAGATTATGTTTGACACCGAAGCAGGAAGAAGAGGCTAGTTGGTTGAGGAGTAATATCTTTCAGTCGACATGCACTATATTGGGAAAGGTTTGTAAATTTGTGATTGACGCAGGAAGTTGTGACAATATCATTTCTACCGAAGCTGTGAGAAAGTTGAAGTTGAAGACGAAGAAGCATCCAAATCCATACAAGTTAGCGTGGTTAAGGAAAGGAGGAGAGGTGAAGGTGGACAGGCGAGTTCATGTAAAATTTTATATTGGGAAGAGGTATAAAGACGAGATCTGGTGTGATGTTGTGGAGATTGATGTTTGTCACTTGCTTTTGGGAAGACCTTGGCAGTATGACCGAGTAGTGCAGCATGATGGTCGAACCAATAGCTACAGCTTTATGTTTGAAGGTACTAAGATCATTTTAGTTCCGAAGAAGAGATAGCAAGGAGAGAGCAAGTCAGAAGAGATTGAAGAGCTAAAGACTTTGTTGACTTTGAAGGAGTTTATTGAAGAAGTAGAGGAGAGTCCAGAGGTATTCTTGTTGATTGGACATGAAGCTAGTGAATCTGTAGAAGTTCTAGAGGGAGTAAAGCCAGTATTGGAGGAATTTGAAGACGTGTTTCCTAAAGAGTTGCCAAAGTAGTTACCACCATTGAGGGACATACAACACCAAATAGATCTTGTTCCAGGAGCAGTATTACCTCACAGGCCACATTACAGGATGAATCCTAAGGAGCATGAGGAACTGAGAAGGCAGGTGGAGGAGTTGTTAGAACAAGGGCGTGTTCAGGAGAGCTTGAGTCCTTGTGCAGTGCCAGCCTTATTGGTACCGAAGAAGGATGGGACTTGGAGGATGTGTACGGACAGTCGGGCTCTACACAAGATCACCGCGAGATACAAATTTCCTATGCCGAGGTTCGATGATTTGATTGATCAACTGAGTGGGGCTATTGTGTTCTCAAAGATTGACTTGAAGAGTGGATACCATCATATTCGTATTAAACCGGGTGATGAGTGGAAGACTGCTTTTAAAACTAGAGAAGGTCTATATGAATGGCTGGTTATGCCGTTTGGCTTGTCAAATGCTCCTAATACTTTTATGAGAGTGATGAACCAGATTTTCAGACCATTTATTGGGAAATTCGTAGTAGTTTACTTTGACGATATTTTGATCTATAGTGGGAGTATGGAAGAGCATATCCAGCATTTGCGAGAAGCGCTATTTATTCTACGACAGGAGCAATTCTATGCAGCAGCGAAGAAGTGTGTGTTCATGACGCACAAAGTTTTGTTTCTGGGATATGTTCTGTCAAAGGAGGGTATTCAAAAGTGGAAGCTGTCAGGAGTTGGCCACAACCCAAGACAATACTGAAGTGAGAAGCTTTCATGGGTTTGTATCTTTTTTTTGAAGATTCATTTCACATTTTAGCAGTGTGATGGCACCTATGACCGATTGCATGAAAGGAAAGAAGTTCGTGTGGACAGAGGAAGCAGAGTTAGCTTTTGAGAAGATTAAGACACTTTTGACGTCAACACCAATTCTAGTATTGCCGGACTTTCAGTTGTTGTTTGAGTTACATACTGATGCTTCAAAGGTTGGGATTGGTGGAGTATTTAGTTAGAAGGGCAGACCAGTTGCTTATTTCAGTGAGAAATTGTCTGGAGCCAAGTTGAGATATAACACCTATGATGTGGAGTTTTACGCGATTGTTCAAGCTGTGAAGCACTGGAGACATTATCTGTTTCAGAAAGAGTTTGTTCTTTATACGGATCATAAGCTTTGAAACATTTGCAAGGGCAGGACAAAATTTCAACCAGACACGCTTCATGGGTCGCGTATCTACAACAGTTTACTTTTGTTGTAAAACACAAATCAGGGGTGACGAATCGTGTAGCTGATGCCTTGAGCAGGAGGAATCATTTGCTGACGACGATGAAGATTGAAGTGACAGGATTTGAACTATTGCCAGAGTTGTTTGAAGAAGATCCTTACTATACGAAGATTGTTGAGAAAGTCAAGGATGGGAGTATTGATGAGTTTGTGTTGGTATATAGATTCTTATTCAAGGGGAATCGATTGTGCGTACCAGATTGCAGCTTGAGAATGAAAATTGTAAAAGAGTTTCATGAAGAAGGACATGTTGGTCGGGATCGCACATTGCAATTGATTTCTCAGACTTATTATTGGCCCTCGATGAAACGGAAAGTTGAAAAGTTTGTTCGTAGATGTCATGTTTGTCAAGTTTCGAAAGGGTCGGCTACAAATGCGGGCTTATATATGCCTTTACCTGTTCCTACAAAACCGTGGGTGGATGTAAGCATGGATTTTGTGTTGGGCTTATCAAGGACTCAACGGGGGAATGACTCTATATATGTTGTGGTGGACTGTTTCTCAAAGATGGTACATTTTGTTGCTTGTAAGAAGACGGCATATGCATTCCATGTGGCATAGTTGTTCTTTAGAGAAATCTATCGCTTGCATGGTTTACCAGAATCTATAGTTTCAGACAGGGATACCAGATTTCTAAGTCATTTTTGGCTGAGTTTGTGGAAGATGCTGGGAACGAATCTGAAATTTAGTAGTGGTTATCATCCACAGACAGATGGACAGACTGAAGTTGTGAACAGTTCCCTGGGAAATTTGTTGCGGTGTCTTGTAAAGGATAATCTGAAGAGTTGGGATATAAAGTTATGTCAAGCGGAATATGCACATAATCATGCTGTTAATCAAAGTACTGGTATCAGTCCATTTCAAGTTGTTTATTCCGTAATTCCAAAGGGACCGTTGGAATTATCAACAGTGCCAATTCAGAAAGAAGTTGTTAAACAAGCTTGTGATTTTGTTGACGAGTTGCAGGAGTGTCACAGAATTGTTCATGAACGATTACTTGCATCAAATGAGAAGTATAAACAACTGGCAGATAAGAAGCGAAGGAGTGTAGGCTTCAAATAAGGTGATTTGGTTTACGCAGTGTTGACAAAAGATCGTTTTCCAGTGGTAACTTACAACAAGTTGAAAGCTCGAAAATTTGGTCCAGTAGAAATTTTGAAGAAAATCAATGATAATGCATATCGATTGAAGTTGCCAGAACATATTCACACTGCAGACGTTTTCAATGTTAAGCATTTGATTCCGTACCATGGGAATGAGCTTGTTGAGGTAGAAAGAAGTGCAAATTCGAGGTCGAATTTTTGACAACAAAGGGAGGATGATGTAGCGCATACCTCCTCAACAGATCGTGAACATCCTTCCTCCGCCCTAGGTTGCGAAACAAGGGTCGCACCTCCTCCTCCGTATGTCGTGCACGAGCTACGAGCAAATCCCTAAGTCGCGATCGGCAGCTAGGTCGCGAGCGAGCTACTGTATGTCGCTTCCCCTCTCCAGAACTACATCGCGGCAAGCATAGATCGTTCCATTCCCCTAGGTCGCGGAAAGCATAGATCGTTCCTTTCCCCTAGGTCACGGCAAGCATAGATCGGTCCTTATCTTTAGGTCGCGAGCGACCCAATGTCGTAGATCCAAGGTCGCTGCCGTGCTCCTCCTTAAATCGCGAGCTGTTTCCTTTAGTTCGCGAACGAAGTTATGTTGATGAAATCCAGTAGGTCGCGAACGGGCTTCTTAAGTCGATGTTTGTTTCATTTTTAGGTCGCGTGTGTTGTTTTTTTAGGTTGGCTGGGTGTTTTGAAAATCATTATACTGTTGAGATGTATTTTCTTAAGTCGGGTATGTGTGTTGTAAGCCTATAAATAGGCGGGTTGTGTCATTTGTAAAAGGTTGTTGATTTTTGAATAAAAAAATTGGTTTGTGCTTTGTGCCTCCATTAAAATTGGTAGTTGAGTGCTATCTTCTATCTCCACTTTCGACATTCGAGTGCGCTCGAATCGACGATTGTTGAAGCCAATTCACGGAATCAAGTGCGCTTGATCAACGTTCGAATAAATGTAGATCTTCTTTCACGGTATCGTGCACGATTAACGTGTCGAAGATTGCTAGAATCCGGTATATTCGTGATCAACGGATTTGGGCATTTGGGTATTCCTGAATTCACCGATTTATCATCGATTCACCGATTATTTTCGCTAATCGTTTGAGATCGTGGACGGGTTCGATTTACATCGTCGAATTCGCTTCCTAGGCTGCATCAATAAGCACTAAACCTACTTAGCAGGTTTTGGTGAAACAAATGTTATAAAATCCTCCAGTTATTTACAATACACTCTGAAGTTCTATCTGCGAAATGCAACATCAGTGCAAACATGCAAAATATAAGTCTAAGTGCTGTAAACCAAATGAACCTAGACGTAACTCGAGCATTGGTATACTACCTTTTTTTTGCTAGAATATTCCAATCCATTGGGTGTTGACATATCTTTCCAGTAAAAGGCATACATAATTTTAATTATTCCTTGCACAGATATCACAGAAGTAATTATTTAGTAAAAAGATATAATGTTCTTCGTGGGCACACAAGCATGTTTTAGATTATCTATGAATGCTTATAATGCAAACAGGCAGGAAGAAGGCCAAACTCACTATGAATGTAACTTCATTTCTAACGTACAGAGAGGGATCCTTGCAATGAAAATCAAATAAGAGTAATATATTCTTATCTATTTAAATTTGTTTTTAAATAACACGGAAATGGTTCGATCGGTGGAAGAAAATGATAAATAGCCCAAGCATTGTTGTAGCTGACAAACTAAGGAAACATTGCAAATGCCAAGGTTGAGCTGGAAAAATAGATGTATGGTTGGATGACTCTGACAGTTCCATCCAGCACTTCAGTGTGTTTTATATATAGTGCTGAAGTGTTTGGGGGAACTCTTGGCGTCATTTAACAGTCGGTGAAACGATGCAGATCACTTAAAAAGAAAATAGTTCAAATCAATTGCTGGACCAACCTTACACCAATGCAGCATTTGTTGTTCCACAGGATTTGTTTTTCCCCTGCATTTCAATGGTCCGTATAAACTTCCTGTCTTCTCAAATACATATATCAGAGCCTAACCTAAATTCAACTTGGATAGTTATAAACATCTATCCTTTCAATTGCTGACAAACATCAAACTAAAACAAACAAACCACAGCGGATAATAGAATATGTCAATACGTAGATGAATATCTCCAGCTCTCCTCTGGAATCTCCAACCGTCTTCGACTAAATCTGAAACTACTCGGATCTAACCCGAGTATTGTAGATACCTGGATCAGGTTTGATAAACCAACGTGATGAAAAATCAATAATAAATGACAGTGTCATATATCAGTCTTTGAATAAAATCCTTTGAAAAGAAAGAGTATCCTATAAGACCACGCCCACATATACGAGTTTTTGCCTTATGATAACTTAAAATACTTTTATATATCAAAACATTTGAAATTATTTCTAGTGACATTCCTTGAAAACATTTGTAATTATACTTATTAATCTTATCCGAAATGGTTACCCATATAGCATTTTGAGGCTATTCATTACGCCAATAGAAAAAAAACCGTAGGTTCTTATTGGAGAATGGATTTTCATACAAATGATCAGGGGAAGGGACTACCTTCCGATGGGTATACCTCTAGATGGATGTCCCGAGGCTCCGAACTTCTGCCCTCTACCAACACAAGACCAGCCTACCACTTTAACTAGGTAGTACCGAATATGTCATCCTTTGGACGTTATCGGTCTTTAACCGAGCTCTCGTTTTCCATACACCACATTATTTTAGATCCCGAACGTCATAGCGAGAATAAATATATCTAGATGATCATACACTAATTGGGATGACCCACTTAGTCTTACCACATATAACCCTGTTTCGGTCATTTTCAGTTGATGTGGCTCGAGGCTTTGATTACCTTTTCACATAGCACATCTTCTTCACTTTGAATGCCACATTGTCATTCCACATTCACACGACTGATTTCTATAAACGTATAACTCCTGAACTTGTAAGGCTCGGGAAAGAGTGTTAAGCTAAGAGAAGGTGTCTTCTCCACCATCGACTTTATATTTATAGAGATCGCTCAATGTGATTTAGAATGCAGGGTCATACATTCTTTCATACATGTTCGTTTTGGGACCGAACAAAACCGAAGGTACTTTCCTCCACCATTAATAGGTGAAAATCCCTTGGGGTTTTGAGATTTTTCATAACAAAGAGACCGCTGCTACAATATGGTGAATCGGGAGTTTATCCTAATTATTCAGTAAGTAGTCCCTTATTATTATTCTTCTCAATATCTCCGTCTTCAATTATCTTCATTCTTCGAACACGTAAACTGGTTCGAAGTGGTTTTCGGATAGGAATCACCCAAATCCGACCCCAGTTCCTTCGAAATCCTATTATCGATGAAAAGTGAATATGAGTATACAGGATTATTAAGTGTCTTTTCACTTTAATTCTTTTCGGATGATTTCGAAATCTCTTTCTTTCATCTTAGAATAATCCTAAGTAATTCATTCTTTTGCTTTGGTTAATATTTCAATTTCCCTCACTTAACTCTCGATCCAAATTCCTTAACTTTTTGGGGGGGTCAAAAGCAACGTTATTTAAGACATCGTTTACGCTAAACCCTAAATCAATCTTAGCAAACATTTTTAAGTAAATATGATCATAGAAATCGTTTCGATTTTACTCAACATCAATTTCCGTATTCAAAAAGTGCTACGGGCGGAATAACGGCGAAATCACATTTTAAATTCCACAAATAGGACGAGTTTCCTTTTCGAATTTAAATACTAAATACAAGGAGATTATCTCTATGCAATCCAAGTCGTAGTTTATTCAATTCGAAGATTGCTTAAATTTTGGATAATTCCAATCTTCTTTTATTTTAGAAACTTAATACCATCATTTTAGAGCATCTAGACTTTCCTTTCGATCTGTTCCACCCCTCGCCTAAGAAGAGAAAACAGAGGTCAGGTAAGTTCAGGGTACTGGTGGCTCCATCCCTAACCTTAGTTAAAAACCTTGTTTTATCTTCTCAGATCTCACAGGCGGGACAAATGTACTATCGATTCCGCATACTCAGTAATTAACTTTATTTTGGAGTTAATATAAGTATTTCAAATTATCTTTTAAACACTTAGTTTTCCTTTTTAAACATTCACAATTGATTCCAGGAAAAATCGACATGTTTTAAACTCATATTCAAAAAGTTACAGAATTCGCAGCGTAAAAGTACTGCAGAAAATGCTATATAAGCTTATTTGATTTAAACAACTTTTAAACATTTGATAATCCATATTTTCCGATCCAAATCTCTTCTAAATTATATAATTGGATTTGTCAAAATTATTCCACATTTTTCCTTAATTAGAAACGTCCATTTAAACAGATTTCCCATTATGGTCACTTACCCGCATTAGCGCGATTTTTCTAGAAAATTGATTTGGACTTAATTCAAAATCTACTCAATGAAATTTTGATTTTCTTTCTTCGTTTAGAAGATATGGATATAATAGTTTAGAATTTTCTTACCTCGAATAATTCCGAGCTATATTACACTCTATACACTCATTTGAACTTTTCAGCACGGAATCGTGAACTACCGTTGCGCGACGCACCTGATTTTAACTTATTTTTCAATATTTGAAATAATCTATTCGAATTGAATTTTATCACTTATAAAATTATTACAAATCATATTATATCAATATTTACACATTTTAAAGTATTTAAAATGTATTTTCAATATTTCCATATTATAATATTATTTTGTTCATATTATTTTAATATTAAATTTTGAGTTTCAATTCAATTTCAATTCTAGCTTCAAATTAAACTCAACTAAAACTTAGATATCAATTTAATTTCAATTTAAACTTAAATTTCAACCTTAATTTCACTTTCAATTTTCAAAATTTATTTCAGTTTCACTATTCATCTCAATTTCAATTTCAATTTATCTTTTTAATCCCGTTTCACTTCAAATTTCAAATTCTCTTTTATTTCTACTTTAATTTCAATTCCGATTGAAAATAGACTTAGTTTTCCAAAGCATATGATATCATCAAAATTGGTTCTTTTTTGACAAAGAGACCGCTTAATCGAAAATGATAGAAATTTGATGTCCATATTAACATCACATCCATACAAACAATCATATGATATTAACGTATTCAATACGTGGATAGTATGATAAATGTCATAACATTACTATGGATTATCCAACATTCAAACAATTATTCAAACTTCCATATCGTAAAACAGTGATTATTTATTTTAGCAAATCAACTCAAAAATCAATATAAATTATATAGCGGTGAGAATTTTCTCATCTTCATATCAACTCCGTCAATCATTTTAGAAGCTAGTGCGCTTCTTGATCTGACGTGTTTTTTTCCGAACGTCTCAAATTTTTCGCTTTCATTTCCTAACCTCTTTCTTTTTCCTCTCTCTCTCTCCCTCTTTATTTTTCTTTTTTTCAGTGGTCGTGGGCTATCGAGGAAGGTGTGTGGCTTAGGGAGGATGGTACGACCTTGGGTGTGGGATATTTTGGTGGAGTAGAAGGCGGGTGTGGGGTGTACGGCCGTGTAGTATGGTATAGGGGCTCGGGTAGGGAGGTGGCCATAGGGTGTGGAGGATGGTGGACTCGGGTATGCCCGTGTAGGATGGAGGTGGAGCTCGGATAGAGGTGTGTTTGGCTTGGAGGAGGTGGTGGGTGGTGTTTGGGAAGGTGGAATTAGTTTTATTTTTTTATTTCAAGAGAATGGAGAGGTGGGGAGCCATGGAAATGAAGGTGAAGAAGATGGGGAAAGTGAAGAATGAAGGTAAAGAATAAATTATGCAAAAATGAAAAGTGTGCATGCTTATTTATACACGTACTTTCTTGCCAAATGACTACAATGTCCTTCTCTACTTTTTTTACTTTTAAACCATATTAAACACTTTTTTCAACATGAGAAAGGATGTGCATTAATAAGAAGAGAAGGTTGGATGTGATCTTAAGTCCTTAAGTAATGATTTTTCTTCTTTTTCTTAAATTTTAAAACATGTTTAAATATAATTTTTCTTATTTTCCATGCGTGAAGAGGCTTGACATTAATGAGATAAAATCCTTGGATTTGAACTACTAATGATGTTGTACCTTTTTCATAAATTAAAAAATGCATAAAATCCCTTTTGCTACATTTCCATAAGTGATATGACTTAAACATAAATGGTGAGGAGATAGGTTAGTTCTTTGTATAATGATAGTGTTTAGTGTAGATTTGTTTATAGGTTTATGTCAAATTATGTTACTTTTATTTTTTATATAATCTTTCCTAATATAAACTTTTGTCATATATGATAAATGCATATGCGCTTTATAGTTTGTAAAGGTGTACATATGCATATATGCATGCTAGAAAATGTATCATGTTGCAACAATGTAGCGACAGCTTGATTTTGTTGAAAATGGTGTTTTTGTCGATAAATTTTACAGTCAAAATTAGATTTTTTTTGTTAAACTTTATATTCAAGTAAACCAAACTTAAAAATGAACTTTTTTACTTCTTTTATATAAATTAAAAAATGTCTCTTTATAGTTTAAAGTCATATTTGAATAATATCGAAATCTCTAATTTTATAGTGTACGTAGAAATGATAAAATACGACAAAATTTGATTATTTTTCTAAAACGATTATAAATATACTTTTAAATATTTTAACATGCTTCTATTATCTTTACTAGATGTTTTAAATAATATTTATCTTTTTAAATAAATATGTAAACCTGTTTATTTAGGCCTTTATTTATTTTTAACAAAACTTTGCTTTTACTGATTTGTTCTAAAATTCATTTTTTTTTTTTGATGTTAACTATAAGAATAAATAATTTTTATTTTATTATTTATTATATATAACATATTTATTTATGTTTTAAAGCCTTTTTAAATTTAACATAAATATCTCATTTTCGAAGTAGCGAAATTACGGTCGTTACATTCTCCCCTACTTAAAATTATTTCGTTCTCAAATGAAATCAAAGACATAGAACTATAAAGGTCAAAAATATATGCAAAGGAAATACTACTACTAAATCTGATCAAGAAATACAATTATCGATCCTAGTACCAACCTGAGTGCATACTACATACTTGAGGTAAATATATCGTCATAAGTCAACTATCTACATCAGTCAACCAAAATATCATACTAAAGGATTAAATCCCATATCTTAGCGCATACTACATGCTTAAGATAATAACAAATGCTATAACACAAACCCAAAATATCCCTAAATGCATAAAACTACTCATCGGATGAACCCTCTTATGGTGCCTCCAGGTTGATCTCTACTGGTTGCTCTACTTCCTCCCCGTCCTCTACTGGCTCCTCATCATCTATCATCTCTGGAGTTATGTCCCAACCAAGCAGCTGCCACTATGGGCCTCCAGGAATCCACAACACATGCTCCTCCATATCAGTATCCTTTAAAAATAGATCCTCGGCTATCTCTGGAACGGGTGATCCTGCCTCTTGAATATGCGTACCCATCTCCCAAATGATCTGCTCATCACTATCTGAATCGTCATCCTCATATAACCATGCATCGTAAATCCCCAAGTCTTCTGTCTCTATTGCCATGGGTTCCTCTATCAGCAGCTCGATCTCCTCTGATTCTTCCATGGGCCCCTTTATAGGCTCTTCTTCCTCAGGCTCCTCATCCTCACTTAATGGATCCAACATCCAATCATCTACCTCATCGTCGGCCTCTGCCCCTGCATCAATATATGTGCCTAAGGGTGTCACATCCTCCTTATCTCTCAGAATTTTATAAAATTAGTTAATCATTTCTTGTCAAAAATTCTATCACAGCTTTATTTATTTCATCTTATTTTATTAAGTGCCTCTCATTTAATTATTATTGTTTTTCTAATAAGTTCTAACAGAGTTTGGTATTGACAAAGAAGAAAAATGATAGTCTATATATATTGATTCCCAAAATATATTCATACCAAGTGACTTCTGAGAAGTACACTCAAAAGGTTTTACAAAAGTCATATGGCTAAAATACTTAGATGGTGTTTACTAATATATGCTTAACTTATGCTTCCACAATCACTTTTCCTTTTTCTATAGCAGTAGGTGGACGAGTAAGGGTAACAAAAGGCCTAGGCTATTCTGCCATCTTGAGCATTGGGTAGTCTCTGGCGACATGTCCTATAATAAGGCAGAAATAACAAGTCTTTGGGCTAGCTTTCTTAAAGGTCCTAGTTTTTACTCCTGATCTACATTCGCTTCTAAGGTGACCTGTTTGTTTACAATCAAAACAACAAACTTTGTTCTTTTTATGCCTTTTCTTCTTGGTTGGTACTTCAGCAGTTGGTTGTGAAACAACATTTTCAAATTTCAGGACATTGCTTATCATCGCCCTAAATGACCCATGGATGAAGCTTACCATGCTATGTTGGAGCTCTTCATACTTACTTAACCAATCCTTAACTTCCATGATCTTTTCTGATCCAAATTTTTTCTTTGAATTAGGATCTCAAATCCCAACAAAGTGAAGTGAAGTTCAGTGGGTTTGGCCCTTCCTAAAAAGTATATTATTTTTCTACACATTGTCATCAAATACCTTATAGTCAAATTGTGAAACTTAATTCACAAGGTATTTGTTCTTATCCCTTTTTTAAATTAACCCATTTTATACTTACCAAATCCTTATTATTTCTTAAGGCTAAATGTCTAAGGGTATCTGATGAAAAGTTCTAAATTATAGTTTCCAATCAATTGATTCTTATCTTTATAGTTAAATCATGAAATTCTAACCTTAAGATATCCTTTATTAATTTGTTTTCAATTAATTCAAGTTGCTTATTTAATCATCTATATTTCAAACGATCATTTGTTTTCTAACTTAGTATTTTCCAAAAATATTCCCCTTTTTTCGCTTTCAAAACATATACTTAAGTCAAATCATTTCATTTGCCAACTTCTTTAAAACAAAACCATTTTTATAAAATTAACATATACGCGATCATATATAATACTCTCAAAACTTATTATAGGGTGTTACTAAGAATATCTCTAACGAGTTACTCATCATAGGATATGACTACTCCTATCCTTGATGAGTCTTTGCCCATAACAAAGTCAAGGTTCTTGCTTATCCTTCAGTTCTAATACCAAATGTCAAGGCCCGTTTTTTCGTATCCTTTGAACTGACAATAAACCACACATGTCCAACTCAAATTGCATGAAATGGCGGAACATGAAGGGTAATCAAGAAAATAGACAGAACAGAATCTCACATGAATGGAATAATATATCATATTGAACAATATCTTTACAATGGAAAACTATTAAAATATATACATCAGAGCCTAATCTAAATTCAGCTTGGACAGTTATAAACATCTGTCTTTACAATTGATGACAAAAATCAAAATAAAACAAATAAATCACAGTGGATAATAGAATATGTCCATACGTAGATGAATATCTCCAGCTCTCCTCTGGAAACTCCAATCGTCTTCGACTAAACCTGAAACTACTCGGATCTGACCCGAGTATTGAAAATACCCAGATCAGGCTTGATAAACCCGCATAAGAAAAACTTAATAATAAATGACAGCATCATATGTCAGTCTTTGAATAAAATCCTTTGAAAAGAATGAGTATCTCATAAGACCACGCCCACACATGAACATGGATGGGTTTTTACCTTATGATAGCTTAAAACACTTTTATATATCAAAACATTTGATATTATGTCAAGTGGCATTCCTTGAAAACATTTTCAATTAAACTTATTAATCCTATCTGAAATGGTTACTCATATAACATTTCGAGGCTATTTACAATACAAACAAAACCATAGGTTCTTATTGGAAAATGGATTTCCATACAAATTACCAGATGAAGAGACTACCTTCCGATGGGTACACCTCTAGATGGATGTCCCAAGGGACTGAACATCCGCCCTCTACCAATACAAGACCGACCTACATCTTTAACTAGTCGGTACCGAATACGTCATCCCCCAATCGTTATCAACCTTTAACCGAGCACTCGTTTTCTATACGCCACATTAATTGACATCCCAAACGTGATAGCGGGAAGAAATATATCTAGAAGGGGATGATCATACCCTAATTGGGAACGGCCCACTTAGCCTTGCCGCATCTAACCCTGTTTTGGTCATTTCAAGTTGATGAGGCTTGAGGCTACGATTACCTTTTCACATAGCACATCTTTTTCACTTTGAATGCCACATTGTTATTCCATATTCACACGACTAATATCTATTTACGTATAACTCCTGAACTTGTAAGGCTCGGGAAAGGGTGTTAAGCTAAGAGAAGGTGTCTTCTCCATCACCGACTAATATACATTTATAGAGATCACTCATTGTGATTTAGAATGCAAATTCAGACATTCTTCTATACAATTTCGTTCTAGGACCGAACGAAACCAAAGGTACTTTCCTCGGCCATTGCTAGGCGAGAAGTTCTTATGGTTTTGAGGTTTTTCATAACAAAGAAACCACTTTTACAATATAGTGAATCAGGAATTTATCCTCAATTATTCAACAAGTAGTCCCTTGTTATTTGTTGTCTCAATCTCTCTGTCTTCAATTATCTTCATTCTTCGAACACGTAAACTGGTTCGAAATGGTTTTTGGATAGCAATCGCACAAATCCGACTCCGGTTCCTTCGAAATCCAATTATCGATAAAAAGTGAATATGAGTATACAAGATCGTTAAGTCTCTTTTCACCTTAATTCCTCTCGGATGATTTCAAAATCTCTTTCTTTTGTTTTAAAATAATCCTAAGTAATTCATTCTTTTGCTGTGGATAACATTTCAATTTCCCTCACTTAACTCTCGATCCAAATTCCTTAACTTTTTGGCAGTTCAAAAATAATGTTATTTAAGACATCATTTACGATAAACCTTAAATCAATCTTACAAACAATTGTGAGTAAATAGGATCATAGAAATCGTTCTGATTTTAGTCAACATCAATTTCCGTATTCAACAAGTGCTATGGGCGGAATAACGGTGAAATCAACTTTTAAATTCCACGAATAGGACGAGTTCCCTTTTGGAATTTAAATACCAAATACAAGGAGATTATCTCTCTGTAATCCAAGTCGTAGTTTATTCAATTAGGAAATTGCTTAAATTTTGGATAATACCAATCTTCTTTTATTTTAGAAACTTAATACCATCATTTTAGAGCATCCAGGCTTTCCTTTCGATCTTTTCCACCCCTTTCCTAAGAATAGAAAATAGAGGCCAGGTAAGTTCACGCACTGGTTGCTCTATTCCTAACCTTAGTTAAACATCTTGTTTTATCTTCCCAGATCTCACAAGCGGGACAAATGTACTAGTTGTTCCGCATACTCAGTTATCAACTTTATTTTAAAATCGATTATAAAGATTCCAAATTATATTTTAAACATTTAATTTTCCTTTTAAAAGCATTCACAGTTGATTCCAGGAAAAATCGACACGTTTTAAACTCATATTCAAAAAGTTATAGAATTCGCAGCATAAAAGTGCTACGGGAAGTGCTATATAAGCTTATTTGATTTAAACGACTTTTAAACATTTGATAATTCATATTTTCCAGTCCAAATCCCTTCTAAATTATTTAAATGGATTTATCAAATTTATTTCACATTTTTCCATAATTAAAAACGTCCATTTAAACAGATTTCTCATTATGGTCACTTAATTGCATTAGTGCGATTTTTCTAGAAAGTTGATTTGGACTTAATTCAAAATATACTCAATGAAATTTTGATCTTCTTTTAGAAGATATGGATATAATAGTCATGAATTTTCTTATCTCGAAGAATTCTCAGCTATATTCTACTATAAACACTCATTTGAACTTTTTGGCGTGAAATCGCAAACTACCATTGCATGACGCACCTAATTTTAACTTATTTTTTAATATTTGGAATAATCTATTCGGGTTGAATTTTATCACTTACAAAATCATTACAAATTGTTTTATATCAATATTTCCACATTTTAAAGTATTTAAAATGTATTTTCAATATTTCAATATTATAATATTATTTTATTCCTATTATTTTAATCTTAAATTTTAAATTTCACTTCAATTTCAATTCTAACTTCAAATTAAACTCAATTAAAACTTAGATCTCAAATCTAATTTCAATTTAAACTTAAATTTCAACCTTAATTTAACTTTCAATTTTCAAAATCAATTTCAATTTCACTATTCATCTCAATTTCAATTTCAATTTAACAATCCTTTTTAATCCCGTTTCACTTTAAATTTCAAATTCTCTTTTATTTCTACTTTAATTTCAATTCTTATTGAAAAGAGACTTATTTTTTCAAAGTATATCATATCACCAAAATTGAGTCTTTTTTAACAAAGAGATCGCTTAATTGATAATGATAGAAATTTGATGTCTATATTAACATCACATCCATACAAACAATCACATAATATTAACATATTCAATACGGGTATAGTACGATAATTGCCATAACCTTACTATGGATTATACAACGTTCAAACAATTATTCAAACTTCCATATCATAAAACGGTAATTATTTATTATTGCAAATCAACTCAGAAATCAATATAAATTATAGAGCGGTGATAATTTTCTCGCCTTCATATCCACTCCATCAATCTTTTTTATAAGCTAAAGTGCTTCTTGATCTAACTTGTTTTTTTCCAACGTCTCAAATTTTTCGCTTTTCTTTCCTAACCGCTTTCTTTTTCCTCTTTCTCTTCTCTCTCTCTCTCTCTCTCTCTCTCTCTCTCTCTCTCTCTCTCTCTTTTCTTTTCTTTTTTTAGTGGTTGCGGGCTATAGAGGAGGGTGTGTGGCCTAGGGAGAAGGGTATGGCCTTGGGTGTGGGATATTTTGGTGGAGTAGGAGGTGGGTGTGGGATGTACGGCCGTATAGGGTGGTATAGTGGCTCGGGTAGGGTGGTGATCGTGGGATGTGGAGGATGGTTGACTCGGGTATGGCCATGTAGGGGGGAGGTGGAGCTTGGATGGAGGTGTGTTTGGATTGGAGGAGGTGGTGGGTGGTGTTTTGGAAGGTGGAATTGGTTTTTGTTTTTTTATTTCAAGAGAATGGTGAGGTGGAGAACCATGGAAATGGAGATGAAGAAGATGGAGAAAGTGAAGAAGGAAGATAAAGAATGAAGTGTGCAAAAATGAAAGGCGTTCATACTTATTTGTACATGCAGTTTCTTGCCAAATGACTACAATAACATTCTCTACTTTTTTGACTTTTAAACCATATTAAACACTTTTCCAACATGAGGAAAGGATGTGCATTAATGAGAAGAGAATGTTGGATGTGATCTTAAGTCCTTAAGTAATGATTGCCTCTTTTTCTTAAATTTTAATACATGTTTAAATGTAATTTTGCATATTTTCCATGTATGAAGAGATTTGGCATTAATGAGATAAAATCCTTGGATTTGAAGTAGTAATGATGTTGTAACTTTTTCATAAATTAGAAAATGCATAAAATCTCTTATGCTCCTTTTCCATAAATGATATGACATAAGCATTAATGGTGAGGAGATAGGTTAGTCCTTTGTATAATGATGATGTTTAGTATAGATTTGTTTATAGGTTTATGTTAAATCATGTTACTTGTTTTTTATATACACTTTCCTAATATAGACTTTTGTCTTATATGATAAATGTATATGTGTTTTATAGTTTTTAAAGGTGTACATATGCATACATATATGTTAGGAGATGTATCATGTTGCAACAATGTAGCGACAACTTGTTTGGTTGAAAATAGTGTTTTTGCTGACAAATTTACAGTCAAAATTTAAATTTTTTGTTAAACTATATATTCAAATAATCCAAAATTGAAAATGAACCTTTTACTTATTTTAAATAAATTAATATATCTCTCTTTATATTTTAAAATCATATTTAAATAATATCAAAATCTCTAATTTTACACTATACGTAGAACTGACAAAATGCAACAAAATTTGGTTATTTTTGTAAAACGATTACAAATATACTTTTAAATCTTTTAACATGCTTTTATTACCTTTATTAGATGTCTTAAATAATATTTATCTTTTTAAATAAATATTTAAACCTATTTATTGAAGCCTTTATTTATTTTAACAAAATTTTTATTTTGTTGATTTGTTCTAAAACTCAAATTTGTATTTTTTTAATTACTAACTATAAGAATAAATAATTTCTCTATTATTATTTATTATATATAACATATTTATTTAATTTTTAAATCCTTTTTAAATTTAAAATAAACAAAATCTCTCATTTTCAATGTAGCGAAATTATGGTCGTTACATTCTCCCCTACTTAAAAGTATTTCATCCTCGAAATGAAATCAAAGACAAAGAACTATAAAGGTCAACAATATATGCAAAGGAAATCATACAACTAAATACTAATCATGAAATACGATCATCGATCCTAGTCCCAACCTGAGTGCGTACTATACACTTGAGTTAAATACATAGTCATAAGTCCACTATCTACATCAATCAACCAAAATATCATACTAAATACTAAATTCCATATCATAGCATGTACTACATGCTTAAGATAATAACAACTGCTATAACACAAACCCAAAATATCATAAAATGTCCCTAAATGCATAAGATTACTCATCGGATGAACCCTCTAATGGTGCCTCCAGGTCGATCTCTACTGGCTGCTCTACTTCTTCCCTGTCCTCTATTGGCTCCTCATCATCTATCATCTCTAGAGCTATGTCCCAACCAAGAGATTACCACTACGGGCCTCTCGGAATCCATGGCACTTGCTACTCCATATCAATATCCTCTAAACCGAGATCCTCGGCTATCTCTGGAACGAAAAATCCTGCCTCCTAAATAGGCATACCCATCTCCCAAATGATCTGCGCATCACACTCTGAACCATCATCCGCATATTAACCATGCATCATAAATCCCCGAGTCTTCTGTCTAAATTTCTATGGGTTCCTCTATCAGTAGATCGATCTCCTCCAATTCTTCGATGAGCTCCTCTAGAGGCTCTTCTTCCTCAGGCTCCTCATCCTTGCTTAATGGATCCAACATCCAATCATTTGCCTCATCGTCGGGCTCTACCCCTGCATCAATATCTGCACCTAAGGGTATCACATCCTCCTTATCTCTTGCAAATGGTGTATCCAAAAATTCTAAGTCTTCGTATTTAGACAATGCTTCCCTAAACTCTGTCTGATTGCTAGTCTTTCTTCTTAACTTACTTTCTACAATTTTATAAAAGAACTTAAAATTAGTTAACCATTTCTTATCAAAAAATTTATCACAGCTTTATTTATTTCATTTTTTTTATTAGGTGCCTCTCATTTAATTATTATTGTTTTTCTAATAAGTTCTAACATAATTGGGTATTGACGAAGGAGCAAAATGATAGTGTATATATATACATATACATATACATACATATATATATATATATATATATATATATATATATATATTGATTCCCAAAATATATTCATACTAAGTGACTTCTGAGAAGTACACTCAAAAGGTTTTACAATAGTCATATGGTTAAAATACTTGGATGGTGTTTACTAATACATGCTTAACTCTTCCCCAGTCCCTTTTCCTTTTTCTGCAGCAGTAGGTGGACGTGCAAGGGTAACAAAAGGCTTAGACTGTTCTGCCATCTTGAGCATTGGACAGTCTTTGGCGACATGTCCTATAATATGGAAGAAATAACAACTCTTTGGGGGCAGCTTTCTTAAAGGTCCTGGTTTTTACTCCTGATCTACATTCCCATGCAAGGTGACCTCTTTGTCTACATTCGAAACAAAAAAATTTGTTCTTCTTATGCCTTTTCTTCTTGGCTGGTACTTCAGTGGTTGGTTGTGGAACAACATTTTCGAATTTCAGGGCATTGCTTATCATCTCTCTAAATGATCCATGGGTGAAGCTTACCATGCTCCTCCTCTAGAACCCCGGTAGTAACACTATTCCACCAATGAAGTTCTGCCCCTTGCAACTGCATATAAGCCAACCTCCATTTCTACACATAATCCAAACCCAAATCAGCACAGATTTTCTTGCAATATAACCGTCAATCCTCAACTTCTCTAGCATCATTCATTCCCACAAACGGTTTTCCACCAAGATTGGTGTAATCTCTGCTCAGCTTAGCATAATTACTCCCAACTGTAGCCACAGGATTCTTAATGGCCCGTATTTTTGATAATTAGAAATATTAAATTAATAAGATTTTAAAATTCATTATTGGGAGAAATTAAAATTTATGATTTATAAATGGGAAAGGCTATTAGAATGTAATTTAATAATGTTGATTTACGGTAATTGATAACTATCTTAATGTAATTCAATCAATTAAAATTATTGCAAAGTTAATTTGGTTTTAATTGTAAATAAGGAACTAAATTGGTAATAAATGGAATTAATGAAATTCAAATGTTATAATTACTATGAGTTAAGATGATAACTGCAAAATAAGAATGTAATGGAATGTAAACTAATGTTAGTTATATTCATAAGGTAATAGTTGATTCAATAATAAGAGTGTATATTGAAATAAAAGAATTTATTGGAATTTAAAATATAATTAACTGGGATTTTATTACAGTTTTAGTTGAGCGTTGTAATTCATGTAATATTTAAACCTTGGAATTTACATGAAAAATTGAATTTCAAAATATTTATATATAATCAAGAATGATGAAAATTGTTAGCTTTTAAATTTGACTTTAAAGTGGTTAAATCAATTTAATAATGTTTTATTTAATTAACGTGAAAATTTAGGCATTTTGGCCACTGTCTTGGATTTTAACGAAACTACTTTCATCGGATCCGTAATAGTGAATTATTGTAGGATTTCAAATTTCGTAGCGACCGGACTTGTCATTTGATCGTGAGAGCTCGAAACGCATAGAAATCAATTAATGGAATTTAAATGAATATAAATTGATTTTAAAAGCTCACTTCTCCATACAATGGAATTAGGGTTTAAAATTAGTTCCATTGAGTTTAAAAATGTCGAAAACCTATATTTTGATATATTGGATGGCCTACTTTCGTTTCGAAAATGAACGGGCTTTTCGGGTCGTTGTTACCGTTTCGACCCAATTCGATCTATCCATTCATTCCTATCAATCTCTGCCTATATATAGAAAATTATAAAACCTAGCAGCCTTTTATTTTCTATTGTTTGTATGTACATTTCTTTATCATCTCCTCTTTCCTAATGGTAGACAACCCAAATCTTAATTCAAATTCCAAATCAAACTCCAAAAATCAAAACTATCCAAACCGTAGCAAATTATATATCGTTGGAATGCTCTCGATGAACGTAATCCACTTATTTAATCATATTTTGATTTGAGGTTCTGTTAGTCCAAAAATTGATGACTTATTCTCGACCATTGAAACTAGGGTTTGCAAATCAACGGTGGATTTGCAGCGATTCATCGATCGAGAAGTTGCATTGTGTAGAGGTCGTCACAACGAGTTCATTTGTACAGCTACTTGGAACTCGAAGTGCTTGGATTTTTGGTGAATTGGAGGAGAAAGCGGCGACGGAGGCTCTAGCGTGGCTGCGCCTGGGGCTCGCGCGTAGGCTATGGAGGGGCGGCCTGGCATGGGCGTCGCATCAGTGGTCCCTGATCGTGGTGAAGATGACTGTAAGCGGTGTGAGGGTGAAGTCGAAGGTGGCGGCTGTGCTTTGTCGGGGTTTGTGCGTTACTGTTCGCATGCAGCTAGGTTTTTGAGGTGATAGCATATTTATGTGATTGCCCTTATTCAATTTAATTTAAAATTTAAAATTTATATCTTCTAACACACATAACTTTTTCATATGAGCTCGGATTCACGCGCGGTTTTCTTCGTTGTGATCATATGAAAATTTCAGACAACATAGAATTAGTTTGGCTACATTTTGAGACTGTTCAAATTTTGTGCATTATTTGGATTTTATTTCGACAGTAAATCAAAAATGAGTGATTTAACCCATTCACAAATGCCAAAACCATCTTATGTTAGTTGAATTAATTTTACGATGTGATAAGAATATTATTGGGTGTTGTTTGGTAGCTTAATTCGACGTTTAATTGAAATTGAATTTTATTGAATTGAATTTCCATTTTAATCAACATTGAATTTATATTGCTAGCTAAATACCTGATACTGATAACTAGTTAATTGTTGTGATTTATTGGCTGATTTGAATGATGATTGTGACGGATGCCTAATTGTTGACATTTTGGATGATTTGATGTTATATTTATTTTATATTTTGTTATCACACTTCAAGTTCCCTTAGTTATTGTTAGGAAAATCATTATGGATTGACATAATACATACCCGAACGATCTTATGGATTAGGGAAAATCATTAAGGGTTGAAATGATAAACTTGAGCGATTTTATGAATATGGAAAATTATGATTCATGATACGGGTTGAAATGATATATATCTAGAAATTTAAATTTATCACGGGTTGAAATGATATATATCCGTATCACTTGATCATAGGGTAGAAAATTATAAACGGACACCGTTGGTCGGTTTTAAATTATTTTCTAAGTGGTAAAGTAAGTTCGATTTATAGATTTAATTTTTAAATTTAATTTAATGATTTTATTTGAAAAAAATTGAAATAATTTATTTTATATGTTTTAAAGTTTCAAATTATAAGTTGATATATGGTTTTAATGAAATTTTTAGATTTAAACTTATAATTTTATTTAGCTTGAAATATATAATTTAAATAATGTAATAAAATATAAATACTTTAAAATTTTAATTTAATAAAATATTCAATATAGTTTAAAAAGATTTATTTTAAAATTTAATTTAATATAATAAATATAGAATTTATAATAACTTTAATAGATAAAGGTTTGTGTAAGGGATTTTAAAAATTGGTAAAAGTTTTGTAAGGAATTTAAAAAAGTTTATAATGGATTTTACAAAAAAATTATAAAGGATTTATAATTTTTTTATAATGGAGTCATAAAGGTTTTAAAGAATTTTATAAAGGGTTTTATAAAAGAACTTGTATAAAAGGTATTTGCAAGCATTTTAAAGGAATTTGCATAGAAATTTATGAAGGGGGAAGAGTTAAAAACTGTTTTGCAATTTATAAATGGCTTTATAAATGGTTTTAAAGCATAGAAATGGTTATAAATTGTTTAAGAGAGATTTATAAATTATTTTTTAAATTGATTGAAAGAACTCGGTATTTATGAATATATCTATACTTTTGGAGTAAGTATACGGATATCTATATATGAAGATATAAACTGTTTTCTGGATTTATTATTGAAATTGTTTTATAAAATGACACAGTGTGAAATAAGTGTGTGGTTGTTAAAGAGACCGGGGTCGAATATTGTCATACTCTCTACCAATTTCGAAACCACTTTAACAATTGTGCACGTGGTGGAGAATCTAGAATGAAGTAGAATGGTTTGACGAATGCTACTGGAATGAAGTATGAAAACGATGATGGATAGCCTTGTATTTTGGGTTATAATTAAAATGACTAAAACAAGAGCCACGCCGGGCCAAGATGGGTCGCTCCTCTATTGGGCACATTTCTCCAATACTATATCTGTTACTTTATGATTTGATTGGTGCCCACCCTTCGATTTTTGATTATGGGAGTGTGTCTCGAGATGGGCGGTAGTAGCTGCTCTGCATTACCACCAGTTCGGTTCCACAAAATGGTATAATCCTACCGTGGGCATTGCCTCACGTGCCTTGTCATATTTATCCTGATCGAGCCCATTACGACATTGTTTCGTATCGTACCCATGGAGTGCTCACCGGGTAAACCATTGGTTTGGTGGATCTTACAATATCTGTATAGATTACGGTATTTATATTATAATTGCATATTGTATTATATATGTAATTAGTTTAATGAATCCTTAGGAGATGGAATCCCGAACATCTCTTAAGTTACTGAACACATGTTAGGCACTAGGAGATGTAAAATCCCGTAAACATCTCTGAAGCCGTTACACTCATATTTACTTTGACTTAAATCACATAAGATCCTTTAGTTCTGACTTGAGTGTTTTGTCTTTTGTAACTCCCCACCTCTATGCTCATAATAACAAAGGGTATTAAAAGAAATAATGTCTTTTATTACGAAGAATAAGGCTGGATAAGAGTGGCCATCCGTAGTTAGGCCTTACATTAGTATTGGTTATTTCGATAGGAGTGGTATATATTTTTAATTTTTCATCACTTATTTATTTACTCCCATCGACATACCCAATTCCAATATAAAACGAACTACGATGGTTCATAATAGTTTAGGACAATAAATATAATAATAACACAGATAATATAAATGCGGAACACAGGTAAAACAGAAAGTCTCATATATATAATGACTGTTGTCAGTTACAATACATGTGATACAATACATATGATACCACTACAACTGTTGACTCTGGAAGTTACATATACAAGTACATTATCGTGAATAATATATATGAATATACAACATCCTATACTAAGACAATGACTACTCCAAAAAGTATGAAAAGACTTCATAGCTATAGCAGCAACCTAAAGTAAGATATCAACAACCTGTAATTACTCGGTCTGACCCGAGTATTACATTAAAAAGAAAATAATACACGGGTCAGTCTAATTCAAACTCAGTTATTAGTGCATAGAGGCAATAATAATTAAATAATCAAATAGACGACAGTCACAATAATTCTCGTCTATCCGACCCTTTTAATAAAGAAATCGGATAACGGTAAAATATAACACTAAACAGTGTTAAACAACAAATCAGCAGAATCAAATCATCAACAAAGATAAATGAAAAGATCATCAATGAAGATAATTTAGAAAACATCAAAATTTCCTAAATGGCAATTAACAACAAAATCTAATTATTAAATAAATAATTAGAAACTCATAATATAATTATCAAAAGATAATTAGATATCAACAAAACCATCAAATTAAACCAAATCAAAATACGATTCAAAATATATTGAATTGGCAACACAAAACAATTCCAGCAATTGAAAACATCAATTAAACATCAATCTGGTAGGGCTGCAGTACACGCACGCGTGTACTGCCTCGCCACTATAGCATGAAATACACAAAAGATCAACGCATCAAAAGCAAAGAAATACCAAATAAATTAATACGGTGTGGCTGCAGTACACGGTCGCGTGCACTGCCTCGCCACTACATTATATGATGCCATCACAACTCCAATTATTAACAGCAATCGAAACTGCAGAGGTCAGGTCACTACCATCATGACTCAACATAACTGCAAAGAAACTCAACTCGAATGACCAAGCGCACAAGGCAGTGGTATAACATGAAGACCAGACAACAACATCAAGTGGCTGTTCTGATCAAAGTACAGCATAATATGAACTAAGTACATAAAACAGTGAGACAGTGGCTCAATATCAATATACAAGTAGTCAAGCATCAGCACAAACCAGACCCAAAGGATCTGGTTCAATGCCAAAGAAATATAGAACCTGTGCATATATATACACAAGAAGCCTACAGGTAAAACCAGTGAAGCAGCTACCACGACATGGAACAAGAGATAGTACAGCCTCGACATCAAAGAAGTAGGCCCAAAATACATGAAGCAGTGAACTACATGACTCAAAGTTCAGTGGATAGTACAATGAAGGTTACCAGGAAATGTAACACTGCTTCATATACACGAGCACAAATCGACAATAGCTTAATATGCATCAACTCCAAATCAATGCAGCAGACACACATGAATACAGCTAGTATAAGCAATGCCAATTGATCAGAGTCCAGAGCCAACTAAATGAAATTGGAATGCAAATCAGAACCCAAAGTATATAAAACAATGGCGACACATGATGCAAGACTAGACTCAAATGTACAGGTAAATGAAGATGTAGTGAAGCCAATATGGCAACCAATGAATGTGCAGATCAAATGCAAGCTCGACAACAGACCGAACAACAAAGTGTGCTCATGTCACTGCACAATCTAGTCCAAATGCAGCATTCATAAACAAAGTCGAAGTCAACGAGACCGAACAGGTCAACCAGAAAAAAAACACGAAATCAAAAATAGTCAAAGCAAAACAACATCGAAGGTAACAAGAACGAAACGAACTGTTCAAAGTCAGAATCGATCAAGTCGCGGTCATCACGAAATGAGTCAACATTGTGATTAACAAGCAACAAATATATACGCATTAGAATAAATCAAAGATAAATCATCAACATCCAAGCACAATCACGCGGCCGAGATGAAACCAAGATGAATTCAAATAAATATCAGAGAATTCAAAGCCGAGAAAATCAAGTAACAAAATTTAAACTAATTTGAATTAGATGCGAGTGATACTTAAATCAATCAAAGTAGCTGTTTCACAATAATCAAGGTTCAAAGCCGTGGGTATCAAGGAAAACGAGCAACGAAAACCACGAATTTGAATAAATCAAAAATCACAAAAATTTGAATTACATGTGAGCAATAATTTACTCACCTTTGTTCGATGCGAATTGAAGTAGCCGCGAGCACAGAGGAACGAGCAAGCCCTAATTACAGAAAGAAGACGAGAACCAAGCCGCCATTATATTTTTTTTCGTTTGGGTCTAGGGTTTTCGAACGAAAATAAAGGAGAGGGGAGGGTTTGCCATTATCTCAACCGAAAGAGAACGGGCCTTTGCTTTGATAAGTATCACGACCCAAAACAATAAAAGAGACGTGGGCCATAAATTAAATTTTTAAAGCCCGCATATCATTATCATATTATTAAAAGAATTTCGACTGATTAAAAACTTCCAAAAGATATTAACAACCCGATTTAATAGTTTGATGACGAAAATTAATTAATGCGAAATCCCAGGTTGTTACAGACTCCCCTCCTTATAAAAATTGCGTCCCCGCAATTTTCATAATTAAGGTCGTCAATAACAATTATTTTTCTAACATAAACTGGTTAAGCTAGGAAAATAAAGGTCAAGAACACAAACACCAAAGAAATCTTTTAACTTTGTAAAAGAAATTCATAAATTCTCAACACAATTTAATTATCAAATAGATAATCAGAATACAGAAATCGCAAAACAACAATATCTAACTATCAAAATGGTAATCAGAAAACAAAAAAGGTCTAATTATCAAAAACGATAATTAAATCTCAAATCAACAAATATTCAATTATCAAAAACGATAATTAAATCTCCAGTCAACAAATATTTAATTATCTCAAACGATAATCAAATCTCAAATCAACAAATATTTAATTATCTCAAGCGATAATCAAATCTCAAACCTCTAATTATCACAAGCGATAATCAGAAATAACAAATATCCGATTATCAAAAACGAAAATCAAAATCAACAATTATCCGATTATCAAAAACAATAATCAGAAACAACAAATATTCGATTATCAAAAACGATAATCAAAATCAACAAATATCCGATTATCAAAGACGATAATCAGAAATCTCAAATCAACAAATATTCAATTATCAAAAACGATAATCAAATCTCAAATCAACAAATATTCAATTATCAAAAACGATAATCAGAAACCTCAAATCAACAAATATTCAATTATCAAAAACGATAATCAAATCTCAAATCAACAAATATTCAATTATCGAAAATGATAATCAAATCTCAAATCAACAAATATTCAATTATCAAAAACGATAATCAAATCTCAAATTAACAAATATTCAGTTATCAAAAACGATAATCAGAAATCTCAAATCAACAAATATTCAATTATCAAAAACGATAATCAGAATCAACAAATATCTGATTATCAAAGACGATAATCAGAAACAACAAATATTCGATTATCAAAAAGGATAATCAAATCACAAATATCTAACTATCACAAGCGATAATCAGAACTCATATCAACAAATATCCAATTACCTGCAGATAATTGGAAACAACAAATATCTAGAAATCAATTAAGATAATCTAGGAAATCAACATAAAAGGTGGATCGATCCCAACAAATGGCAAGTTTTAGCTACGCCGCACGTGCATCAACAAATGGCCGAAGCCTACTAAGTACTATATTTTTGGCGCCCAACAAATGACCCGGAGTTCTAGTACTGGTATTGAACCGAAGGTCCAACAAATGACCCGGAGGTCCAACAAAGTGGCTCGAAAGCACACGAAAATCATCAAAACAGCAAATATTTCAATTAACGAGTCCGGAATTAACCAAAATAGCAAACGCACATGTCCCATAACCATGAGTTTTACTAAATCATTTAATTCTCTTCATCGTTTCCTTGAAAGTGCAAAATTGTGTATTTTAAAAAATAACATTTCACATTCTCAAACGGACAAGTCCGGAATTAAGCGAAACAGTAAAAGAAAGGCGTCATAGTCCTCGATTTTGCTGAAACGTTTAAATCGCTTTCTCATTCTTTTGAAAACGCAAACTGCAAAACTTCTGAAAACAATTTCATTTATTTTATAAAAGTAATAATTTACATTCTCAAACGGACAAGTCCTGAATTAAGCGAATCAGTAAAAGAAAGGAGTCATAGTCCTTGATTTTGCTGAAACGTTTAAATCGCATTATCATTCTTTTGAAATGTAAACTATAAAAATTTTGAAAAACAATTTTATTTTTAAAACGATTTGCAAATCCGTGATAAAAACAGCAACATTAGTGACAATTTCGACAAGGAAATTGCACTTCTCAAAACACCGTAGAAACGGATCTCAAAATCAGCATTGCGGGATAACCGCTTAAAAATCCACTTTAAAATTTGACGGTTACCGAAGCCCAAGCGACAGTAATATTCATACGTCAAAATCTCATCAAAATAATTTTCATCAAAATATAATATTAGTGAATTTTCATTCATCAAAAATGTCAACAAAACACCATGTTTCAAGATTTAGCATAGGTGTAAAAATCCCGTTATAAAAATAACGGCAACAAAATACGTTTAAAATCAAGCATCGGTTCAACGTAAAATTTAATGTGGTAACATGCAACCTAAATTTGCACATATACCACAAAATGAACAAAGAAATCATTCAAATATATCTTCAATGAAGATAATTTAAAACAGCAAAAATATCAACAAATTCACATAACTACAATCACTTCGAATCCTCAAATCGGATTCGAAATTTTCAATGAAAACAAAATAAACACAGCTATGTAAACAACAATCGAAATTTATTTCAATTTCATATTTTGATTTTCAAATCAAAAAGGTTATCAACCGTACTCAGCGAAGATAGTCTCACTGTTTTCGCTGCGCACTCTGATAAACAGAACACAAATCAATCAATCATCAAAACACAAATTCACTTTTACTTTTAAATAAGGAAATTTAAAATTTCATCATAATTTCAAAACTTTAGTTCTGACTCAAAGCACAATAAAACAACGACTAATAGTTGTAACACATGTTCCATCTAAGTTATGTTTTATATTATGTCCATAAAACCCAAGCTCTGATACCAACTGTAACGCCCCACCTCTGTGCTCACAATAACAAAGGGTATTAAAAGAAATACTGTCTGTTATTACGAAGAATAAGGCTGGATAGGAGCGGCCATCCGTAGTTAGGCCTTACATTAGTATTGGTTATTTCGATAGGAGTGGTATATATTTTTAATTTTTCATCTCTTATTTATTTACTCCCATCGACATACCCAATTCCAATATAAAACGAACTACGATGGTTCATAATAATTTAGGACAATAAATATAATAATAACACAGATAATATAAATGCAGAAAACAGATAAAACAGAAAGTCTCATATATATAATGACTGTTGTGAGTTACAATACATGTGATACAATACATATGATACCACTACAACTGTCAACTCTGGAAGTTACATATACAAGTACATTATCGTGAATAATATACATGAATATAAAACATCATATACTAAGACAACGACTACTCCAAAAAGTATGAAAAGACTTCATAGCTCTAGCAGCAACCCAAAGTAAGATATCAACAACCTGTAATTACTCGGTCTGACCCGAGTATTACATTCAAAAGAAAATAATACACGGGTCAGTCTAATTCAAACTCAGTTATTAGTTCATAGAAGCAATAATAATCAAATAATCAAATAGACAACAGTCGCAATAATTCTCATCTATCCGACCCTTTTGATAAAGAAATCGGATAACGGTAAAATATAACACTAAACAGTGTTAAATAACAAATCAGCAGAATCAAATCATCAATAAAGATAAATGAAAAGATCATCAATGAAGATAATTTAGAAAACATCAGAATTGCCTAAATGGCAATTAACAACAAAATCTAATTATTAAATAAATAATTAGAAACTCATATCTAATTATCAAAAGATAATTAGATATCAACAAAACCATCAAATTAAACCAAATCAAAATACGATTCAAAATATATTGAATTGGCAACACAAAACAATTCTAGCAATTGAAAACATCAATTAAACATCAATCTGGTAGGGCTGCAGTACACGCACGCGTGTACTGCCTCGCCACAATAGCATGAAATACACAAAAGATAAATGCGTCAAAAGCAAAGAAATACCAAATAAATTAATACGGTGTGGCTGCAGTACGCGCTCGCGTGCACTGCCTCGCCACTACATTATACGATGCCATCACAACTCCAATTATTAACAGCAATCGAAACTGCAGAGGTCAGGTCACTACCATTATGACTCAACAGAACTGCAAAGAAACTCAACTCGAATGACTAAGCGCACATGGCAGCGGTACGACATGAAGACCAGACAACAAAATCAAGTGGCAGTTCCGATCAAAGTACAGCATAATATGAACTAAGTACATAAAACAGTGAGACAGTAGCTCAATATCAATATACAAGTAGTCAAGCATCAGCACAAACCAGACCCAAAGGATCTGGTTCAATGCCAAAGAAATATAGAACCTCTTCATATATATACACAAGAAGCCTACAGGTAAAACCAGTGAAGCAGCTACCACGACATGGAACAAGAGATAGTACAGCCTCGACATCAAAGAAGTAGGCCCAAAATACATGAAGCAGTGAACTACATGACTCAAAGTTCAGTGGATAGTACAATGAAGGCTACCAGAAAATGTAACACTGCTTCATATACACGAGCACAAATCGACAATAGTTCAATATGCATCAACTCCAAATCAATATAGCAGACACACATGAATACAGCTAGTATAAGAAGTGCCAATTGATCAGAGTCCAGAGCCAACTAAACGAAATTGGAATGCAAATCAGAACCCAAAGTATATAAAACAATGGCGACACATGATGCAAGACTAGACTCAGATGTACAGGTAAATGAAGAAGTAGTGAAGCCAATATGGCAACCAATGAATGTGCAGATCAAATGCAAGCTCGGCAACAGACCGAACAACAAAGTGTGCTCATGTCACTGCACAATCTAGTCCAAATGCAGCATTCATAAACAAAGTCGAATTCAACGAGACCGAACAGGTCAACCAGAAAAAAACACGAAATCGAAAATAGTCGAAGTCAAAGCAAAACAACATCGAAGGTAACAAGAACGAAACTAACCGTTCAAAGTCAGAATCGATCAAGTCGCGGTCATCACGAAATGAGTCAACATTGTGATTAACAAGCAACAAATATATACGCATTAGAATAAATCAAAGATAAATCATCAACATCCAAGCACAATCACGCGGCCGAGATGAAACCAAGACGAATTCAAATAAATATCAGAGAATTCAAAGCCGAGAAAATCAAGTAACAAAATTTAAACTAATTTGAATTAGATGCGAGTGATACTTAAATCACTCAAAGTAGCAGTTTCACAATAATCAAGGTTCAAAGCCTTGGGTATCAAGGAAAACGAGCAACGAAAACCACGAATTTGAATAAATCAAAAATCACAAAAATTTGAATTAGATGTGAGTAACAATTTACTCACCTTTGTTCGACGCGAATTGAAGTAGCCACGAGCACAGAGGAACGAACGACGAACGAGCAAGCCCTAATTTCAGAAAGAAGACGAGAACCAAGCCGCCATTAATTTTTTTTTCGTTTGGGTCTAGGGTTTTCGAACGAAAATAAAGGAGAGGGGCGGGTGTGCCATTATCTCAACCGAAAGAGAACGGGCCTTTGCTTTGATAAGTATCACGGCCCAAAACAATAAAAGAGACGTGGGTCATAAATTAAATTTTAAAGCCCGCATATCATTATAATATTATTAAAAGAGTTTCGATTGGTTAAAAACTTCCAAAAGATATTAACAACCCGATTTAATAGTTTGATGATGGAAATTAATTAATGTGAAATCCCGGGTTGTTAATCTTTTCATTACGCTCGGATCTGCTTGAGCTTTTCAATGTTGAAGACATTATTCTGGAGGACGAAGATGAAGTTTGGTATTATATTTTATTATTATTCCACTGTATCATATTGTTCCGCTGCATTATTTATTTACGTCTACTGTATGAATAACACTTATATATTGTAAATGTGTAATCAAATGTTATTTGTAAAACAGCTTCACGAACTGTTTATTTGATTACTATATATTTTGTCACTCCGTTGTGAGATTCTATGTTTTGTTTTTTTTCTTTTCTCTTATTTTCTTATTTACCCCATTAACAATCCTCCCTTTTGAATGGTTTGGGTTGACGTGTGTGGTTTATTGTCTATTTAAACCATCCAAAAAGGTGGGTCGTTACAGGATTAACTCCTCCAACATTTCCAACAACTCGAGCAGCTACTCCTGCTTGCATCATATTGATGAAAAACTGATGCATTGCCCCCATATCCACTGGTGGATTTTAAGAACCCACATTGGCATCAGCATTTCGGTTAGCATTAGCCTATCAGCCTTGGTTCCTCCTGATATTAGTCTGGACATTTCTGTTAGTTATTGTGCTTCCTACATTGAGATTTCCTCTTCCGTTTCCTACTTCCATATTGTTTTCTCGTAAACCTGCATAAGAGCCTTAGTAAGATACGGAAGAACGGTCTAAGAGAGAGGGGAATACATACATACATACATACATACATACATATATATATATATATATATATATATATATATATATATCATAATACAAGTGCGTTACTATAGCGTTATCCCAAACCCTGATTGTAACGACCCAGAATTTTTATTAATTAAAATTTGAATATTTAATTTATTTTAAATATTAATGAGTGAATTTATAAGTCGAATAAATTTTATTTTGAATTATTGGATTTAATTGGATAATTAAATCGATAATTTAATATGTTAAATTACGGAAATAATTGAAAATTGAGTTAAATATGATTGAAAATGATTTGTAAAATTTTATTTTATCATATTGGAGTTAGAATGATATTTTAGAACTTTTAAAATCGAATTAAAAGTTAAATTGTTAAAATTGAATATTTTAATATTTAAATCGACTAGTAAAAATAGTCAATTTTTGAACAGTCTCAGAATTGAACGAAACCAGTTCCATTGGATCCGTAATAGTTAGTTATTACCGGATTTCAAATTTTGTGTCAATCGGAGTTATCGTTTGAGCGTGGCAGCTCGAAACGCATCGAATTGTTTTTAATATTAATTTGGCGAGTTAAAATAGCCATTTTTCAAAAAGTCTCGTATTTCGACGAAACCTGTTTCATCGGATCCGTAATGTGATATTATTGTAAGGTTTCAAATTTCAAGTCAATTGGATTTACCGTTTGTCCGGTACAAATTAAAACGCCTAGAAATCGATTTAAATCGGTTTAATTTAAATTGAACGTCTATAGCCATAACTCGCACAGATGTCCGAATTAGCTTTCGAAACCTGTTCCATTGTGTCCGGAACGCGGGGTAAACCCTAGAAACGCTGGTTACGGCGCGTAAATCGGAGTTCGAAATTTCCGAAATGAATAGTGTTTACGTTTGATTTTCTATAAAAGGAGACCCTTTCCATCATAAATAAAAAAAAATCAAAACCCTAAACCTAAGCCAGCCGTCACCCCCCTAACCTACGGCCGAAATCGTCCCTCCTTTCTCCTCCTTTTTCTCGAAATCCACACAATAATTGCGAAAACTTTCAACATAAAAGATGTAGAGGGCAACGAGACGAAGAGATCCATATGGTTGTGATTGTTTCTAGGCGAGTGGATCAATGGGGATTCGTGTTCAAAGGGTGGCCGTTCGGCCTCGATTCGCGCGCAAATAGGGGGGCCGAGCTCTGTGCCCTTCTGGCCGTGGGTAGCTCGTGTGATGGCGGAGCGAATGGGAGTGGCTGATCATGCTGGAGTTCAACGTGGAGGTTGCTAAAATTAACCCTAATCTATGGATATTGGGTTCGGTCTCGTGTTTGATCTGTAGAGGGATCGTGTGAGGGAAGAAAAGGTTGGAGGGCCAGGATGCGTTGATTTCAAATGAACGGTAGATAATAGTTTAGGTTTAAAATTATTATAAATTTAGTGTTAATTGTATATATTAACTCGTTAAACTTTAAACCGTGATATCTTTTTCATACGAGGTCGAAAACGCGCGAAACCAGTTGCGTTGGAATCGTATGGACGAGCACTATGCGATGGAATTGGATTGGAGTCGTTTGGAGTTAGTGAGAATTTTGGGTAAAATTAAACGCACGTTTAACTTTATTCGAAATAAACCGCTAAAACGGAATTAAAATCAAGGTGAGAACTTCTCACTCAATCGAATCAGTTTCGATTTTATTTTAAATAGTTAGATTTAAAATATTTGAATGCATGTTTGAATGATGATTGTTATATATTGATTGTTAAAATAGACATTATACGCCGTTAGTAAGCGGATGTTATTTATTAAAAACATATACCGCGAATATTTCATAAACAGTGAAATTGGTATTATAAATAATATCAATATATATATATTGGCATATGTATATATTGCAGTTGTTGATTCCCCGCATTTTTTAGCGGATGAGACCCTATTGCGCCGTTATTAAGCGGATAATATTTAATAAGAACATATACCGCGATAATTTCGTACTAGAACGGAATTGGTATTGTGCTAATGTTTGTGGATGCAGGAAAACAGGTTGGAGGGATCCAACTGGATTCCTCAACAGTTTTTATTTGATTTCAGATATTTTGATATTTGATGGATTTTCATATTGATATATGATATCGTTGTAGTCGTGATTGACTATTTGGTGTGTAGCATCATTGGACCAAATTTTGGGATTTTAAAATGATTTTTAAAGTGATTTTTGAGAATATACTATATTTTGGAATTGATCCATTATAAATAAATAAACGTTATAATTTTTAAAGTTATAAAAATTATGATTTTTAAGAAATATAGTTAAAAGCTGATTTTTGAAAATAAGGAATTAATGACTTTATAAAATAGTTAAATTGGGATTTTTGAAATAATTGTGAAAAGTTTAAATATAGGATTTATAAAATTTGATTATTTTATAAATCAAAATGATGAAATTATAAAAAAGTTTAAAGACGTTTTTAAAATATTAATATGAATTGATTTATATAAGAGATTTATAAATGGATATTTATAAATTGAGATATTGAAATTATAAAACGAGTTTTTATAAGTGTTTGAATGAAGTGAAAATGAATTTCATTAAAGAATGAAATTTATAGAATTATAAACGGTGAAGTTATAAATGAAATTTATAAATAGTAAGAATTATAAATTTGTGAAGTTATTTGAAGAATAGATTTGGTTAAATAAATGAATCTTATAAGTTATCAGATTTATGGTTTGGAAAGTCTTTAGAGGAACGATTTTGTAAAATAATCGTTTTATAAGTATTTAACTTATAATATGAACTTTTAGTTTATAATTGAGTTATAAACTGGAATAGGTTAATAAAAGAATTTATAAAAAGGAAATTTTTATAAATAAATAGAAATGGAATTTATAAACGTTGTTTTATAAATTCGCAAATGACTTATTTTGACAAGAAAATTTGTTGAAACCTATAAATGGAGTTATATTCACATTTTTGAATAGTGAATAATCCTTTGAATTAAAATGAATAAAAGGATGAAATTGTTAATGAAGTATATTCACATTTTTGAATAGTGAATAATCCTTTGAATTAAAATGAATAAAAGGATGAAATTGTTAATGAAGTATATTCACGTTTTTGAATAGTGAATAACACGTTAAAGAAATTGTTTTGGATTTGGATGTTTTAAATAGAATTAAAACGATCGAACAATGTTTTAAAATGTGTTGAGATTCGAAACCATAGATTTCAACATTTATTGTTGAAATAGACGTTTTCGAGAAATAGAAGGAGATGATGGACTATAACACTGTTGTTATAGTAAATGATTTCCGAAAGGAAATGTTTTGTATAGTATTGGGATTTATATATCTATTTTAATTTCGAATCCCTATACTGGTGATTTTGGGTTGTCGTAACGATGTTTTACGCAACATTCGTTTTGTCCCAAATAAATATGTTTAAGAGAATGATTTCCTTAAAGAATGAAATATATACTTAATCTCGATTTAAGTATATTGAATATTTTCCAAGTGTTGAAAATAAATAAAATTTGTGAATTACTTATGAATGTATAAGTATGGAAATGTTTTCCAATATAAGGTGAATATTTTGAGAATTTATCTTTTTGAAGATAAATTGAAATGAATAATTGAAATCGAATATTCATAGATATTTTGGATTATAAATTCACTAAGGAATTTATAAAAGCAAGTTGAATTTGTTTAAAAATAAATATTGATTTATTTTTGAAGTGTGAAATAATATATCTTGTAAAGATATTTTGGGAAAATAAATAATTTGGAAAATTATTTGGAAACTGGTGATGTGTGCATATCCATTGATAGTTCAATAACCGACTATCAATATTTCCCTTTGAATGGGTAACTGATGCGGTTTGTTTGAATGTGAATGCCACACTTATTTTTGAATAAGCGCTCACTATTCGGGTTAACCGGGAAAGGACCATGGGGTCGTATAACCCATTCCGAATATGTGATACGTCGTTATAATTGCATTGAAGATCGGTGTTGAAGACCCGGTATTTTCGAGAGCGATAGGATGACCTGTCGATTGTCTCTGCACTGAGTTGCAGCGGTATAGAGACTCCCTAAGTGATGGGAAATCCGATCAGGATTGTGAATATCCGGATTGCAAGGACTTCTTTGTAAGTGCCTTCGGTTTTGTTCGAGCCCGAAACAGACTTGTATGGATTGTATGTCTGACGTTACAAATTGAGGTATAAAGCAGATTTCTTTCAAATATATTTCTGTTGGTGGCGAAGAATTAATTCTTTTAGCTTAACACCCTTCTCTGAGACGTACGAGCTCAGAGGTTATATAGTTGAAATTATCAGGGATATATTCCCAATTTGGTAATGTGACATGCTGAGTGTTGCTGTAAATGATCATTGTGTTGATTATTTGTGATAGGATCATTTATTTGATCGTCTATTCTGGTGATCATTTCTATGATCATTTATTGACCCAAAGCATGGCTTTTGTATAAAGTATGTTTTTGTGGACGTGACTTCGTCGAGCCTCACACCCTGGAAATGGTCAAAACAGGAAAGATGCGGCAAGGTTATGAGGGGTACCTCCCTTTAGGGTATGTACATTTCCTTTTGGATAGAGGTGGTATCATGGTATGGAGCCCAGATATTTAACCTATGTGGTTACTGCGAATTTATTACTTTGTGGTTGTTGGTTATCGGGATCCCGTGAGAAAGGTCGTTTACGATCGGGGAATGGCGTGCTCGTGTCAGTAGTTACCCAGTTAGGGGTAACCCGGCCTTGTGTTGGCAGAGTTCCGGTTTGGTTATCGGGGATGTCTTTCCAGAGGCATTCTCATGTGGCAATGGGAAGTTCCTTGGCCTGACCATTTGTTGGAAATCCAAAGAAACAATACGAAACTTGTACGGTTTTAGTTGTAGAACCTGCCATTTAAAATGGTAGCTATAGTAGGCATAATATAATGGTACCTATGCTGGCTAAGATTTATATTCTACTTTCGAAATGAATTTTCTACACTATGCACTAGTAATAATATCAAATGTTCTTTTTAAATGCGTATCAAGCATGTTTGACTATCATAAGGAGAAATCTTCTCCAAGTCTGCGTTTGCATTGTGTGTGTGGCAGGAGGTCTTATGGTGTCTCATTTTTAAAAGCATTGCGAATTGAATTTAAAAATATTCCTCTATTTTGATTTTTAAGATAAATAAACTGTTTTGAGTTCTCACACCAGTCACATGACTGACTTGGAGTTTATTGTTTTCCTTCCTAAACTCTGGGTGCCCACCAATTTCTACACGGGCAGTCAAAAGTTAGGTTTATCAGGATATTCTGGATATTCTGGAGTTGCTGGAGGCAAGATGGACGACATGGCGTATTACTAGTTTATATAGTATTTCTTTTCCCGCTGCATTGTTTGATGTTGATTGTTGTTGTACACTCTGATGATATGATGTAATGAAATGTATAAAATGTAATAACTGATATAGTTCTTTGTTTAAAGATTATTCATTTATTATTATATGTTGTTCCGCTGCGAATTGTGAGATTCTGATGTTGTTCAGTTGTTTTCTATTCCGTTCTATTTTCTATTCTCTCTATTTTCTGTTTTCTTTCCTCTCCATCTTCTATTTTCTTTCTTTTTCTTTCCTTAAATTTTTCTTAAAACCATAACATTTCGGGTTTCCGGCCTTCGATTTCTCGGCAGTCGATAAAGTGAGTGTCGATGTTGAATTTTAGAAAGTCGAAAATTTCCCGGGATGTTACATTTGGTATCAGAGCTTATGGTTAAGCGACAACCATGGTTCTGTTGGGTATTACTCATTAGAGATAGAGTCAGCAGTACTCTAGAATGAGTTTGAGAGTAATAATAGCTATGAGAGCGTATTTGTTAGTGAATATAAAAATTGTTTTATATTGTGATGATTGGTTTGTTGAGTGGTATATAGATTATGGTTAATACGAGTAATTAACGTTGTTGATAGGGATCTCTAAACACTTGTACAGAGCAATTCAGCACAGTATGATTTTAAATTGGGTAAATGAAATAATTTTACCTTGATTTTATTTTATATATAAAGGAATAATTTTTCAGAATTATTAAAGTGTATATAAGTTGATTGTTTAGTTGTTTGAATAACCTAAATAAAAGAATAATTGTATAAGCAAAAGAATTATAAGAATTGAATTATAATTAAAGTAATTTACAATTGTGAAATAAACTTACATATATAAGAAGTGAAGCTATATGAATATATTTATGAATATGAGTTATAAATAAAAATGAATTTAAAGTTAAATGGAAATTTACTTTAGAATTGGAATCTGAATTGATTTATAAGTTGGAATTTAAGTTAAGTAAAAACAAGTAATGTTTGTAAATGAAGTATAACTTAAGAGATCAATGTAAAATTAATAAAGTTAAGTGATGGATATGAACTTGAGTTATATAAATGAAATTCAACTTTTGTAATAGAATTGAATGAATGGATTGAATATTAATCAATTAAATGTGAATTAAGTTGATATGAAATAATGAATATAAGTGTAATTCATTAAAATCTAATGTTATTGGAAGTTGAATAAAAAAATCAATTAATTAAACCAATTGATAAGCAAAGGAATTTGGTTGTAATTATATATACATTGGTTGTTATATGATTGTTAGTTGATTGTATATGAATTCGTTAAGAGTTAATGAAATTGAAAGCTAAAGTAATTGGAATTCAATTGGAAGTTAAGTGAATCTTAAATAAAATTGAATTTAATTTGGAAGTGAACCAACTTGAATACAAATTAGTGAATATAAGCAAATTGAAAATGAATGTTAGTAAACCCAATGTAAATGAATCAAATGTGATTAAATTGAAAACCAATTCATTGAATATTAATGAGAATATAAATGAATATTTATTGGTTATGGATGTTAGTTGGTTGATGGTTGAATATATTGCATTTGTTGTTTGTTTCATTTGCTATGTTGGCATATATAGTTATTATGTTACTATATGTTGTATATTGAGATTATTGTCTATATGCATGTTCTCATGTTGTTTGTTGAGTGATTAGTAGGTGCAGATCGCGTTTGCTTCGCATTTGGAGCTCGCTTTCGCGCTATATTAGCCGTATATGCTTGCTAATAAAATATAAGGTACATATCTCGGATTACATACCGTACTTTTATACTTTTTCCCTTCGGGATGCCTCATTACTTGATGATATGTATATTTGTGATATATATACTGTCATTTTTTTTCGGATCGAGCCGCGCAAAGGAGACTATGGCGAATTTTTCCGAAAATTTAAGGCGTTAGAAAAAATTTGAGAAAATCTGGAAAATTTTGAAAACTTTAACTTTGATTTGAAATTGAAAGTTAAACAATAGTAGTTTTTTTTGAAAAGATAACTAAGTATGATTTGAAAACTTAGTAAGTTATTGTAAGAAGTTTAACTATGGATTTATGGAAAATTAATAGAATTCTATAACTTTTCTTACTTGTAATTTTGAGGACGAAATTCTTTTAAGGGGGAAGATTGTAACGATCCAGAATTTTTATTAATTAAAATTTGAATATTTAATTTATTTTAAATATTAATGAGTGAATTTATAAGTCGAATAAATTTTATTTTGAATTATTGGATTTAATTGGATAATTAAATCGATAATTTAATATGTTAAATTATGGAAATAATTGAAAATTGAGTTAAATATGATTGAAAATGATTTGTAAAATTTTATTTTATCATATTGGAGTTAGAATAATATTTTAGAACTTTTAAAATCGAATTAAAAGTTAAATTGTGAAAATTGAATATTTTAATATTTAAATCGACTAGTAAAAATAGTCAATTTTTAAACAGTCTCAGAATAGAACGAAACTAGTTCCATTGGATCCGTAATAGTTAGTTATTACCGGATTTCAAATTTCGTGTCAATCGGAGTTATCGTTTGAGCGTGGCAGCTCGAAACGCATCGAATTGTTTTTAATATTAATTTGGCGAGTTAAAATAGCCATTTTTCAAAAAGTCTCGGATTTCGACGAAACCAGTTTCATCGGATCCATAATGTGATATTATTGTAAGGTTTCAAATTTCAAGTCAATTGGATTTACCGTTTGTCCGGTACAAATTAAAACGCCTAGAAATCGATTTAAATCGGTTTAATTTAAATTGAACGTTTATAGCCATAACTCGTCCGAATTAGCTTTCGAAACCTGTTCCATTGTGTCCGGAACGCGGGGTAAACCCTAGAAATGCTGGTTACGGCGCGTAAATCGGAGTTCGAAATTTCCGAAATGAATAGTGTTTACGTTTGATTTTCTATAAAAGGAGACCCTTGCCTTCATAAATAAATAAAAAAATCAAAACCCTAAACCTAAGCCAGCCGCCACCCCCCTAACCTACGGCCGAAATCATCCCTCCTTTCTCCTCCTTTTTCTCGAAATCCACACAATAATTGCGAAAACTTTCAACATAAAAGATGTAGAGGGCAACGAGACGAAGAGATCCATATGGTTGTGATTGTTTCTAGGCGAGTGGATCAATGGGGATTCGTGTTCAAAGGGTGGCCGTTCGGCCTCGATTCGCGCGCAAATAGGGGGGCCGAGCTCTGTGCCCTTCTGGCCGTGGGTAGCTCGTGTGATGGCGGAGCGAATGGGAGTGGCTGATCATGCTGGAGTTCAACGTGGAGGTTGCTAAAATTAACCCTAATCTATGGATATTGGGTTCGGTCTCGTGTTTAATCTGTAGAGGGATCGCGTGAGGGAAGAAAAGGTTGGAGGGCCAGGATGCGTTGATTTCAAATGAACGGTAGATAATAGTTTAGGTTTAAAATTATTATAAATTTAGTGTTAATTGTATATATTAACTCGTTAAACTTTAAACCGTGATATCTTTTTCATACGAGGTCGAAAACGCGCGAAACCAGTTGCGTTGGAATCGTATGGACGAGCACTACGCGATGGAATTGGATTGGAGTCGTTTGGAGTTAGTAAGAATTTTGGGTAAAATTAAACGCACGTTTAACTTTATTCGAAATAAACCGCTAAAACGGAATTAAAATCAAGGTGAGAACTTCTCACTCAATCGAATCAGTTTCGATTTTATTTTAAATAGTTAGATTTAAAATATTTGAATGCATGTTTGAATGATGATTGTTATATATTGATTGTTAAAATAGACATTATACGCCGTTAGTAAGCGGATGTTATTTATTAAAAACATATACCGCGAATATTTCATAAACAGTGAAATTGGTATTATAAATAATATCAATATATATATATTGGCATATGTATATATTGCAGTTGTTGATTCCCCGCATTTTTTAGCGGATGAGACCCTATTGCGCCGTTATTAAGCGGATAATATTTAATAAGAACATATACCGCGATAATTTCGTACTGGAACGGAATTGGTATTGTGCTAATGTTTGTGGATGCAGGAAAACAGGTTGGAGGGATCCAACTGGATTCCTCAACAGTTTTTATTTGATTTCAGATATTTTGATATTTGATGGATTTTCATATTGATATATGATATCGTTGTAGTCGTGATTGACTATTTGGTGTGTAGCATCATTGGACCAAATTTTGGGATTTTAAAATGATTGTTAAAGTGATTTTTGAGAATATACTATATTTTGGAATTGATCCATTATAAATAAATAAACGTTATAATTTTTAAAGTTATAAAAATTATGATTTTTAAGAAATATAGTTAAAAGCTGATTTTTGAAAATAAGGAATTAATGACTTTATAAAATAGTTAAATTGGGTTTTTGAAATAATTGTGAAAAGTTTAAATATAGGATTTATAAAATTTGATTATTTTATAAATCAAAATGATGAAATTATAAAGGAGTTTAAAGACGTTTTTAAAATATTAATATGAATTGATTTATATAAGAGATTTATAAATGGATATTTATAAATTGAGATATTGAAATTATAAAACGAGTTTTTATAAGTGTTTGAATGAAGTGAAAATGAATTTCATTAAAGAATGAAATTTATAGAATTATAAACGGTGAAGTTATAAATGAAATTTATAAATAGTAAGAATTATAAATTTGTGAAGTTATTTGAAGAATAGATTTGGTTAAATAAATGAATCTTATAAGTTATAAGATTTATGGTTTGGAAAGTCTTTAGAGGAACGATTTTGTAAAATAATCGTTTTATAAGTATTTAACTTATAATATGAACTTTTAGTTTATAATTGAGTTATAAACTGGAATAGGTTAATAAAAGAATTTATAAAAAGGAAGTTTTTATAAATAAATAGAAATGGAATTTATAAACGTTGTTTTATAAATTCGCAAATGACTTATTTTGACAAGAAAATTTGTTGAAACCTATAAATGGAGTTATATTCACATTTTTGAATAGTGAATAATCCTTTGAATTAAAATGAATAAAAGGATGAAATTGTTAATGAAGTATATTCACATTTTTGAATAGTGAATAATCCTTTGAATTAAAATGAATAAAAGGATGAAATTGTTAATGAAGTATATTCACGTTTTTGAATAGTGAATAACACGTTAAAGAAATTGTTTTGGATTTGGATGTTTTAAATAGAATTAAAACGATCGAGCAATGTTTTAAAATGTGTTGAGATTCGAAACCATAGATTTCAACATTTATTGTTGAAATAGACGTTTTCGAGAAATAGAAGGAGATGATGGACTATAACACTGTTGTTATAGTAAATGATTTCCGAAAGGAAATGTTTTGTATAGAATTGGGATTTATATATCTATTTTAATTTCGAATCCCTATACTGGTGATTTTGGGTTGTCGTAACGATGTTTACGCAACATTCGTTTTGGCCCAAATAAATATGTTTAAGAGAATGATTTCCTTAAAGAATGAAATATATACTTAATCTCGATTTAAGTATATTGAATATTTTCCAAGTGTTGAAAATAAATAAAATTTGTGAATTACTTATGAATGTATAAGTATGGAAATGTTTTCCAATATAAGGTGAATATTTTGAGAATTTATCTTTTTGAAGATAAATTGAAATCGAATATTCATAGATATTTTGGATTATAAATTCACTAAGGAATTTATAAAAGCAAGTGGAATTTGTTTAAAAATAAATATTGATTTATTTTTGAAGTGTGAATAATATATCTTGTAAAGATATTTTGGGAAAATAAATAATTTGGAAAATTATTTGGAAACTGGTGATGTGTGCATATCCATTGATAGTTCAATAACCGACTATCAATATTTCCCTTTGAATGGGTAACTGATGCGATTTGTTTGAATGTGAATGCCACACTTATTTTTGAATAAGCGCTCACTATTCGGGTTAACCGGGAAAGGACCATGGGGTCGTATAACCCATTCCGAATATGTGATACGTCGTTATAATTGCATTGAAGATCGGTGTTGAAGACCCGGTATTTGCGAGAGCGATAGGATGACCTGTCGATTGTCTCTGCACTGAGTTGCAGCGGTATAGAGACTCCCTAAGTGATGGGAAATCCGATCAGGATTGTGAATATCCGGATTGCAAGGACTTCTTTGTAAGTGCCTTCGGTTTTGTTCGAGCCCGGAACAGACTTGTATGGATTGTATGTCTGACGTTACAAATTGAGATATAAAGCAGATTTCTTTCAAATATATTTCTGTTGGTGGCGAAGAATTTATTGTTTTAGCTTAACACCCTTCTCTGAGACGTACGAGCTCAGAGGTTATATAGTTGAAGTTATCAGCGATATATTCCCAATTTGGTAATGTGACATGCTGAGTGTTGCTGTAAATGATCATTGTGTTGATTATTTGTGATAGGATCATTTATTTGATCGTCTATTCTGGTGATCATTTCTATGATCATTTGTTGACCCAAAGCATGGCTTTTGTATAAAGTATGTTTTTGTGGACGTGACTTCGTCGAGCCTCACACCACGGAAATGGTCAAAACAGGAAAGATGCGGCAAGGTTATGAGGGGTAGCTCCCTTTAGGGTATGTACATTTCCTTCTGGATAGAGGTGGTATCATGGTATGGAGCCCAGATATTTAACCTATGTGGTTACTGCGAATTTATTACTTTGTGGTTGTTGGTTATCGGGATCCCGTGAGAAAGGTCGTTTACGATCGGGGAATGGCGTGCTCGTGCCAGTAGTTACCCAGTTAGGGGTAACCCGGCCTTGTGTTGGCAGAGTTCCGGTTTGGTTCTCGGGGATGTCTTTCCAGAGGCATTCTCATGTGGCAATGGGAAGTTCCTTGGCCTGACCATTTGTTGGAAATCCAAAGAAACAATACGAAACTTGTACGGTTTTAGTTGTAGAACCTGCCATTTAAAATGGTAGCTATAGTAGGCATAATATAATGGTACCTATGCTGGCTAAGATTTATATTCTACTTTCGAAATGAATTTTCTACACTATGCACTAGTAATAATATCAAATGTTCTTTTTAAATGCGTATCAAGCATGTTTGACTATCATAAGGAGAAATCTTCTCCAAGTCTGCGTTTGCATTATGTGTGTGGCAGGAGGTCTTATAATAGTCTCATTTTTAAAAGCATTGCGAATTGAATTTAAAAATATTCCTCTATTTTGATTTTTAAGATAAATAAACTGTTTTGAGTTCTCACACCAGTCACATGACTGACTTGGAGTTTATTGTTTTCCTTCCTAAACTCTGGGTGCCCACCAATTTCTACACGGGCAGTCAAAAGTTAGGTTTATCAGGATATTCTGGATATTTTGGAGTTGCTGGAGGCAAGATGGACGACATGGCGTATTACTAGTTTATATAGTATTTCTTTTCCCGCTGCATTGTTTGATGTTGATTGTTGTTGTACACTCTGATGATATGATGTAATGAAATGTATAAAATGTAATAACTGATATAGTTCTTTGTTTAAAGATTATTCATTTATTATTATATGTTGTTCCGCTGTGAATTGTGAGATTCTGATGTTGTTCTGTTGTTTTCTATTCCGTTCTATTTTCTTTTCCCTCTATTTTTTACCTTTTTCTCTCTTCTTCTTTCTTTTCTTCTTTTCTTTTTCTTCCCTCTCTTCTTTCTTCTTTCTTCTTCTTTTCTTTTTCTTAAACCCATAACTATTCGGTTTTTCGGCAACGAAAAATCGACATGTTACATTGATCTTATTTTCCGATTCATCTGATTATGCTTGAAAATCTTTTAGGTTTGAATTTTTTTTAAGTTTCATAAATCTATGCTCTGTTACCAACTTGTAAAAACCTCCATTTGGAGGCCCAAAATTAACGGCTGTGGATGCTGCAATCATCTATAGTTATTAATCCGCAACGACCAAATACGGTAATGTTAGATACATTAACATAACAGAAACACATGGATATGAATTTTTTCAAATTAACGGACAGCTTTCTCATTCCATTTCTAAACATTTCAAATTCATTACATAATCCCATTAGGAGAACCTGTGAGAAATGCAGATTACGGATCTTAAGGCTAAGATTAACACTAGAAGGGGGGTGAATAGTGTTAATCAAGAATTACTAAATCTTTTTGAATTTATGTTAATTTAGACACAAGAGTATGCAATATGCAGAAACAAGAATAATCACAGAAATAAAATAAAAGCAGTAAAGGAAAGAACACACTGGATTTTATACTGGTTCGGAGTTACCCTACATCCAGTCCCGCAACACAAGTAAGGATTTCCTTTCAACAGCAATCGTACAATTACACCCTCGGTTTCAAGGCTACGAGGTACACCCTCCAGAATTTCGATCCTCTGGGTAGAGATACTTGATTTCCGAGCCACAAGTTTACCCAATTGATTACCAAGGGTACAATCACACCTTTTCCCTTTTGATTGATTTCCAAGGCTACAATCACACCTTTTCTCGCTTAATAGAATACAAAGAAGTCTATAACTCTGAATAGCACTGAGAATCTTGTAGAGATAGTGATAGAGAATCAAACTAGAAGTAATCGAGTATGATTCAATGTTCATTTCGGTAGAGTAATGATAAGAATATGTATTAAGAAATGAGGAAGAAGAAGAGGAGCGAAAACCAGAAAATTATGATTGAAAATTCGTTGAAACTGACCCCTATTTATAGAAGAACAACAGCCATGACCATTCATGAAGAGTTATGGCGAATAGACACTTCTTTTGAAATTTGAATTTTTGAATCAAACTGTCACCATGTCCACATGGTCATGCTAGGCATGTCGACATTCCAAAGGATTTTTTGGTGTTTTGATTTTCTTTTAAAATAACCTTTATCTTATTTAAAAACTATTTTAAACTTTATAAATATACTTGACTATAGTTAAAATTCATAAGTAAATATAAAGAATAATATATATAGATTTTAACTATAATTTTATATTTAAATCTAAGTATAAATATTTAAAAGTTAAATATATTATTTAAAAAGATAGTTTAAAATCAGGAGTAATTTGACTTTGAAAATAAAGATGTTTTTGAGGCTAAAATTATTTAAAATCAGGATCGAGGGTTTTGAATCTTTTAAAAGGAAAGTTTTGAAAACATTTTGAAAACAGGATATAATTTTGAAAAATCATTTTGAATAAAAGTTAGCGGATACAAAACAATGTTCCACTAGATTTTTCGTAGGTTCCATCCTACTTAGGGTTTCATCCCTTTAACGGGCTCGAAGTGGATTCCATTCCACGAATAAATTGGATTTTAAGATGTCAGTGCTTTTCTATGAGTTTTAACAAAAATTCCTAATAATAATAAAAAATACTTATCCTTGAAATATTGAACTCTTGATAGTCTCGATACCCATGAGTCTTCAATCTTGATATCTTGAATCTCTATATTGTACAGTCTTCATTCTTAGTACCTACATGGTTAAATCCTGCATATACATATATATCTAAACTTATAATGTTAGTATTTATATTTTATAATCTATTCTATGGTTGTTGTCATCAAAACCATCATCTCACGGACTAACAATCTCCCCCTTTTTGATGATGACAACATTTGTTTATAAAATATTATTTCTATCCTAATAACCCCCCCTAAAACTAACAACTCCCCCTTAATCTATACCTAACTACCCTATTTTATATTTCTTCCCCTTTGTCATCAACAAAAACTAACTCCAAACTATATTACTCCCCCTTAATCTAATACTATAGGACATGTGATTATAATGATAGTGTTATCATAAATAATCAACACTTAACTCTAAAAACTAAAACTTAATCCTAAATTACTAACTATCCTAACTAAGAATTTATTATAATACTTATAATAGTTAGAAAAATATAAGAACATAAATTATTTATTAAGTATATTTCAACACACTCATCAAAACCAATCATGTCAGACAAGTCAAACAAATCAATCAAGTCAAACAAGTCAATCAAGTCAAACAAGTCAATCAAGTCAAACAAGTCAAACAAGTCAATCAAGTCAAATAAGTCAATCAAGTCAATCAAAACATACCAAACAAATCAAAAACTAATAATCCTATATTATAAAACAATACTACAAACTCCTTCTAAATAAAATACACTCGTTATGTATTCATGTATGAAATATGTAGTTTGTAATGCAGTATGAAATGTGTGACATATGAAATGTAGCATGAGATAATATGCAGAATGAAGTGCAACTTGTGATGCAAATAATTATGATATGCATTGTAATTATGATGTAATATGCATTAAAATGAGATATTAAATAGGATGCATAATGATATGTAATATGAAACAAAATGATAATTAAGTAAAAATAATAATATGCAGAATGATATGATGATATATATACTACGGTAAGTGACATCCAAATTATAAGATAAACATGAGTAATAAGTAATATCTAATTGACAAGCATATATATGTGTGTGTGTGTGTGTGTGTCTATATATGTATGTATACATATATCAAACTATTTATTATACTTCAACTATACAAATGTAAAACACACCAAATACTATACTTAAGTTAAGGAAACTAATGAATGGGACTGAAAGAGTTGTAAAGTAAGAGTTTGAAGGTAATAAGTGATATTAAAATTATAACATAATTGTGAAAGGTAGCAATCAAACTTAATATTAAAATCAAATGCTAAGGAATAAGGAATTATACTATATATGATCAAATATGGTTTTTATAAAGATTAATATTCTCCTTATTTAATTATTTTCTAAATAAATAAATAAATTATTATTGGTTTAAATATTTAGAAACATGGTTAAACATCTTTTAAATTTATAAAATATCATAATGAAATAAAATAATAAAGATTGAAAAACTAAAATAAGCATGTGTTATATTAAGGCCTCTTACTTTTGAAAAATTTAATTAATTATTAAAAATATTTAAACATGAAACTAAAATCTTTAATATAAGTTAGAAAATAATTTCTAAAAAAATAGAGAAAAATACTTAATTTAAATATTATTTTAACATAATCTAAAGTCTCAAACTGAAAAGACAGCATTTAGAAAATGCTATAAAAAGTTTTTGCAATAAAATATATTCGAAACTTTATAAAACTAAAACTGTAGCTTTTACCAAATGCTGTGTAAAGTTTTTGAAACTCTACAGCTTTTCAAAGCACAGAAATGCTATAAAAACGAATTTGCAGTACTTACAAAATATTACAGAAGAAAATAAGCATTTTAGAAATGCTATCTAAAATTCCGGTCATGTGATGTGGTGCAATCTTATTAATTGAAGAAATATATAAGCAGAACCTTATTCTAACATTCTAAATTCATTCTATTAATTTTTTAAAGATATAAAATTAGTATCTTAAAAGAAATAGAGTATGAGAAGTAAAACTAACATTAGAAAGGTTGAAAGCATGAATGAAGGTATGCTTTTCTACTTAGTATAGTTGTAATAAATTAGTTGTAGATTCTATTTGAAAGAATACACATTTTAAAAGACTTAAAAAAAAATTAGACTTGTACATCGATATTTATATTATGGTGTGTTGATATATGGACCAATATATCAAAACTTATAAAAGATATAAATTTATATACCTAACTAAATGCATAGATATATATATTCCTAAATGCAACAATAAAGATGAAATAATAGTAAAGCGTACCAATTTTTGCACTCCATCTTCCTAACTTTGCTGTTCTTCCATTGTCGTAAGTCACACATTTATATCTTTTAGAATTTGATGACGAGATCTGCTCTATTGTGACGGGCTTGTTTTTCTGATCATCGTAGTATATTCATTTGCTGAATTTGGAGACCGTATGAGAAAGATATAGATGATTTAGTAGATCGACCAACTTGGCGCCAAAACTTTGAATTTGAATTTTGATTGACTGGATACTTCAACCACTATAAATAGGCCCAACGGTCACCACTTTTCATTTTAATTGCTCTTCTTCTTCTTCTAGGCCCAACGGTCACCACTTTTCATTTTAATTGCTCTTCTTCTTCTTCTAGGCCCAACGGTCACCGCTTTTCATTTTAATTGCTCTTCTTCTTCTTCTTCCCGTTTTTCTATATACTATCAAACTTCTATAGGGCATATCTCCTTCGTTTCTTAAGGGAATTGGATGAAACCAGCAGCAAATCGTAGAGGAAGGCAGGGCTACGATCTAGTAATAGTTTGCTGTCGAATTTGGACGGTATAGTGATGCAACAGGCCGAACAGTAAAAGAAATATAGAAGATCCCATTCACAGTTTTTTAGTTTTGGATAGCCAACTTCAAACTGTCATATTTCACTCAATTTTGATCGGAATTTGATGATCCACCCATCAAAACAACCGCGAGAAAAAGAACTACAATCTCGAAAAGGAGTGTGAACAAAATACTTAAATCTCTGGATGCAATTTGAAGAATACCTTTGATAGTTTTGCCTTCTTTTTCTCTTTGTTCACCGAAACTTCATTTGACCATAACTTGGTTATTTCTTGACGGATTCACACGTAACCAGTGGCATTGCAAAGTAGATGGAGAGAAGTACTGTATCAAATCAAGTTGTAGATGAGAACCAAAAGTTTTATATTGATCTGGTACCCATTTCTTTGTCGATTTCCAATATATATCCACTTGTTTTTCTTGATCGATAAATGATTATCTGATATCTTTTAACCAACAGTCATTGGACATAATTCTTCTCCTGCAAATTAAAATAACCTTTTAAAGAATAAAGTGACTTTTCAAAATAACTAAATATAGTTTTAAACAAAAATTTCATGATGATTCCGTGACATATTCATATGAAAATAGTGTTAACAAAATCCTGAAAAATAGCCATTTTAAAAACTTTTTTCAAAATTCAGATTATGAAAACTTTGAAAACCTTGCTCTGATACCAATTGTGAGAAATGCGGATTACGGATCTTAAGGCTAAGATTAACACTAGAAGGGGGTTGAATAGTGTTAATCAAGAATTACTAAATCTTTTTGAATTTAGGTTAATTTAGACACAAGAGTATGCAATATACAGAAACAGGAATAATCACAGAAACAAACATAGATGCATAAATAAAATTTAAGCAGTAAAGCAAAGAACACACCGGATTTTATACTGGTTCGGAGTTACCCTACATCCAGTCCCGCAACAAAAGTACGGATTTCCTTTCAACAACAATCGTATAATTACACCCTCGGTTTCAAGGCTGCAAGGTACACCCTCTAGAATTTTGATCCTCTGGGTAGAGATACTTGATTTCCGGGCCACAAGTTTACCCAATTGATTTACCAAGGCTACAATCACACCTTTTCCCTTTTGATTGATTTCCAAGGCTACAATCACACCTTTTCTCGCTTAATAGATTACAAAGAAGTCTATAACTCCGAATAGCACTGAGAATCTTGTAGAGATAGTGATAGAGAATCAAACTAGAAGTAATCGAGTATGATTCAATGTTGATTTCAGTAGAGTAATGATAAGAATATGTATTAAGAAATGAGGAAGAAGAAGAGGAGTGAAAACCAGAAAATTATGATTGAAAATTCGTTGAAACTGACCCCTATTTAAAGAAGAACAACAACCATGGCCATTCATGAAGAGTTATGGCGAATAGACACATCTTTTGAAATTTGAATTTTTGAACCAAACTATCACCATGTCGACATGGTCATGCTAGGCATGTCGACATCCCAAAGGATTTTTTGGTGTTTTGATTTTCTTTAAAAATAACCTTTATCTTACATAAAAACTATTTTAAACTTTATAAATATACTTGACTATAGTTAAAATTAAATAGTAAATATAAAGAATAATATATATATATATTTTAACTATAATTTTATATTTAAATCTAAGTATAAATATTTAAAAGTTAAATATATTATTTAAAAAGATAGTTTAAAATCAGGAGTAATTTGACTTTGAAAATAAAGATGTTTTGAGGCTAAAATTATTTAAAATCAGGATCGAGGGTTTTGAATCTTTTAAAAGGAAAGTTTTGAAAACAATTTGAAAACAGGATATAATTTTAAAAAATCATTTTGAATAAAAGTTAGCAGATGCAAAACAATGTTCCACTAGATTTTTCGTAGGTTCCGTCCTACTTAGGGTTCCATCCCTTTAACGGGCTCGAAGTGGATTCCAATCCACGAATAAATTGGATTTTAAGATGCCAGTGCTTTTCTACGAGTTTTAACAAAAATTCCTAATAATAATAAAAAATACTTATCCTTGAAATCTTGAACTCTTGATAGTCCCGAAACTCATGAGTCTTCTATCTTGATATTTTATCTTGATATCTTGAACCTTTATACTGTATAGTCTTCATTCTTAGTACCTGCATGGTTAAATCCTGCATATACATATATATCTAAACTTATAATGTTAGTATTTATATTTTATAATCTATTCTAAGGTCGTTGTCATCAAAACCATCATCTCACGGACTAACAGAACCATGTTCAAAGAAAATATATTTATTACAACATACGCCAAGAGCGACATATGAAGATGCCCCTTTGGACGATCAGAGTATACATAAGCAATTAAAAAACTTTGCCTTTACAACGATTCAAAATAAAGAGAACACAAATAGCTATCATACGTCTTGTACGTCCCTCGAAGTTTAAGGAAAAAACATAAATTTCGAGTCAGACATAAAGCCTGGTACGAATAATAATCTACCATCTCAAACCATTTAGATATCTACCGTGACCAAGCTTCTTAGCTGATCAGGTTTTCCCTTCACTAGCATCCTAAAACTTCATAAAACCATACACTATGTGCCTACATCCATAATGGATAAAACATAACAATTTGAAATATTACGATGATGGAAGTCTATATGATGGATCATGTAGTGTATATATGCAAGTATATGTGACTAACTATATGATGCAACTAATATAAAATTAATCTAGGAAAATATGAACTAAGCACACTAGAATTTTATACTGGTTCGGATCTCCCGTCCTACGTCTAGTCCCGAAGCTCCTTTTCGGAATTCGACTATTAAACACCCTCACTTCGCCCGGAGGAATAGGCTTGGTTACAAAAGCTTATTCTTGTCAAGTGTGTGTTCTATAACATTAATATTGACTATTAAGTACAAATGCTTCCATTATATATATGTAGAGGATATTCAAAGAATTATGCATATATGGAAGAGTGGAATACAAATACATGATTGCTAGAGATCAAGAATATATTAGAGTAAAAGAGTAGAGAGCACAAGTAAGTAAGGTAGGATCTTCTGTTGGATTCTTGGTGCTATTTATAAAGGTAGAGAGATTCCTTGAGTAGCTGCATCCATTAACAAGTGTTTTATGATCGCTTCTGATGGTGATGAAGAGTGCAGCGAAGAGAAGCGAAAGTGTCTTTTCAATTGTGGCAGTTGTAATTTAAATATCAATACCCCAGTTCAGTTTCAGACGTCTGGAATATGTCTCACGCGTTTGGCTCAATATTTTTGTATATAGTAGCTTTTCAAACGTCTGAGTACATTAATCAGACGTCTGATTCTGTATGATTTGTGAACCAGAGGATTCAATCAGACGTCTGGTAGGTGCACTCAAACGTCTGATCTTGTGTATGTTGCTTTTCTTGTGTCTGTGTCATTGCTCTTCTGATTCTATCGACTTGTAGCCTCTTGACACGTTCTTTGAGTCTTGTTCTTGTCTCTTTAGTTATGTTACTTTAGCAATTACCTGTGAATAGAAATATATACGCATATTTGATTTCCATTGTATAGTTGTCGTCATCGAAACCATAGAATTGATTTCCTAAAAATCTCCTCCTTTTCGATGATGACAACTATTCGATGTACTTATATATAAATTATAAATCTCCCCCTGAATATGTGCTTATTCTTAATGTTTTATAATTATACTTATATTTCTCCCCCTTTGGCATTATCAAAAAGGAATAATTTAACCAATCGTCAAACACAAAAGGAAAATTTCATTAATAATTCGAAAGTGATTGCATACATAAATTTTGTCGATTTTACAAAGTTGAAATCCCAAAATCCTAAAATCTATGATTCCTTTGGAGAAGCTTTATCTTGATCATCTTCCTTTGTTTCTTCCTTTTCAGAAGTGCTAGCCTTTGTAGGAGATGTCAAAGCTTGCTTGAGAGGTTCTTCCTCAGAAAGTTTGGAATGTTTTGCAGGAGGAGAAGGTACTAAGGTTGGCTAATCATCAGAAGGTGGTATTGGACCACGAACCCGTTGTAGTATTCTTTGAGAACCGACAAGACGGTCGAAAGAGATTCTTCAACTATGGCTAGGCGTGTAGAAAATGATGTTTCGAAGTTGTCAATCCGCTTAGCCAAAAGTTTTTGATTTTGAGATATTATATGTTGATTCCAAAGGGCGAGATCTCGAACACTTTCATTTGGATTTGTATCCGTTCGAGTCTCCATAATCTCATCTTGTCCTGGATAATCAAATGGTGCAGGAGGCGGTAGAGTTGCTTCTTGATGTCATTCCTCCTCTTGAGATGGTTCGATATGTGGATGAGGTGGAGGCTCAACTTGTCTAGATTGACGATTGTGCATCCAATCTTTGAAGGATATAAGTTCTAGGGGAATCTCAGGTAGGTGCATAAGTGTGAAAAATTTAGTGGAAGCATATTTTGTTGAGATTTATTCGAAGGTCGATAGGTAGGATGGGATGTTATGTGCACGAAGAAGTCTCATAATGTATGTTGGATAAATAATTGATGGCCGTGAACGAGTTCAAAAACGTTTGAGCTCATCAAAAATGAATTTGGCCTAATTCACCCTTGTTCCACTAAATAGAGCATATAGGGATTTGTGCTCTAACTCGGTTATTTTCTCGTGGCTTCCCATACATGGAACTATAGGACTGATTATCATTCGAGTAAGTAGTCGAGCTTTTGGACGTAGATATTTAGAGGAAAACTTTGGCGTTTCATCTTCCTAAATTTGTTGCGTTATACTATTTCTCGTCTTAAAGCGCATATCGAGAACGTTGTATAAATCTTCGCCCATGTCAGAGCATCCTAGGGTTCTACCTATTATGCCAGGAGTTAGACTAATCGTGTTGCCATACACGCTAGAGCAAAGCCAGTTATCTACATCTTCAGTGTTCCGCGCTGAAGTGCTATCCAAATTCGCATAGAATAGAAATATCGACAATTGATCGATTTGGATGTCATTAGGAGTAAATGAAATCAAGGTTTCTAACCCGGCATTCTCACACATTTCATCCATATCATACATTGAAAATTTAAGTAGATTATAGAATGGACATGTGTGAAGTTATTTCTTTTGTATATCTTCATACCTCTTTATTGAATGTGGTGCTCTATTCATTCATCTTTCAATTTGATCATCCGAGCAAACTTGAGGATTTGAAGATGATGTTGGTTGATCTTGTTTTCTTTTGGAAATCTTGGGATTTTTAGTTTGAGAAGGCATTATGATTTGCTTACGTAAAGATGAAGTTTTTAAGAGAAAAATCATCACTAGGGGAATCAGAGCTTTGAAAATTTTGAGACGAAAGAAAAAAATGATGTTATCTGGACTAATTTAAAGAGTCGATTGAATTTCAGACGTTTGGAATCTAAATCAGACGTCTGATTTGCCCTAAATTGAGTACAACAAATTAATTCAGACGTATGGTTTTTGGGTTAGACGTCAGGTTTGATCGAAGTTGTAAAATTTTATAGGCAGAGAGTTTTATCAGACGTTTGGGTTAAAAATCAGACGTCTGAAATAGTTCGATTTTGTAAAACTTTGTAGTAGAGAACTAATTCAGACGTCTGGGTCGAATTTCAGACGTTTGAAATTTTCTGATTTTTATTTCGAGGAGACAGAGCAAATTTTTAGACATCTGGAGGGTATATCAGATGTCTGACATATGCACATTGCTTAAAAATTAGACGTATATCAGAGTGTCAGACGTCTGAGGTCCATATCCAAACGTCTAAAATAGGCAGTTTTTCTAAAAATAGCCTAAAATTTGATGGTTTTGCTTATTTTTCAATTCTCTATTTTAAAAAATATAATTATTTGTGTTAAATAACAAATAAACATATATACATACAATAACAAATATAATTTATTTAGAAGGCGATGGAGTTGTATGATCTCCTGACTTGTTATCCTTCCATGGTTTAAGTGGAGACCACATATTTCCACGTTTGTGAGATATCGGAGAGCCAGAAAATCGCCTTGGTGAAGGGTCCGAAGGAGAACGATACGAAGACGAGGGATTCAAAGAACTACAAGGTTTTGGAAGTGGTTCATGGACATCTTTCTTCCTTGATGTACAAAACTTCATCACTACTTGCTCCAAAAAGTTTAGCCGTCGTGCTGTAAATTTTTGTTCAAAATATAGTTCTCGTTGTAGGGCTATCCATTGTTTCTGATAGTGATGAATTTCATCAATTTTCTCCTCTGTGTAAGGAGAGACAAACAGAGATCTTTTGATCTTCTTGCTATCGGCGGTAAATCCCGTGTGATATGAGGACCACCTGTACATCGGTACCTGCTTTGGTATAGGTGTAGGAAGCCATAGTGGTGATCAGCCGAGCTATCCATGGTGGGAGTCGAGATGGACATATAAGAGTTCTCAGAAGACATGGCTATATTTTGTTTCTTGAAGAGAATATGAATTGTATGTATATAGTTATTCTTGTTATATAACTGTTTATATATAAGTTGAAAAATTATTATAGAAAAACTTACTGTCTAAAAAAATAAAGGTTCAGAAGTTATTGATTATAATTTGTGGATTGTAAAATAAATGACTAATCATAGCCTAATTGAAGCAGTGATTATTTAAGAGAGAATATCATGAAGTGAGCAAATCCCTAAATTCCATCGGAGTTTAATAAGAGTTTGTTCATTTAGTGGTTTTGTAAAGATGTCTGCTACTTGATTTTCGGTATTTACGTATTCTAATGAAATAGTTCCATTTTCAACATTGTCTCGTAAAAAATGATGTCGCATATCTATATGCTTAGTTCGTGAATGTTTGATAGGGTTTTTTGATAAATTTATAGCACTTGTGTTATCACAATATATTGGAGATTTGTTGATAATTTTTCCAAAATCCATAAGTGTTTGTTGTATGTATATCACTTGTGCACATGCTAGAGCCGCGGAGATATATTCGGCTTTGCAAGTAGATAAAGAAACACAATTTTGCTTTTTTGCTAAACCATGAAACTAATGATTGTCCGATAAAATGACATGTTCCACTAGTACTCTTACGATCTGTTCTACATCCACCGAAATGCGCATCGGTATATGAAACTAGTTCAAACGATGATCCTTTAGGGTAAAACAAACCATAATCTCTAGTATTAAATAGATAACGTAAAATACGCGTAATAGCTCTTAGATGAGATTCTTCTGGTTTTGCTTGAAATCAAGCACAAAGACATGCCCTCATCATAATATCGGGTCGACTAGCCGTCAAATAAAGTAAAGAACCAATCATGCTACGATATAATTTTTCCTAAAAATCTTTTCCGTTATCATCCTTTTCTAAGTGAACAGTGGTACTCATTGGTATTGGTTTGCTTGAAGTTTTATCTATTTCAAAATGACTTAATAGATCGTTACAATATTTTTCTTGATAAATAAAAATTCCATTTTCAAATTGTTTTATTTGTAATCCTAAGAAGAAATTTAAGTCTCCCATATGTGATATTTCAAATTTATTTTTCATAATATTTGAAAATTAATTACATAGATTTTCGTTGGTTGAACAAAAAATGATATCGTCAACATAAATTTTTACAACTAAAATATCATTATTTTCTCTTTTAATAAATAAAGATGTATCTATTTTGCCTATTTGGAAACCAGATGTAATTAAATGATCTTTAAGACGTTCGTAACATGCTCATAGAGCTTGTTTTAATTCATATAATGCTTTGTGTAATTTAAAAACATGATCGGGATATTTTTCGTGAACAAATAATGGGGTTCTACATATACATTTTCTTTAACAAAACCGTTTAAAAAGGCACTTTTGACATCCGTTTGAAATAGTTTTAAATTGTGATGATTTGCAAAGGCGAGTAATGTACGAATGGCCTCTAATCTAACTACTCGAGCAAATGTTTTGTCATAATCGATACTTCTTCTTGTTTATAGCCTTGAGAAACTAAACGTGCTTTATTGCTAACAATATTTCCATTCTTGTCTGCTTTGTTTTTAAATACCCATTTTGTTGTTCCTATAACCGATTGTTCTTCAGGTCTTGGTACTAATTCTTAGACATTATTATGTTCAAATTGATTTAATTCTTCTTGCATAGTGATTATCTAAAAATTATCGTTTGAAGCTTCTTTATAATTTTTTGGCTTAAAATTTGACACGATTGCTATATGGCTTATTTGATTAAGTTGATTTCTAGTTACTCTAGAATTAAGATCTCCAATGATATTATCTCTTGGATGATTCTTAATAATTCTAGGGGATGATATCAAAGTGTTATTTTGCACATTTGTTTCATTATTAATAGAATTTGTTAGTGGAATAATTTCTTCTTCATCATTAGTATGATGATTAAAAAGATTTTCGTCGAACGAAACATGTAAACTTACTTCAATGGTATTATTTCGTTTATTAAAAATTCTATATGCTTTGCTACGATCCGAATATCCAACAAAGATACCTTCATCGGCCTTCGGATCAAATTTTCCTAAGTTATCTTTTGTATTTAATATAAAACATTTTGAAACAAAAGTTTTAAAATGTGATACTTTAGGTTTTCTTTCAAAAAATATTTCAAAACAAGTTTGTTTAGTCATAGGACGTATGTTACTCGATTCAACACATAACACGCTGTAGCAATTGCTTCTGCCCAAAAGTGTTTTGGTAGACCACTACTATTTAATAATGTTCGTGTGTATTCTTGTAATGTTCGATTTTTTCTTTCTGCGACACCATTTTGTTGACGTGTGTGAGGAAAGAAAAATTATGACTTATTCCTTTCTTGTTGCAAAAATTAGTAAATAGATCGTTTTCGAATTCTCCTCCATGATCACTTTGAATATTTTTAATTTTCAAGTCCATTTGTGTTTTAATTCTTTCAGAAAATATCTTAAACATACCAAAAGTATCTCTTTTATGTTTTAAAAACAAAGTCCATGTATATCTCGAAAAATCATCGACTATTACGAAAACATATTTGCTGTGATTTATATATCGTATTTGCGTTGGACCAAATAAATCTAAATGTAATAATTCTAACGGTTGTTTGTAGAAATATCGTTTTTAGATTTAAGAGAGCTTTTCTTTAATTTTCCAATTTGACAATCGTCACATAAATTTTCTACTTTGTAATTTATTTTAGGTAGACCTCTAACTAGCTCATATTTTGCAAATTTATTAATATTTTTAAAATTGTTATGACAAAATAGTTTATGCCATAACCATGGATCATCATGTTTAGCGGTTAAACATAAATTTGAATTTTTATTTATATTCATGTTTAATACATAAATATTTTTGTTTCTAAAACCTTCAAATACAAGTTGTATGTTATTATTGAAAATATTACATCTATCTTTTTCGAAATTTATTTGAAAACCTTTATCGCATAATTGACCAATACTTGGGAGGTTGTGTTTTAGATTTTCTACTAATAAAACATTTGAAATAATAGGAGAGTTAGAAATACCAGAGTTGATGACTTCTCCAATGCCCATGACATATCCTTTTAAGTTATCTCCAAAGGTTACCGTTCCACCATCGATGTATGCTATATTTGATAACATTTTTGAATTTCCGATCATATGCTTGGAGCATCCGCTATCTAGTATCCATTTCTCCTTATTTTTTATTTTGGGTACCTGCAAAATAAAAGATGTTTTAATTGGTACCCATATATTTTGTTAGGGTCCTAATTGTTAGGCGAAGGTAGCCATACCCAAGATGGTTTGGTACCTTTATAAATATAATTTTTATTATAGACTACATTCTCTAAGAAATTATTAATATGTTTTTGTCTAATCAAATTATTATCTGTCTTAGGAATCAAAATTTTCATATTTTTTGTATTCATATTAGACATAGGTAATCTTTAAGGTTTTTATAACTAAATTTTTTAGCTTCAGTCTATGTGTTCATAGCAAATTTTTTAGCTTCAGTCTATGTGTTCATAGCAGTAGTAGGTGCTTCATATTTATCTTATGTGGCTGACCAAATTTCTAGACCATTAGCTTTCATAAAAATTCTCATACGTGTTGACCAATATGCATAGTTATATCCATTAAAAAGTGGAGGTCATGTTGTGGATTGTCCTTCTTGAAAAATACTTTCCATATGAAAGTGATTCAAAAATGTGTTACTGTTCTTTGATCATACCTCGCTCTGATAACAATTGAAAGTCTATATGATGGATCATGTAGTGTATATATGCAAGTATATGTGACTAACTATATGTTGTAACTAATATAAAATTAATCTAACAAAATATAAACTAGGCGCACCAGAATTTTATACAGGTTCGGACCACCCGTCCTACGTCCAGTCCAGAAGCTCCTCTTCGGAATTCGACTATTAAACACCCTCACTTCGCCCAGAGGAATAGAAGTGAATGAAATCAAGGTTTCTAACCCGGCATTCTCACACATTTCATCCAAATCATACATTGGAAATTTAAGTAGATTATAGAATAGACCTGTGTGAAGCTATTTCTTTTGTATATCTTCATACCTCTTGATTGAATGTGGTGCTCTATTCATCCATCTTCCAATTTGATCATCCGAGCAAACTTGAGGATTTGAAGATGATGTTGGCCGATCTAGTTTTCTTTTGGAAATCTTCGGATTCTTAGTTCGAGGAGGCATTGTGATTTGCTTACGTAAATATGAAGTTTTTGAGAGAAAAATCGTCAATGGGGGAAATGGAGATTTGAAAATTTTGAGATGAAAGAAAAAATTACGTTATCTGGACCAATTTAAAGAGTCAATTGAATTTCAGACGTCTGGAATCTAAATAAGACGTCTGATTTGCCCTAAATTGAGTACAACAGATTAATTCAGACGTCTAGTTTTTGGGTTAGACGTCTGGTTTGATCGAAGTTGTAAAATTTTATACGTAGAAAGTTTTATCAGACGTTTGGGTTAAAAATCAGACGTCTGAAATAGTTCAATTTTGTAAAACTTTGTGGTAGAGAACTAATTCTGACATCTGGGTCGAATTTCAGACGTCTGAAATTTTCTAATTTTTATTTCGAGGAGACAGAGCAAATTTTCAGACGTCTGGGGGGTATATCAGATGTCTGACATATGCACATTGCTTAAAAATTAGACGTATATCAGAGTGTCAGACGTATGAGGTCCATATCCAAACGTCTAAAATAGGCAGTTTTTCTAAAAATAGCCTAAAATTTGATGGTTTTGCTTATTTTTCAATTCTCTATTTAAAAAAATATAATTATTTGTGTGAAATAACAAATAAACATAGATACATATAATAAAAAATATAATTTATTTAGAAGGCGGTGGAGTTTTATGATCTCCTGACTTGTTATCCTTCCATGGTTTAAGTGGAGACCATATATTTCCACGTTCGTGAGTTATCGGAGAGCCATAAAATCGTCTTGGTGAAGGGTCCGAATGAGTACGATACGAAGACGAGGGATCCAAAGAACTACAAGGTTTTGGAAGAGGTTCATGGACATCTTTCTTCCTTGACTTACAAAACTTCATTGCTACTTACTCCAAAAAGTTTAGCCGTCGTGCTGTAACTTTTTGTTCAAAATATAGTTCTCCTTGTAGATCTATCCGTTGTTTCTGATAGTGATGAATTTCATCAATTTTCTCCTTTGTGTTAGGAGAAACAAACAGAGATCTTTTGGTCTTCTTGCCATCGGTGGTAAATCCCGTGTGATATGAGGACCACCTATACATCGATTCATGCTTTGGTGTAGGTGCATGAAGCCGTTGTGGTGTATCAGCCAAGCTATCCGTGGTAGGATTCGAGATGGATATATAAGAGTTCTCAGAAGACATGGCTATATTTTGTTTCTTGAAGAGAATATGAATTGTGTGTATGTAGTTATTCTTGTTATATAACTGTTTATATATAAGTTGAAAAAATTATTTATAGAAAAACTAACTATCTAAAAAATAAAGGTTCGGAAGTTATTAATTATAATTTGTGGATAGTAAAATAAATGACTAATCATAGCCTAAATGAAGCAGTGATTATTTAAGAGAGAAGATTATGAATTGAGAAAATCCCTAAATTCCATTGGAGTTTTATAAAAGTTTGTTCATTTAGTGGTTTTGTAAAGATGTCTGCTACTTAATTTTCGATCTTTACGTATTCTAATGAAATAGTTCCATTTTCAACATTGTCTCGTTAAAAATGATGTCGTATATCTATATACTTAGTTCATGAATGATTGATAGGGTTTTTTGATAAATTTATAGCACTTGTGTTATCACAATATATTGGAGATTTGTTGATAATTTTGCCAAAATCCGTAAGTGTTTGTTGTATGTATATCATTTGTGCACATGCTAGAGCTGCGGAGATATATTCGGCTTCGCAAGTAGATAAAGAAACACAGTTTTGCTTTTTGCTAAACCATGAAACTAATGATTGTCCGATAAAGTGACATGTTCCACTAGTAGTCTTACGATCTGTTCTACATCCACCGAAATCCGCATCGCTATATGAAACTTGTTCAAACGATGACGTTTTAGGGTAAAACAAACCATAATCTCTAGTACTAGATAGATAACGTAAAATACGCGTAACAGCTCTTAGATGAGATTCTTTTGGTTTTGCTTGAAATCGAGCACAAAGACATACGCTCATTATAATATCGGGTCGATTAGCCGTCAAATAAAGTAAAGAACCAATCATGCTACGATATAATTTTTCCTAAAAATCTTTTCTGTTATCATCCTTTTCTAAGTGAATAGTGGTACTTATTGGTGTTGGTTTGTTTGAAGTTTTATCTATTTCAAAACGACGTAATAGATCGTTACAATATTTTTCTTGATAAATAAAAATTCCTTTTTCAAGTTGTTTTATTTGTAATCCTAAGAAGAAATTTAATTCTCACATATGTAACATTTCAAATTCATTTTTTGTAATATTTGAAAATTGATTGCATAGATATTCGTTGGTTGAACAAAAAATGATATCGTTAACATAAATTTGTACAACAAATATATCATTATTTTCTCTTTTAATAAATAAAGTTGTATCTATTTTGCCTATATGGAAACCAGGTGTAATTAAATGATCTTTAAGACATCCGTAACATGCTCATGGAGCTTGTTTTAATCCATATAATGCTTTGTGTAATTTAGAAACATGATCGGGATATTTTTCGTGAACAAATAATGGGGGTTGTTCTACATATACATTTTCTTTAATAAAATTGTTTAAAAAGGCACTTTTGACATCCATTTGAAATAGTTTAAAATTGTGATGAGTTGCAAAGGCGAGTAATGTACGAACGACCTCTAATCTAGCTACTAGAGCAAATGTTTCGTCATAATCGATACCTTCATCTTGATTATAGCCTTCAGCAACTAAACGTGCTTTATTTCTAACAATATTTCCATTCTCGTCTGCTTTGTTTTTAAATACCCATTTTGTTTCTATAACCGATTGTTCTTCAGGTCTTGGTACTAATTCCCAAACATTATTACGTTCAAATTGATTTAATTCTTCTTGCATGGCGATTATCTAAAAATTATCGTTTGAAGCTTCTTTATAATTTTTTGGCTCAAAATTTGACGCGAATGCTATATGGCTTATTTGATTAAGTTGATTTCTAGTTACTCTAGAATTGAGATCTCCAATAATATTATCTTTTGGATGGTTCTTAAGAAATCTAAGGGATGATATCAAAGTGTTATTTTGCACATTTGTTTCATTATAAATAGAATTTGTTAGTGGAATAATTTCTTCTTCATCATTAGTATGATGGTTAAAAAGATTTTCGTCGAACGAAACATGTAAACTTTCTTCAATGGTATTATTTCGTTTATTAAAAATTCTATATGCTTTGCTACGATTCGAATATCCAACAAAGATACCTTCATCGGCCTTCGGGTCAAATTTTCCTAAGTTATCTTTTGTATTTAATATAAAACATTTTGAACCAAAAGTTTTAAAATATGATACTTTAGGTTTTCTTCCAAAAAATATTTCAAAACAAGTTTGTTTAGTCATAGGACGTATAGTTGCTCGATTCAACACATAACACGCTGTAGCAATAGCTTCTGCCCAAAAGTGTTTTCGTAGACCGCTACTATTTAATAATGTTCGTGCGCATTCTTGTAATGTTCGATTTTTTCTTTCTACGACACCATTTTGTTGAGGTGTGTGAGGAAAAGAAAAATTATGACTTATTCCTTTCTTATTGCAAAAATTAGTAAATAAATTATTTTTGAATTCTCCTCCATGATCACTTCGAATATTTTTAATTTTCAGGTCTTTTAGCAAATATCTTAAACATACCAAAAATATATCTTTTATGTTTTAAAAACAAACTCCATGTATATCTCGAAAAATCATCGACTATTACGAAAACATATTTGTTGTGATTTATAGATCATATTTGTGTTGGACCAAATAAATCTAAATGTAATAATTCTAATGGTTGTTTTGTGGAAATATTATTTTTACATTTAAAAGAGCTTTTCTTTAGTTTTCCAATTTGACAATCGTCATATAAATTTTCTACTTTGTAATTTATTTTAGGTAGACCTCTAACTAGCTCATATTTTGCCAATGTATTAATATTTTTAAAATTGATATGACAAAATCGTTTATGCCATAACCATGGATCATCATGTTTGGCGGTTAAACATAAATTTGAATTTTTATTTATATTCATGTTTAATACATAAATATTTTTGTTTTTAAAACCTTCAAATACAAGTTGTTTGTTATTATCGAAAATATTACATCTATCTTTTTCGAAATTTATTTGAAAACCTTTATCGCATAATTGGCTAATACTTAGGAGGTTGTGTTTTAGATTCTCTACTAATAAAACATTTGAAATAATAGAAGAGTTAGAAATACCAGAGTTGATGACTTCTCCAATGCCCACGACATATCCTTTTAAGTTATCTACAAAAGTTACCGTTCCACCATCGATGTATGCTATATTTGATAACATTTTTGAATTTCCGGTCATTTACTTGGAACATCCGCTATCTAGTATCCATTTCTCCTTATTTTTTATTTTGGGTAACTACAAAATAAAAAATATTTAATTGGTACCCATATATTTTATTAGGGTCCTAATTGTTAGGCGAAGGTAGCCATACCCAAGATGATTTGGTACCTTTATAAATATAATTTTTATTATATACTACATTCTCTAAGAAAATATTAATATGTTTTTGTCTAATCAAATTATTATCTGTCTTAGGAATCAAAATTTTCATATTTTTGGTATTCATATTAGACATTGGTAATCTTTTTGTTTTTTTATAACTAAAATTTTTAGCATCAGTCCATGTGTTCATAGTAGTAGTAGGTGCTTCATATTTATCTTATGTGGCTGACCAAATTTCTAGACTGTTAGCTTCCATAAAAATTCTCATATGTGTTGACCAATATGCATAGTTAGATCCATTAAAAAGTGGGGGTCGTGCTGTGGATTGTCCTTCTTGAAAAATACTTGCCATATTAAAGTGATTCAAAAACGTGTTATTGTTCTTTGATCAAACCTCGCTCTGATACCAATTGAAAGTCTATATGATGGATCGTGTAGTGTATATATGCAAGTATATGTGACTAACTATATGATGTAACTAATATATAATTAATCTAGCAAAATATAAACAAAGCACACCCGAATTTTATACTGGTTCGGACCACCCGCCCTGCATCCAGTCCCGAAGCTCCTCTTCGGAATTTGACTATTAAACACCCTCACTTCGCCCGGAGGAATAGGCTTGGTTACGAAAGCTTGTTCTTGTCAAGTATGTGTTCTATAACACGAGTATTGACTATTAAGTTCAAATGCTTCCAATATATATATCTAGATGATATTGAAAGAATTATGTATATATGGAAGAGTGGAATACAAATATATGATTGTTAGAGATCAAGAATATATTAGAGTAAAAAAGTAGAGAGCATAAGTAAGAAAGGTAGGATCTTCTCTTGGATATTTGATGCTATTTATAATGGTAGAGAGATTCCTTGAGTAGTTGCATCCATTAACAAGTGTTCTATGATCGCTTCTTATGGTGATGAAGAGTTGCAGCGAAGAGAAGCGAATGTGTCTTTTCAATTGTGGCAGTTGTAATTTAAATATCAATACCCGAGTATTCATTTTTATTGTGGCAAATCATATAAAATTTCTTTTTATTAATTATTACACTAGATTTTAATTTGTATTACCTTGAATAGTTTCGTAATATTAAATCATATTTATTTTTGTTATGATGTTAGGAGAATTTTATGTTTTAAATTTAATATAACCTTATTTTACTTTGATTATTTCAATTTATAATTAAAATGTTTATTTTTTATTTTACATTGTTAAATTAAAATCTATGTTTATGTATATTTTATTTTGAATAATATTTTCATACAAGAGTTAAGTTATACAAAAATTACCTAATTACCCATATGACACATCCTTAACACTATTAGGGTGGAATCAACAAATTTTTAAGACGTGAAGTTGAAAAGAGGTTATGGTATTTGAATCAAGTTGGAGTGTTAAATTTGTATGATTCAACTATATATCAAATACATTAAGGACTACTAGCTCAAGTGGCATGTAATGTGGCATTGTATGTCAAGGCCCCAAAGGTTATGCGTTCGAGTTCTAAGACATCAAAATTAGTGCCGTGCTTGAATGAAGTATCACTATTATTGTAAAATAATTTGTTAAATATACAAAGAAAAGAAATTAATTAATTAAATTTGATTAGGTTATATGTGGAAAGAAGAAAGAAAATGACAAATTATCAAAATTATGAAAATCAAGATCTAGCATTACCTGTTTGCATCAAAATCAAATCATGAAAATTGAAAAGGATTCAAGACAATTAGACAAATAATTTAGTTCTTCTCTTCGAGTGCTCTCCTCATAACCACTCTTTTATAAAAAAATTAAAAATTAAAAAATAAAAACGTCATCTCCAAGAAATTCTTTTATCTTGTGTAAGGCGATTCATCTTTATATTGATGAGTGAGAATTAACCATTACCCCTTTTTTAACAAGCCTTAAATTTTACAATCAAATCAAGTAAAGGTTTTAAGTATAATCAAGTCTTATTGGTAAATTTTGCCATAAGGGCCTTTTTTCATTCAACAATAAGTTTCCAGGACACGGGATTAAATAAATTATTTTCCAGGACAAAATTTTAAACAAGTGATGTCGCTTCACGTGTACTCGTCCATTCCTTCGTTTCGTCTCCTCCTTCCACTCATTTCATTCAATTGTTTTCTTCTGTTTTTCACGATTCTAACCGAAATTAAAAACCAGGGCTTCCCGATCTCTGATCATTTTCAATCATCTGAAACCCTACTCTTAATCATTTTCAAAACTAGCTACGAATATTTCCATCTACACGAATTAGATCTCAAGCAGAAAATCTATCAACAAACGATTTTCAACGTCTTCACGAAAACCACGACTTCGATTAATCAATTACTCAACAAGTAAGTTTTCTTTTTGATCCAAAACCCTACTTTCGATCTGAAACCTTACTTTCATGCAAATGTTTTAGGTTCATGATTAACCCTACTTAATTATTGATGTATATGATAGTTTTTATAATTCAAGTAAGGTGTTTGTTGTTTTGTGATGATTTAACATAATCTGAAACTGTTTGATTAATCATACGTATATATTCAGTGGTAATTTTCATTTTGTTTAACAGCTTAAAAAGATAGAGGCGTTTATCTTTTGATCTAAATGAATTTATTACATATTAAACCTTAGTAATATTTGATAATTACTGATACATGTTAAACGTATTTTTTGTTTTTCTTATGATTTGAAGTTATTATGATAAAAGCATTTAACTTTTCACATACATGATACAATTACAAGATAAAGCTTAGACAAATCTTCATAGTTACTGCTGCATATGATTTAAGTTCATTCAAATTCTTACACAACAAGTAGTTAAATGTTTTTACTCATGAATCACTTAAGATGTATATGGTTACAACTGCACTTTGTGCTCATGAATAAATTAAGATGTAATTTTTCTTTCATTTTTGTTATAAATGTTTTTGCTACATAATGCACCCTAATTAATTTTTCATTATAATTTGTTTTTTTGGAAGCTTTTGTATAGAACTTTATGTTTTTTTTTTGTTCTTTAAATTTTTAGTTAGTATAACCTGGTATTCTCTAGCCATATTTACCCTTTAATGTAAAAAAAGATAAATACATTTATCTTTTATTTTAAATGATATAATTACAAGTTAAGTCCTATTTATATTAAAAACTTACTAGTATATCCTAAACATCTTTTTTGTTTTTATGATGATTCAAATTTATTACGTAAGATGTACAATTGATTTTAACCCCAACTGGAAAAGATAAAAGCATATATCTTTTAATATTATGAATTCTTATAGTTAAGGGGAATTTCACTATAAAGGCCTATTACCATCAACTAATTATTTTGTAGGAAACATGTTCAAAATAAGTCCCAAAGAAGTTAGTCTTATATTCAGAATCCATTACTGGAGAGGACTTATTTCCTATTCCATCTTCTAACAAAGCTTCTACCGTAGAACGTTTCTTCGATTTTTTAAGTGCTAATTTCAATGAAGAAGATATAATAAGCCAAAAAATCAGTGACAAAAAGACTGAATATAATGATAGAAGAGGAAAAGGGAGATGAAGATTTAGTGAAGCTGTTGTTATTACTACTTGTCCTAGCTTTCCTTTTTCTCGACAATCAGAGCTATATGCAATGGAGTTTTTTAGGTAAATTGTTAAATTTAGAAAAAATGAACTCAATCTCTTGGTCGCAAGCAATTTGTGAAAATGTTTTACGAAATGTCCAGAAGTATCATGCTGATTCAAGAAGTACACAGGGTTGTACTATGGTGTTATTGCTATGCTTTCATAATTTTGACTAATGTTAAATATACTGAAATTTATGTTTATTACAAAAATACAAAACTGTTTATCTTTTTCTTGCAGTATTGGTTTTGTGAAAGAACAAAAATAATTAATGAAAAAGAAGATCTTTAAGAAAAAATCCCAAGAATGAGACAATGGGATTTATCGAAATTGAAAGATATCGACTTAACTGAAGCTGATAATAACAAGGTATGTTAGTTTTTTGTTCTTTTTTTTGAAACTGTACATTTAATACTTCTAATTTTTTTTTCAAGTATAATAAATTTCACAACCAAACATTTGCATAAATATCATTTCCAAAATCCTATTTTACTAAAGGAATAAAAAAGATAAGAATACTTATCTTTTTTTACAGCATAATTCTTTTATAATGATGTACATTAATACTTCTAATTTTCCAATAATTGAACAACATCACATGTCAAAGTTTATCTGAAAATATTTTCCTTTCAGATTCTGAATTTTTTTTCAAGTATAACAAAATAAGAGAAGGAACTTCTGACAAAGAAAATCGAAACAATTGAGGAGGAAGAGGCAAACACGGCACAAAAAGAAAATTTGATGAGCACCAAGTATTAGAAAATCTGAGAAAATCTGCCAAACAATACGCCAGTGGCTTTCAAGACTTAGAGTTAAAAGTTACTTTTCTGATGGAGGAGATGAAAACTGTTAATCAACAGTTAAATGAAGAGAGAAGACTAAGAGAAATTGCCGGACAAAGAATCAGAAATCTGGAATTGAAATTGGAATGGAGGACAATTTGAAAGCCTAAAATTTAGAGGAAGAAAATGATGTTTAAGAAGAAGTCAATTTGAAGGAGAATAATGAGCTTGAACAAGGTCAAAAAAAAATAGTTGCTTTGGTTCACATAAACAATTCTGTTGATTTTCCAACTTTCAATTTTTTGCAAACTCAAGAGTATGTCAGAGAAGATGAGATAGAAAAAACACTAAAACCACACAACTTAGAAGTACTTATTGAGAATGCCATTGTAGTGAAAGATGTAATCCTCAAAACCAATCCAGAAACTGCTATTATTGCGAAAGATTTTGTCCCCAAACAAACCAAAAAAAAAAGAAACAAAGAAACATTAAGAAATGTCCTCTTCTGAAGTATCTCAGTGATAAACAAATCGAGAGTGTCAAAATGCCCTTCAAGATTTTAGGAGGAAACAAGTAAGTATCTTAACTACTTTTCACTGCATTTAGTTAAATATAATTTTACTCCAATAATACACTCATTATGATATTATATGTAACATTGTACACCTGAAAAAAAAATTATGTCTACAAAATCATACAAAATTGTAAAAGATAAAACAATTTTGTTACAGAATAAAGAGAATGAAGGCAATTAGAGAGAGAACAATTCTATTGAATTGAGAGATATCTTTACAATACAATCAAGCTCCATATTTATAGACTATTTATGCAGTGTAGATTACAATAATGCCCTTTCATATTTAGCATATTCATCCCTATTATTAATGTATATTACAACACTCCCCCTTGAATATGCGTATGTAAAGATGATAAGAGTAATTGCCTCACTAAAAACCTTGTTATGAAAAACCTAGTGGGAAAAAATCATAAACAAGGAAAAGAGTACAACATGATTTCATCTTTAAGTAACATATATTTTATAATGTTACTACGAGGGTTGATTCTTCTGGATCAAGATAATGCCTCATTGAAACCTTACTAATAAAAACCCAGTGGGAAAAAATATTAGTGAAGGAAAAAGAGTACATTATAGCGTATTTCATACGCTCCCCCAGGATTATAATACATTATTCAATTAGTTTGTTGATGCAGCCGACGCATACCAATTTTGTACACCATCTTCTGAAATGTTGATTTTGGAAGCGCCTTTGTGAATAAGTCCGCTGGATTTTCTTAGGATCGGATTTGTTTCACTTCTATCTTATTATCCTTTTGTAGCTCATGTGTGAAGAAAAATTTAGGAGAAATGTGTTTCGGCCTATCACCCTTAATGTAACCCGCTTGAATTTGAGCTACACAAGCTGCATTGTCTTCATAAATAATGTTTGACCTTTCCGTTACTGATGGAAGTTGGCAGCTTTTTCGAATATGCTCAATCAGTGATCTTAGCCAAATACATTCTTTACTTGCTTCATGTAGTGATAGTATTTCAGAGTGATTGGATGATGTTGCTACCAATGTTTGTTTTGTAGATCGCCATCTGTAACATTCCTGAAATATTAGCCAAAATAATTCAATAATTAAATTAATTTTGAATTTAAACTGTGAATTTAATTGTGAATTAATTTGCGATTTCCAAAATAAACTTAAAATTTTGGATTATAATTAGAAATTTGGTTGAAATTTAAGGATAAGTATTTTATAATAAAAATTGGATTTAAGGATAATTATATTAGAGATAAATATGCACTATAATTTGAATAAATATGTATATATTGAAAGTTAAAATTTTAAATAAGATTTTGATTTTGAAAATTCAAAATGTATATATTTATAAATTTGGATTTTAAAACCACATAATTTTATACTAGTAGAAATTGGTAATATTTATTTTGAAAATTTTATTTTGAATTAGATATTAATGATTTTCAAAACAATTGTTTAAAACTAAATACTATTTTATATGGGTTTATTTATTAAAAGCATAATTAGTTTAAAATTCATTTTCTTTCTTTAAATTAGTATAAGTAGGAATAATGGACAAAATGGTTATAAATAAGAAATAAAAATTTGAAATAATACAACTATAGATAATTATTTATTTAAATGGTATACTAGTCTTAATTCAAAAATAAAATAAACTAAGCTTAAAGATAATATTGGTTTAAAAAGTAATATTATAAAATTGATATAAATAAATAAAAAAAATTATTACAGCTATTTCAGAATTTTAATTCAACTATATTATATACTCTTTTATTTGATTTGATTAAAAGATTTTAAAAAATACATCTTCTTCTGGAAAGAATATAGTTGTATATTCCCAAAATTTAAAATGTAAAAATATTTACAAATGTTAGAAATATGAAAATATAAATAATACAAATTACTTCCATATTAACAAATTAATAATACAAAAGGGTGAAACATAAAAAAAATATCTTGTATACATGTATATATCCAAACAAATGTAAACATACTTTAAAGATCTCACATATCTACATATATACAAAATGGCATCATTACTTTTATTTTTAAGTAATGAAATTTAAAATCACAAGAAACCTTTCCATCTCCCCATATACCATTATTAAACTTCTCATCAAATCTGAGTATACAGTAAAGAAGATTTGAGTATCTTATATTTCAACTCCTAAAGAAGAAAAAAAAAAGAGTGAAAACAGAAGAAAAAAAATCAGAAAGGAAGATGCCATCTGCTTGTCAAAAACTCAAAGCAAATCAACCTGTAACAAATCAAAAGATAGAATGCAAATCTTCAACATGGGATTGCAGATCACAAACATATCTGAAAATAAAGATTTTTCAACAACATCAGTTTTAACAAGTAGAAATTCCAGGATCGGGTAACTCTTTGATCGTCATCTCAACAACATTCCAGATTTAAAAACAAAAATCTGTTCAAAAAGGATTTGAGCAAATAAGAGTTCAACCAGAAAAAAATAGCAGTTTAAAATTCAAGGATGCAAAAGTTTTCAATCTGAAAGCAAATCAATTCAAAGGCAAGTAATTTTTTTTTTACTTGAATCTTATGTTAGTAATCAGTAACTAAAACAAGATTTAAACAACAAATTACTTGCAGGAGAATGAAGTCCAAGACTTAAGTTAATTCTGTTTTCAAGTTGCAGAAAAAAAACTCTCTGTCATTAAATTTAAGTAAAAAATCAAAATTGTTATTAATAGATTAAGTGAATAAATACAAGAGTAAATAAAGACTGTATTTGCAATTTACAGATCTAAACTCCAAGATTTAAGAAGAAACAAAAGAGAAAAAAAATTTTCAAGAAGGCTAAACAAAAATGAAAGCTTCCAGGCTCAAACACTTTGTTCTCTGTCAAAATTTCCAAGTGAGCAACCTAGCCCTAAATTTATATGTGTTTTGTTGAATGCATGAATGGATTGTCCTCTCTGATATGTGGTGTGCTGGAATTTAAACTCGTATATAGGTTTATGAAATGCATGGCTGAGAAAAAAAATTGAATTTGCCTCTGTGTATATATTCCAGGTTTTCAAAAAAAAAAAAAATCAACTTCAATCCCTCTGATTAGATTAAGGCTTTATGAACTAAATGAGTAATGTTTGTGCTAACTTGTTTCAAGTCTTCAAATTTAAGTTGTGAAAGTTTAATCGAAGATATTCTGGGAATGTAAAGAATACAGGAAAAAAAAGAAAAAAACAACTCAGTATATGTCGAAAAATCAACCATCATGTTTTCAGGTTTAAGTTATATCATCAAAAACCTTTTTGAAATTAACGATTTTTAAAGGTAGAATCCTAGTTTTTAATCAAGTAATTCTTGAGAAAATTGGGGATGATCAGAATCGTCTTTTTCACCAAATCCTGGTGATCGAGGCAATGATAAATCTCGCGATCAAGGGTGGAGCACGTTCGAAGATCTGAGATCATCGAAAAATTGCTCAATGATTTTATAATTTGTTGTTGGTGGCGCACGAGAAAGAAATAGGGTTTAACAACCTAGTATGGTCGATGGCATTAAAAAGGAAGCTCGTCATTATTGAGGCGATTCAGGTGATCGGTTAGTGGGGATCAGGAGGGGAAGGCTTTGGCGAGGGTGTGGACGCGAGGGTGTGGATGCAGATGGTCGAGTTCGTCGGTGCGAGTGGGTTTTGGGTTGATAGTTTGGTTCCAGGGAAAAAAAATTTTTGGCTCGATTTTGAATACTGGAAGGGATCGATGATCCGAGTGGTCTGAGGGTTTAAGTTGGTCGTCGACGACTCACTGGTGGCGGCAAGGATGACCGGAATTCATCGAAGCACGTGTGCATGTGCATGGGGTATTTGGATGTCTGGTAATGGTGTTGGGTGTCTGGGGAAGAAGAGTATGGGATCGAAGTAGTACCCGGGGGAAATTGGTGAAAACTCGAAGTCGAGCTAGTGATAAATTAGCATTACATCAGGTTTGATTTTAGTACTTAACAAAATTTGGAAAGAAAAAAAAAATATCAGCGCTCGGGCCAAATTTTGTAGGAGCTCGAAGCAAGCGGGAAGAAATCCTGGGGAAGACTCGAAGTGCCTCGGGTTTTATATACAAAGCAGTTTTGTTCTAAAAAAAATCATTCAACGTTTTGAATGATTTTAATTGCCTTTTACTAAATGATGATTTTATTTGAGCTTTAACTAATTAAGGTTTAAACAAGGCATTTTAAAGTAATTAAACTCAAATTAAATTTTGTTCCATTAACTCAAGAATTTATTTATATAAATTGAATAATGAAATTAAGGAAGGTAATTAGAATAAACATTATTTTAAACAAACTTAATATTTTAACTAGCTAATGTAATAGAGATAATGTATAAAACAAGCTCTAAAGAAAAATCAAAGTAATTAAATCTCTTGATTTATTAAATAATTGAAGATTTGATAATGTAATTACTTGAGAAGTAATTACTTAAATTTAGGGTTTAATTAATTAATAAAAGTAATTAGGGCTTCATTTATGAACAATTAAGGATTTATTAATTAGGGTAATTAATTGAGGAATGATTAATTAACGAAGATGATTAAGATTCAATTAATTTTAATTAAGCATAACTAATCATTGATTAAAGATAATTTATGAAAGTAATTATGTGGTTAATTATTTTAAACCACACAATTTATTCATCTTAATTGTAGATGTTTGATTGTTACTGAATGATGTGTGTTGGATTGATATTTTGATATGTAATGTGATGCTATTTGATGCTTTGTGCTAAGCTGTTATATCTGTGATATATATATATGATTATATGAATATGCAAATCCTTTTACCCGTAAAACGGCATTTGAATTTCGATGCGACAGGGAGTCGGATTCCAGTTGGTTATCCGAAACCCACATCGAATAGTAATGATTGAATCTGTGATGATTGATGATGTTGCACTATTGTGTAAAAACCCTGGACCACACTTATACACACACAAATATGGATTGCACGTGGAAATGGGTTGAGTCACAGATTTTGAAATTGTTTTAAAATTTGAATTTTTGAATCCAAAATAGTTTTGGAATTAGAATTGAAGCTTTTGAAAAAATGAATTTCAAAAATAAAAGTTATTTGAATAACTTGATTGATTTTTGAAATTTAAATAATTTGATTTAAATTTGAATTCAATATTTGAAGTTGAATTCTATAATTTGGAAACTAGGGTTTAAAAAGTTATCCAACTTATAAATGGATTTATATGGGTTTTTAAACCATTTTAAAAAGTGATGTTTGGAATTTAAATTTAACCCAAGATTTCAACTTATATAAATCGGACTTTTCTGAAACGAAAACTGTTGTTTTCAAATAATAGAAGCTTTCATATAAGAAATGGTTTTCCAATGTGTGTTAAAAAGAATTCAAGTTTTGAAATGAAAATGGTTTTCCAAGTTATGAATAAATCTTTGGAACGTGTTTTGAAAGCTATAAATTAAATCTTTATTTTAAAGATTTATTGAGTTAATCCAATTGGAATGGAAGTTGTTTTGAATCTATGAATAGATCTTTGTAAACTAGGTGAAACTTTGTGAAATAAATCTTTTGGTTTAAAGATTTAAAATGGTAATTTGTTTAACCATTGAAAGAAAAGTTTTGGATTTTATAAGTTGTGACTTAACTGAAATCTCATATCCATATGTTTTAAAATATGGCGCTCATTATTCGGTTTAGCCGGGGGAGGACCTTGTGTCATATAGCCCATTCCGGATAGTGATACGACGTTATGGATAGCAATTGAAGACCGGTGGTGAAGACCGGATATTTCCGAAAACAAAAGGATAACTCATCGATTGTCTCTGCACTGGCTGATCCCCGGTATAGAGATCTCCATATGTGATGGGAAGTCCGGACGTGATTAGGGATTATTCGGATTTGCAAGGGCTTCTTCGAAAGTGCCTTCGGTTCTGTTCGAACCCGGGACAGACTTGTATGGTTGTATGTCCGACATTACACTTTGAGATATTAAACTGATCTCTATCAAATACATTTCTGCTTGGTGGCGGAGAATTTATTCTCTTATCTTAACACCCTTCTCTGAGACGTACGAGCTCAGAGGTTATGTAGTTGATATTTATCAGTGATATATTCCCAATTTGGTAATGTGGCATGCTGAGTGATGCTGTGTGTTGATGATCATTTGTTGATCATTTGTGATCAAAGCATGGCTTTTTTTATAAAGCGTAGCTTTGTGGACGAGACTGCATCAGGACCTCACACCCCGGAAATGGTCGAAACAGGAAAGATGCGGCAAGGTTATGAGGGTCGCGCCCTTTAGGGTGTGTCATTCCCTTCTCGTAAAGGGTGGTATCAGGTATGGAGCCATGGTATTTAACCTATGTGCTTGCTCCAATCTCATTTACTGCGTGGTTGCTGCTTTGAGGCGCCTCGGATGAAGGTCCCAAAGGACCGGGGGATGGCATATTCGTGTAGTAGTTACCTAGTTACAGAGGTAACCCGGCCTTGTGTTGGCAGAGATCTAACCGTAACGTTAGTTTCTCGGGACGTCCCGCCAGAGGCGATCCCTTGTGGCAGTAGGAAGTTCCTTAGCCTGACCATTTGTTGGAAATCCATTCATCCAATACGTGCCTTGTACGGTTTTAGTTGTAGAACCTGCCATTTAACATGGCAGCTATAGTAGGCATAGTATCATGGTACCTATGCTGGCTAGGATTAATATTATACTTTCGAAAGATTTTCCACTATGCACTAGTAATAATATCAAAGAAATTTTCTCGTATTAAGCATATTTGACTATCATAAGGAGAAATCTCCCCCATGTGTGCGTTTGCATTGTGTGTGTGCCAGGAGGCCTTATGGTAGTTTCATTTTCTAAAAAGCATTGTGGATTTCAAATTTAAATTCTGTTGTTTGTTTTAAAAAGACCAAATGTTTTTGTTTGCTCATACCAGTCCCATGACTGACCTGGAGTTTATTGTTCCTTTCCTAAACTCTGGGTGCCCACTATTTTCCCACACGGGCAGTCTAGAGTTGGGTTTTCAGATAATCCCGTATTAGGTGTAGATTCTATAGCTTTCGGAATCCTTGGTTTGCTAGCATTTGGAGATCTTTTTCAGTCTTTGGTCGGACCAGACTTGCTCTCTTGGTGAAACGTGATGGTGGTTCGAGCTACTGGCTTGGAGTTCTTGCTTTGGAGCATTGGATTGGAGATCTTTGGAGATTTTGTTCCGCTGCTGTGTTATCTTTTCTTTCCGCTGCTATTAGCTTGTATCATATCTCTGATGTATATTAATATTCATTGTACCATTCATGTTGTATCAGATATTGTATCAATGTTGTATATTGATATATGCTATTCTGTTTCTTCCGCTGTGTTATTTACTTAATGTGTTATAAGCTCCGGCGCGACTCGAATTTCAACGTTTGAATCTGCGGCATTCAAGTACCATGGAGTACGGATGTCGATTTCCGAACGCTGGAATTTGGATCGTGACATTTTGGTATCAAAGCTTTGGTTAAATCTTTAGCTCAGGAGTATAACACATTAAGTAGCTCATTAGAGATAGGGTGAAGTATACCCTAGAATGAGTAATCCCTAAGATATCCATTCGAATGCCTCAGTAAATTCTCTTACTACCCACTGATAGTGAGTATGAGTGCAAGAAGAGGACGAGATAGGGGACGGGGGAATACCACTACCAATGGTCAATGCCCTGCAATAGCGGAAATAACTTTTTTCTATCAATCTCCTTTGATTCAATTTCGTATTCTTTTGATTGCTTCGTGACAGCTACAGAAAGGAGCTTCGGTGTGATGGTAGCCCTACGAATCGTTGTAGAAAATCCTTACTTCGTATCTTCATCGGGTTCTTATTAGCTTTTCAACTCTAATGAGTTTGAAATTGAAAATTTAAATTAAATAAATTGAAAATTTTAAATTACATAAATTGGTTAACACATATGAAGCTCAATTTGAATTATATCAATAAAACGATTTCGTTTAAAACCAAAATTTAAATTCTATTGTAATTTCTTGTGTTTATCGAAGTCCGTAGAGGAACAAGTTATATACTTTGGGGTATTTCGACTTGAATTTGAAATCTATATCTAGTGTTTGAGAAATTGTATAAGGTTGAATCCATCTATCCAACTCTGGGATCCGATATATTCTACGAACGATTAGTTGTCCCTCGAACTAATTAGTGCCCTTGCATATTCGTAGACCGGTGGACCCGAATATCTTGTGTAATATTATATGAGATTGCTCTCATATCTATTGTTCATATTCTTATTTGGTAAGCCAAATACAGAATTTATAGCCAGTTCGATTTGGAAAGGTATTTCTCTATCTTTCATCTTTTCTTTTCGTCTTCCTAGCAAATTTCGAGGACGAAATTTCTTAAGGAGGGGAATATGTAACGTTCCTGAAATATTAGCCAAAATAATTCAATAATTAAATTAATTTTGAATTTAAACTGTGAATTTAATTGTGAATTAATTTGCGATTTCCAAAATAAACTTAAAATTTTGGATTATAATTAGAAATTTGGTTGGAATTTAAGGATAAGTATTTTATAATAAAAATTGGATTTAAGGATAACTATATTAGAGATAAATATGCACTATAATTTGAATAAATATGTATATATTGAAAGTTAAAATTTTAAATAAGATTTTGATTTTGAAAATTCAAAATGTATATATTTATAAATTTGGATTTTAAAACCACATAATTTTATACTAGTAGAAATTGGTAATATTTATTTTGAAAATTTTATTTTGAATTAGATATTAATGATTTTCAAAACAATTGTTTAAAACTAAATACTATTTTATATGGGTTTATTTATTAAAAGCATAATTAGTTTAAAATTCATTTTCTTTCTTTAAATTAGTATAAGTAGGAATAATGGACAAAATGGTTATAAAATAAGAAATAAAAATTTGAAATAATATAAATATAGATAATTGTTTATTTAAATGGTATACTAGTCTTAATTCAAAAATAAAATAAACTACGCTTAAAGATAATATTGGTATAAAAAGTAATATTATAAAATTGATATAAATAAATATAAAAAAAATTATTACAGCTATTTCAGAATTTTAATTCAACTATATTATATACTCTTTTATTTGATTTGATTAAAAGATTTTAAAAAATACATCTTCTTCTGGAAAGAATATAGTTGTATATTCCCAAAATTTAAAATGTAAAAATATTTACAAATGTTAGAAATATGAAAATATAAATAATACAAATTACTTCCATATTAACAAATTAATAATACAAAAGGGTGAAACATAAAAAAAAATATCTTGTATACATGTATATATCCAAACAAATGTAAACATACTTTAAAGATCTCACATATCTACATATATACAAAATGGCATCATTACTTTTATTTTTAAGTAATGAAATTTAAAATCACAAGAAACCTTTCCATCTCCCCAAATACCATTATTAAACTTCTCATCAAATCTGAGTATACAGTAAAGAAGATTTGAGTATCTTATATTTCAACTCCCAAAGAAGAAAAAAAAAAGAGTGAAAACAGAAGAAAAAAAATCAGAAAGGAAGATGCCATCTGCTTGTCAAAAACTCAAAGCAAATCAACCTGTAACAAATCAAAAGATAGAATGCAAATCTTCAACATGGGATTGCAGATCACAAACAAATCTGAAAATAAAGATTTTTCAACAACATCAGTTTTAACAAGTAGAAATTCCAGGCTCGGGTTCCTCTCTGATCGTCATCTCAACAACATTCCAGATTTAAAAACAAAAATCTGTTCAAAAAGGATTTGAGCAAGCAAGAGTTCAACCAGAAAAAAAAAAGATAGCAGTTTAAAATTCAAGGATGCAAAAGTTTTCAATCTGAAAGCAAATCAATTCAAAGGCAAGTAATTTTTTATTTTACTTGAATCTTATGTTAGTAATCAGTAACTAAAACAAGATTTAAACAACAAATTACTTGCAGGAGAATGAAGTCCAAGACTTAAGTTAATTCTGTTTTCAAGTTGCAGAAAAAAAAAACTCTCTGTCATTAGTAAGTAAAAAATCAAAATTGTTATTAATAGATTAAGTGAATAAATACAAGAGTAAATAAAGACTGTATTTGCAATTTACAGATCTAAACTTCAAGATTTAAGAAGAAACAAAAGAGAAAAAAAATTTCAAGCAGGCTAAACAAAAATGAAAGCTTCCAGGCTCAAACACTTTGTTCTCTGTCAAAATTTCCAGGTGAGCAACCTAGCCCTAAATTTATATGTGTTTTGTTGAATGCATGAATGGATTGTCCTCTCTGATATGTGGTGTGCTGGAATTTAAACTTGTATATAGGTTTATGCAATGCATGGCTGAGAAAAAAATTGAATTTGCCTCTGTGTATATATTCCAGGTTTTTAAAACCTGTTCAAGGTAAAAAAAAAAAAAAATTCAACTTCAATCCCTCTGATTAGATTAAGGCTTTATGAACTAAATGAGTTATGTTTGTGCTAACTTGTTTCAAGTCTTCAAATTTAAGTTGTGAAAGTTTAATCGAAGATATTCTGAGAATGTAAAGAATACAGGAAAAAAAAGAAAAAAACAACTCAGTATATGACGAAAAATCAACCATCATGTTTTCTGGTTTAAGTTATATCATCAAAAACGTTTTTAAAATTAACGATTTTTAAAGGTAGAATCCTAGTTTTTAATCAAGTAATTCTTGAGAAAATTGGGGATGATCAGAATCGTCTTTTTCACCAAATCCTGGTGATCGAGGCAATGATAAATCTCGCGATCAAGGGTGGAGCACGTTCGAAGATCTGAGATCATCGAAAAATTGCTCAATGATTTTATAATTTGTTGTTGGTGGCGCACGAGAAAGAAATAGGGTTTAACAACCTAGTATGGTCGATGGCATTAAAAAGGAAGCTCGTCATTATTGAGGCGATTCAGGTGATCGGTTAGTGGGGATCAGGAGGGGAAGGCTTTGGCGAGGGTGTGGACGCGAGGGTGTGGATGCAGATGGTCGAGTTCGTCGGTGCGAGTGGGTTTTAGGTTGATAGTTTGGTTCCAGGGAAAAAAAAATTTTGGCTCGATTTTGAATACTGGAAGGGATCGATGATCTGAGTGGTCTGAGGGTTTAAGTTGGTCGTCGACGACTCACTGGTGGCGGCAAGGATGAACGGAATTCATCGAAGCACGTGTGCATGTGCACGGGGTATTTGGATGTCTGGTAATGGTGTTGGGTGTCTGGGGAAGAAGAGTATGGGATCGAAGTAGTACCCGGGGGAAATTGGTGAAAACTCGAAGTCGAGCTAGTGATAAATTAGCATTGCATCAGGTTTGATTTTAGTACTTAACAAAATTTGGAAAGAAAAAAAATATCAGCGCTCGGGCCAAATTTTGTAGGAGCTCGAAGCAAGCGGGAAGAAATCCTGGGGAAGACTCGAAGTGCCTCGGGTTTTATATACAAAGCAGTTTTGTGCTAAAAAAAATCATTCAACGTTTTGAATGATTTTAATTGCCTTTTACTAAATGATGATTTTATTTGAGCTTTAACTAATTAAGGTTTAAACAAGGCATTTTAAAGTAATTAAACTCAAATTAAATTTTGTTACATTAACTCAAGAATTTATTTATATAAATTGAATAATGAAATTAAGGAAGGTAATTAGAATAAACATTATTTTAAACAAACTTAATATTTTAACTAGCTAATGTAATAGAGATAATGTATAAAACAAGCTCTAAAGAAAAATCAAAGTAATTAAATCTCTTGATTTATTAAATTATTGAAGATTTGATAATATAATTACTTGAGAAGTAATTACTTAAATTTAAGGTTTAATTAATTAATAAAAGTAATTAGGGCTTCATTTATGAACAATTAAGGATTTATTAATTAGGGTAATTAATTGAGGAACGATTAATTAACGAAGATGATTAAGATTCAATTAATTTTAATTAAGCATAACTAATCATTGATTAAAGATAATTTATGAAAGTAATTATGTGGTTAATTATTTTAAACCACGCAATTTATTCATCTTAATTGTAGATGTTTGATTGTTACTGAATGATGTGTGTTGGATTGATATTTTGATATGTAATGTGATGCTATTTGATGCTTTGTGCTAAGCTGTTATATCTGTGATATATATATATATGATTATATGAATATGCAAATCCTTTTACCCGTAAAACGGCATTTGAATTTCGATGCGACAGGGAGTCGGATTCCAGTTGGTTATCCGAAACCCACATCGAATAGTAATGATTGAATCTGTGATGATTGATGATGTTGCACTATTGTGTAAAACCCCTGGACCACACTTATACACACACAAATATGGATTGCACGTGGAAATGGGTTGAGTCACAGATTTTGAAATTGTTTTAAAATTTGAATTTTTGAATCCAAAATAGTTTTGGAATTAGAATTGAAGCTTTTGAAAAAATGAATTTCAAAAATAAAAGTTATTTGAATAACTTGATTGAGTTTTGAAATTTAAATAATTTGATTTAAATTTGAATTCAATATTTGAAGTTGAATTCTATAATTTGGAAACTAGGGTTTAAAAAGTTATCCAACTTATAAATGGATTTATATGGGTTTTTAAACCATTTTAAAAAGTGATGTTTGGAATTTAAATTTAACCCAAGATTTCAACTTGTATAAATCGGACCTTTCTGAAACGAAAACTGTTGTTTTCAAATAATAGAAGCTTTCATATAAGAAATGGTTTTCCAATGTGTGTTAAAAAGAATTCAAGTTTTGAAATGAAAATGGTTTTCCAAGTTATGAATAAATCTTTGGAACGTGTTTTGAAAGCTATAAATTAAATCTTTAATTTAAAGATTTATTGAGTTAATCCAATTGGAATGGAAGTTGTTTTGAATCTATGAATAGATCTTTGTGAAACTAGGTGAAACTTTGTGAAATAAATCTTTTGGTTTAAAGATTTAAAATGGTAATTTGTTTAACCATTGAAAGAAAAGTTTTGGATTTTATAAGTTGTGACTTAACTGAAATCTCATATCCATATGTTTTAAAATATGGCGCTCATTATTCGGTTTAGCCGGGGGAGGACCTTGTGTCATATAGCCCATTCCGGATAGTGATACGACGTTATGGATAGAAATTGAAGACCGGTGGTGAAGACCGGATATTTCTGAAAACAAAAGGATAACTCATCGATTGTCTCTGCACTGGCTGATCCCCGGTATAGAGATCTCCATATGTGATGGGAAGTCCGGACGTGATTAGGGATTATTCGGATTTGCAAGGGCTTCTTCGGAAGTGCCTTCGGTTCTGTTCGAACCCGGGACAGACTTGTATGGTTGTATGTCCGACATTACACTTTGAGATATTAAACTGATCTCTATCAAATACATTTCTGCTTGGTGGCGGAGAATTTATTCTCTTATCTTAACACCCTTCTCTGAGACGTACGAGCTCAGAGGTTATGTAGTTGATATTTATCAGTGATATATTCCCAATTTGGTAATGTGGCATGTTGAGTGCTGCTGTGTGTTGATGATCATTTGTTGATCATTTGTGATCAAATCATGGCTTTTTTTATAAAGCGTAGCTTTGTGGACGAGACTGCATCAGGACCTCACACCCCGGAAATGGTCGAAACAGGAAAGATGCGGCAAGGTTATGAGGGTCGCGCCCTTTAGGGTGTGTCATTCCCTTCTGGTAAAGGGTGGTATCAGGTATGGAGCCCTGGTATTTAACCTATGTGGTTTCTCCAATCTCATTTACTGTGTGGTTGTTGCTTTGAGGCACCTCGGATAAAGGTCCCAAGGGACCGGGGGATGGCATATTCGTGTAGTAGTTACCTAGTTACAGAGGTAACCCGGCCTTGTGTTGGCAGAGATCTAACTGTAACGTTAGTTTCTCTGGACGTCCCGCCAGAGGCGATCCCTTGTGGCAGTAGGAAGTTCCTTAGCCTGACCATTTGTTGGAAATCCATTCATCCAATACGTGCCTTGTACGGTTTTAGTTGTAGAACCTGCCATTTAACATGGCAGCTATAGTAGGCATAGTATCATGGTACCTATGCTGGCTAGGATTAATATTATACTTTCGAAAGATTTTCCACTATGCACTAGTAATAATATCAAAGAAATTTTCTCGTATTAAGCATATTTGACTATCATAAGGAGAAATCTCCCCCATGTGTGCGTTTGCATTGTGTGTGTGCCGGGAGGCCTTATGGTAGTTTCATTTTCTAAAAAGCATTCCAGATTTCAAATTTAAATTCTGTTGTTTGTTTTAAAAAGACCAAATGTTTTTGTTTGCTCATACCAGTCCCATGACTGACCTGGAGTTTATTGTTCCTTTCCTAAACTCTGGGTGCCCACTATTTTCCCACACGGGCAGTCTAGAGTTGGGTTTTCAGATAATCCCGTATTAGGTGTAGATTCTATAGCTTTCGGAATCCTTGGTTTGCTAGCATTTGGAGATCTTTTTCAGTCTTTGGTCGGACCAGACTTGATCTCTTGGTGAAACGTGATGGTGGTTCGAGCTACTGGCTTGGAGTTCTTGCTTTGGAGCATTGGATTGGAGATCTTTGGAGATTTTGTTCCGCTGCTGTGTTATCTTTTCTTTCCGCTGCTATTAGCTTGTATCATATCTCTGATGTATATTAATATTCATTGTACCATTCATGTTGTATCAGATATTGTATCAATGTTGTATATTGATATATGCTATTCTGTTTCTTCCACTGTGTTATTTACTTAATGTGTTATAAGCTCCGGCGCGACTCGAATTTCAACGTTTGAATCTGCGACATTCAAGTACCATGGAGTACGGATGTCGATTTTCGAACGTTGGAATTTGGATCGTGACATTTATATTCTTTCCAGAAGAAGATGTATTTTTTTAAATCTTTTAATCAAATCAAATAAAAGAGTATATAATATAGTTGAATTAAAATTCTGAAATAGCTGTAATAATTTTTTATTTATTTATTTGTATCAATTTTATAATATTACTTTTTAAACCAATATTATCTTTAAGCTTAGTTTATTTCAAATGAAAAGGAATAAATTGCTGCATTGCTGTTATTGAATACATATCCAGTTTGTGATCTTGCTTTATGTGGGTCAAAAAGATAACCTACATCAGCATAGCCAACTAGATCTGGATTATTGCCTGTGTTAGAGTAAAATAAATCCAAATTTGTCGTTCCACGAAGATATCTCATGATATGTTTTATACCATTCCAGTGTCTTTTTGTTGGTTCTGAACTGTATCTTGCTAGAAGATTTACTAAAAATGCAATATCTGGTCTTGTGCATTGGGCCAAATATAATAATGCACCAATGGCACTAAGATATGGCACTTCCGGGCCAAGCACATTCTCATCTTCTTCTTTTGGGCGGTAAGGGTCCTTTTTAATATCTAAAGATCTAACAACCATTGGCGTACTAAGTGGATATGCTTTATCCATTTGAAAATGCTTTAGAATTTTCTCAATGTAGTTTGATTGATGGATTAATATGCCATTAGTACTATGCTCAATCTGTAGACCGAGACAGTGCTTAGTTTTGCCAAGATCTTTAATTTCAAATTCCTTCTCTAAATAATTTATTGTTTCATCAATCTCTTCTGGAGTTCCAATCAAATTTATGTCATCAACATAAACTGCTAAGATAGCAAATCCCTTTACCGATTTCTTTATAAAGACACATGGACAAATGAGATTGTTTTCGTATCCTTCTTTTACCAAATATTTACTAAGACGGTTATACCACATCCTTCCAGATTGTTTTAATCCATATAGTGATCGTCTTAGTCTTAATGAGTACATGGACTTTGATTTTGCTTCAGGCAATTTATATCCATCTAAAATTTTCATTTAAATGTTGGTATCTAATTCACCATAAAGATAAGCTGTCACAACATCTGTTAATCTTATATCGAGTTTTTCAGAAACTACAAGGCTTATCAAATATCGGAATGTTATGACATCCATGACAGGGGAGTAGGTTTCCTTAAAGTCAAAACCTGGTCTCTGCAGGAAACCTTGTGCGACAAGTCGTGCCTTGTACCTCACGACTTCATTTTTATCATTTCGTTTTCTAACGAATACCCATTTATAACCTACTGGTTTAACATTTTCTGGTGTTTTCTCTATTGGTCCAAATAAACCATGTTTTTGAAGTGAATCTAGTTCCACTTGGATAGCATCTTTCCATTTTGGCCAATCGTGTCTTTTTCGACATTCATTTATGCTATTTAGTTCATTATCATCATTCTCATTATTCTCATTATGGTCATGACTTTCAATTATTTCAGTAGCTACTGCGAATGAGAATACATCATCAATTATTATTTTACTTCGATCACATATTTCTCCGTAGTTCGTACAAAATATTGAGATCTCATTATTATTAGGTACCATTTTATCATTGGAATCTTCTTTTATCTCTTCTGGGATAATGTTTCCTTCCGCGCTTCTAGGAGAATTGAGATTTTCATTTGAGTGATCTTTTTTATCATTTATAACCACTTCAGGAGGTTCCTTAATTGATGATTTTTCATTAGACTTTCTTTTTCTAGGCGCCAAGTCTTTTGAACCAATTGGCCTTCAACGTTTTTGTCTTGCTTTAGATTCATTTGCTGCTATATTTACTTTTGATCCTTCAGGGACATCAATTTTTGCTGGTGCATTTGCTGTTGGAATGTGAGATTTAGTTATTTTTGCAGTGTCGCTAAATGCATCCGGCAGTTGATTTGCAATAATTTGAATATGCAAAATTCTTTGTACCTCATATTGGCATTGTTTAGTACATGGATCCAAATAAGACACAGATGGATTATTCCATGATATTTCACGCCATTCTACTGGAACGGTCTTTTCTCCCCCTAATGGAGGGAAAATTGTCTCATCAAATTTACAGTCCGAAAATCTTGCAGTGAAGACATCACCGGTAAGAGGTTCAAGGTAACGAATTATCGATGGGGAATCAAATCCCACATAAATTCCCAACCTTCGTTGAGGACCCATTTTAGTACGAAGTGGGGGATTAATAGGTATATACACAGCACAACCAAATTTTCGTAAATGTGAAATATTTGGTTGAAATCCAGTTAAGAGCTGTGATGGTGAAAGCTGATGATAAGCTGTTGGTCTAATTTTAACCAATTTAGATGCATGCAAAATTGCATGCCCCCAAGCTTAAACAGGTAGTTTTGATTGCATAAGCAATGGTCTTGCAATAAGTTGCAAGCGCTTAATTAATGATTCTGCTAGACCATTTTGAGTATGAACATGAGCTATTGGATGTTCAATTTCAATCCCTAATGATAGACAATAATCATCAAATACTTGAGAAGTAAATTCTCCAGCATTATCTTGTCGAATCGATTTAATTTAATGATCAGGGAAGTGTGCTCTCAATTTTATTATTTGAGCAAGTAGCTTGGCAAATGCCAAATTTCTTGTAGAAAGTAAACAGACATGTGACCAACGAGTTGATGCATCAATCAATACCATAAAATATTTGAATGGTCCACATTCAGGGTGGATTGGGCCACATATATCACCTTGAATTCTTTGTAAAAATGTAGGAGATTCAGAAGTGATTTTGCTATATGAAGGTCGAGTGATTAATTTTCCTTGTGCACATGGGGCACATAAGTAATCACTTGGTAAATTCGATTGGTTTGATAAATCATGTCTGTTTGTGTTTTTGGCAATTTTACGCATCATAGTTGATCAAGGATGACCCAAGCGATCATGCCAAAGAATCAATGTCTTTGTATTTGTGAGCTGCTGGCTCATGTTTATAGAGTGAGATTCAACTATGCCAATTTTTGTAAAATATAAACCAGTTGAAATTGTACCAAATTTTCTAGGATAAGCTTCTGGCTTTCAATTCTAGAAATAACACAAAGATATTCTTTGTTGTTTTCATTTATAGTTTCAATACGGTATCCATTCATTCTTATATCTTTGAAACTCAACAAATTTCTTTTAGAGTTGCTTGAGTATAATGCATTCTGAATAAAGATATGCGTACCATTTGGCAATATTATATGGGCTCTTCCGGACCCATCAATTATATTAGCAGATCCAGCTATAGTGGAGACTTTAGCTGAGAAATTTTTAGATAGTTCAGAGAAAAACTTCTGGTTTTTCAAAATTGTATGAGTAGTTGCACTATCTAGTAAGCATATATCATCACCCAAATGGCGTTCCATACCTTAAGAATTAAAGACAATGATTAGTCAATCATTAAAAATTTGTATGCATAAATAAATGTAATGTAAACAAACAAAGTAATATGATTAAAATAGGCTATTGATTAAAAACAACATCCACATTACACATTACTAGTACTGCAAAGGGAAATACAATTAAATGAACACAAACTTCAAACTGATTTATTGATGCAAGCTAATGAAATAAAAGGAAAGTCACATAACAAACTTCAAGACATTTCTAATTGATCAACTCGGTCATATCATTGATCATTGCACTTAGATTTTCATCATTAATGAAATTTCCATTGTCATCTTCGAAGAAATCATCTAACTTCAGGTTAGTGTTTTCTGGTAACTTTTCGGCATTATTTGCCTCAATATTGTTCGAGCGATGATATTCTTCAACTGTTTTCTTTGATGATCTACATGTACGTGACCAGTGACCAGATCGTCAACATCTATAACAAAATTCCTCATAATGCCTTTTATTTTCTAAAGCTGAATCATTGTTCTTTATAGGCTCAATTTTCTTTTGTTGCTTTTTAAAGTTGGTGGTTTTGTTACCTTTAAAACCACCATAACCACCTCTGCTACAGTTATATCCACGTCCACGACCATGTCCTCTACCTCGACCTCAACCCCTACCTCTTTCCAGAGTGGGCAAAATTAGCATTAACTTCAGGTAATGCAGTTGAACCAGTTGGTCTTGAGGAATGATTTTTTATAAGCAATTCATTATTTTGTTCAGCAATTAGTAAGCATTCTATGAGTTCAGAATATTTTGTAAAATGACGCTCTCGATATTGCTGCTGCAGGAGTATATTCGAGGCATGAAATGTTGAGAAATCTTTTCAAGCATTTGTGCGTCATCCACCTTTTCTCCACATAATTTCAGTTTAAAAGTGATTCTAAACATTGCAGAATTATATTCTCTTACGGACTTAAAGTCCTGAAACCTCAGGTTCAACCACTCTTGCCTAGTGTTTGGAAGTATGATCGTCTTCTGGTGGTCATAACGCTCCTTCAGGGAGTTCCATAAGTGGAGAGGGTCTTTTTCAGTCAAATATTCTATTTTTAGATCGTCATGGATATGACGTCTTAAAAATATTAGAGCCTTTGCCTTGTCCTGCTGGGACATAGTATTGCCATTTTTAATGGCATTTTCTAAGCATTGAGATTTCAAATGAATCTCAGCATCCAGTATCCATGATAAGTAGTTGTCTCCAGATATATCCAAAGCTTTAAATTCAAGCTTGGCGATGTTTGTCATTTTGTGAAATGTTCATAAAATAAATTGCATAAGGTGAATATATTCGCCACAACAGCATTCACTATTTGTTTGTTTCCAACTAAAAAGAAGAAAAACAATGGAAAGTCTTCATTCATGGTATCAAAAAACTATACCAAAAAAAATTGTATCAACAAAACCAAACATTTGGATTTTGCAACTTCCATGTATTTATCAAATAAGAAAGGAAAGTCAGCTTTTGCGTATATTCCATTCCAAACTTTTGAATTTTATTTGGCAATAGATCCGCAAAGGGAAAATAATAATAATAATATTAAATTTAGAAGCCAAAGAATAAAAATAAGAGTGATACAAGAAAAGGCAAGAAAAATATAGAAGCGAACCCCAAACTAGCATGTGCTGACTTGATAGCTTTATCAAAAAAATAAATGATATTGACAATTACCTTTTTGGAGAGAGGAAAAGTAACGAGTTTATAAAGAAATGCAAGAACAATTCCTTTACCTGCTGTTTTAAAGGAAATAAGAAATAGAATGCATGTAGATACATTCTAAAAGACTCGTATGCACTAATATATATAATAGGATTTTGTATATAAATAGCCTTAGAATTGGAATGGTCAGAAGAGAAACAGTCAGAGTAATTAATATTTAATTACTTGCTGAGAAGTTGGAAAGTTTGAAGGTGAACAAGTTGAGGTCAATAATTAATTCGCATTCCTTCGTGCTGATAACGTGTTACAGAATAAAGAGAATGAAGAGAATTAGAGAGAGAACAATTCTATTGAATTGAGAGATATCTTTACAATACAATCAAGCTATATATTTATAGACTACTTATGCAGTGCAGATTACAATAATGCCCTTTCAAATTTAGCATATTCATCCCTATTATTAATGTATATTACAACATACAGAATAAAGAAAAAAATAGAAGCCATTGGAGAGAGAGACAAAAGAAATATTATTCACTTCTGAGTATCGATGTCTATTTACATTACATGGCCTACTTTATATAAGGGCTTCAGAGTTAAGGACTGAACTTATCCCACGATGTGGGAGTAAACAAAACAATGTACAAGCATATTCACTTCATAATATACATATATTATAACACTCCCCATTGAATATGCATCTTCAAAATCTTGAATGCTCGGATAATTTGGAAATTTCTGTTTTGAAACGTGTATGATGATTGCTCCTCCTCATTATTATCTTGCTTGCATTTATCGATTCAATCGATATAGATTTGCCTCATTAAATACCTCTATTAGAAAAACCCAGGGGAAAAAAATCTTGAACGAGGAAAAGAGTGCAACTTGTGGAATCATAAATATCATACTAAAAATGATATTTCTTATAAGAGTTTGATACTTTAGGATCAAAATAATGCCTCATTAAAACCTTACTAAGAAAAACCCAATGGGAAAAATCTTAGTGAAGGAAAAAGAGTACAATGACATATTTTATTTTCTTATTTCTTTAAATAAAGCTTGATACTTCTGGATCAAACTAATGCCTCATTAAAACCTTACTAAGTAAAACCTTATGGGAAAAATCTTAGTGAAGGAAAAAGAGTACAATATAGTATGTCATATTTCAATAATTTACTGCATCAGATAGAGTTTGATACTTCTGGATCAATTTAATACTTCAGTAAAAGCCTTACAAAGGAAAACCCGAGGGGAAAAACCTTAGTCAATGATAAAAATATAATTTAACTTAAATAACATATTTGAGATGTTATTTCTTGAAAAGATGTTTGATTCTTCCAGATCAAGATAATGCCTTCATTAAAACCTTAATAAGAAAAACCCAGTGGGAAAAATCTTAAATAAGGAAAAAGAGCATATTATAGCTTATTTCAAATGTTACTAGGGAGTTGATACTTCTGGATCAAGATAATGCCTCATTAAAACCTTACTAATAAAAACCCAGTAGGAAAAATCTTAGTGAAGGAAAAAGAGTGCATTATAAAATACTTATGGATGCTCCCCCTGATTTAAAATTTTCCTCCGAATTCATATTCGTCTTTCGATAACTCAAATTGGTTATAGATACTTCTGGATCTATAAATATGAATCTCATTAATAATACAATTTATTAATAGTTTCCTTCGATACAATCAAATTTTCTAAGATTGTTTCTTCCAAATATGTTTTGCATTTTATGCATTTGTATGCTACTTTTATGAAAAACACTTCATGTGCTTTCATTTTTGTGCCTCAAATTAGTTTTGCGCATTGCAACTATACATCTTTCATGAATATTAAAAATTTCATTACAACATTACTAGAAAGCAGGAAGTAATCTACTCATCTTGATGTATTAATATTTTCATTACAACAATACTTAGAAGAAATTTGTAATCTAGACTTCATGTCTTTTTCATTCCTTATAACTACAAAAGTTATATATATTCTTCAGAAATTTGTATACTTTAATAAGTATTTGCATATCGCAACTATCACTTCAATGGATATTAAGAGTTTCATTACAACAATACTTAAAAATAGGAAGTAATTTACTCATCATGAATTATATCAAGATTTTCATTACAACAATGCTAAAAAGTATGTTGAAATTTACTCTCCTTGTTCTTTGCATTCTTTATAACAATGAAAGTTATTTATATTCTTCAGGAATTTGTATACTTTCATTATTTAATATGATTTTAAACCACATTTATACCTTCAGGGTATATTAAGCATTTCAAGTACTTTCGGTACTTTGCGGACTACATGTCCATATTTCTCTACTATTAAAGGATTCACGATGGCCAGTCATGTTTTCCTAATTCAAGATTCTTAATCTATTTATAAATATAAGCGCTTTATTATTTGCAAATTTATCATCGATGATTATTTCTTGTCAGTTCTAGACATGATTTATTGAGATCTCTTTAATTATGTTTTAGGTACCTAACCCACTTCTAGGGTTATTTGAGAATCATGTCATGGATCTCTTTCAGAGCATCCTTGAGTGTTTCTTCAAGAACACCCACCTCCTTTATTTGGCATCTTTATTACTTACTCCAAAAATATTTTGAAATGACTTTTGAACCATATTTCAGATATGGTTTACAAATTTTGATCCTTCAGGGATTCAAATCTATATTGGAGAAAGTCTACTAGGGATAATATTGATAATATTTTGCATCATTGTATATTTTAATAAATATTTAACACTGATGATCAAAATGAACTTGTATCCCTTTATCCTCCCCCTCAATGTTGACAAACATTGTCACATTAAATAATAATCATCTTTGGATTCTCATTTTGATCCATTATGATATTGCTACTAGCAAATACACCATACATATTAATAACAGGAGGATAATTCTTTTATTCATTGATAAGATGCATTCAATTGATATTGATTATTAGAGTTTGTTCTCACTCGTTGATCTAAGCTATTGGAGGAATTTACTTATTGTGTAGATCATTTGAATACATACATGACTTCAGGTCATTCAGCATTTATGTTGATTGAATTTTAAATCACTAAATAATATCTATGCATAATCACTAAATAAAAGCTTATAACAATCTTTAGGTTGTTAGCTAAATATTTACATATACGGATGTATAAGTGCGTCCACGTATCACATGTATATTGTAAAATTTTCCTATTCTTTCTCATTTGAATTAGTGATTTTTGTAACAAACTTTTACAAGGATCAAAATTATTAATTTCTATTTATAAATCAATGTCAATGCAAACCTGTCAAAACCGCATGATAACGTTCAAAACATTTGGTTTGAGACCCTATCGAACTTCTGGTTCGAACAAAATATACACACAACTTCAAGTTGTTAAGTTTTATTCCTCAATTATATCTCAAATATCAGTTTTGAACACTAATTATGATTACTTATCAAGGAGTAATTTTTAATTGCATATAGACATTTATACACATCTCTATTGAGAGTTCTATAAAAAAAATTACAGCAAAAATAATAATAGTATCTTCTAGATACTTGGAATGTTACAGATACAGATTTCCTCTTAGCTCTCAAACTTTTAGGATCTAATCTAAGCTAAATTAGGATCCTTTATAATCAAATTTATGTACACTTATTTGGTTTAATAAACTTACCAAATATATAAATAAATCTCTTCTAGAGATATGTTATCATTTTCAAAATTATAAATCTCTTCTAGAGATATATTAGTATCACCACTTCTGGAGTGAACTTTCTCTTCTAGATATATATATATATATATATATATACATACACACACACACACACTATTTGAATGCCATATCAATATACACTGTTTATTTTATACATATTACATAATTACTACTTTTACAGTAGCATAAAATATCCGTGCTGGAGATTTTTGTTGTAACTATATTTGAAATGACATATCAAACTTTAAACATAGCAACAAAATTAGATGCACCAAATGAAAGTAAGATGCGAAGAGATAAAACCACTACTTCTGGAGTGTAACGTTGGTATACAATTTTTTTTTTTGGATAAATTATTATCATTACTCAAAAAAAAATTATATCGTTATTCCTTCAGGGAATATAGTATTTCCTTTTAAGGAATTGCAATGTAACAAAAATAAAATTCCTATAACATCTCTTCTGGGATGTTAGAATTTGCAATATAAATATATAAATCTCTAAATTATCTTTTCAAGAGATTAATATACATACATACGCATCCAGTGATGTTTGAAATATCATGTAACATAATATCTTCAGGATATTTGGTTAATATAGTGTAAATGTTAAGATATAAGGTAAGGTATAACTCATTTGGAGATATTTGTAATCTCTTGAATGCAGCATCATTTTCTCATATGATTATTTATTAATTTTCTTTAACTTCTTCAGGAAGTACAACCTTATCATTTTACATAATTTCAATAGAGCTTCGGGCTTCTAATTCATGAACTTCAAGATTCTAGAAGTTTACACAAAATTTAAGAACCTGAAGTTCATAACAAATCAATGAACTTGAAGTTCATGAATTAGAAGCCCGAAGCTCTACTGAAATTATGTAAAATGATAAGGTTGTACTTCCTGAAGAAGTTAAAGAAAATTAATAAATAATCATATGAGAAAATGATGCTGCATTCAAGAGATTACAAATATCTCCAAATGAGTTATACCTTACCTTATATCTTAACATTTACACTATATTAACCAAATATCCTGAAGATATCATGTTACATGATATTTCAAACATCATTAGATGCGTATGTGTGTATATTAATCTCTTGAAAAGATGATTTAGAGATTTATATATTTATATTGCAAATTCTAACATCCCAGAAGAGATGTTATAGGAATTTTATTTTTGTTACATTGCAATTCCTTAAAAGGAAATACTATATTCCCTGAAGGAATAACGATATAATTTTTTTTTTGAGTAATGATAATAATTTATCCAAAAAAAAAAAAATTGTATACCAACGTTACAATCCAGAAGTAGTGGTTTTATCTCTTCGCATCTTACTTTCATTTGGTGCATCTAATTTTGTTGCTATGTTTAAAGTTTGATATGTCATTTCAAAGATAGTTACAACAAAAATCTCCAGCATGGATATTTTATGCTACTGTAAAAGTAGTAATTATGTAATACGTATAAAATAAATAGTGTATATTGATATGGCATTCAAATAGTGTGTGTGTATATATATATATATCTAGAAGAGAAAGTTCACTCCAGAAATGGTGATACTAATATATCTCTAGAAGAGATTTATAAATTTGAAAATGATAACATATCTCTAGAAGAGATATATTTATATATTTGGTAACTTTATTAAACCAAATAAGTGTACATAAATTTGATTATAAAGGATCCTAATTTAGCTTAGATTAGATCCTAAAAGTTTGAGAGCTAAGAGGAAATCTGTATCTGTAACATTCCAAGTATCTAGAAGATACTATTATTATTTTTGCTATAATTTTTTCTTACAGAACTCTCAATAGAGATGTGTAGAAATGTTTATATGCAATTAAAAATTACTCCTTGATAAGTAATCATAATTAGTGTTCAAAACTGATATTTGAGATATAATTGAGGAATAAAACTTAACAACTTGAAGTTGTGTGTATATTTTGTTCGAACAAGAAGTTCGAGAGGGTCTCAAACCAAATGTTTTGAACGTTATCATGCGGTTTTGACAGGTTTGCATTGACATTGATTTATAAATATAAATTAATAATTTCGATCCTTGTAAAAGTTTGTTAAAAAAATCACTAATTCAAATGAGAAAGAATATGAAAATTTTACAATATGCATGTGATACGTGGACGCACTTATACATCCGTATATGTAAATATTTAGCTAACAACCTGAAGTTTGTTATAAGCTATTATTTAGTTATTATGCATAGATATTATTTAGTGATTTAAAATTCAATCAACATAAATGCTGAATGACCTGAAGTAATGTATGTATTCAAATGATCTACACAATAAGTAAATTCTTCCAATAACTTAGATCAATGAATGAGAACAAACTCTAATAATCAATATCAATTGAATGCATCTTATCAATGAATAAAAGAATTATCCTCCTATTATTAATATTTATGGTGTATTTGCTAGTAGCAATATCATAATGGATCAAAATGAGAATCCAAAGATAATTATTATTTAATGTGACAATGTTTGTCAACATTGAGGGGGAGGATAAAGGGATACAAGTTCATTTTGATCATCAGTGTTAAATATTTATTAAAATATACAATGATGCAAAATATTATCAATATTATCCCTAGTAGACTTTCTCCAATATAGATTTGAATCCCTGAAGGATCAAAATTTGTAAACCATATCTGAAATATGGTTCAAAAGTCAGTTCAAAATATTTTTGGAGTAAGTAATAAAGATGCCAAATAAAGGAGGTGGGTGTTCTTGAAGAAACACTCAATGATGCTCTGAAAGAGATCCATGACATGATTCTCAAATAACCCTAGAAGTGGGTTAGGTACCTAAAACATAATTAAAGAGATCTCAATAAATCATGTCTAGAACTGACAAGGAATAATCATCGATGATAAATTTGCAAATAATAAAGCGCTTATATTTATAAATAGATTAAGAATCTTGAATTAGGAAAACATGACTGGCCATCATGAATCCTTTAATAGTAGAGAAATATGGACATGTAGTCCGCAAAGTACCGAAAGTACTTGAAATGCTTAATATACCCTGAAGGTATAAATGTGTTTTAAAATCATATTAAATAATGAAAGTATACAAATTCCTGAAGAATATAAATAACTTTCATTGTTATAAAGAATGCAAAGAACAAGGAGAGTAAATTTCAACATACTTTTAAGTATTGTTGTAATGAAAATCTTGATATAATTCATGATGAGTAGATTACTTCCTATTTTTAAGTATCGTTGTAATAAAACTCTTAATATCCATTGAAGTGATAGTTGCGATATGCAAATACTTATTAAAGTATACAAATTTCTGAAGAATATATATAACTTTTGTGGTTATAAAGAATGAAAAAGACATGAAGTCTAGATTACAAATTTCTTCTAAGTATTGTTGTAATGAAAATCTTGATACATCAAGATGAGTAGATTACTTCCTGCTTTCTAGTAATGTTGTAATGAAATTTTTAATATTCATGAAAGATGTATAGTTGCAATGCGCAAAACTAATTTGAGGCACAAAAATGAAAGCACATGAAGTGTTTTTCATAAAAGTAGCATACAAATGTATAAAATGCAAAACATATTTGGAAGAAACAATCTTAGAAAATTTGATTGTATCGAAGGAAACTACTAATAAATTGTATTATTAATGAGATTCATATTTATAGATCCAGAAGTATCTATAACCAATTTGAGTTATCGAAAGACGAATATGAATTCAGAGGAAAATTTTAAATCAGGGGGAGCATCCATGAGTATTTTATAATGCACTCTTTTTCCTTAACTAAGATTTTTCCCACTGGGTTTTTATTAGTAAGGTTTTAATGAGGCATTATCTTGATCCAGAAGTATCAACTCCCTAGTAACATTGGAAATAAGCTATAATGTACTTTTTTTCCTTATTTAAGATTTTTCCCACTGGATTTTTCTTATCAAGGTTTTAATGAAGGCATTATCTTGATCTGGAAGAATCAAACATCTTTTCAAGAAATAACATCTCAAATATGTTATTTAAGTTAAATTATATTTTTATCCTTGACTAAGGTTTTTCCCTTCGGGTTTTCCTTTGTAAGGTTTTTACTGAAGTATTAAATTGATCCAGAAGTATCAAACTCTATCTGATGCAGAAATTATTGAAATATGACATACTATATTGTACTCTTTTTCCTTCACTAAGATTTTTCCCATAGGGTTTTACTTAGTAAGGTTTTAATGAGGCATTAGTTTGATCCAGAAGTATCAAGCTTTATTTAAAGAAATAAGAAAATAAAATATGTCATTGTACACTTTTTCCTTCACTAAGATTTTTCCCATTGGGTTTTTCTTAGTAAGGTTTTAATGAGGCATTATTTTGATCATGAAGTATCAAACTCTTATAAGAAATATCATTTTTAGTATGATGTTTATGATTTCACAAGTTGCACTCTTTTCCTCGTTCAAGATTTTTTCCCACTGGGTTTTTCTAATAGAGGTTTTTAATGAGGCAAATCTATATCGATTGAATCGATAAATGCAAGCAAGATAATAATGAGGAGGAGCAATCATCATACACATTTCGAAACAGAAATTTCCAAATTATCCGAGCATTCAAGATTTTGAAGATGCATATTCAAGGGGGAGTGTTATAATATATGTATATTATGAAGTGAATATGCTTGTACATTGTTTTGTTTAGTCCCACATCGTGGGATAAGTTCAGTTCTTACCTCTGAAGCCCTTATATAAAGTAGGCCATGTAATGTAAATAGACATCTATTCTCAGAAGTGAATAATATTTTATTATTTCTTAGAAAAAAATCACATAATTAGATCAACATTATAAGATATACAAAATGAGATCCAGGAAAAAGAAATGAGATCAAAACAAATGTTTACAAAACGAAATTTGATCTACGAAATAAAATTAGATCCCAAGAGAAAAGAAATAGATCTAACTTTATAGACTTCATTTTTCAGATCTCATTTGTAGGCTTATTAAATTGATTTTATTTGTAGATGTTATTATGTTTATCTCAATATGATCTAATTTTTCCGATCTAATTCTATTATAGATCTAATTTTATAGATCTATAACATTTTATATTTTATATACCGTTGCTTTTTCTTTTCGATCCACAGCCTTGATATGGTATAATGATTGATTTTAGATCTCATTGATCTTTCATTATTTTTAATTGATATTCTTTGTTATGAAGGATTTTATATTTTTTGTTTAGGAATTAACCATATTTAGATGAGGTATTCCATTATGTTCAGCTTACAAAGTTCTATTAAATTATCTTGATCTAGGAGAATCAAACGTCTTTTCAAGAAATAACATCTCAAATATGTTATTTAAGTTAAATTATATTTTTATCCTTAACTATATCTCTGATGTTACTATTGAACATTAATTATGATTGTTTATTAGAAAATATATACTAACTTATAATTATATATAAACATCTCCTCTAGAGAGTTCAGTAAAATAGATATATTTACAACATAAGTAAGAGTATCTTCTGGATCCTTGAAATGTTATAAAAATAAGAAATTATAATGGTTGCACATACCGATTTGTTCAAGACCGTATTTATATAGCTTTAGTGAAAGTTATGATATGACATATAGATTATCTCTTCAGGAGCATATTTAAAGATATTTCTTCAAGAATAGTTGTGCATATAATATTTGATTCATCGTAAGTTCTGAAAAGTAAAAGGTTACATATCACTATTTGTCTAATGGAGCTACGGGTCCATGACAATAGACGATTGAATTTTAGATAATTTATTATCACATTTGACAATATTTTATAGGCAATTCTTTTATAGTGCTATACGATGATATAATATCACTTCTGGGGATATTTCATAAACACCGCTTCTAGAGTGGTACATATCACTTTCTAAATGAAAATATGAACATCACGGAACTTTGTTTTACTCAATACGTGAATGAAACCGGAAATCTCATAGCAAGAGCAAAAGTGCGTGTTTCCATTAAAAGGAAACGTGTTTTATACATCGAAGAATGAAAAATGGAACAAGTCAAAAATATAAGTATCATCGATTCGATTCCCATTATTGGAGTCATTGGAAAATAATCTGTTTGCTTCTCATGCAACTCAAACCTCTCTGTATTATTAAATCAGCAATAATATATATAATTATACACGCTACAAATATCAAAACTATTTCATGTAGATATCTGATAACCAACATTAATTTGGTAGAAATTTTTATATAAAACCCTTCATAACAAAGAATATCAATTAAAAATAATGAAAGATCAATGAGATCTAAAATCAATCATTTTACCATATCAAGGCTGTGGATCGAAAAGAAAAGCAACAGTATATAAAATATAAAATGTTATAGATCGATAAAATTAGATCTATAATAGAATTAGGTTAGAAAAAATAGATCATATTGAGATCAACATAATAACATCTACAAATAAAATCAATTTAATAACTCTACAAATGAGATCTGAAAAATGAAGTCTACAAAGTTAGATCTATACAAATAAATAATATTAGATTCACATAATTAGGTCAACATTATAAGATATACAAAATGAGATCCAGGAAAAAGAAATGAGATCAAAACAAATGTTTACAAAACAAAGTTTGATCTACGAAATAAAATTAGATCCCAAGAGAAAAGAAATAGATCTTAAATGCATAAAGAAAATCTTAAAAATAAAACATCGTGATGATAACGTGTTATAGAATAAAGAAAAATAGAAGCCATTGGAGAGAGAGATAAAAGATATATTATTCACTTCTGAGAATAGATATCTATTTACATTACATGGCCTACTTTATATAAGGGCTTCAGAGGTAAGTACAGAACTTATCCCATGATGTGGGACTAAACAAAACAATGTACAAGCATATTCACTTCATAATATACATATATTATAACTTATTTGAAACACAAAAATGAAAGCACATGAAGTGTTTTTCATAAAAGTAGCATACAAAATGCATAAAATGCAAACCATATTGGGAAGAAACAATCTTAGAAAACTTGATTGTATCGAAGGAAACTATTAATAAATTGTATTATTAATGAGATACATATTTATGGATCCAGAAGTATCTATAACCAATTTGAGTTATCGAAAGACGAATATGAATTCAGAGGAAAATTTTAAATCGGGGGAGCATCCGTAAGTATTTTATAATGCACTCTTTTTCCTTAACTAAGATTTTTCCCACTGGGTTTTTATTAGTAAGGTTTTAATGAGGCTTTATCTTGATCCAGAAGTATCAACTCTACAGTAACATTTGAAAATAAGTTACAATGTACTCTTTTCCCTTATTTAAGATTTTTTCCCACTGGGTTTTTCTTACTAAGGTTTTAACGAGGCATTGTCTTGATCTAGAAGAATCAAACGTCTTTTCAAGAAATAACATCTCAAATATGTTATTTAAGTTAAATTATATTTTTGTCCTTGACTAAGGCTTTTCCATTCGGGTTTTCCTTTGTAAGGTTTTTAGTGAAGTATTATATTGATCCAGAAGTATCAAATTCTATTTGATTCTGTAAATTATTGAAATATCTCATACTATATTGTACTCTTTTTCCTTCACTAAGATTTTTCCCATAGGATTTTTTCTTAGTAAGGTTTTAACGAGGCATTAGTTTGATCCAGAAGTATCAAACTTCATTTGAAGAAATAATAAAATAAAATATGTTATTGTACTCTTTTTCCTTCACTAAGATTTTTCCCAATGGGTTTTTCTTAGTAAGGTTTTAATGAGGCATTATTGTGATCCTGAAGTATCAAACTCTTATAAGAAATATCATTTTTAGTATGATATTTATGATTTCACAAGTTGCACTCTTTTCCTCGTTCAAGATTTTTTCCCACTGGGTTTTTCTAATAGAGGTTTTTAGTGAGGCAAATCTATATCGATTGAATTGATAAATGCAAGCAAGATAATAATGAGGAGGAGCAATTATCATACACGTTTCGAAACAGAAATTTCCAAATTATCCGAGCATTCAAGATTTTGAAGATGCATATTCAAGGGGGAGTGTTATAATATATGTATATTATGAAGTGAATATGCTTGTACATTGTTTTATTTAGTCCCACATCGTGGGATAAGTTCAGTCCTTACCTCTGAAGCCCTTATATAAAGTAGGCCATGTAATATAAATAGACATCTATTCTCAGAAGTGAATAATATTTCTTTTGTCTCTCTCTCCAATGGCTTCTATTTTTTTCTTTATTCTATAACACGTTATCAGCATGATGTTTTATTTTTAAAATTTTCTTTATGCATTTAAGATTTATTTCTTTTCTCTTGGGATCTATTTACATTTCATGGCCTACTTTATATAAGGGCTTCCGAGGTAAGGACTGAACTTATCCCACGATGTGGGACAAAACAAAACAATGTACAAGCATATTCACTTCATAATATACATATATTATAACACTTTGCCTTGAATATGCGTCTTCAAAATCTTGAATGCTCGGATAATTTGGAAATTTCCGTTTCGAAACGTGTATGATGATTGCTCCCCTTCATTATTATCTTGCTTGCATTTATCGATTCAATCGATATAGATTTGCCGCATTAAATACCTCTATTAGAAAAACCCAGTGGGAAAAAACCTTGAACGAGGAAAAGAGTGCAAGTTGTGAAATTATAAATATCATACTAAAAATGATATTTCTTATAAGAGTTTGATACTTCAGGATCAAAATAATGCCTCATTAAAACCTTACTAAGAAAAACTCAATGGGAAAAATCTTAGTAAAGGAAAAAGAGTACAATGACATATTTTATTTTCTTATTTCTTTAAATAAAGCTTGATACTTCTGGATCAAACTAATGCCTCATTGAAACCTTACTAATAAAAACCCAGTGGGAAAAATCTTAGTTAAGGAAAAAGAGTACATTATAAAATACTTATAAGTAAGTTGATATCTACTCTCCTTGTTCTTTGCATTCTTTATAACAATGAAAGTTATTTATATTCTTCAGGAATTTGTATACTTTCATTATTTAATATGATTTTTAACCATATTTATACCTTCGGGGTATATTAAGCATTTCAAGTACTTTTGGTACTTTGCAGACTACAAGTTCAGATTTCTTATTAAGGAGAATTTCATGATGGCCAATCATGTTTTTCTCAAATCCAGGATCTTTAATCCATTTATAAACATAAGCGCTTTATTATTTATAAATTTATCATCGATGATTATTTTTTGTCAGTTCTAGACATGATTTATTAAGATATCTTTAATTATCATGTTTTAGGTACCTAACCCACTTCTAGGGTTATTTGAGAATCATGTCATGGATCTCTTTCAGAGCATCCTTAAGTGTTTCTTCAAGAACACTCACCTCCTTTATTTGGCATCTTTATTACTTACTCCAAAACTATTTTGAACTGACTTTTGAACCATATTTCAAATGTGGTTTACAAATTTTGATCCTTTAGGGATTCAAATCTATATTGGAGAAAGTCTACTAGGGATATTACTGATAATTTATTCAAGTTACTTAATATTTTGCATCATTGTATATTTTAACAAATATTTAACATTGATGATCAAAATGTGCTTGTATCCCTTTATCCTCGCCCTCGACCCCTACCTCTTCTAGAGTGGGCAAAATTAGCATTAACTTCAGGGAATGCAGTTGAGCCAGTTGGTCTTGAGGAGTTATTTTTTTTATAAGCAATTCATTATTTTGTTCAGCAATTAGTAAGCATTCTATGAGTTTAAAATATTTTATAAAATGACGCTCTCGATATTGCTGCTGCAGGAGTATATTCGAGGCATGAAATATTGAGAAACTCTTTTCAAGCATTTATGCATCATCCACCTTTTCCCCACATAATTTCAGTTTAGAAGTGATTCTAAACATTGCAGAATTATATTCTCTTACAGACTTAAAGTCCTGAAATCTCATGTTCAACCACTCTTATCTAATGTTTGGAAGTATGACCGTCTTCTGGTGGTCATAACGCTCCTTCAGGGAGTTCCATAAGTGGAGAGGGTCTTTTTCAATCAAATATTCTGTTTTTAGATCGTCTTGGATATGGCGTCTTAAAAATATTATCTTTATTTTTTTTAGTGATAAAAGTTTTAGTTACTATGAGGAAATAATTAACTACATTTAATTATTAACAACAATGGCATTCTCCAGTGATGAAGCATTCAGTTGCTACGATGAAAACTCAATCGTCATTACAAAAGCTATGCTCGAAAAACTTCTATTTAGCGGATGTAGTATTGGTCAGGTAAGAAAAATAATTTATATTGTGCTTAATCAAAAGTTCTATACTTTATCCATTTCTTTTTTGATATACAGGTAATAGATTGGTTTTGGTTTAGAAAAGCAAAATCATTCAATGATAGTTCTAGCATAGTATATGTGATCACGACGATGACAGTAAGTAAACCATAATCCCAATTAAAATATTGCATTACAAAACATATTTTCTCAAAAAACATTTAAACAGAAAAGTGCAACGGATGCAAACTTCGAAAATATCAAACAAGAATTGTTTGTACCTTTTATACAAAAGACACTTAAAGATCAATTTTGTTGCAACATATTCTTTCCTTTTCATGGGAACGAACATTGGAGCTAGTTAGAGCTAGTAGTTGATTCATGTCAAAGGAATCACTATTACTCATTACACTTAACAATAAGATCAAAAAGCAGTAGAAATGGACATTCAAAATATGCTAACGTGGTAAGTAAATATACAGACAAAGTCAAAAAGATAAAAACATTTATCTTTATTGTAAAAAATTGATAATTCTTTTTTTCTTCCAGAATTCAACTGTCAACATGATAAATGAAGTACTTCAAAAGGTTGGGGAGAAAACAATTTTGACGAGTTCTACACTGATAAAAAATATTGATTGTGCACAACAAAGCAATGGATAATATTAATTAATTTTTTTTTGTATGAAAATTCATGATACACAATACGTATTTGCCCATTACTGCCAATTACAATCTGTTATCCAGATAAACATACATTTTATTACAATTTATTATTAAAATTTATATTACAAGAAAATATAGTCTACAAGACCATACCCGATAATCATTACAATTATCAGAGTGGAATTGCATGTGTTTTAATCTTATTCCTCATGTTGGATAAAACTGAAAGTCTATCCCATTTCGGTCTATTTTCACCTATAATATTTTTCTTTAGCATTTGTTTGTCATTGTTCGAAAAAGCAACATCCCTTCTCAATATATAAATCAAATTACCACCTTGAAACTAGGGATAGAACCAATTACATGTCAATTCACCAAATAGACACTATAACTTATTCACATTCTTTTTTGTAATGACGTAGAAATTTTTATCACAGTTCATTATCATATTGAAGAAAAGATAATCTGTTTTATCATTATATTTCGAGTATACTAAATTCATAAATACAAGTACCGTTGTGGAGTTTTTGTCATGACGTTCATAGAAAAGTTAACCAAAGGATTGGACACGATAACAAAAATCACACTTAAAGAAGTCGAAGCTTTAGAGAAGAAGCAGGTGCAGATATTCCATCTGATGAACCATATTGCTGGAATCTTGAAAAATTGTGCAGCTTAGCTTCTGCTACAAAAATTACAAACTTACAATACTCACAAAAAAAAGCTTGCTATCAAATATTGTGTTTATAATGAATTTGTTAACTATTTCCTAAAATATATGGAACTGTGTTGTTCATACTACATTTACACAATGTAAATAAATTTACTGATCAATTCAATAGTCAATTTGTAATGACTGATATTAACTACAATGTAACTACATGGCTGATGTAAAGACTGATGAATGAATGATGTATTTGTAACGAGTGATGTAATGCTTGAGGTAACGATGAATTTAGAATGGCCGGTTTGTTTCTAAAGAAATGTTAAAAACATAAATGCATTTGTCTTTATCATGACAACCAAATATATTGGTGCATTTTTACTATATTTTGGTGCAATTTCAGTTTTACTGTATATCACTTGATAGTGTTATGGAAGTTGGTGTTGTAGATGTTGGTGTTTGAATGGAGCAATATGGATGTCAATGGTAGTTGGTTGGATTGCTATGGTTTGCTGCTGCGGTCGGGATTGGCTGTTAAATGGTCTGGGATAAGGAAATTAAAGAGTGATTTCGATGATAAAATATGCAATGAGCAAATGAATGGGAAGGAATTTTCTGATGAGATGGAAATGATGTAGCAGTTTGTAGTCAATGGTCTTTGGTTGTTGTGATGTAGAGGGGTTTCTTTAGCGATGTGGGTTCGGATGTTTAGTAAGGGTGTTAAATGGTGGAGGTGCTGAATTGAAGTTAAAATGGGTAGAAATGTGTTTAGTTCTGTTCAAGAGAATGCTCATATATCAAATACATACACAAGGGACATCAGTGCAACATGCGCAACCAACGAATCCAAATATAACCCAAAAATCTAATTATTAATCATATATAGTTGATCCAAACGCCAATATTATTTCTCTACTTTTTGATACTTAAGACAATCCACAGAGTTCCACCCAACAACCTTTACTTCATCTCATCCAAGCTAAACAAAGCATCACTACCATCACTCAAAAGACAACTGCATTGCCATAATTCATCAGAATACTTTTAATATTCATCAACATTAACAACTACTTAAAATCATAGCTAAACATAGCAAGAAAATAAAAGCTAAGTACAAACATCTTTTAAAAAAACTGGCTAAAACAAAAGTTGCAGAATTTAAATCACAGCTAAACATCAACAGTTTCTTAAAATCATAGCTAAACACAGCAGGAAAAAAAGATAAATAAAAATATCTTTTTAAAAAATGCAGAATATTAACAATCATCACATATGCAAGAAAAAAAGAAGATAAATACAATTATCTTCTTTAAATACTAATTAAAATAAACAATCATCACAAACATATAACCAACAATTCAACCATCCCTAATCATTAAACTAACATTCACAAAATACATTGAATCGGTATATAATCATTATTCTGAAAATGATGTTCATAGAATTTTAGATGCAATGTCGTCTCCAGCAACAGCTCTATGGCCTACGACCTATCCCTCACATGTTCAACTTGCATCCCTGCTTGCTTTTCCTGAGTCATGCTTTACAGGAGATCTTTGCATCATGCTCAGCATACTTTCTCCTTTACGGATGACTCTACAACAGTAGCCTATCAAATTGCTCCATCTATCATCTATGCACCTTCAACCTGAAGACCCCCAAGCTGCATTACTATATAGGGCATTGAAAAGTAGCTTGTCCCTACTTCCTTATCCAGGATAGGTGGAAGACACCCAAATTGAAGCTCTCGACTCCAGATCATGTGCAACACTCCGCTATTGAACATCTCTCCCTTTCTTCAAATAAAACTATCTAGGAGGTTTGGTGTATCCACTTCTTTAGGCCTGGAAGATGAACCTTTTTGTCGTCCCGTCATTGGGGCTACATGCTTGCTGGTTGCTTTCACTACTCTCACTCATATGTGTGCCTGCTTCCGCTCATGTCAGTCATGAACCATCAACTGCTACCACACATGCTGTTGCAAAGTCAAACAAGTCTTGTTTGTTTCACCGTTGGCACACTAGCACATTCCAACCAGCTCTTGCTCTCTACACGCTTTCTCTTGCTTGGCAATTCAATCATCTTCCGCATATTTTTGATCTAATTATTATTATTCTATACATGTAAATCTTCAACTTTGTCATTATCAACCATCCACGCCTTCAAGTAGTGCATGCAAGCTTCAGCAAATGCAGATAACCTTTTTATCTATATTAGTAGTATCCAAAGAAAACCTAAAACTAAAGTTGTTTTTGTTGAAATCAACAACAACCAGAACAGATGCTGCAGCGCTGAGAAAAAAGATAAAAAGATTTATCTTTATACAAAAACAGAAGAAAAAAACAAAATATTAAATAAAAACATTCTGTACCTTTTATTGTCAATATTATCCATCTTCCTATAGCCAAACTCACAGACTGGTAGAAAAAGAATAACCCAGCTTGTTCCTATAGCCAAAATAAAATAAATAAAATGTATAAACACTAAAAGTGAAAATTTAAATCCTAAGAAAATATAATCTACCCAGTAATTCCGAAATAGAAATTAAAATCAACAATATAGGAAGATTATAAAACTGATATTAAGTTTGAAATATGGACGACATTATAAATATGATATTAAGATTGAGAGGGAGTTAGAGATTGAAATCGAGATACAGATTGATAATAGCATACAGGAAGATCTAGATTGAGAGATGTGTAAATACATTTATGTTGTAATCTTAACTTCAGTACTTCATTAAAATCAGTACCTTCATTAAAATCATACAGGAATTTGATTTCAGAAGCAACCAATGCCTAATTTTTTCCAAAAAAAATCAACGAGCACTTTGATTGCACAAGAGACGACGGCCTAATTTTGCTTAATTTCCATGAGCACAAGATTTCAGAAGATACGAACGACGTTTGAGAAGATGAAGATGCGCGTCGTCCAGATATTTGTCCTAGAAAATAATAATTTCAAATCCGTGTCCAAGAAAAAAATTGGGCCGTATAATTAGGCCCTTCACACCAATTTCCACTAGTAGAAATTGATTACACAATTTACAATTATAGGTTAGTATTGTTACTTTTTTACCTATAATTTTTTTGGAGTCTCCCTGAATTGTACTTTTTGTTGAAAGCATTGGTAATTATGTCCGTGGATATAAGCAATTTGTCAAATCATGTTAAATCTTCGTATTCTCTATTTTTTTTATTTTTTGCTAGGTGATGTTGTTACATTTTTGTTATACAAAATCACAAATAGAGAGAAATAAATATGCAAAAGAAAGAAACAGAAGATTTTGTTTCCACTAATTAATAGGCATATTTGAGTATGTTTATTTCTCTCTCTAATCGGCTAATCAAGTTGTTTTTTGCCATCTAATGTTAACTTGGGCATTAAATAATTGATTATATAAATAGAGACTAGAAGAGAGTGTAAAAGTTGGAAAATTTATTTGCTAATTTTCTCTTCTTCATCTTTGTTCTTTTTCTCCAACAATTTTAGCCATAGAGATATTTGCTCCCTTTCTCAATTTGGTTATTTATTCAATGGTATTTCGTTTACTTTAGCTTTACTCTATTAACTGTAAACAAAATTTTGGTGAATCAATAAAGTGGGTGGTTGGGTGGAATATTTTGTGTTATTGCATTTTGTTTTCAATTCCGTCTTGTTTTCAAACCAAGTTATCTCCTTTTGATTTGGGTGACAATGATCCATTGATAAAAGCTTCCGCAAAGTGCTACTATTTTCATAAAAGTTGGGTATTAAAGCACAGATCATCGCAAAGCTTAGAGTAATTTTGGTTTGAAAAATTATTGATGTCAGATATGATTTCGTTTTCAAAGATGACTATCTTGGATGGATAAAATTAGGGTATTTGGAAGCCTAAGATGGAGGATGTTTTGTACCTCAATGATCTTCATGATCCAATTGATGGAGATGGAAAGAAATCCTCTGACGTAGATGAGGAAAAATGAAAGAAGATGGATACGAAGATGATTGCTTTGATTCGCTAGTATCTTGATGATTCAGTTTTTCATCATGTTGTTAGTTGTGAATCTGCGAAGGCTTTGTGGGGCAAGTTGATATCTTTGTATGAGTCAAAGAGTGCTACTAGTAAGGCTTTTCTGGTTCGAAAGTTGGTATAACTGAGACTAGATAAAGAGAAGTCTGTTGCGGAGCATTTGAATGAATTTCAAGATGTAATAAATCAATTGGCAAATATCAAGGTCAATTTTGACGATGAGTTGCAGGCTCTTTTATTAGTGCGTTCACTTTCAAAAAGTTGGAAAACTTTGGTTGTTTCATTGAGTAATTCCAATGCTAATGGAACTATCTCCCTAGAAACTGTTCGAAGCAGTCTTTTGAATGAGGAGTTTAGAAGAAAAGGGTTAGGTATGAAATCAATTCAAAGTGAGGCTATGGTGGCAAAGGACTCGAAGGAAGATATAATTCGGAAGAGGAAGGACGCTAATGGTAAAGGTGTTATTGCTTGTCATTATTGTAATAAGAAAGGTCACATACGCAGCAAGTGTTATGCTTACAAAAAAACATCAGAAAATGGCTACGCATGGTGAAACTAGTATTGATGCACATGTAGGTTTTGCTGAAGGTACCGTTAGTGATGCTTCCTGTGATGTCCTCTTTAGTGAAAATAAGCCTTGGAAGATGGATTCGGAAGTTAGTTTTCACATTTGTAGAGATGTGAATTGTTTTTCTTCTTATGAGAAGAGTATCGACAAGATTAGGACAGCCAATGGAGAAGAGCTACCGATTTGTGGTATTGGATCTATTTGGTTTCGTTTGCATGATGGCATGGTTAGAGAAATCTCTGGAGTGAGATATGTACCCACTTGTTCGCATAATCTTATTTCTCTCGGTCAGTTGGATCACCGTGGTTGCACTTATGAGACTGAAGGTGGAGTTTTGAGAGTGAAGAAAGGTGATCGTGTAAGGATGAGAGGAGTATTAGAAGAAGGAAACCTTTATAGCTTGGTTGGTTCGGTAGTCGACAATGGAAAGCGAATGACGGTTGAAGGACCTAGTCCACAACAAGGTGAAGAGGTTAATGTGGTCACCGCTTATGATTCTAGCATTGAGGATCATATTTTAGACAAGGGTCTTCATGAGTATGATGCTCGAGGGATCGATAGCGATCGAGTAAGATCGAGTGATAGACGGGTGTCGAATTGAAAAATCCCAAAGACAAGACGGAGATATTTGTGGTAATACAAACGTTGTGTGATGCACCTCATGTGGGAGATGCATCACTTGCAGACGGTGATTGAGGTTTGTAATTTAGTGTGGTTGAGATATGCGGATTTGTGATAGATCTAAACATGACATGCTTGATATGTTGGAGATATGTGATTTTGCATCAAGGTGGATTTTGTTTCATTCTAATTAATAGGCATATTTGAGTATGTTTATTTTTCTTTCTAGTTGGCTAATCAAATTATTTTTTGCCATCTAATGTTAACTTGGGCATTAAGTAATTGATTATATAAATAGAGACTAGAAGAGGGGGTAAAAGTGTGGTGGAAAATCTATTTTCTAATTTTCTCTTCTTCATCTTTGTTCTTTTTCTCCAACAATTGTAGCCATATAGATATTTTCTCCTTTTCTCAATTCGATTATTGATTCAATGTTATTTTTCTTACTTTGGGTTTGTTAAATTAATTGTAAACAGAAATTTGGTGAATCAATAAAGTGGGTGGTTGGGTGGAATATTTTGTGCTATTGCATTTTGATTTCAATTCCGTCTTGTTTTCAATCCAAGTTATCTCTTTATGATTTGGATGACAAAAATCCGTTGATGAAAACTTCCATAAAGCGCTACTATTTTCATAACAAACATTGTTAATTTAATAGTTGTTGGTAATTAATTAATAAGGTAAATCTTTCGAGTATTCTCCATGTAAGCCTTAGTTTGCACAACAGTTTACTTACCTTCATTGGAATTTGGTCGTCCTATTGAAAACATTACAAAGAATTGGTCAAGTAATTTGGGGTAGCCAGTGTAGTTTAAAATTTCAATCCAAAATGTATTTATAATGAGATATCAAACCGACAAAATAGGCATTCAGACTTGCAAGTCCAAAAGCAAAATCACCAAGATTTACTGCAATTTTACCAAAATTATGAGAAATCTTGCACGTATATTGAAATTTAAGAGGTGAATTGTATTTATTCAGGTACCACTTGTGTAAGGATGAACAACAGAGAGTGAAGTGGCACCATAATTTGTTACCTTAACCAAATAAACTTACTTTTTTATTTCATAAACTTTAGGTTCATTTTCTCTTCGATAGGTATGTTTTATTATATTTTTTGTTTGTATATATATGCTTTGAGTGGGTGAGGATGTGTTTGATACATTTTGATGGATTGCATATTATCTTATATGGATTTGGAGGTTGATTTTTTGGATTATGTTGGATTTGGATATGGATATTTGGATTATGTTGGATTTGGATATGGATTTTTTGGTTTGAATATTATGTTTGGTTATTTATATGATTAATGATTTATATATGCTCGAAATGGAGTTGTATGTATATTGACGGATGCGCAGTGGTTGGAAGGCAGCAAGCTTAAAAGCAGATGAAGAAAAAAAGATATACTTAGATTTTCGACGGCTTCAAATGGTTTCCGATGGCATATTGGTCATCATATTCCAACGGTTTCCGACGGCTCTTTATGACAGAATTCGACCATTTCCGACGGCTTCGGACGGCAATTTGGTCATTCTGATTTTTCATGTGTCCAACATGGCCGTCGGAAACCGTTCCAACATGTCGTTGGCCGCCGTTAGAAAAAGGCCGCCATTGACGTCGGAAAGCGTTACTAAACGAGATTCGTATTCCAACGGCCTTACCTACGGTTTCCGAAGGCCTACCGATGGACACCGATGACTTTTTGCAGTCGGAAATCACTATTGTTCTTTTAGTGAATAGACAGAGGCGATCTTGCAAGCGAGGTCCACATTATAAACATTGACGACCTCTTCATGATGTCCATTCATCTTTATATTGGTGTAACAGAATTAACCATACCCTCGTTTTTCAAAACTCTTAAATTTTACAATCAAATCAAGTAAAGGTTTTAAGTGTAATCAAGCCTTTGTAGAAATTGATTACTCAATTTACAATTATAGGTTAGTCTAATTGCTTTTCTACCTATGATTTTTTTGTAATCTTCCTTGATTGTACTTTTTATTGAAAGCAATGGTAATTGTGTCCATGATATAAGCAACTTGTCAAATCATGTTAAATCTTTGTAAATTAACATTGAGATTTGGTCGTCAAGCTATTGAAACCATTATAAAGAATTGATAAAGTAATTTGGGTTAAATTGTTCCATCTGAAAAACGTAATTTTTTTTACAGAGCTTGGCAACCATGGCTGCCTTCACAAAACTTATGAATAATCCTATCTACAACCTCGATCAGATAGATGGGCCTTCACATTCTTCTCCACCTAACTCTCCTCCACCTTTGCTGATTCTAGAGCCGCGGCCACCACCACTTCTTGATAAATCAACCTCTGCCATTGATGAAGAAGGCTTTCAAACTGTGCACAAAATAAAATCGAAACTGTTGAGTAAAGGTGCTATCAATGCAGTGATCTCTCATCAGAATTCCCTAAAGCAAGTGAACCGATCAAGACAGCATACCATGTAAATCAAGGATCATATAACTCGAGAATCAATGTGAATGAAAGAATTCCATCAAGAATTACTGCAAGAAACGGCCAGAAAGAGATGTATGCAGAAAATCACTTCAGAAATTCAAGAAATTACTCAAGAAACCCTCAATTTAAGGAGAATTCAACATCTCAAATAAACACTAACCAGAGTAAGCCTTCTTCATGGGCAGAGTTGATCAAGAAAGGAGGTTCAAACACTGAATTTGACCTCAAATATTCTGCTCCTCTCTCCATCAATGAAAAGAAGATAGTGGTGGTGAGTGCGAAGGCGAGCAAAAGGGCAGAGAGTAAATGGAACTTCTCAGTTTTTGCCTATGTCTTTGGCAATAGACCCGCTTATCATCATTTCAAGGCTGTAATTGTTAAATCCTGCTAACCCACGGGTAATTTCGACATCTTTACTCGAAATAATGGTTTCTTTTTAACCAGATTTTCCAATGCTTCTGATTGTGATAATGCAATTAATGGGAGGCCATTTTTTATAAGTGGAAAGTTGATTATTATGAAAAAATGGAGCAGTAAAATCAATCTTGACAGGGATCTATTATCCTCTATGCCTATTTGGATCAAACTGCCTGAGTTAAATCTTAGACTGTGGGATAGTGAGATTCTAAGTGTCATTGCTAGTATAGTTGGCACTCCCCTAAAATTGGATGAACATGCTGCAAAAGAAACTAGGCTTTCTTTTGCTAGAATTCTTGTGGAAATAAAAGCAGATTTTGATTTTCCAAATGAGGCTATAATTTCATTGCATGATGGAGAAAATTTGATTCAAAATATTGAATATGAATGGATTCCACCTAGATGTAAATCATGTTTATGTTTTGGCCATTCTCTGGAAAATTATGATTCAAAAATGGTTTGGAAAGAAAAACAAAGTATGCAAGGAAAAACTTCTGTTATCAACAGCATATTTCCAGAACATATTAATGATATTGTTAACACAGCAACTCCTCTTTTCAACAAGGAAAGTAACCCTCATCAACAAGAAGACAATATTGGTCAGATTGTCATTTTTGAAGGTACAATTTATGTGCAAGAAGCAATTTCAAGAAAAGAATCTCAAGAAAGCAGCAAAGAACAATCTAAAAATAGTAATGAAGATGGTATCTCTTCTAAATCATCAGAAGCAACAAGAAAAATTAATGAACTTATTACCGTGCCTCAAATATCAAGCATAGAAGTTTCGGCTATACAAGCAGAAGTCATTAAAAATCAGTCAGTAGAAGAAATCACAGTTGCAGAAGCAATGAATCTGGATGCTAGTTCGATTATTAACAATTTACTCAGTAAGGAACCTTCTGAAAATCACATCAGCATTTTAGCTACTCATTTATCTACAACTACCAAAAATCCTGTCTCTGATCTTAGCATTCAAAAAGCTATTAGTTTAGTCTCAAATCCAGTTTCTTCTTCAAGGAAAAATAAAAAACAAGTGAAAGAAAAAAGAAAAAGCAAAATGAAAAGAATTAAGGAAATTGTAGATAATGAAAGTCAAGAAGAAACAGAAGACAGTGAATTTAAAATGAAATATATTATCAAAAACTCCAAGTGGGAAGACCACCTGAAAGCACTAAACAAAACCTCATACAAAAAGAAAGGAAGAAGGATTGAGTCTTTTGAAGAAGAAGGCAATCACAGTGCTTAAGCTGTTCTGTCATTGTATCCTTTGGTGAATCCTTTTGTTTTTTGCTTGAGTTTTATTTTTTATCTCTTAGTTTATTTGATGACGATTATTTCTTGGAATGTAAGAGGGCTAAATTCCCCAATTAGAAGATTAGACTTGTCTAATCTTCTTTCGACTTCAAATCCTAGCATAGTTGGTTTACTTGAACATAAATTAGATAATTCAAAAACCAATGAGTTTCAATTAAAAAATTTGAATAACTGGAGTATTATAAATAATAATCAAATGGGAGGATATGGCAGAATTATGGTCTTATGGGACCCAAAAATTTGGGACATTTATCAACACTTTATAAAATTTCAATTTATACATTGTAAATGCACAAACAAAGGTGGTTTTCACATTGAAATTACTTTTGTCTATGCTTCTAATAGTGAAATTGAAAGAGATTCACTCTGGAATAACCCTGAACTTATGAATGCTAACATGAGGAATCCATGGATTATCATGGGTGATTTTAACACTGTTATGCATGGTTTTAAAAAAAGAGGGGGTATTCCTATCCCCTTCAAAAAATTGGAGAAACTCGATATATTTTTTATTAAAACTAGTCTTTATGAACCAACGATTTTTGGTAATAAATATACTTGGAAATCTGGAATTTTTAGAAATATTCATTGTAAATTAGACAGAATTTTAATTAACCAAAAATTTACAAAAACTTTCAAAATTTTCAAATGTCTAACTCTCCCCTAAGCCACTAGTGATCACACTCCTATTCAAATTTACCTTGATTGCAACAATAATATTACTAAAAAGAATTTCCCTTTCAGTTTTGTGAATGGCTGGATTTATGAGAATAATTATAGAGAAACTGTTAAAAACTGTCTTTCTATAAATATAGTGGGCACTGCCCAGTTCAAATTTAGTAAACTGCTTCAAATCACCAAAAGCAAATTAAAGATCTGGAACAAAAATAGAACTAATATAGACATTAAATCTCTAATAGAAGAATGTGAATTTAGGCAGAATGCTTTGGATAATGATTGCTCAGACAAAGATAATATCAACAAATTTTTCACTGCCCAAAATAATCTAGCCAAATCTCTCCATGTGCATTCTATAAATCTTAGACAGAAAGCTAAAATTGACTGGTTGAATCATGGGGATGAAGCCAGTAAATTCTTTTATGCTAAGATGTCTAATAGAAAATATAGAAATGATATTGGAAAAATCATTGATATTAATGGTAATACTATAAATAATATGTCTTTTATAGAGGAAAAAGCTATCAATTATTTCAATTCTCTTTATAATTATAATTTCTCATCTAATGATTTTCCAAATATTGAGCCCAAATACAAATTAAATGAAAACAGCAAAGAAATTCTTTTAGCCCTAGTTAGAGTTGAGGATATTAGAAATATCATTTTTAACTCAAATAATGATAAAAGTCCAGGCCCTGATGGCTTTGGTGCTAAATTTTATAAAACTCACTGGGTTGAGATTAAAGATCTTTTATTTGAGTTAATTTATGAATTCTTTAGGACTGGGAAGCTTTTAAAAAAATCTTAATCAAACTTTCATTACATTGATTCCAAAAATTCCCATTCCTAATAGCTTAGAAGATTATAGGCCTATAGTCTGTTGTAACTTTGTTTACAAAATAATTTCCAGTATTCTTAGCAGCAGGATAAAAATATTTTTAAAGCATTTAATTTCTGAGAACCAAAGTGCATTTATTCCTGGTAGGCTCATTGTTGAAAACACTTTGTTAGCACATGAATTAATTAGGAACTTCAACCATAATAACAAAAATCATATGTGTGTTAAAATTGATTTACATAAAGCTTTTGACAAAATTAATAGACAATTTATTATACACATTATGAAACAAATGGGATTTTGTAAAGAATTTTGTGCTCTTATCTCTGAGTGTATTAGCGAAGTGTCTTTTTCTATTTTGGTTAATGGCTCTCCTAATGGGTTTATTCATAGCAACGGAGGTATTAGACAAGGAGACCCATTGTCTCCATATCTATTTACTATTTCTATGGAGTATTTCACAATTCTTATGGAGACAGAGCTAATAAAAGGAAATATAAAACCCATTAACAGAACCAAACCATGCATTACTCATTTACTTTATGCTGATGATTTACTTATTTTCTTAAATGCAGACACACAAAGTGCAAAATCTATAGCTAACATCTTTGCCAAATTAGAAGTTCATGCTGGTCTAAAAGTTAATGACTTCAAAAGAAAAATCTATTTTAGCAAAGGCTGTGCTAATAAATTGGACATTTTAAACATCTTAAAATTTAAAGAGAGTAATCTTCCAGTCAAGTATCTGGGACTGCCTCTTAGTGCTAATCAAGTCAATGATCAAGACTGCACAAGATTATTGGATATAATTCAGGCTAGATTTGAAGGGTGGGCTAGTAAACTTCTGCCAACTGCAGGCAGAATTGAATTTACTCACACTGTCATCATAGCAATCATTATGTACTGGGTCCAAGCACACAATATTCCAGCAAAAGCTATTCATAAAATTGAAAAAATTTGTGCAAATTTCATTTGGAATGGAAAACATCATAAAATTGCCTCGGACAAAATTTGTAAATCAAAGAAAGCCGGTGGCTTAGGCATAAGGAATATCAAAGATTTAAGGGAAGTATGCAATCTCAAATTATTTTGGAGATTTGTTAATGGCAATTCTCTGTGGGCAAAATGGATGAAAGCAAAGTATCTCAAAAACAAGAATTTTTGGACAAGTATTGAAAATCACCATTCTTTTGTTTGGAAGAACATTCTCAAAAGCAGGGACACTGGAATTAAACTTCTGGAAAGAAAATTTAAAAATGGTGATCAAACTGATCTATGGTTTGACCCATGGATTTTTGAAAAATCTTTAATTAGCCTTGTGGGGTGGAATAATTTATTTACATTTGGTGAAGTCTCTGAAAAAGTTAATATCATTATCCAAAATGGTAGGTGGAATGCCATGGCACATCCAGCTGCATTTATTTTTAAAAATGCCATCCAAAATATTTCTATTGACCCAAACCTACATAAAGATAAATGGGAATGGAAATTATCTTCAAAAGGTACTTTCTCTTTTAAGAAAACATTGGAGTTTTTAAAAGGCTATGAAACAGAGGTCGATTGGCACAATGTTATTTGGAGTAAAGCTAACTGTCCAAAAATGTCTTACTGTGCTTATTTTGCTATTATCAATAGACTTCCCACCAGAGACAGATGTTTGAAGTGGAATAAAAAAGGGAAAATAATGTCTTCTTTGTAAAAATGAGACAGAGAGTATTGGTCATCTGTTCTTTGATTGCATTTATTCAAAGTATATTCGGTTCATTGTCAAAACCAATCTCAAAATCAATCAAAATCAAGCTGTTCAAAACATTAGAGAAAGCATCAGTTATATCCAACATAACTTCAAAGAAAAATCCAAGGAATTCAAAAAAGCTAGCATCATGCTCACAGCATCCATTTTCCATATCTGGAAAGAAAGAAATCAAAGGCTACACTCTCAAAAGAAAACGGAAAGCATTCAACTTTGAAAAAAAAATTGAATTGGACAGTCAAATCATTCTCAATAAGCATAGAAATCACAGAAATCAAAGAGCTCAATCATAGAATTCAAACTGGAAAATGGATAAATATGAAGAATATCTAGAATCTTTCTTACAATATGGGAAAACCATTAATGACTTTACCAGCATGGTTTGCTTCATCACAAAGATAGCAGCAGGATGAAAAAGCCCATGAATGACATTGCATCCACTCGAGATCATCTCAATACTGAAAGGGGCGGCTTTCACCAACACAATAGGAATTTCTCCTACAACACAAAGGGAAGTTATCTTAATACTAATACAGTTTGTAATAAAGTTAATGAATATTCGAATTCTTATACTTGTTATCAAATACCTGATAGGGGAAAAAGCTACCGTGCATCCAATATTGGAGATTCGGCAGATATCAATCTACATATGGATAAATATCGCCAACTGATTATTATTAATCAGATTGTAGATGATAACTACTATCAAAGTAACATCAACAATCAAATTTATCACTTATCTGAATGGAAGATAGGGGATAGCAGCTCCAACAATTGCTACGTTCAAGAGGAGCCGACCCCTTACAACCTCAACAGCTATTTCAATAACCAAAATAGGTCGTCTTTCCCCGAATGCGAAGATCCTCGAATTTATCATGACAAGAATCAGAGCTATGCGAAGCATTCCGCCCAAAGTCATTCTGCTGACAGCAATATTATCTACCATGGTGATAATATTATTAATTCTACAAGCTCTGCTATAAATCCTCCAGATCTACAAGCTGAGGATGCTCTAAACAGCAAAAATTGCTATTACAAAGAAGATGATGCAAAATCTGCTCATACGAGGCAAATTCTTAAGCTCGCAAGTCAGCGCCGCAAAGGCAAGAGGGATTGGAAGCCCCATGAGTTTCTTCTCTCATTCTTTTTAGTCTCGTATGACTTTTAGCCAGAAGAAGAAGTTTCCGCCATTATTTTTTTCTTCTCGTTGTTTGGTTATGTGGAGGCGCTGTTGCCCCTAGGGTTGAGTATTGTGTATTTTTGTGTTGTAGTCGGGTATTTTTACCCATAACGCTTTATTTGGGCCGGGCCCTTTTTTTTACTAAGTTTCAAAAAAAAAGTAATTTGGGTTAGCCAGTGTAGTATAAAATTTTAATTCAAAATGTATTTATATGAGAGATCAAACCGACAAAATAGGCAGTCAGACTTGCAAGTCCAAAAGCAAAATCACCAAGATTTACTGTCAATGTTTACCAAAATTATGAGAAATCTTGCACGTATATTGAAATTTAAGAGGTGAATTGTATTTATTCCGGTACCACTTGTGTAAGGAAGAACAACAGAGAGTGAGTGGCACCATAATTTGTCACCTTAACCAAATAAACTTACTTTTTTATTTCATAAACTTTAGGTTCGTTTTCTTTTCAAATTGTGTTGAAAATGCAGTTGAACGGCTTATTGTAGATACTGATAAAACATTGAGGACCAAAAAGACACAAGGTTTTGCCAGGTGCACTAATGTAAAAAGAAACGATAGTGGCAGACTGGCTTAAGTAGCATATGAAGATAGATTTGCATTTATAGAAAACAGGTCACATAAGTAATAATTACTGAAAATGTTTGGATAATGTGCTCTTGCCATATTTGAGTAAATATTTCAACATTTAAATTATGTTCTTAGATATCATTACAAGTTATGCCACTGAAAGAAGCATAGCTGCAGATAACGAAAAATAATCAATTAACTGCTCAAAATTAAATATAAAGGCTTGTCAAAAAAAAAAAAAAAACATAGATGGTCTTGTAAAGGTGGTGATCAAAGTCCCTCTATATGTATAACATATTTGTTTAGAAATACGTGTACAATATTAACTACTAAACTATGTTATTGTCGACTGTGAGCATAGTGCTAGAGTAAAGGGTAAAAAAAAAGATACTGCAGAAATTAATATGTTCAAACTACAGGGCTTTGTAAACCAAATGTACCATGCACTGTGACCTTGTATCACACGTATAGTGCTCATTTATGTGATTAAGCACTATCACAGGACAGCAGAACAACTCCTTATGCGTGATCTTATGCGTGATGAAACACTTTGAATTCAAAGAAAATATGAAGTCAAATTAGTTGAATGAGGATCTGAATGCTGATAAACATAAATATATTAGCTCAAAAAATAAAACTAGAAATTCAAAATAATGTTCCAGAAAAATACTTGAATTTGAAAGTTGAGTGCCACCTAGAGTTCCTCCAAACACTTCAGTATTGATCTACGACCCACAAAATGAGGATGAGACTGCTGAAGTGCTTGAAGGAATTCCAAGAGACAACCAACCATGTAAGGCTAAACTCAAACATATGTAACTAAATGATTTCTGTAGCAGATTAAGCCTATAAGCACTAAACCTACTTAGCAGGTTTTGGTGAAACAAATGTTATAAAATCCTCCAGTTATTTATAATACACTCCGAAGTTCTATCTGCGAAATGCAACATCAGTGCAAACATGCAAAATATAAGTCTAAGTTCTGTAAACCAAATGAACCTAGACGTAATTCGAGCATTGGTATACTACCTTTTTTTTGCTAGAATATTCCAATCCATTGAGTGTTGACATATCTTTCCAGTAAAAGGCATACATAATTTTAATTATTCCTTGCACAGATATCACAGAAGTAATTATTTAGTAAAAAGATATAATGTTCTTCGTGGGCACACAAGCATCTTTTAGATTATCTATGAATGCTTATAATGCAAACAGGCAGGAAGAAGGCCAAATTCACTATGAATGTAACTTCATTTCTAACGTACAGAGAGGGATCCTTGCAATGAAAATCAAATAAGAGTAATATATTCTTATCTATTTAAATTTGTTTTTAAATAACACGGAAATGGTTCGATCGGTGGGAGAAAATTATAAATAGCCCAAGCATTGTTGTAGCTGACAAACTAAGGAAACATTGCAAATGTGAAGGTTGAGCTGGAAAAATAGATGTATGGTTGGATGACTCTGACAGTTCCATCCAGCACTTCAGTGTGTTTTATATATAATGCTGAAGTGTTTGGGGGAACTCTTGGCGTCATTTAACAGTCGGTGAAACGATGCAGATCACTTAAAAAGAAAATAATTCAAATCAATTGCTGGACCAACCTTACACCAATGCAGCATTTGTTGTTCCACAGGATTTGTTTTTCCCCTGCATTTCAATGGTCCGTATAAACTTCCTGTCTTCTCAAATAATTTATGTTTTTTCAAAAAATTATGGATGATATATTTATCCTTTTTGTTGTAGTTTTGGAATATATAAGCATGGATTGTAATTTTCTAAGTCCAAATTGATGATAATTCTTTCAGTTAATTGTCAGACAAACATTTGGCTTTAATTTAAAATTTCTTTGTACAATACATGTGAAAGTCCAATTTTTCAATTTCACTTTAAGCACAAATCACACACGCCAGCCTTTATTAACTGGAAAATTATAAGTAAACCAGGACGATCCCGTGCTAAGACACGGATGTCGTCCAATTAACATTATTCATAGTTTTTCGCTGTCAATGATAGATTAAATTTGTAACTGGAGGATGCTAGTACTTTGAATTTGGTATATCTGACGAGTTGCTACTTGAAGGAGCATACCACTGGTCAGTTTTTTTGGTTTTTTTTTTTTTTTTTTTTATTTATTTTTTATTTATTTATTTTTTTAATTTTTTTATGTATGTGTTATGTATCGGATCCTAGCTTTTCATATTATCAAACTGTGCCGGTTTTAGATACCAACGATTATAATAAGTAAGTATATTAAACATACAATATATTACGTAATTAATTTTAGAGTGCAGGTAGAATTGAAATGAAATTCTTTTTTTTTTTTGCAAAGACAATGTTAATAACATGTACATCATGCCTGCGAAAAGTTATAAAAATTCAGATTATCATACTTGCTTGCAAACGAGTCGGAACATTTCGAGGATGCGAAAACGCCAGAATGTGGATTACTCTACATATATACGTACATGCACATACATAAATGAATATATGTGCACAGATACATGTGTGTAAGCGTGCACACATATAGGACCTCCAAATCAGCCGAAGAAGAAGCAAACTTATATAAGTGGTTTGAGCCTGATGGGAAAGCTTATATCCTAGCAAAAAAATTTGCCCGCTATGCAATTGTCTCCCATGCATCTGATCTATACCTTCATGGTTAATATCACACATAAGGTCAATGTTATTCACATACTAACATGTACCACTGCATCAGACTTGAATATAACGATGCCATTCCTGCACAAATTAAGACTCTGCGGTACGTAGATTGCGTTAGGCAGAAGTTGGACCAATTTGGAACAAGGCTCCATAAGTGTTAAGTGTAAGTAACAGAATCTTTTTCCAAAAATATTTTTTCAATTTAACCCGTTGAAAATATGAACCTCACACGGTTATAACTACAAAGTGTGACATGTGTTATATTGTGTAACCTATTGAACTGCAACATTTCAACTTGTTCCCCTGAGCAACCACTATATATGCAAAATATGATATTCTTGAAAAGTTAGGTAGGCTTTGGTTTAAAAACAAATTTTGTGTTTCGGCTTTTAATATGTATCTCAAATATGAAAAGAATGGAGGAACGACGGAGGGGATGAAAGAAAGACGGACGGAAGGACGAATGGGATAGAGGGACAATAGAAAAATGAATTATTTCACATGCTTGTGTTATTTTCTAAAATGCGGAAAATAAAAAAAAAATTCTATTTTGTATGTTAACTTCGTTTTCTAAATTGGTCGTTTTCGGTAATATAAATGCGTAGTGTGCATTTTTTTATGGAAGAAAACTCAATACTAAAAATAACAAACCAAACACTACCTTAGGTTTTCAGGAAATCGTGGATGCTTAGAAAATGGAAACACATCAAATATCAACTCAAGTTCAGACTATTGGATCATATATCTAAAGACATTTAATTATCTTGCTCGGTTGGAGCACAGTTTAAGAACAGTTGATTATTATTTTTTGTTTGAGGCATAAAGATAAAAGAAATGTTTTCTCAGAGAAAAAGTTCCAAAGCGTTAGAAGCGGATCAAGTCAAAAAGGTACGTCTTCAAACTTTAAGAGGAGAGTTTGAAACTTTAAATAGGAAAGAATGTGAACTTGTATCTGATTACTTCTCAAGAGTTTTAATGGTTACGAATAACCTAAAAAGAAATGGTAAGAAATCAAATGACGTAAGAATTATGGAGATTCTTAGATCATTAAATCCAAAGTTCGAACATATTGCCTTTATAGTCGAAGAGACCAAAAACCTGGAGGTCATGGCAATAAAAGAGCTTATTGATTCATTGCAAACTTACGAAGAAAAGAAAAGGAAAAAATAAAAGATTGTGGAGCAAGTACTTAAAACACGGATTGATTCAAGAAAGGAAGAAAGCAATCGAAGCCAACAATGATGATGTTGTGTTCAAGAATGAGGAAGATGTCGTGGATATGGACACGGACGAGATTTGTCAAGGCCGTTTTTTCGTACCCTTTGAATCGACAATAAACCACACATATCCAACTCAAATTGCACGAAATGATGGAACATGAAGGGTAATAAAGAAAATAGACAGAACAGAATCTCACACAAATATAACAATAAATAATATTGAACAATATCTTTACAGTAGAAAACTTTTAAAATACGTATATCAGATCCTAACCTAAATTTAGCTTGGATAGTTATAAACATATATCCTTTGAATTGCTGACAAACATCAAACTAAAACAAACAAACAAACCACAATAGATAATAGAATATGTCAATACGTAGATGAATATCTCCAGCTCTCCTCTGCAAACTCCAACCGTCTTCGACTAAATCTGAAACTACTCGGATCTGACCCGAGTATTGTAAATACCCGGATCAGGCTTGATAAACCAGCGTGATAAAAAATCAATAACAAATGATAGTGTCGTATATCAGCCTTTGAATAAAATCCTTTGAAAAGAAAGAGTATCCTATAAGACCACGCCCATACATAAACACAGACGGGTTTTTGCCTAATGATAACTTAAAACACTTTTATATATAAAAACATTTGATATTATTTCTAGTGACATTCCTTGAAAACATTTGTAATTATACTTATTAATCTTATCCGAAATGGTTGCCCATATAGCATTTTGAGGCTATTCATTACGCCAATAGAAACAAAACCGTAGGTTCTTCTTGGAGAATGGATTTTCATACAAATGATCAGGCGAAGGGACTACCTTCCGATGGGTATACCTCTAGATAGATGTCCCGAGGCTCCGAACATCTGCCCTCTACCAACACAAGACCAGCCTACCTATTTAACTAGGAAGTACCGAATATCTCATCCTTTGGACATTGCCGGCCTTTAACCGAACGCTCGTTTTCCATGCAGCACATTATTTTACATCCCGAACGTCATAGCGAGAATAAATATATCTAGATGATCATACACTAATTGGGATGACCCACTTAGCCTTACCACATATAACCCTGTTTCGATCATTTTCAGTTGATGAGCCTCGAGGCTTTGACTACATTTTCACATAGCACATCTTCTTCACTTTGAATGCCACATTGTCATTCCACATTCACACGACTGATTTCTATAAACGTATAACTCCTGAACTTGTAAGGCTTGGGAATGGGTGTTAAGCTAAGAGAATGTGTCTTCTCCACCACCGACTATATATTTGTAGTGATCACTCATTGTGATTTAGAATGCAAGGCCAAACATTCTTTCATACAAGTTCATTCTGGGACCGAACGAAACCGAAGGTACTTTCCACGACCATTTATATGTGAAAAGCCCTTGGGGTTTTGAGATTTTTCATAACAAAGAGACCGCTGCTATAATATAGTGAATCGGGAGTTTATCCTAATTATTCAATAAGTAGTCCCTTATTATTATTCTTCTCAATATCTCCGTCTTCAATTATCTTCATTCTTCGAACACGTAAACTGGTTCGAAGTGGTTTTCGGATAGGAATCACCCAAATCCGACCCCAGTTCCTTCGAAATCCTATTATCGATGAAAAGTGAATATGAGTATATGGGATTATCAAGTATCTTTTCACTTTAATTCTTGTCAGATCAATTTCGAAATCTCTTTCTTTCATCTTAGAATAATTCTAAGTAATTCATTCTTTTGCTTTGGATAATATTTCAATTTCCCTCACTTAACTCTTGATCCAAATTCCTTAACCTTTGGGGGGGGGGGGGTCAGTAGCAATGTCATTTAAGACAACGTTTACGATAAACCCTAAATCAATCTTAGCAAACATTCTTAGCAAACATTTTTGAGTAAATAGGATCATAGAAATCATTTTGATTTTACTCAACATCAATTTCCATATTCAACAAGTGCTATGGGCGGAATAACGATGAAATCACATTTTAAAATCCACAAATAGGACGAGTTCCCTTTTCGAATTTAAATACCAAATACAAGAGATTATCTCTATGCAATCCAAGTCGTAGTTTATTCAATTCGAAGATTGCTTAAATTTTGTATAATACCAATCTTCTTTTGTTTAGAAACTTAATACCATCCTTTTAGAACATTTGGACTTTCCTTTCGATCATTTCCACCCCTCGCCTAAGAAGAGAAAACAGAGGTCAATTAAGTTTCGGGCACTGGTTGCTCCATCCCTAACCTTAGTTAAAAACCTTGTAATCTTCTCAGATCTCACAGACGAGACAAATATACTAGTCGATTCCGCATACTCGGTAATTAACTTTATTTTGGAGTTAATTATAAATATTTCAAATTATCTTTTAAACACTTAGTTTTTCTTTTATAAACATTCACAATTGATTTCAGGAAAAATCAACACGTTTTAAACTCATATTCAAAAAGTTATAGAATTCGCAGCATAAAAGTACTACGGAAAATGCTATATAAGCTTATTTGATTTAAACAACTTTTAAACATTTGATAATCCATATTTTCCAATCCAAATCTCTTCTAAATTATATAAATGGATTTGTCAAAATTATTCCACATTTTTCCTTAATTAGAAACGTCCATTTAAACAGATTTCCCGTTATTGGCACTTAACCGCATTAGTGCGATTTTTCTAGAAAATTGATTTGGAATTCAAAATCTATTCAATGAAATTTTGATTTTCTTTCTTCGTTTAGAAGATATGGATATAATCGTCCATAATTTTCTTACCTTGAATAATTCCAAGCTATATTACACTCTATACACTCATTAGAACTTTTCGGCACGAAATCGTGAACTACTGTTGCGCGACGCACCTAGTTTTAACTTATTTTTCAATATTTTAAATAATCTATTCGAATTGTATTTTATCACTTATAAAATTATTACAAATCATTTTATATCCATATTTCCACATTTTAAAGTATTTAAAATGTGTTTTTTAATATTTCCATATTATAATACTATTTTATTCATATTATTTTAATATTAAATTTTGAATTTCAATTTCAATTCTAGCTTCAAATTAAACTCAATTAAAACTTAGATATCAAATCTAATTTCAATTTAAACTTAAATTTCAAGCTTAATTTCACTTTCAATTTTCAAAATTTATTTCAATTTCAATTTAACTTTTTAATCCCGTTTCACTTCAAATTTCAAATTCTCTTTTATTTCTACTTTAATTTCAATTCCAATTGAAAAGAGACTTATTTTTCCGAAGTATATCATATCACCAAAATTGGTTCTTTTTTAACAAAGAGATCGCTTAAACGAAAATGGTAGAAATTTGATGCCCATATTAACATCACATCCATACAAACAATCATATGATATTAACATATTCAAAACGTGAATAGTATGATAAATGTCATAACATTACTATGAATTATCCAACATTCAGACAATTATTCAAACTTCCATATCATAAAACGGTGATTATTTATTTCAGCAAATCAACTCAAAAATCAATATAAATTATATAGCGGTGAGAATTTTCTCATCTTCATATCAACTCCGTCAATCTTTTTATAAGCTAGCGCGCTTCTTGATTTAACGTGTTTTTTCCGAACGTCTCGAATTTTTCGCTTTCCTTTCCTAACCTCTTTCTTTTTCCTCTCTCTCTCTTTTTCTTTTTTTTTGTGGCCATGGACTATAGAGGAGGATGTATGGCCTAGGAAGGAGGGTACGACCTTGGGTGTGGGATATTTTGGTGGAGTAGGAGGCGGGTGTGGGGTGTACGGCCGTGTAGGATGCTATAGGGGCTCGGGTAGGGAGGTGGCCGTGGGGTGTGGAGGATGGTGGACTCGGGTATGCCCGTGTAGGGTGAAGGTGGAGCTTGGGTATGCCCGTTTTTCCGTACTCTTTGAACCGACAATAAACTACACATGTCCAACTCAAATTGCATGAAATGATGGAACATGAAGGGTAATCAAGAAAATAGACAGAATAGAATCTCACATGAATGGAATAATATATAATATTGAACAATATCTTTACGGTGGAAAACTTTTAAAATACATATATCAGAGCCTAATCTAAATTCTGCTTGGACAGTTATAAACATCTGTCATTACAATTGAGGACAAACATCAAAAAAAAAATCACAGTGGATAATAGAATATGTCCATACGTAGATGAATATCTCCAGCTCTCCTTTGGAAACTCCAATCGTCTTCCACTAAACCTGAATCGGATCTGACTCGAGTGTTGAAAATACCCAAATCAGGCTTGACAAACCCGCATAAGAAAAACTCAATAATAAATGACAACATCATCTGTCAGTCTTTGAATAAAATCCTTTGAAAAGAATGAGTATCTCATAAGACCACACCCACACATGAATATGGATGGGTTTTTACCTTATGATAGATTAAAACACTTTTATATATCAAAACATTTGATATTATGTCAAGTGGAATACCTTGAAAACATTTGCAATTAAACTTATTAATCTAATCTGAAATGGTTACTCATATAAAATTTCGAGGCTATTCACAATACAAACAAAACTACAGGTTCTTATTGGAAAATGGATTTCCATACAAATGACCAGGTGAATGGACTACCTTCCGATGGGTACACTGTGAGAAATGCGGATTACGGATCTTAAGGCTAAGATTAACACTAGAGGGGGTGAATAGTGTTAATAAAAAATTACTAAATCTTTTTAATTTATGTTAATTTAGACACAAAAGTATGCAATATACATATACAAATATGATCACAGAAACAATCACAGATGCAGAAATAAAACAAAAGCAGTAAAGGAAAGAACATGCCGGATTTTATACTGGTTCGGAGTTACCCTACATCCAGTCCCGCAACACAAGTATGGATTTCCTTTCAAAAGTAATTTTACAATTACACCCTTGGTTTCAAGGCTACAAGGTACACCCTCCAGAATTTCGATCCTCTGTGTAGAGATACTTGATTTTCGGTCCACAAGTTTACCCAATTGATTTACCAAGGCTACAATCGCAACTTTTCCCTTTTGATTGATTTCCAAGGCTACAATCACACCTTTTCTCTCTCAATAGATCACAAAGAAGCCTATAACTCTGAATGGCGCTGAGAATCTTGTAGAGATAGTGATAGAGAATCAAACTAGAAGTAATCGAGTATGATTCAATGTTGATTTCGGCAGAGTAATGATAAGAATATGTATTAAGAAATGAGGAGGAAGAAGAGGAGTGAAAACAAAAAAAATTTGATTGAAAATTCATTGAAACTGACTCCTATTTATAGAAGAACAACAGCCATGACCATTCATGAAGAGTTATGACGAATAGACACTTCTTTTGAAATTTGAATTTTTGAATCAAACCGTCACCATGTCAACATGGCCATCCTAGGCACGTCGACATCCCAAAGGATTTTTTGTGTTTTTGATTTTCTTTGAAAATAACCTTTATCTTATATAAAGACTATTTTAAACTTTATAGATATACTTGACTATAGTTAAAATTCATAAGTAAATATAAAGAATAATATATATAGGTTTTAACTATAATTTTATATTTAAATCTAATTATAAATATTTAAAAGTTAAATATATTATTTAAAAAGATAGTTTAAAATCAGGAATAATTTGACTTTGAAAATAAAGATGTTTTCGAGGCTAAAATTATTTAAAATCAGGATCGAGGGTTTTGAATCTTTTAAAAGGAAAGTTTTGAAAACATTTTGAAAACAGGATATAATTTTGAAAAATCATTTTGAATAAAAGTTAGCGGATACAAAACAATGTTCCACTAGATTTTTCGTAGGTTCCATCCTACTTAGGGTTTCATCCCTTTAACGGGCTCGAAGTGGATTCCATTCCACGAATAAATTGGATTTTAAGATGCCGGTACTTTTCTACGAGTTTTAAAAAAAATTCCTAATAATAATAAAAAATACTCATCCTTGAAATCTTGAACTCTTGATAGTCCCGAAACTCATGAGTCTTCTATCTTGATATTTTATCTTGATATCTTGAACCTTTATACTGTATAGTCTTCATTCTTAGTACCTGCATGGTTAAATCCTGCATATACATATATATCTAAACTTATAATGTTAGTATTTATATTTTATAATCTATTCTAAGGTCGTTGTCATCAAAACCATCATCTCACGGACTAACAATCTCCCCTTTCTTGATGATGACAACCTTTGTTTATAAAATATTATTTCTATTCTAATAACTCCGCCTAAAACTAACAACTCCCCCTTAATCTATACCTAGCTACCATATTTTATATTTCTCCCCCTTTGTCATCAACAAAAACTTACTCCCCATCATTCTTGAACTTCAGTACCTGCATTGATAAACTATACAACGGAATATATATAGTAGGAAATAATTATACTTCTAAGCATGATAACTAATTTAAAGATTATATACATTTTAATGTATGTATATATATATATATATATATATATATATATATACGTTTTACACATCAATCTTCAAATCAATAAGAAATCAATCCACACAAAGTATCAATTCAAGCCAAATCAATTCAAACAAATCAAACAAAGTAAATAAAAAATCAAACGTTACGTGGAACTTCCACCCATCCTTCTTCTCCAAAGATTGGGTCTGCCTTAATAGCATCCCAATTATCATTGTCATTGGTGAGAGAGACAGGAGGATGTGCTTTGTTATCATCCTTGTGTAGAGAGAAGATCATCCATCGTATCACATCGAAGTGCCTTTCTTGTTCCTTTATCGTCTGCATTTGACTTAATTCTAAATGACGCTGGTTTCGTAGAATAAATGAGAGAATATTTTTGAACGAATTAAGAGTTTCTTCAAGATTTTCGGATAAATTGTGAATAGGATTATCCATAGTTGAATTTGTGAAAGAAATGGAGGATATTGATGATAAGAAATAAATTTCAATGAAGAATTCTGGAAGAAACAGGTATATATAGGTGTAGAAATTAGTTTGAATTGAATAGACATGTGGTAGTTATTCAAATTTCAAATCCAAAATCAATTTCCATTTCTGATCAGTACATGTCGACATGGTCACATAGGGGATGTCGGCATGGGTTAGTGAAATGTTATGACTAATTTGATTTTGTGAATAATTGTGTGTATATATATACAATATACTAACATTTATTCTAGAGATAAGATAAGGTAGATAACAGAAAGGAAATTTCATTTCATCGCATACTATGATAAAACAATGATTAAGCACACAACAAACTACATGAACATTCGAAATAAAGCAAACTAAAACAAATACAACAAGATACGAAAAGATAAAAATAGTTAGAGGATGAAGATGATGAAGATAGTCCAAGTTTCTTATTGACTTTGGAAAAGAACTTGTTCATCTTCGAAGAAATATTATCCAACTTTTTACTAACGGATCGTTTTATAATCCGTCTATTCTCCACAATTATCTTTTGGTTTTTGAGAAGGGTTTTGTTGGATGGATTGGAAGGATATTCAATGCTTTCAGAAGACGTTTCACCTTCTTCTTCTTCTTCTTCAATTTCCATTTCATCCCCTTCTTCTTCTTCAACTTCCTCTTCTTCCATTTCCTCATGAGCCAAACGCTCTTCCTTTTCGATAAGTGTCTCATAAGGTTGAAAAACCAATGGAATTTTCATAAGAGAAATGTTGGAATGATTGAAAACTTTTCTAAAAACGAATTCTTCGCCTTTGAAATCCACTCCAAAATAGTTAAAAATCCGAGTGGGATAAATTCCATGGTATAAAGTATTCTCACCCATTTCAATATTTTTAGGACGAAGTTCATCCAAAATAACTTGCGCCCAATTTATGTTATAGTTTACGAAAATAGCAAAAAGAGCTTTGCAAACTTTTGAAGTAGGATTCTTAAAATTTCCCGATCTTGGGGTCAAAGTATGTTGCAAAAGAAGATTAATAATTCTTGCTTTTGGTCGAAAATTTCTATTTTTAAAATCAAAATCATCATCTCTTTCGAAAATGTGATGAAATGTCTCACGATCATGTTCATCGATTTTAAAGTTAGAAAGATCCATTCCCGAACTCTTGCAATTGAGAATGATACCCAAAAGATCACAATTCAAAACAATTTGAGTGCCTTTGACACTACTCCAAATTTCATCTTCGTTTCCAACATAAAATCCGCGATTTAAATTTGCATAGAAAATTTTGACAAGATTAGGATAGCAAACAAAATCATTTTGAGAAGCATCAATAAGACTAAGAACACCATTGTTTGCAAAAAGAGAATTAATTACATAAGAAGAAAAATCTTGAAAAATAGCAAATTTTCCGGGATGGACTTTGGCGCAGTTAGCATAATTGATGTATGCTTTAATTGCCTCCAGATCATTGAATAATTGCTCTTTGATTTTTCTGGAAATTCTCATGGTTGAGGGGTTGCTTGAAGAAGCCATTAGAGTAGAGAGTAGAGAGCTTGAAGTTATGAAGAGAGAGTTTGAATTTGAAAATGAAAGTGAAAAGATATGATAAAAGATAGTGAATAAATAGATTCTTAAAGGACATATTCTATGGTCAAAAGGTATCTTTTCAGAGAATTGAATGAAGTGAAAAGGTGGAGGGAAATTCAAACATTTGAATTCAAAATTTGAAATTCAAATTCAGGTAGCCATATCGACATCATGGTAGGGACCATGTCGACATGTGCTTTTGAATTTTCATGAATTGATTTTTCCTAAGATCTTTAATATATATATATTATTATTATTAATGTCTATCATATATTTCTGAAATATTATTATACTTATAATATATTTATGAAAGTATTAAAAATAAAAAAAATAAAAAATAAATTTTAAAATTCAAACAACACACCAATTCAAAATCAATCAATCAAACAATCAAGCAACTAATCTTAAGCAAGCAATTTCAACCAATTGTATTGTAAACGTGTACCTTTTTCTGAGTTCGTTTCTCTGAATTCGTCGGAGTCGTGAACAGCTGTGTAACACAAATTCGAATTATCTGTCTTCTGATCATCATCACTTGAGGATAAGTCTGAGTCATCTAGAGTAGCTGTAAATGCACGCTTCCATTTCTTTGCTGGTTCATTGTTCATAGGAGGATTCTGCCTTTCTGGATACGGACAGTCTCTTTTGAAGTGGCCTGGTTTATCACAGTTGTAACACTTGTCATTGTTTGGCACTATATTCTGATTTCCATAATTCTTATAGTTTATTCTCTTAAGATTATTCATCTTTTTGTATTTCAGGAATCTCCTAAAATTTCTGGTCATAAAGGTTATCTATTCATCATTATCGCTGTTTGAGTCTGATCCATCGGTCAATGCATTGAATGCCATTGATTTCTTTTCAGATGCTTTACTTTCACTTCTCCCGATCATTTGAACTTCATATAACATTAGATTTCCAATTAATGCTTCTATCTTCAAAATACTGATGGCAATTGCCTCTTCGATCACAAGTGTCTTTTGATCCCATTCTGGAGTTAGAGAATTTAAATTTTTTCTGACTTGATCTTCTTCAGAAAATTCCTTTCCCGAAGATATTAGAGAATGCACAATATCCTGAAATCTACTATACATATCTGAAATAGACTCATTAGCATTCATTTTAAATAATTGAAACTGATTTGTGAGCATAGAAATTTTGGTCTGTTTAACTTTGCTTGTTCCTTCGTGAGTAACTTGCAAAGTTTTCCAGATTTCATATGTAGACTTACAAACTGACACTCTATTGAATTCATTTCTATCTAGTGAAAAAAACAGAATATTCATTGCCTTAGAATTATTTTGTGCAACAGTCTTTTGCTCAGAAGTCCACTGTGCAAAATCAATTGTGGGTTTAGAATATTCAGTTTGTGTGATATTCCAAGTGTCTAATCCTATAGATTGTAAATATATTTTCATCCTACATGCCCAATATGCATAGTTACTGCCATTAAAAAGTGGTGGTCTGACAGTAGACAGACCCTCTACAAATGGACTAGTGATAGGGATACTAGTGTTAATAACAGTACCAGTGTTGGTAGCCATTTTGAAAACTTTTCAAAAATCAGATTATGAAACTTTGAAAAGCTTGCTCTGATACCAATTGTGAGAAATGCGAAATACGGATCTTAAGGCTAAGAATAACACTAGAGGAGGGGTGAATAGTGTTAATAAAGAATTATTAAATCTTTTTAATTTATGTTAATTTAGACACAAAAGTATGCAATATGCAGACACATATATGATCACAGAAACAATCACAGATGCAGAAATAAAATAAAAGCAGTAAAGGAAAGAACACACCAGATTTTATACTGGTTCGGAGTTACCCTACATCCAGTCCCGCAGCACAAGTATGGATTTCCTTTCAAAAGCAATTGCACAATTACACCCTCGGTTTCAAGGCTACGAGGTACACCCTCCAGAATTTCGATCCTCTGGGTAGAGATACTTAATTTCCGGGACACAAGTTTACCCAATTGATTTACCAAGGCTACAATCACACCTTTTCCTTTTTGATTGATTTCCAAGGCTATAATCATACCTTTTCTCGCTTAATAGATTACAAAGAAGTCTATAATTCTGAATAGCACTGAGAATCTTTTGGAGATAGTGATAGAGAATCAAACTAGAAGTAATCGAGTATGATTCAATGTTGATTTCGACAGAGTAATGATAAGAATATGTATTAAGAAATGAGGAAGAAGAAGAGGAGTGAAAACCAAAAAATTATGATTGAAAATTCGTTGAAACTCACCCCTATTTATAGTAGAACAACAGCCATGACCATTCATGAAGAGTTATGGCGAATAGGCACTTCTTTTGAAATTTGAATTTTTGAATCAAACTGTCACCATATCGACATGGTCATGCTAGGCATGTCGAGATCCCAAATTATTTTTTGGTGTTTTTGATTTTCTTTGAAAATAACCTTTATCTTATATAAAAACTATTTTGAACTTTATAAATATACTTGACTATAGTTAAAATTCATAAGTAAATATAAAGAATAATATATATAGATTTTAACTATAATTTTATATTTAAATCTAAGTATATATATTTAAAAGTTAAATATATTATTTAAAAAGATAGTTTAAAATCGGGAGTAATTTGACTTTGAAAATATAGATGTTTTTAAGGCTAAAATTATTTAAAATCAGGATCAAGGGTTTTTGAATATTTTAAAAGGAATGTTTTGAAAATATTTTGAAAACAGGATATAATTTTGAAAAATCATTTTGAATAAAAGTTAGCGGATACAAAACAATGTTCCACTAGATTTTTCGTAGGTTCCATCCAACTTAGGGTTCCATCCCTTTAATGGGCTCGAAGTGGATTCCAATGCACGAATAAATTGGATTTTAAGATGCCAGTGCTTTTCTATGAGTTTTAACAAAAATTCCTAATAATAATAAAAAATACTTATCCTTGAACTCTTGATAGTCTCGATACTTATGAGTATTCTATCTTGATATTCTATCTTGATATCTTGAATCTCTATACTTTACAGTCTTCATTCTTAGTACCTGCATGGTTAAATCCTGCATATACATATATATCTAAACTTATAATGTTAGTATTTATATTTTATAATCTATTCTAAGGTTGTTGTCGTCAAAACCATCATCTCACGGACTAATATACACCTCTAGATGGATGTCCCGAGGCACTGAACATCCGCCCTCTCCCAATACAAGACCGGCCTACGTCTTTAACTAGTTGGTACCGAATACGTCATCCCCAAATCGTTACCAACCTTTAACCGAGCATTCTTTTTCTATACGCCACATTAATTTACATCCCAAACGTGATAGCGGGAAGAAATATATCTGGAAGGGGATAATCATACCCTAATTGGGAACGACCTACTTAGCCTTGTCGCATCTAACCCTGTTTCGGTCATTTTAAGTTGATAAGGCTTGAGTCTACGATTACCTTTTCACATAGCACACCTTCTTCACTTTGAATGCCACATTGCCATTCCATATTCACATGACTAATATTTATATACGTATAACTCTTGAACATGTAAGGCTCGGGAAAGGGTGTTAAGCTAAGAGAAGGTGTCTTCTCCACCACAGACTAATATACATTTATAAAGATCACTCATTGTGATTTAGAATGCAAAGTCAGACATTCTTCCATACAATTTCGTTCTAGGACCGAACGAAACCGAATGTACTTTCCTCGGCCATTACTAGGCGAGAAGCCCTTATGGTTTTGAGGTTTATCATAACAAAGAAACTACTTCTACAATATAGTGAATCAGGAATTTATCCTTAATTATTCAACAAGTAGTCCCTTGTTATTAGTTGTCTCAATATCTCTGTCTTCAATTATCTTCATTCTTTGAACACGTAAACTGGTTCGAAATGGTTTTCGGATAGGAATCACACAAATCCGACTCCGATTCCTTCAAAATCCAATTATCGATAAAAAGTGAATATGAGTATACAAGATCGTTAAGTCTCTTTTCACTTTAATTCTTCTCGGATGATCTCAAAATCTCTTTCTTTCGTCTTAGAATAATCCTAAGTAATTCATTCTTTTGCTGTGAATAATATTTCAATTTCCCTCACTTGACTCTCGATCCAAATTCCTTAACTTTTTGGCAGGTCAAAAATAATGTTATTGAAGACATCATTTACGATAAACCTTAAATCAATCTTACAAACATTTTTGAGTAAATAGGAACATAGAAATCGTTCTGATTTTAGTCAACATCAATTTCCGTATTCAACAAGTGATAGGGGCGGAATAACGGTGAAATAACCTTTTAAATTCCATGAATAGGAGAGTTCCCTTTTCGAATTTAAATACCAAATACAAGGAGATTATCTCTCTGTAATCCAAGTCGTAGTTTATTCAATCCGGAAATTGCTTAAATTTTGGATAGTACTAATCTTCTTTTATTTTAGAAATTTAATACCATCATTTTAGAGCATCCAGACTTTCCTTTCGATCTTTTCCACCCCTTTCCTAAAAATAGAAAATAGAGGCCAGGTAAGTTCAGGGTACTGGTTGCTCTATTCCTAACCCTAGTTAAACATCTTGTTTTATCTTCCCAGATCTCACAAGCGGGACTAATGTACTAGTTGTTCCGCATGCTCAGTTATCAACTTTATTTTAAAATCGATTATAAAGATTCCAAATTATATTTTAAACATTTAATTTTTCTTTTAAAAACATTCACAATTAATTCCTGAAAAAATCGACACGTTTTAAACGCATATTTAAAAAGTTATAAAATTCGCAGCATAAAAGTGCTGCGGTAAGTGCTATATAAGCTTATTTGATTTAAACAACTTTTAAACATTTGATAATTCATATTTTCCTGTCCAAATCTTTTCTAAATTATTTAAATAGATTTATCGAATTTATTTCACATTTTTCCATAATTAAAAACGTCCATTTAAACAGATTTCTCATTATGGTCACTTAATTGCATTAGCGCGATTTTTCTAGAAAGTTGATTTGGACTTAATTCAAAATATACTCAATGAAATTTTCATTTTCTTTCTCATTTGAACTTTTCGGCGCGAAATCGCAAACTACCATTGCACGACGCACCGAATTTTAACTTATTTTTTAATATTTGGAATAATCTATTCGGATTGAATTTTATCACTTATAAAATCATTACAAATTATTTTATATCAATATTTCCACATTTTAAAGTATTTAAAACGTATTTTCAATATTTCAATATTATAATATTATTTTATTCCTATTATTTTAATATTAAATTTTAAATTTCAATTTCAATTCTAACTTCAAATTAAACTCAATTAAAACTTAGATCTCAAATCTAATTTCAATTTAAACTTAAATTTCAACCCTAATTTAACTTTCAATTTTCAAAATCAATTTCAATTTCACTATTCATCTCAATTTCAGTTTCAATTTAACAATCCTTTTTAATCCCGTTTCACTTTAAATTTCAAATTCTCTTTTATTTCTACTTTAATTTCAATTCCAATTGAAAAGAGACTTATTGTTTCAAAGTATATCATATCACCAAAATTGAGACTTTTTTAACAAAGAGATCGCTCAATTGATAATGATAGAAATTTGATGTCTATATCAACATAACATCCATACAAACCATCATATAATATTAACATATTCAATACAGGTGTAGTACGATAATTGTCATAACAATACTATGGATTATCCAACATTCAAACAATTATTCAAACTTCCATATCATAAAATGGTAATTATTTATTATAGCAAATCAACTCAAAAATCAATATAAATTATACAGCGGTGATAAACTTTCACCTTCATATCCACTCTATCAATCTTTTTTATAAGCTAGAGTGCTTCTTGATCTAACTTGTTTTTTCGAACGTCTTAAATTTTTCGCTTTTCTTTCCTAACCGCTTTCTTTTTCCTCTTTCTCTCTTTCTTTCTTTCTTTCTCTCTCTCTCTCTCTCTCTCTCTCTCTCTCTCTTTTCTTTTCTTTTTTTAGTGGTTATGGGCTATAGGGGAGGGTGTGTGGCTTAGGGAGAAGGGTATGGCCTTGGGTGTGGGATATATTGGTGGAGTAGGAGGTGGGTGTGGGATGTGCGACCATGTAGGGTGGTATAGTGGCTCGGGTAGGGTGGTGGTCATGGGATGTGGAGGATGGTTGGCTTGGGTATGGCCATGTAGGGGGGGTGGAGCTCGGATATAGGGGTTTGGCTTGGAGGAGGTGGTGGGTGGTGTTTTGGAAGGTGGAATTGGTTTTTTTTTATTTCAAGAGAATGGTGAGGTGGAGAGCCATGGAAATGGAGGTGAAGAAGATGGAGAAAGTGAAGAAGGAAGATAAAGAATGAAGCATGCAAAAATGAAATGTGTTCATACTTATTTGTACATGCAGTTTCTTGCCAAATGACTACAATGACATTCTCTACTTTTTTGACTTTTAAACCATATTAAACACTTTTTCCAACATGAGAAAGGATGTGCATTAATGAGAAGAGAATGTTGGATGTGATCTTAAGTCCTTAAGTAATGATTGCCTCTTTTTCTTAAATTTTAATACATGTTTAAATATAATTTTGCATATTTTCCATGTATGAAGAGACTTGACATTAATGAGATAAAATCCTTGGATTTGAAGTAGAAATGATGTTGTAACTTTTTCATAAATTAGAAAATGCATAAAATATCTTTTTCTCCTTTTCCATAAGTGATATGACTTAAGCATTAATGGTGAGGAGATAGGTTAGTCCTTTGTATAATGATGATGTTTAGTATAGATTTTTTTATAGGTTTATGTTAAATCGTGTTACTTTCATTTTTTATATAAACTTTCCTAATATAGACTTTTGTCTTATATGATAAATGTATATCTGTTTTATAGTTTGTAAAGGTGTACATATGCATACATATATGTTAGGATATGTATCATGTTGCAACAATGTAGTGACAACTTGTTTTGGTTGAAAATGGTGTTTTTGTTAACAAATTTACAGTCAAAAATTAACTTTTTTGTCATATATATTCAAATAAACCAAACTTAAAAACGAACCTTTTACTTCTTTCAAATAAATTAATACATCTCTCTTTATATTTTAAAATCATATTTAAATAATATCAAAATCTTTATTTTTACACTGTATGTAGAACTGACAAAATGCGATAAAATTTGATTATTTTTGTAAAACGATTATAAATATACTTTTAAATCTTTAAACATGATTTTATTACCTTTATTAGATGTCTTATATAAGATTTATCTTTTTAAATAAATATTCAAACCTATTTATTGAAGCCTTTATTTATTTTTAACAAAACTTTTCTTTTGCTGATTTTTTTCTAAAACTCAAATTTGTATTTTTTAATTACTAACTATAAGAATAAATAATTTCTCTATTATTATTTATTATATATAACATATTTATTTAATTTGTAAATCCTTTTTAAATTTAAAATAAATAAAATCTCTCATTTTCAATGTAGCGAAATTACGGTCGTTACATTCTCCCCTACTTAAAAGTATTTCATCCTCGAAATGAAATCAAAGACATAGAACTATAAAGGTCAACAATATATGCAAAGGAAATCATACAACTAAATACTAACTATGAAATACGATCATCGATCCTAGTCCTAACATGGGTGCGTACTATACACTTGAGTTAAATACATAGTCATAAGTCCACTATCTACATCAGTTAACCAAAATATCATACTAAATACTAAATTCCATATCACAGCATGTACAACATTCTTAAGATAGTAACAACTGCTATAACACAAACCCAAAATATCCCCAAATATCCCTAAATGCATAAGATTACTCATCGGATGAACCCTCTGATGGTGCCTCCAGGTCGATCTCTAGTGGCTGCACTACTTCTTCCATGTCCTCTACTGGCTCCTCATCATCTATCATCTTTGGATCTATGTCCCAACCAAGCGATTACCACTGCGGCCCTCTCGGTATCAATGGCACATGCTCCTCCTTATCAATATCCTCTAAACCGAGATCCTCGGCTATTTCTGGAACGGAAGATCCTGCCTCCTAAATAGGCATACCTATCTCCCAAATGATCTGCTCATCACACTCTGAATCATCATCCGCATATAACCATGCATCATAAATCCCCGAGTCTTCTGTCTACATTGCTATAAGTTCCTCTATCAGTAGATCGATCTCCTCCAATTCTTCCATAGGCTCCTCTATAGGCTCTTCTTCCTCAGGCCCCTCATCCTCGCTTAATGGATCCAACATCCAATCATCTGCCTCATCGTCCGGCTCTGCCCTGCATCAATATCTGCACTTAAGGGCATCACATCCTCCTTATCTCTCGAAAATGGTGTATCCAAACCTTTTAAGTCTTCGTATTTAGACAATGCTTCCCTAAATCTCTGTCTGATTGCTAGCCTTTCTTCTTAACTTACTTTCTACAATTTTATAAAAGAATTTAAAATTAGTTAATCATTTCTTGTCAAAATTTTGATCAGAGCTTTATTTATTTCATTTTATTTTATTAGGTGCCTCTCATTTAATTATTTTTTTCTAATAAGTTCTAACAGAATTGGGTATTGACGAAGGAGCAAAATGATAGTCTATATATATATATATATATTCCCAAAATATATTCATACTAAGTGACTTCTGAGAAGTACACTCAAAAGGTTTTACAAAAGTCATATGGTTAAAATACTTAGATGGTGTTTACTAATACATGCTTAACTTTTCCACAATCCCTTTTCCTTTTTCTACAACAGTAGGTGGACGTGTAAGGGTAACAAAAGGCTTAGACTGTTCTGCCATCTTGAGCATTGGACAGTCTCTGGCGACATGTCCTATAATATGGAAGAAATAACAACTCTTCGGGGCAGCTTTCTTAAAAGTCTTGGTTTTTACTCCTAATCTACATTCCCATGCAAGGTGACCTCTTTGTCTACATTCGAAACAACATAATTTGTTCTTCTTATGCCTTTTCTTCTTGGCTGGTACTTCAGTAGTTGGTTGTGGAACAACATTTTCGAATTACAGGGCATTGCCTATCATCTCCGTAAATGATCCATGGGTGAAGCTTACCATGCTCCTCCTCTAGAACCCCAATAGTAACACTATTTCACCAATGAAGTGTTGCCCCTTGAAACTTCCTATAGGCCAGCCTCCATTCCTACGCGTAATCCAAACCCAAATCAGCAAAGATTCTCTTGCAATATAACCGTCAATCCTCAACTTCTCTAGCATCCTTCATTCCCATAAAGGGTTTTCCACCAAGATTGGTGTAATCTCCGCTCAGCTTAGCATAATTACTCCCAACTGGAGCCACATGATTCTTAATGCCTCGTATTTTTTATAATTAAAAGTATTAAATTTAATAAGATTTTGAAATTCATTATTGGGAGAAATTAAAATTTATGATTTATAAATGGGAAAGGCTATTAGAATGTAATTTAATAATGTTGATTTACGGTAAGTGATAACTATTTTAATGTAATTTCAATCAATTAAAATTATTGCAAAGTTAATTTGGTTATAATTCTAAATAAAGAATTAAATTGGTAATTAATGGAATTAATGAAATTGAAATGTTATAATTACTATGAGTTAAGATGATAACTGTAAAATATGAATGTAATGGAATGTAAACTAATGTTAGTTATATTCATAAGGTAATAGTTGATTCAATAATAAGAGTGTAAATCGAAATAAAAGAATTTATTGGAATTTAAAATATAATTAATTGGGATTTTATTACAGTTTTGGTTGAGCGCTGTACTTCGTGTAATATTTAAACCTTGGAATTTACATGAAAAATTGAATTTCAAAATATTTATATGTAATTAAGAATAATGAAAATTATTAACTTTTAAATTTGACTTTAAAGTGGTTAAATCAATTTAATAATGTTTTATTTAATTAGTGTGAAAATTTAGGCATTTTGGCCACTGTCTTGGATTTCAACGCAACCGGTTTCATCAGATCTGTAATAGTGAATTATTGTAGGATTTCAAGTTCCGTAGCGATCGGACTTGTCATTTGATCGTGAGAGCTCGAAACGCGTAGAAATCAATTAATGGAATTTAAATGAATATAAATTGGTTTTAAAAGCTAACTTCTTCATACAATGGAATTAGGGTTTAAAATTAGTTCCATTGAGTTTAAAAATATCGAAAACCTATATTTTGATATATTGGATGACCTACTTTCGTTTCGAAAATGAACGGGCTTTTCTGGTCTTTGTTACGGTTTCGACCCAATTCGATCTATCCATTCATTCCTACCAATCTCTGCCTATATATAGGCAATTATAAACCCTAGCATTTTCTATTGTTTGTATGTATATTTCTTTCTCATCTCCTCTTTCCTAATGGTTGACAACCCAAATCTTAAATCAAATTCCAAATCAAACTCCAAAAATCCAAACTATCCAAACCGTAGCAAATCATATATCATTGGAATGCTCTCAATGAACGTAATCTACTTATTTAATAATTTTTTGATTTGAGGTTCTGTTAGTCCAAAAATTGATGATTTATTCTCGGCCGTTCAAACTAGGGTTTGCAAATCAATGGTGGATTCGCAGCTATTCATTGATCGAGAAGTTGCATTGTGTAGAGGTCGTCAAGACGAGTTCATCTGTACAGCTACTTGGACTCGAAGTGCTTGGATTTGTGGTGAATTGGAGGAGAAAGCGGCGATGAAGGCTCAAGCGTGGCAACGCCTGGGGCTCGCGCGTAGGCCATGGAGGGGCGGCCTGGCATGGGCGTCGCAGCAAAGGTCCCTGATCGTGGTGAAGATGACTGTAGGCGGTGTGGCGGTGAAGTTGAAGGTGGTGGCTGTGCTTTGTCGGGTTTGTGCGTTACTGTTTGCATGCAGCTTGGTTTCTGAGGTGGTAGCATATTTATGTGATTGCCCTTATTCAATTTAATTTAAAATTTAAATTTTATGTCTTCTAACACACATAACTTTTTCAAATGAGCTCGGATTCACGCGTGATTTTCTTCAAATTGTGATCATATGAAAATTTCAGACAACATAGAATTAGTATGGCTACATTTTGAGATTGTTCAAATTTTGTGCTTTATTTGGATTTTATTTCGACGGTAAATCAAAAATGAGTGATTTAACCCACTCAAAAATGCCAAAATCATCTTATGTTAGTTGAATTAATTTTATGATGTGATAAGAATATTATTAGGTGTTGTTTGGTAGCTTAATTTGACATTTAATTGAAATTGAATTTTATTGAATTGAATTTCCATTTTAATCAATATTGAATTTAAATTGCTAGCTAAATACCTGATACTGATAACTAGTTAATTGTCGTGATTTATTGGCTCATTTGAATGATGATTGTGATGGATGCTTAATTGTAGACATTTTGGATGATTTGATGTTATATTTATTTTATGTTTTGTTATCACACTGCAAGTTCCCTTAGTTATTGTTAGAAAAATCACTATGTATTGACATCATACATACCCGAACGGTCTTATGGATTAGGGAAAATCATTATGGGTTGAAATGATAAACTCGAGTGATTTTATGGATATGGAAAATTATGATTCATGATACGGGTTGAAATGATATATATATCTAGAAATTTAAATTTATTGCGGGTTGAAATGATATATATCCGTATCACTTGATCATAGGGTAGAAAATTATAAACGGACACTGTTGGTCAGTTTTAAATTATTTTCTAAGTGGTAAAGTAAGTTTGATTTATAAATTTAATTTTTAAATTTAATTTAATGATTTTATTTTAATATTTTTTTGAAATAATTCATTTTATATGTTTTAAAGTTTCAAGTTATAAGTTGATATATGGTTT